>CM032446.1:52977647-53162583 GCA_019049505.1 Pachyrhynchus sulphureomaculatus
AAATTGGAGATAAGGCGAAATAATGACAAATAAGCAGATGTAAGCTTAGATAATTTGAAACAAGTCGAGATAATGGGAGTTAAAGTGTGACATAATTTGGAAAATAAGGCGAAATAATGATAAATAAGGCGACATAAGCATAAACAATGGGAAACAAGTCGAGATAACCGGAGTTTAATGTGCCATAATTGGAGATAAGGCGAAGTAATGACAGATAAGGCGATATAAGCCTAGATAATTTGAAACAAGTCGAGATAATGGGAGTTAATGTGCCATAAATTTGCAATAAGGCGAAATAATGATAGATAAGGCGACATAAGCATAAACAATGGGAAACAAGTCGAGATAATGGGAGTTAACGTGCCGTAATTTGAGAAAAGGTGAAATAGTGACAGATAAGACGATATAAGACTAGATAATTTGAAACAAGTCGGGATAATGGGAGTTAATGTGCCATAACTGGGAATAAGGCCAAATAATGATAGATAAGGCGACATAAGCATAAACAATGTGAAACAAGTCGAGATAATGGGAGTTAACGTGCCATAATTTGGAGATAAGGCGAAATAATGAGAGATAAGTCGATATAAGCTTTTTTTTTAAAGACTGAACAAAAAGTGGACCTGGACACAGATGGTACAATTAAGAATGAGATAAACTACGTGTTAACATGCCACAAGCACATAATCCAAGATGGCCGATGTCCGTTAGTTCCTTCACAACTGTCAGAGTCAGAGAGAATATAGATGAAATGAATGGAATACTGACAAAATTGATAAAAGAAAAGGCTAAATCAACAGAACGGCAAGAAGAATGGCAAAACAGGATATTAGCGAATATCAGTAGAAATGGATAGAAGAACTGATACAACAGAATAGGGGTTTGAATATATTCAGAAAGGAAAACTCACACAGATTTTCAAACTGATAGACAAAAATGGAAATCGTATAGAAGAAAGACCACAAATACTTAAAGTAAACAGAAACATTCTATACAGATCTATACCGGTCGAAAGCCGATAAGGAAACTCTGAGAAGATATAAGAGGAAAACCGAAGCCAACCAAATTAAAAATGGAAAAGCAGCAGGAGAAGACGACATCCTGCCAGAAATGCTAAAAGAGAGAGGACCGCTATTAATCAAAGAGCTTAAAAAACTCTTCAATAAATTTCTAATCGAAGGAGTAATACCACAAGATTGGGAAACTGCCATGGTTATATTGATATACAAAAAAGGATATCCTAGCAATTTGGAGAACTATGCGCCAATAAGTTTTCTAGCGCAAATATACAAACTGTTCATGAGAATAATCGACAAACCGATTAGATAAGAAAGTTTGAAAATTACCAACCCAAAGAAAAAGCAGGCTTCCGAAAAAGATTTAGCACAATCGAACATCTACACACGGTCAGACAACTTATAGAAAACGTAACTGAATACAATATCACAGCCTGGTGGCACTTGTTGACTGAAAAGCTTTTGACACAGTGGAATACTGGGCAATTGAGAGTCGATCAAAGATATATTAACATGCTGACAAAAATCAATGAACAATCAAAACTAAAAGTGAGATTACACGAGAATAACAAGGAAAGTTAAAATAAAGAGAGGTGTTAGACAGGGTGACATCATATCACCCAAAATATTCACCCTGATACTGGAAGATATCTTCAAGAGCCTTCACTGGGAAAACAGGGGACTTAACATATCCGGAGAGAGACTCAACAACTTAAGATTTGCTGATGACATCGCAACGACAAAATTGTTGAAAATGAAATCGAACTGAAAGAAATGCTCCAAGAATTACAAAACTGAAGCAAAAAACGTCGATTTAGAGACGAACATCACAAAAACAAAATTCATGACGAATGAACGAATTACCATTAATGACGTAATATTCATACACGGACAACAAGTGGAAAGGGTGGACTCATAAGTATAGTTGAGACAGGAAGTTACATTCGGAAAATTGAATCTACAACTGGAAGTCAATCGAAGGATACGCCTGAGATGGACGATGTCAAAACCCAAGTTTCGCTTCACATAGCGTAGCGAAACTTGGGTTTTGACACGGAAAATAATTTGAAAATTGCATGTTCATCAGAGAGCAATTATATTCGACGACCATAAATAGTTTTTTGCTTAGTGTTTGTTTATTATCAGAGTTACAGATCAGAAAAAAATTCACGTATTACTTCTGAAACTATACAAAATTTATTGAATCTAATCCTGTACACTACTCCTTTTCCTGAAGCGATATCGCCCAAAAGTTGAATGTCCTATGCCTATATTAAATATTATATTATTAATATTTGTGTCCCAAATTTTAAACCATTATATTAGTTAATAAGGGTGCAAAGAGGGTACAGTTTTGCTAACTTTGCTTCTGATTTCTGGCCTTAGAGCATCGTAAAGGAAGCCCTAAGTGTTCAACTGATTAAAAAATTGATGCAAAAGTAAGAAGAAATCGATTTGACTTTCAATAAACCTTAAACAAAGTGACCAAGGACATCAAAAAGCGATGCAAACGTGTAGTGCGAACCTCTAAATACGTAAATGGTCAAGCTTCGTTAACAACGTTTTATATAACCAAAGTACCTGGTTTTGGTAGAATATCCTTAAAAAAATTTCCTAAATAGATCGGGTTCCAAAAAAGGTGATCTAAGTAAGTAAATATAACTCTGATTTGACTGAAAAAATGGCGGCGATTGCAGAAACATCTTACCGAGAATTGATCAATAATTTCACCACTCGTTTAGAAAAGTACTGGAAACAACGATTCACATTTAGATTTTATTATTTTTAAGAAACTATTTTTCAAAGGACTCTAACGTCAATAATTAAGGTTTTTCTATATTCAATAAAACATGTGGTTGACCTTATTGATTCTAGTATATATTACAACATTTAATTGTTGGTAAGTTGGTACCCATAACTGAAAACTAGCACATTTGTTTTGAATATTTTAAATAGTAGAAAAAGCATCATTATTAATTTTTGAAAATATAAAACACCTAGCCAAATGTTACTGATAGAGATTAAAACAAGATTATTAATCACCTTTTCGTAATGTTAACGTTGTAAAATAATAGTTCGTGGATGTAAGTAATTTTTTACTTTGAATCAATGCTAATTGCAGTTTTTAATTCTAAAAAAACTGTTGCTCCATACCGCAATAAGTATTTATTAATTTATTTAATAGGTAAATTCTAACAACAAACTTATCCTTATGCTCAAGTAAATTATTAAAAATTTAAGACCCAGCTATCTTCACAAAACAGAGTTCTTAGTCTAAGGTTAAAGTACCCTTATTTAAGTATATTGTCTATAGTTTGTTGGTCAATGTTTTTTTAATGAAGGGGTTAATCTTTTGTAATTCTAGGTTCTTAGGTAATGATTTGTCGATTATTAATATACAGGATATGAGGTTACCAAACCCCCTGTCCAAAATGTTTGAAAAACATTTTTTTGGTCGAATTTGGTAACCTCAGTATTGCGTCAGCTGTTTTGTGATAATTGTTCTATATATTGTCTCAGTTAGTATGTGTTTGGCGAAACCTGAGAAATTTAGTTTCAAACAAAGATTTGGCGATTTTTTTTTTGATTAACTTACTGGCTATGTGGTCGTGAAAATGCTTGAGGACGACAGAAAGCAGAGCTTTCCAAAAGCTGGACTGAGTTAAGATTCAAAAATGCATGACTTTAATTATGAAAACCTAAAATCATCTCGTGTATAGTATTATTTACAGACTAAACTATTTTTATGTCAATATTAAGTTAAATAATAAAAATTAACATAGAATGTTAAAACAGAAGGCAACATTTTAATAAAGTTTTTTTATTTTTTTTATTATTTCCGATTTAACACAAATAGTATCTAGAAGAGAAGGTCAGCTCTCACTTATAAATATCCCCAGTACAGGGAATATAATGTCTTACGTCATTCTGTTTGAAAGATTAATATAGTTAGTGACACTTGCACAGTGAAGATAAAAATTATTTGCGTTAGGTCTCTCCGTAATAATGTTTGATGAGAGCAGATATTGTTTGAGGTAATATTTTACCCCTATATATATATATATATATATATATATATATATATATATATATATATATATATATATATATATATATATATATGTGTATATATAATAATAATAATAATAAAAGGTCTTTATTTTTAACTCCGAAGTCCAGTTAAGAACTGCTCATCTCAACCGAGCCAGTAGCTAAGCATATAAGATACAAATAAATACAAAAACAAATATAAAATTACAAATTCAATAATACAATATTCAAGTAATGCCTAAATACTAAAAATAAAAATACATACAATAACATTATAGAGAAGAGAAAATAACAATAATAAAAATAATATAAAATAAACATACAAGATAACATAGTACTGGAAGAAAAAAAGAAGAAAACATACAACATACAATAATCAATCAGCAAAACAGCAAACATAACGTAATGTACAGAAGTTAAGGAGAAGACAACGGCAATCCATCGACAAAAGATAGGACTAATAGAAATAAGACTAAAAATAAAACTCAAGCTGCATCCCCGAGTAGAAATTTCTTATAAATTTGTTTGAAATCATTAATTAATCATTTGAATAGCGTGCGGTGCCGAATTGTAAACACTCACTGCAGCACAGCTGAAACATCTTTCAAGATTGCCTTTCTGTGCTTTGGTATTTCTAAAAGGTGAATATTTCTAGTATTTAAACCGTGCACATCTACCCGATACCTCAATTTCTCTCTAAGATAGAGAGGGACAACCCGTTGCCAAGACTCTATGAACAAACACCGCCATGTGCAATTTTCGCCTGCTGAACATATTGAGCCAGCTCAGCCCCACCAATTGAGGAGAAACATGATCTCTCTTTCCGCAATCCACAAATAAACCTAACACAAGAGTTCTAAATCTTTTGTATTCTGGAACTGGAACGAACATCGAGACATGGACATATATATATATATATATATATATATATATATATATATGTATATAAATATATATATATATATATATATATATATATATATATATATATATACATATATATATATATATATATATATATATATATATATATATATATATATATATATATATATATATGTATATATATATTATATATATATATATTATATATATATATATATATATATATATATATATATATATATATATATATATATATCACCCTATGAAACAGAAACTGAACATCATCAGAGGACTAAAGAACAGAATAGATAAAATTTGCCACCCCTCATTTAAAGAAAAAAAATGTAAAACTGTTGGAAGACATTTTGTTGGACAATTACTATCCTAAAGCTCTAATTAGAAAGAATTTTCAAAGACCCCTCCTTCCAATTAATCCAACTGTCACCACTAATGTCGATATTAAGGTAGGAAAGTTGCAATACATTGAAGGCCTTTCCCAGTCCTTGTCTTCTCTTTTTAAAAATACAAACATTAAAATTGCCAACTACAACATAAAAAGAATGAATTGTTTTTATACCAATTTAAAGATAAAACCGATACTTTACAAAGATCTAATATAATCTATGGCATTCCCTGCCAATGTGGTTGGTTTACGTTGGACAAACTTCACAAAAGCTCTCTAAGAGATTAGCGTTGCACAAAAGTGATAGTAAACACAAACCTAACGCAACTAGCTTGAGCTTACACGTAAATAATACAGATCACAGAGTACAATACAACAACAGCTTCATTCTGGATGTTGAGACTAATTATTTCAGAAGAAGTTTCTTAGAAATGTGTTACATAAAAACCTGTAAAAATAATCTCAACCACAAAAAAGACATCGAAGGATTGAGCTCCATGTATACTTATTTGCTAACACAAAACTATACCAAACCAATAAAAAAGAACGATCTTTATGAAAAATTAGTTTCTAGTAAAGTTGACGTTTCTGATCTCTTTCTGTCATTTTTTGCTATTTATTACCAGTTACTTTTCTATATTTTCTTATTAAAATTACATAATAAAAAAATTAAATATGACTAATAATATATAACTTCCAGTATTAATTTTCGATTTCAAATTTTTAAATTTTTAAATTAGCCTATGAATCTCTTGATTATAAAATTAAAGAATTAATATAATTAATAATCAATAACTCGTCGAAGAGTAACATTCATCAAATTTAAGTCCCCCCTTTTTTTTTTTATAAAATTAATAACTAAAAAATAGATATCATTAATAATAAATAATTTATCTAAAATTAGCATCTACCTAAAAAATTTACCACATCCCTAACTTTAATGCTTTTTTTTTGTCGACCTGATGACGACATAGACTACCAACATTATCCGGTTCGGACTCAAAAGATCACTAAATAGTTACTAAACTCGACGTCACAAAAATTTTAAAATGGAGTACCATTTCAACATCATGGTTTCTTGCAGTTGTGTTTCTGTCTTTAAAAAGTGTTTTTAAACTAATGTTTATTGACAAAATTTTTGTTTTTTAATATATTTGTGTAACTCTCTAAGTGTCTTTTAATCATGTTTTTGTGTAATCATGCATACTACCTGGCCAACAAAAATGCAAATTTCATTGTCTTCACCAGAGATGAACTAACTGCTAAATTTTTGTAAGTAATTTCACATTCAGTCGTACAATTCATTTAATCACGGTTTAAAAAACGAACGTTTTTAGTTTGTTTTCTGTACCTGGTTTGCATTTTTAGAATCCAGAAGAAGCTACCATTAGGCAGCGAAAGCTCGATAATAAAAATAAAAAGCAGATACTAGAGCCTTTAGATCTTTGATTGCTCATCTCTTCTCCTTATAAGGACGTTTCCCAGCAGTTAAACTTAGGATTGTTTGTTGCCAGTGCCCTGTTACTGTCCTTCCTCTTTCTATATATATATATATATATATATATATATATATATATATATATATATATATATATATATATATACATATATATATATATATATGTATTACATATATATATATATATATATATATATATATATATATATATATGTATATATATATATATATATATATATATATATATATATATATAGTATATATATGTAATACATATATATATATATGTATATATATATATATATATATATATATATATATATATATATATATATATCGGGTCTTTCATTAAGGACTTGACAACTTTTTTTTGAAATAAAACGCAACCCATTTGAGACATTTCGAAAATTTTACTATCGGCTTGAAATACAATCAAAACATTTATGTATGGAATTCGACTTCATATATATATATATATATATATATATATATATATATGTAATACATATATATATATAATGTATATATATATATATATATATATATATATATATATATATATATATAATATATATCGGGTCTTTCATTAAGGACTTGACAACTTTTTTTTGAAATAAAACGCAACCCATTTGAGACATTTCGAAAATTTTACTATCGGCTTGAAATACAATCAAAACATTTATGTATGGAATTCGACTTCATTCATATGTCCACCACGGGCACGTTTGCAGCGGTCGATTCGTTGAACCCAATTTTCGATGACTCGGCCACACATTTCGACGGAAACGGCCGCTATCTCTCTTTCAATATTGGCTCTGAGCTCCTCTAACGACGCAGGCTTGTTAGCATAGACCAATGATTTAACGTACCCCCATAAAAAGAAGTCTAGAGGTGCTAAATCAAACGATCTAGGCGGCCATTCGACGGGACCATTTCTCGATATAACACGTTCACCGAATTTAGATTACAGTAAGTCGATTGTTACACCCCGCTGTGTGGCTTGTGGCGCCGTCTTGTTGAAACCACATATCATTAATGTCTAGCCCACGCAATTGATCAAAGAAATAACGTTGCAACATGCCTCTGTAGCGATCTTCATTGACTATAACGTGACGGTTATTTTCATCAACGAAAAAGAACGGCTCAATGACACCACCGGCATGAAAACCGCACCAAACAGTAATTTTTTATAGATGAAGTGATGTTTGTTCAAGCACATGAGGGTTTTCACCTGACCAATAACGCATATTCTGTTTGTTGACGAAGCCGTTTATCCAAAAATGCGCTTCATCACTAAAGATGGTTTTGCGATGAAATTGGTCATCTTCTTCCAACATTTCTAAAGCCCAATTCGAGACCGTACGTCGCTTCATATGATCGAGTGGCTTTAGTTCTTGAGTTAACTTATAAGGGTGCAGGCCAAGATCTTTTTGCAAAATTCGCCATAGTGTGGTCTGAGCGATGCCTAATTCTTGAGAACGCCGTGAAATCGACTGTTTTGGTTCGTTTGAGATGGACGCTTGAACGGCAGCAATATTCTGGCCACTTCGACCAATTGTCTCACTGGCAAGGGGAACATCCAGCAGCGAATATGTTAACTCAAATTTTTTCACTAGACTATGATTTGCTTGTCTACTGGGACGAGAATTACGACCAAAAATTGGCGTTAACGCCCTTAAAGTTGCAGTCACCGACTCCAAATTTTGAAAACCATTAGCAAAGGCTCAAATATGTCCATGTTTCATAGAGAGATGAAAGTCAAAGGTATATGGGAGAAATAATAAGTGCCCAAGATCAGATTCTTCAGGTACATCATTTATTACTGATAGAGAATTTGAAATATCGACTACATATTCATCAATTATTGTGATTTGAGTTCTTTTTGATAGATAATTAGCGAACCATCAGCTAGTTATTCAACTAGAGCTAATAAATTTAAATATTGCCACTAATATCATGTCTCAAAGAGTCAAAGGCTTTATCTAGTTCGAGAAAAAGTATCCATCCACTATATAATCCTTAAGCTTAAAAAGTAAAGTTTCTGGACTTAAATTAGGTATGTAAAGACATTTCTATAGTACTACGAAGATAGTAAAAAGACTCCGACAAGATGCATATTTGTATAGATTGTTGAAATAACGGCCCATATCAACTGGCAGTCACCATAATCTTCAAAGCTCATTATCACGAATATGCTTTTCATGCCTGCATAAAAGGTAGGCGGTTTGTTATTCGATTAAAAAAGGGAGGAATGACTCAATAATTAGCGTAAAATTTATTATATGCATTGCAGTATCTCTGTTCTAGTAACCCAACAGTTAGCTTCAGTTCGTATATATTAACCTGCTAGTGTTATCTTTATCAGAAATCCGACCGCCCTGCCTTCATTTGTTATTGGAAAACACACCAAGTTTGTGCGTGCCTCGCTTCAGGGAGTCTTTCTCCGAAGTTTTCTTCCCACGTAGTTTCAATGTCCCTTTTAGGGAAGTTTTACTAATGAATAGTTAAGTAGTTTTCGGTTTTTTTTTTCCTTAAATAAAGCGCATTAATTATAAGAAGTAATGGAAAGCCTAAAACTTCTCCAGCTTCATCAATTATTTACTGAATTAGTTACTTTAAGCACACTGCATTTGTAAATAAATTTTCGGAAAACGTGCAGAAACCTTTAGAATTCTATGTACAGAGTAAATAAATAATCGGTCAAGTGCAAGTTGAACTTGCTCAATTAGTGTTCCGTACGTTGATTGCTGTTAAAATAAAAAATTTTGTTACGGAGGTATAAAATGATCAGTGACTTCACAAAACACACCCCAAATGAGTTTTCAACAAAGTTTGTTTCCAATCTTTAATGAAAACTTATGACCTTGAAATTATAACAAATAGATGCTTATACTGCACTCTGCTAGCGACTTACTGCTGAACCTAGCCCAGCTGATGAGCCGTGATACGGCGAAATGCGTCTTGGGATGGTTCAGCAAATACGAAGAACACTTTGGTAACTTCTAAAAATGCGATCCTTTTCGTTTTATTTTTAATTGTTATACCAATGCTGCCATCTATGCCTTCGAGCAGTAAGCTCGAGAGAGGTGCGTTTCTGCAATAAGTGCCAGCCGTGCTGTGCAGCTCTGCTTGAATAGATTTAGTAAGTCGCAGGCAGAGTGCAGTATAAGCATCTATTTGTTATAGTTTTCCGTTAGTTACTTGGATAAAGGACTAAAAATGTGTTTTTGTATTTGCTGAACCTAGCCCAGCTGATGAGCCGCGATACTGCGAAACGCGTCTTGGGATGGTTCAGCAAATACGAAGAACATTTTGGTAACTTCTAAAAACGCGATTCTTTTTGTTTTATTTTTAATTGTTATACCAATGCTGCAACCTTGAAATTTTTATTTTTTTTATATACCAGATAAATTATTAAAGCTGATCGTGATCATTTTCGTTCAATCTACACCCCGTGAAGAATATTCCAGGATTTTTTCAAAAAGTACTTTTCGAGATAAGGCGGGAGGATAGCGATTTTTTGCGATTTTTTAAAAATAATACAAAAGAAAAGTGCGCGCAAGTATTACATTATATATCTTTTACTCGTGTTTTCACAAGCTTTCATTTGACACCACACTCGATGACCTAGTAAAAAAATTTTTTTTCACTTCCGGTTTCACCCCCCAAAACTAACTCCTTAAGTCAAAATTTAACTTTCAAAACTACACGGCTCTGATGAGGCCATCAATTCCTATATTAGTACCAAATTTCAACTTTCTATGTCAAATAGTTTCGGAGAAAATCGGGTGTGACAGACAGACAGACATTGAAGTGATCTTATAAGTGTTCCGTACGGAACACTAAAAAAAAATCGGTAAGTGGTAAACAAGTTCAAATTGTTAGCTTACTGTACGAAAACAGAGGTTAGGAAGGGAACGATGAAGATACAGAATGTAAGTTTTATTTTTCGAACGTGTCTTTCGTCTGCTAGAATTTAGCAAAAGCAATAATTATGTCACTATCACGGGGCGAATATTTCGCGTTCAATGTAATTTTAACAGGGTCAGTGTAGCTCCGAATGTTCGACGATTAACAGATGGTTGCAGAAGTTTGTAGAAATTGGCTCAAATGGAAGTAAATCTCCGCTACGGTAATAAAGGAAATGAAAAAGGAATGCAAACATGGAGTTATATAACTCGACTATAAATTTTCAAGAAGCCCAACATTTCAATACAGAAACGATTAAGCATAGTAAATGTATCCCGAAACTAAACATTCGTATCTATACTTCTGTAAGATATAGCTGGTGCAAAAATTAGAGTCAACTGATCAGATGCCTCGTCTTTCTTCAAATAATCGTCTCGCACTTATTTCAGGATGACAGTGGTCGCACAATAACTGTTAATTCGGACTAACAAATGACTTGATGGAGAACTTCTTTGTAACCGATTTAAAAAGTTTGGATCGTTATAATCAGAAAACCTAGTTCCAGGAGAATGAAGGGCTATCACACAGTTCCAACACATTATTGCTTCCGAATAAAAAATTTTTTAAATGTAGTGACAAAGGTTTATCTTCATATAGACCCGATTTGAAGCCAGTACATTTTCTTGTCGGTATATCTTAAACCCAAAGTTTACAATCAAAATTCTCGCCTTCTGGAACATCTGAAAGGTAGAGATCGATGTAAGACCAAGGAATCAATAAACAAACACAATGAGATGATTGAGAACTTCTTGACAACCGCTTTAAAAAGTGTTTATCGTTATAATCAAAAACCTAGTTTCAGGAAAATGGAGAGATAGCACATAATTCTAGCACAATGTTGCTTACGAATAAATAAATTTCTGAATGTGGTGACAAAGGTTGATCTTCGTATAGGCCGGATTTGATGGCAATAATTTTTTTGCAGGTATATCTTAAACTTAAAGATTTCAGTAATATACCTCGCTTACCGGAACAACTGAGAGAGAATATTAGGCAAGAAAAGGTAGGGAGTACGGAAAAGAGGTAACCAATAATTTAGGGTCTCATTTAGATGATATTTTAAGTAATTTCGGTATACCATAAAACTTGACTCCATTTGTTAATTTATTTCTTTACTATAAATATTTTATAATTACATTTTCTTATGGGACATCTTGCTCTTTTTTCTTAATTATCTAAGTATTTGATTTTTCAAATTATTTGCAAGAAGATGCAGATAAAAGGCAGATAGTTGCTAATCACCCACTTTGTTTCTTAGATCTAAGTCTTCATTTATGTACTAAGCCTAAAATTGAGCTTTGCCACGCACTTTCTATAATTTTATTCTACTAGTGATTTCATGTGAAAGTTTCTCCTAATTCTTATTAATATTTGGGAGAACTACATTTTTTTAGAACACAGTTCTTCAAAGTGAGTACTTTTAAATTATTTTTTCCAAAAAAAGTGTTTTGTTTTTGCATTAAACATAAATGCATATATATATATATATATATATATATATATATATATATATATATATATATATATATATATATATATATATATGCATTTATGTTTAATGCAAAAACAAAACACTTTTTTGGAAAAAATAATTAAAAGTGCTCACTTTGAAGAACTGTGTTCTAAAAAAATGTAGTTCTCCCAAATATTAATAAGAATTAGGAGAAACTTTCACATGAAATCACTAGTAGAACAAAATTATAGAGAGTGCGTGGCAAAGCTCAATTTTAGACTTAGTACATAAATGAAGACTTAGATTTAAGAAACAAAGTGGGTGATTAGCAACTATCTACCTTTTATCTGCATCTTCTTGCAAATAGTTTGAAAAATCAGATACTTAGATAATTAAGAAAAAAGAGCAAGATGTCCCATAAGAAAATGTAATTATAAAATATTTATAGTAAAGAAATAAATTAACAAATGGAATCAAGTTTTATGGTATACCGAAATTACTTAAAATATTATCTAAATGAGACCCTAAATTATTGGTTACCTCATTTCCGTACTCCCTGCCTTTTCTTGCCTAATATTCCCTCTCAGTTGTTCCGGTAAGCGAGGTATATTACCGTAATCTTTAAGTTTAAGATATACCTGCAAAAAAATTATTGCCATAAATCCGGCCTATACGAAGATCAACCTTTGTCACCACATTTAGAAATTTATATATATATATATATATATATATATATATATATATATATATATATATATATAATATATATATATATATATATATATATATATATATATATATATATATATATATAATATATATATATATATATATATATATATATATATATATATATATATATATATATATATATATATATATATATATGTATATATAATACGTTCTAACTGTTATTTAAAAAATGAAAAATCAAAAGAATTATTTTTTTTTAATATTTAGAAAGTTCATGAGGAACACCGAGTTGGCCCGACAAACTTCATGTGAATAAAACTGAAAAGTTTAAACTTTTGGTTTTAAAACAATTTTTAGTTGCATTGGTCCACTATGAAACATTGTATTTAAACTAGAAAATAGTTTGGCGTTAGTAGTTTATTCTGTCCAAACATGTTCGTGCCCACCTACGTGCTACTGCGCGGCTTTATTATTTATATTTAATTAAGAAACCAACAAAATTTGTTGCATAACGAACAAATATTTTTCGTCTTTGCGATATTATTTTAAGACTTATTTCTCAAAACTTTACTTGTCTCATAATGAACCCTTCAATTTGACTGATAGCTAAATTGGGGTAGCTCATATACTGATGTGTTATCATTACTCACCTACCTCACCTATTGCCGGAAACCTGCAGTTTCCTCCACCTTATCACAAAGCAATTTTTATCATTTTACAGAATGAATTTTTTTTATAATACCTATTAGATTGAATTAAGCTTTCAAAAATAAATCTTTGCTGAAACAACAAATCTTTTTAAAAATTGACAAAGGAATTTTCACGTAACAAATTCTTCAACTAAGTTTTACATTCAATACAAGGGCTGCAGAGACTTGTTTGCATGATATATAGCGTTAGACTACCTCGACGCAATTTTAAGTAGAGAAGAATTGGGCCATCTAAGCCTTACGGTATTCAGTAGCGTAACATGACAAAATATATTTTGAAAATTTTTCAAACTTCGACTCACTGGCCATTATTAGATCACTTTCAGATATAAAAGCAGATCTACTTTTTCTAAAATAAAATCATTACATCAATATGAATGGTGTTTCAGATGTCAACATTTTATTGTAAATAAAACGACAACTCTTAGTGTTAGTAGTTATAATTGATATTGTTTATGAAATAAAATATTATTCATTATCTTGACGTTTTTTGACTTCGTATAAATCGGGCTGCAAGTTGGCAACCGTAAGAACAATACTTGTTCTCATTTCGTAAAGTTGGTAGTTTATTACTCTCTTACTTTATTTTAAATAAAGTGAAATCCGATGAGATAACTTGTAAGCAATCAGCATTTTATTGTACTCTCTTTTGAATGCAAGAGAATGATGATTCACTTTTAGATTAGTGTTTCCTAAAAATCCTACAATTATCCTTTTTGACAAATCCATTCAACTAAAAGCGAGCTTCTTCGTTGATCACAATTTTGGAGTTTCAGCATCAGGTCTTGAAACTACGGAATCTTCTTTGGAACTAAACCCAAGTCTACATAAAATTAAGGAAGTTGATGTAACAGAAAGACTCAATTGCTCAGAACGTCCTGGAATCGATAAACTTGGATTATTATCCACATTTTGTTCCATATCAGCGATATATACCAGGTGTACAAGTATGAAATGCTGATTTCAGATAACACGTGGTGCACCAATGCAGTTTGTGCTATAAAGATTTGACACTGCGCCATTTTGTTATGTCATCAACAAGTGTCAGACACGCACGAGTGATAAATTGGAAAAGTGTGTGCATAGTGCTGTGTTGTTGTGTTCAATATGTCGAAATTAATACCGAACAAAGGGCATTCGCGGACAGCATTAATTTTTTGTTTTCATTTGAAGGAAACTGCTGTCGAATCATATCGATTACTTCGAGAAGCTTATGGTGAACATGCTCCATCGCAAGATACGTGTGAACGATCGTTTCGGCGTTTCAAAGGTGGTGACTTCGATGTTGCAGGCAAAGAACGTGGAAACCCACCAAAAAAATACGATGATGTGGAATTGCAAACATTGCTGGACGAAGATAATTCGCAAACACAAAAACAACTCGCCGAGCAATTGGGCGTTAGTCAACAAGCTGTTTTCAATCGGCTACGAGAGATGGGAAAGATTCAGAAGCCGGTAGATGGGTACCACATGAGTTGAACGATAGGCAAATGGAAAAACGCAAAAACGCGTGTGACATTTTGCTCGCTCGGTACAAAAGGAAGTCCTTTTCGCATCGTATAGTTACAGGGAATGAAAAGTGGATTTATTTTGAGAATCCCAAGCGCAAAAAATCATGGGTAGACCCAGGCGCACCATCCATATCGACCGCAAGACCGAATCACTTTGGCAGAAAGACGATGCTCTGTGTTTGGTGGACCAGAGGGGCGTGAAAAAAGGCCAGAATACCGAAACAGGCAACACAAAGTAATTTTTCTTCATGACAATGCTCCATCACATACGGCAGAACCAGTTCGCGACACGTTGGAAGCACTCAGCTGGGAAGTTCTACCCCATGCGGCTTACTCACCAGACTTGGCTCCTGCCGATTACCACTTGCAGCATCGACGGGTCACGTACTTGCTGAGCAGCGCTTTGGTTCGTACGAAGATGTGAAAAAATGGCTCGATGACTGATTCGCAGCAAGCAAGGCGAAGATTTTTACTGGCGTGGTATTCACAAATTGCCCTAAAGATGAGAAAAATGTAAAACAAGCGATGGAGCATAGTTTGAATAAATCATTTTTTATCATTCTTCCGAATTTAACATGTTTTTTTTAGAAAAAAAATCCGCATTTCATACTTGTACACCTGGTAATTCAGTCAAGAAGAGATTATCGTGAAGACTGGAATTGGTTAGGCCATTTGGTAGATTAGCCTATCATATGTTGCTCTAAGTGCATGAAGCGTTTCTTTATCGAATAAAAATGTCATTGAGAACGTCTATTTGTAGCGCTGATACCTATCATAAAAAAAATGTTAATTTATAATTTAGGAACTGATGTTTCAAGACTTACCATTATTAGAAAAATTGACAAAACTAGAATAAAGAGACAAGTTACTTCATAAAAGAGATAGAAATGTAGTTTAAAATATAACGACATGAATAAAATGTCTGACGAGAACTAGTTGAATACGTAGAACAAATGAGGGACGATACAATAACAAAAATATTAAAAAATGAACCACCAGAATGAGGATTATCTTTGCAAAGTCCTAAATACTTAGTCCAAATTTGATTTTGATCAAGGTAGAGACAATATCTTGGGTTTGATAATTAGGGGATAGTTTCTATTAAAAAAGAGGAATCCCCAAAAAAATAGAACTAATATTTCCATGATACAAGACAGTCGGTTCTATGATTGTTACGCCTGTGTACGGCATCCTATTTTCTGGAAAATCATCTTATCCCGAAGCGCCATGAAAAATTATGTAATTAACTGTCATGTTTTATATCAACATTAGACTTTTAAGCGTGTTGTATATTTTTGGCTTAGTTTTGAGAGAGACGTTGTTAAATGACAGAGTAAATCTCCAAAATAATGAGGTGCTTATTTGTATATAGCTGAGGATAAGAAGCAATTTTATTAAATTTGTCTTTTTTCAAGGGAGAGCTGTACAGAAAACTAGTGCACGTGTATGTATTATTGGCGTGTCTGCCTCTTTAAACACCAGTTCAAAAACAAGTAGGAAAATAAACATATTATTGGATTTATTTTCTTTTATAGTAACGAATTTCATAATTTTAAATATTGAAATCTCTATATATACCAGCTGTACAAGTATGAAATGCGGATTGTTTTTCTAAAAAAACATGTTAAATTCGGCAGAATGATAAAAAGTACTTTATTCAAAGTATGCTCCGTCGCTTGTTTTTCCCATCTTTCGGGCAATTTGTGAATACCACGCCAGTAAAAGTCTTCCCCATTTGCTGCGAACCATTCATTGAGCCGTTTTTTTTTTTTCACATCTTCGTACGAAACAAAGCGTTGCTCAGTAAGTGCGTGACCCATCAATGCAAACAAGTGGTAATCGGAAGGAGTCAAGTCTACTGAGTAAGCCGCATGGGGTAGAACTTCCCAGCTGAGTGCTTCCAACGTGTTACGAACTTGTTTTGCCGCATGTGATGGAGCAGTGCCATGAAGGAAAATGACTTTGTGTTTGCCTCTTTCGGTATTCTGGCCTTTTTCAAGCAGCGAACGGTTCAAATCGTTCAATTGTTGTTGGTAACGTTTAGTACTAACCGTTTCCCCAGGTTTTAACAGCTCTAAATAGACCACGCCCGTCTGGTCCCACCAAACACAGAGCGTCTTTCTGCCAAAGTGATTCGGTCTTGCAGTCGATGTGGATGGTGTGCCTGGGTGTAACCATGATTTTTTGCGATTGGGATTCTCAACTTTTCATCCCTTGTAACTATACGATGCAAAAACGACTTCCTTTTGTACCGAGCGAGCAAAATGTCACACGTGTTTTTGCGCTTTTCCATTTGCCTGTAGTTCAACTCATGTGGTACCCATCTATCCGTCTTCTGAATCTTTCCCATCTCTCGTAGCCGATTGGAAACAGCCTGTTGACTAACGCCCAATTGATTGGCGAGTTGTTTTTGTGTTTGCGAATCATCTTCGTCCAACCATGTTTGCAATTCCATATCTTCGTATTTTTTTTGGCAGTTTTCCATGTTTCTTGTCTACAACATCGAAGTCACCACTTTTGAAACGCCGAAACCATCGTTCGCACGTATCTTGCGATGGATCATGTTCACCATAAGCTTCTTGAAGTAATCGGTATGATTCAACAGCAGTTTCCTTCAAATGAAAACAAAAAATTAATGCTGTCCGCGAATGCCCTTTGTTCGGTATAAATTTCGACATATTGAACACAACAACACAAGACTATCCACACACTTTTCCAATTTATCACTCGTGCGCGTCTGACACTTGTTGATGACACAACAAAATGGCGCAGTGTCAAATCTTTATAGCACAAATTTCATTGGTGCACCTTCTATTATCTGAAATCCGCATTTCATACTTGTACTCCTGGTATATATATATATATATATATATATATATATATATATATATATATATATATATATATATATATATATATATATATATATATATATATATATATATATATAATATATATATATATATATATATTTATTTGCATAGTACATGTGCTCCAGAGTGCTACAGGAGTGAGGCGTGTGCTCAAAAGCGATTCATGTTGGTCATGAATCGCTGTAAATTGTGTATATATATATATATATATATGTATATATATATATATATATATATATATATATATATATATATATTTATTTGCATAGTACATGTGCTCCAGAGTGCTACAGGAGTGAGGCGTGTGCTCAAAAAGCGATTCATGTTGGTCATGAATCGCTGTAAATTGTGTATATATATATATATATATGTATATATATATATATATATATATATATATATATATTTATTTGCATAGTACATGTGCTCCAGAGTGCTACAGGAGTGAGGCGTCCACGTGCTCAAAAAGCGATTCATGTTGGTCATGAATCGCTGTAAATTGTGTATATATATATATATATATATATATATATATATATATATATATATATATATATATATAAATGTATATATATATATATATATATATATATATATATATCTACATATATATGTATATATATATATATATATATATATATATATATATATATATATATACGTAGTAGTGGTTTTTCGGGTATCCCGTGTTAGCAGCTAACACGGGGATACCCGTAAAACCACTACTACATTTCACATCTTGAGAACATTCGTCAAAACATATATATATACTCGTATATATATATATATATATATATATATATATATATATATATATATATATATATATATATGTATATATATATATATATATATATATATATATATATATATATATATATATATATATATAAATATATATATATATATATATATATATATATATATATATATATATATATATATGTATATATGTATAAATATATATATGTATATATATATATATATATATATATATATATATATATATATATATATATATATATATATATATGTTTTGTTAAGACTGAAGATACGGAAAAAGTAACATAATTTTAAGATTCTTCGAGTTCAATACCTTTGAAAAGGACGTATAGCATCTATATACGTATATATATATATATATATATATATATATATATATATATATATATATACAGGGTGCCCCATATGTAGGGAATAATGATTCCACAGCATTTATTAATTAGTGTATTAAAAAAATGTTTAGATATGGCGCACGTGCTGAGGTTGACAATAAAATGTTTTGAACGAAGATATTACGCCATTTTAATTTTTTTTAAATGGAAAACCCTGTATATTATTTTATTTTTGAGTCCTACTAAAAATTCTAGATATTATTTGTCTAACATAGCACATGTCTAAACTGATTGATATTTGAAATTAAGAAGATCAAATCCAAAAAAAAAAAAATCTTATGCTGGCTTGTATCAAGCATTTACTGTCAGGTAACGATTTAACGCGTCAAAAAATGATTTAATGACGAAAACGTTTATTGCTGCATTTTGTGAAACCGTAATATCATAATGGTACATTTGACAGAAAGAATCACTTTGTTAATAATGGTTGGTTATGGAGACCGTAGGAGAACATAACAGGAGGTGTGTGATCTTTTTAACGCAGAATATCCGAATTGAGAACCTATTACCCAATCCGTAGTTAGCGAAACATTAAAACAATTTAGACAATCAGGTCATGTTAAGGATCGTTCTAAATCTGGACCTCCAAAAGTTACAAGTGATGATAAAAAGTTAGATGTTTTATTGGAAATTATATAAAATCCCCATAGAGCCTTAAGTCGTATACTGAATGAAGAAAAATTACATTCATACAAACCCTTACGATAGACGCGTTGAATTTTACGAGGTCATAATGGAACGAATCAATAATGATCTTAACCTAATTCATAATATTGTTTTTTCTGACGAGGACACATTTTATCTTAACAGAAGAGCTCACAGACATAACTGCCGGTACTGGTCTACTGAGAATCTCCACTGGATAATCGACAGTCATTCTCAAAAATAAACTTGTGGGCAGGGATTTGTGGATGTCATTCATTTCTGCTCTTTTTATTGCTGGAAATCTTACAGGATAGCGGTATTTACAGTTACTCCAAGAACAAGTTATTCCAACATGTGCAGGTCTTTTTCCCGATGAGAATAATTTGGATACCCCTAACAGAAATCTGTGGTATTAACAGGACGGAGCACCTCCTCACTATGAAATGAATGTTCGTAGATATTTGGATGCGATTTTTCCTAATCGATGGAGAGATAGAAGAGGTGCTGTAGAATGGCCCGCAAGGAGTCCCGACCTTACGCGACTCGATTTTTTTTATAGGGACATATGAAATCCGAAGTCGACCTGAAACTGTAGAAGATTTACAACAAAGAATTCAATATGGAGTAGCACAGATCACCCCGAATTCGCTGCAAAAAACTATTCAGGCTGTTTATGACAGATTGGGTCATTGCCTCCCTATTAACGGTAGGCATTTTGAGCAATGTAATGAAAGACTGATTTTTGTCAAATTTCCACTTTATTTAGTTTCAATGGACATTTTGTATCAGACGAAGCTATAGTATAGCGAAACGCGTTATACAGTTTCAGTGAAACTAAATAAAGTGCAAAGTTGGCAAAATCAGTCTTTCATTACATTCGTTATGAATTTCCATCAAGTAACAGCCACAACAATTCAAAATTTTGAGCAATTGTTACGTTAAAAATAAACCTATTTATTATTAGTTTTTTTGCATTTTTTTTAATTTTAAATTTCAAATGGTAATAATTCCAAAACAGTTCAATTTAGACATATGTATGTTCTCGGTGTGTAATGCGAAGGCTTCAAGTCCAAAAAAAAAGTGCTTAGCAGTTAGCGACATCGCGTTAGCACAGGTTTATAAAAAAGAACATTCTTTAACATGTGTTGTAACAGACAATCGGCTAGAAAGTTCCGTTTTTGAATAGAAAAGTTTAAGTTTTTTATTTATTTTAATATTTCAATGTTCTCGGTGTAATGCGAAGGCTTTAAGTCCAAAAAAAAAGTTAGCGATATTGGGTTTGAACAAGTTTATTAAAAAGAACATTCTTTAATATGTGTTGTAATAGGCAATCGGCTGCAAAGTTTCATTTTTGAATAGAAATATTTCAATTTTTTATTTATTGTTTAAATAATATCTGGAATTTTTAGTAGGACTTAAAAAAAAATAATGTACAGTGCTTTCCATTCGGACAGTTCAAAACATTTTATTTCAACGTCAGCATGTGCGCCGTATAACACCCTATAACTTTTATTTAAACATTTTTTTGATATACTGATTAATAAAGCCTTTTGTTAATAAGTTGGGTAGTGCTGACGAAAAAAGTATATATTTCTAAAAAAAAATTCAAATTTTTTCCTGTGTAATAATATCTAATAAACGAAAAATAATATGTTCATTGTTGTTTCACTGTAATTAAAGAAAATATTAGTACATATTTTTCTAGAGAAATAATCAAGGCGATAGATAATTTCCAGTTTCCCTCTCTTGTAATTTTACTTTAATTAAAAAACGTTTTGTTAGAGAGATGCTTAAAAACAACAGTAAATTGTAAATTGTGATGTGATTATATTGACAAAAACTCTGACTTTTGAAAGTCGATTAGGCCTTTCTGGGAAGTTTTCACTTAATGGAGGTGGTGTTGATGTTGTGTGTTGGTGACATTGATAGTCATTTGGATCGGTTAATCATATACATAATTTATGCCAAAAAACTATTTGCTATTTGTTATATCCTTAAGTTGTTATCTAATCAGTGTAGCACATATAGATTCAGATCCCTTCACTCTTCAGCATTTCGTCCACATCTAAAATATGAAATCGTTCAAAAGACAGCCTTAAAGTTTTTCTATTAAACAAGTAGGCGCTGCGAATCATGTCTGGTCTCCCAAGAAGGTAAAGTCGCCAAAATGTGTTTGAAGAACATTCAATTTTGACTACAGCTGTGTAGTAACCAGCCAACAACACCGAACTACCTCCTACAGAGAGAAGTTTATTTTAGAGGTTGCGGTTATTATGCAAATGTATTGAGAAGACCATTAAAACTATTTGTACCTCTGTGTATATTAAATGCCAAGATATAAGATCCTGCCTTTTTGCTTTTTCAAAGGGGCAATAAACGACCCTATTAAGGTTTTGTGCGTAGTTGGCAGGTATTAGGATAAACGTATTTTTATTTTACCGGCTTTTTATACCGCCTTCACTTGCATCTGCCATCATATTGGATCTATTTTTACCTATATATTTACTACCTAGCAACCCGATTTGGAGCCCTTTAAGTATTTGATAATATAGGCCTAATAACCACAGGTCCTCATTAAGATTCGAAAGATATTATTTTTATTTTTAGTTTTACTTTCAACTTACAACGTAACTGTTCTATTTTAATTATGTGGCGTCCGTGGGAAAATGGCAATAGTGGCTATCGTAAGAGAAAACATTTATCACTTGACGCTAAACAAATAGTGAAAAATGTTTACGACAGCTTAGTAAAAAAAAAATTGAATAAACAAAGTGCTTTGCAAGAAACCAGTGAACTAACAAAAAACCCCAATTTCTACGATTAAGGGTATTGTAGGAAAACCATCACTCAGGAACAGGAAAAAACGGAAAGATTTTTAAATGCATCATGTAGACGATTGTGAAAAAGAAGTCATCAGGAGAATAATATATTTTATGTATGAAGAGCAGTTGGTGCCGACACTAGACAAAATATAAATAACCGGTCAAGTGCAAGTTGAACTTGCACAATTAGTGTTCCGTACGTCGATTGATTTTAAAATAAAAAATTTTGTTAGGGTGGTATAAAATGATCAGTGACTTCACAAAACACACCCCAAATGAGTTTTCAACAAAGTTTGTTTCCAATCTTTACTGAAAACTGGTGACCTTGAAATTTTGTTTTTTTTTCTATATCAGATAAATTATTAAAGGTAATGATAATTTTCGTTCAATCTATACCCCGTGGAGAATATTCCAGGATTTTTTCAAAATTTTTTGATCAGTACTTTTCGAGATAAGGTAGGGGACAGCGATTTTTCACGATTTTTTAAAAGTAATACGAAGAAAAATGTGCGCAAGTATTACATTATATATATATTTTTTACTCGTGTTTTCACAAGCTTCTATTTGACACCACACACGATAACATAGTAAAAAAATTTTTTTTTTCACTTCCGATTTCACCCCTCAAAACGAGTCCCTTAAGTCAAAATTTATGTTAAGGTGATATAAAATGATCAGTGACTTCACAAAACACACCCCAAAATAAGTTTCAACAAAGTTTATTTCCAATCTTTACTGAAAATTGATGACCCTGAAATTTCTGTTTTTTTATATAACAGATAAATTATTACAGGTAATGCACTCGTGATAATTTTCGTTCAATCTACACCCCGTGGAGAATATTCCAGAATTTTTTCAAAATTTTTTGATAAGTACTTTCTGAGCGATTTCTCGCGATTTTTTAAAAATAATACAAAGAAAAGTGCGCACAAGTATTACATTATATATATATATATACATATATATATATATATATATATATATATATATATATATATATATATATATATATTTTTACTCGTGTTTTCACAAGCTTTCATTTGACATCACACTCGATTACCTAGTAAAAAATTTTTTTTTTCACTTCCGATTTCACCCCCCAAAACTAACCCCTTAAGTCAAAATTTAACTTTCAAAACTACATGGCTCTGATGAGGCCATCAATTCCTATATTACTACCAAATTTCAACTTTCTATGACAAATAGTTTCGGAGAAAATCGGGTGTGACAGACGGACAGACAGATGGACAGACGGACAGACAGATGGACAGACACCGAAGTCATCTTATAAGTGTTCCGTACGGAACACTAAAAATTAAGACTGGTGCAGGACGAGACCAATATACATTGTTGCTGATCAACCCTCCACAGAATTCTCTTAAGAATGGGATTCACGTTCCGACAAATCAACAAAAGGCAAGTAGTGATGGAGTCAGAAAGATTACAAATCTTGCGACATACTTATTTACAAGAAATTAAAAAGTATCGATCAGAGAATTGGTCAATAATTTACCTTGACGAAACATGGTTCGATACCCAGGGGCACTATGCAAAAACGGTGGTTGACAGCAGTACAAAATGTCAGACTAACGCACCTTCAAATAAAGGTAAACGAACAACCATTTTGATTGCTGGATCTGAAAAGGGTTGGGTTTCAAATTGTCTACTATTATCCGCAAAAAACATAAAAGATTCTAGTTTGGACTATCACGCAGACACGACCGCAGAACTTTTTGAAAATTGGTTTCAACGTTCCTTTTGCCAAATGTTCCCGAACATAGTGTTATAGTTATGGAAAATGTAAGTTACCAAAGTCGCCTACTAAATAAGGTTCCTAATGCAGCCAACACCAAATCGGAAATACAGGAATATATGTTAGAAACTATTTTGACTTTAGTTATAAAAAAGTGATCTTTTGGAAGTTTTGAAAGGCTATAAATTGAAAAAGAAATATGTTTGTGATAGTATGGCTGAAAAAATGGGACACACTGTTTTGCGGCTTCCTCCGTATTATTGTGGGTTTAATCCAATTGAACATATTTGGCATCAAGTTAAATCAAAAATAAAGGAACAATATGTCTCTCCTATTTTAAGCGTGTCAGTGGTTGAATTAGTAAAAAAAGTTATAAATGATATACCTTGTGAAAGCTGGAAGAATTCCATTTAGCACGTTTGTTAAAGTTGAAGATTCATATATTTATGTAAATAATACAAAACCACTGATAATTACCTCAGCTGATGACAGTGACAGTGAAACCGAATTAGGTTTAAGTTAAAATATATTTTTATTTATACAATATGTCCCCTCTTGTAAACCCCATTCATTCAAACTGTATATTCGTACTTCTTATCCATTTATTTTTACATGCATATATAAATAAATATCTCCAAAAACACTTATATATTTGCATTACTGAATAAAATTCTTAAGTCCATCTCTACAACCTATCATAAAAAAAAGGTCAGAATTTTTATATTGCCCACTTAAAACTGCAAAAACCAGGATTTTGGGACAGGCTATAAGTGGTTCATTGGTAATTGTTAAATAGTTTATTCTATTTTTCTTTTTTAAATTTGATCATGTGACTGTATTTCATTATCATGTTATATTATTTTTGTGTATTTAAACTTTGACCTATTTTCTATGTCAATAAAATAGAAATAAATTTCCTGTATTTAATAAAAGAAATAAGTTTCTAGTATTTCAGTATAATCTAACTACTAAGGCTATCGATAACCCTACTGGACAATCATGCCATTATCAATTATTTCTTATTACTTCTTGTCGCATTTTTTTAGGAATTTTCAGGACTTCTTAGAATATTCTTCCTGAAGGATGAACAAATGATTTTATGATAAAAAAGATTTCTATAATGGGGAAGTGATGCCTATGAACTCCACTCCTAAAGATGTCGACAATAGCACCCTCTTACGTACAGGGCTTTTTTCATTGGAGTAAAGTTGTAAAATTCCATTTTGTAAAAGGGTTCGTTGTTGTGAACAATTTTTCATTCTTGGTCATCGATTTTTAAACTGGATTTAAGGTCATAAAGTTGCAAATGAGAAATTATTGCCCCTGGGATTAGACGGTGTCAAATTGGAGTCGTTTACCAACGTTTCAACTACTATCGTAGGACTTATCTTCAGGAATTTTTATCCTTCGAGATTAGATCACTGAATGAGCTCGGAGAAACACAAGTCAACTATTTATACCCTTATGTGAGTTCACCGAGATCCAGCGTAATGATCGTTTTTCAGGTTTGTTGCAGACCATGATCCGAGTCGATTAATGTTGCTAAGATGTTTATGAATTTTGTCTAATTTCCTAAACTATCGTTTAAAAAATTGGAAATATATACAAAAACTTCAGTACTGTACAATTTGTTTCTCCCTAACACATCTTTCATGCTTCTTAATTTTAGTTGTTATTGATTTTCTAATTTTTCTTATATACACTGTATCACACAAATAGGGAATTTTATATAAACCCTTTCTGTTTGTAATCGAATAGTGTCTTCTTTAGTGTTCCGTATGGAACATTTATACGATCACTTCGGTGTTTGTATGTCTGTCTGTCCGTCTGTGTATCACACCAGATTCTCTCCGAAACTATTTGACATAGAAAGTTGAAAATCGGCACTATTATAAGAACTGATGACTTCATCAGAGCCGTGTAGTTTTGAATGTTAAATTTTGACAAAGGCTTAGTCTTGGAGGTGAAATCGGAAGTGAAAAAAAAAATTACCAGGTCTACGAGTGATGTGTCAAACACTAGTTGAAATATATATGTTCTGTAATACATGAGCACATTCTTCTTTATATTATCTTTAAAAAATTGCCAAAAATCGTTGTCCCTCCCTTATCTCGAAAAGTACTGATGTTGAAAAAATTCTAGATTATTCTCTACAGGAGTGAGTTACCTTTAATAATTTATCTGATATATAAAAAAAACAAAAATTTGAAGGTCATCAGTTTTCAACAAAGATCGTAAACAAACTTTGTTGAAAACTCGTTTGGGGTGTGTTTTGTGAAGTCAATGATTATTTTATACCTCCATAACAAAATTTTTTATTTTAAAAGCAGTCAACGTACGGAACATGAATTGCGCAAGTCCGACTTGCACTTGGCCGGTTATTTGTCGTATCGTACAGTGTTGAACATTGTACGAATTCTGGAGCTTTTCAGTAATTTGTCCATTTTTGTCTGCTGCACTGTGTATGTAGGAATAAACTGGAACATCCATGAGTAAATACTTATTTCTAGTTTGTCTGGAAGCCGGATTTTTACAGCAGTTAAACGAGCCTCGTCATCGTCAGTCTAATATCTATTACTTTACTTTTTTTGTAATTTTTTTGCAAATAGGATATAAAATTCCTGGTTCGTGTTATGCAAAGTAAGTAGGAAGAACTGGAAGGTCTGTAGCAACTAGTATTAAGATGTAATAAAAAGAAACAAATTGTACAATAAGTTTTAGCTGAATAGCAAAACTCTACAGGTCATTCAACTAATGTAAAAGGAACCAAAGTTTTGTTTCCAATTTATATAACATTTTTTTAAGTACCTTGACTATTTTCCGATTCTATATACCAAATAACCGGTCAAGTGCAAATTGAACTTGCACAATTAGTGTTCCGTACGTTGATTGTTTTTAAAATAAAAAATTTTTGTTAGGGTGGTATAAAATGATCAGTGACTTCACAAAACACACCCCAAATGAGTTTTCAACAAAGTTTTTTCTGATCTTTACTGAAAACTGGTGACCTTGAAATTTTGGTGTTTTTATATACCAGATAAATTATTAAAGGTAATGATAATTTTCGTTCAATCGATCGTGGAGAATATTCCAGAAATTTTTTGATCAGTACTTTTCGAGATAAGGTAGAGGACAGCGATTTTTCACGATTTTTTAAAAGTAATACGAAGAAAAGTGTGAGCAAGTATTACATTATATATATATATATATATATATATATATATATATATATATATATATATATATATATATATATATATATATAATATATATATATATATATATATATATATATATATATATTACTCGATGACCTAGTAAAAAAATTTTTTTTTTTCACTTCCGATTTCACCCCTCAAAACGAATCCCTTAAGTCAAAATTTATGTTACGGTGATATGAAATGATCAGTGACTTCACAAAACACACCCCAAATAAGTTTTCAACAAAGTTTATTTCCAATCTTTACTGAAAATTGATGACCTTGAAATTTCTGTTTTTTTATATACCAGATAAATTATTACAGGTAATGCACTTTTGATAATTTTCGTTCAATCTACACCACGTGGATAATATTCCACAATTTTTTCAAAATTTTTTGATAAGTACTTTCCGAGATAAGGCGGGTGGACAGCGATTTTTCGCGATTTTTTTAAAAATAATGCAAAGAAAAGTGCGCGCAAGTATTACATTATATATATATTTTTTACTCGTGTTTTCACAAGCTTTCATTTGACACCACACTCGATTACCTAGTAAAAAATTTTTTTTTTCACTTCCGATTTCACCCCCCAGAACTAACCCCTTAAGTCAAAATTTAACTTTCAAAACTACATGGCTCTGATGAGGCCATCAATTCCTATATTACTACCAAATTTCAACTTTCTATGACAAATAGTTTCGGAGAAAATCGGGTGTGACAGATGGACAGACGGACAGACAGACGGACAGACACCGAAGTAATCTTATAAGTGTTCCGCAAGGAACACTAAAAAATGCTTTTAGTGCTAAACTCACTTTTTTATGAGGAAGTCAAATATGATACCCAACAACTTGCCACTTGTCAAATTTTACGGATTACAATGCCAACTGAGATTTTTAATAGCACTTTCTATATATAAGCAGACTATTAAATAGCATTTTTAGTTCCTGTACAAAAATATCAACAACACTTGATATTTATTTGTAGTTATTACTAATGTAAAGATCATTTAATTTATTGAACTGAATTTTAACTCTTGGGCTTGCTTAATTTGCCCTTTTTCCATTTAGGGGCATCAAAGAATAGTTAAATTTGAGAGTTTACAAAGCCAACCATAATTTTTTTTAATGGCAATCTCTACGTATGAGCATACCAATAAATAGCATTTTTCGGTTCGTTTGCAAAAATATATAACTCTTCATATTTATTTACAGCCGCCATCAATATACAGGGTATTTACATTATTAAACCAACTTTCAACTTTTATGTGGCTAACCCAATTTACTATTTTCCTAATTGTAATAAGTGCGCATACCTAATACTTCAACAAAAGCTGACACAGGAGCTTTCAAGCCGACAGAGTGGTTGACACGGTCAACACTTAAAAGAAGGCAGCGCTTTTCGAGGGATCCCCCTCAGGTATATGTGGTTAATGTAAAATAACTGAAAATGAACAAAAGCCCATATTTCAGCAGTTTACCCACTGTTCTCTTATTCGTGAAATCCATCCTGAGGAATAAGAGAACAATGGGTAAAATGTGTCCGTTTTCAGTTATTTTTACATTAACCATCCCTCGAAAAGCGCCGCCTGCTTTTTAGTGTTAACCGTGTCAGCCACTCTATTAGGTATGCGTGCTTATTACAATTCGTTGTATCCTATCATCGTGTTCCTACTATTTTCCTATTTAGCATATCAGAAAATTTCTTTTACTGGTAAACTTAAGTTTTTTTTGAGGACGTCAAATATGGTAATAAAACATTTGTCACTTGTCAAATTTGACAGATAACACAGTCAACTAGATTTTTTAAAATGGCTTCCTTTACATGAAAAAATGACAAATTTTTTGCTATTATATTTGGCTTCCTCACATAAGCTAAGTTTGTTAGTAGCCCGCCTCAATAGGGGTTTTACCCTTTTTCCATATCCCAAGGATATCGGCGAGGATGTCGTAATACCCGTCAAAGTTGTCCAAGTGCCGAAACATACATTTTTGTATTTCACGGCACCTTTTAAACAACGCGGTAGTGCTGCCACGGACGTTATTTGCATTTCTGCAAACAACTACTACCTATGTTTTGCCAAACGACTGAATATAAATATTAAGGCTTACATATTTTTATAAACGGACTACAAAATTAAATTTAAAAGTGGGCACATATGTAGAGGATGCCATTTGTAAACTGCCAGGTTTGACAAGTGACAAATCTTGGTTTATCACATTTGGCTTCCTACTTCCATACTCTTGTTACTTAAATTAAAACTAAATTATTAATAACTGCCAATATTAAACAAAGTTCATATTTCGCAAATTAATTAATTATTGCTTTCCATCTGTCGAACGACGTCGGAAATAATTAATGGCCGAAATATAAACTTTGTTTAATTTTGGTAGTTAATAATTTATTTTTATTCCTAAAGGAGGATTTGACGACTCATATAAGTAGTGGCCTGGCCGATATATTACTAAATCCTACTATAAAAAGCGCCTTAGCAAACTCTTTTTCTATCAAATTGTGGCTTCTACTTGCATGGCCTTTTATTAGAAGGTGGAAATGTTTTTATTTTAGATGGAATCCGGCTAAAGATAAGACTTGTATCTTAATACTATATGCTAGGGGAAAAAATTGGTTAAATACTCGAGCAATAACTTTATTTATATAAATTTATGGACATTCGTGTTTTTTTCTCAATACATGATTTACAAGATTCAAGATAAAAAACCTTCACAGAAGAAATGCGATATGTACAAAAATCACAACAACTTCATGAGCTAAAATAATGGCTTCTGACACTTAATATATACTAACTTACTAATGCAAAATTATTAATATTAAGTTATTGTTGGACTTTTATTCTCCCAGTCAATTATTAGCTACGTAAGCATGTTTATGTCCTTCCCTTGCTCTTATGAATACAGAAATTTTTTTTTTTTTTTAAATTCAGCTGATTTTTATATTAAGTGTGTGTATGTGTATGTGTGTGTGTGTGTGTGTGTGTTCTGGCACTGGCTATAATCAACTGGCCAGATTTTATATATTTTTTTATAGGAAACAAAAATTAAAGAATTTTTTTCTGCTATTCCCTCATTGTATAAAAGTATATCGTATTTCTTTAACTGATTTTTTTTTCATTAGTTTTTTTTTTTCTTTTATTAATTTTGTCTATCCTATTCCTTCGTTCTTCCATTTTTTCATTATTTATCTTTTTTATTTAATTTTTAACCTCTTTTTTTTTGTTTTTATTATTTTTTAAACCTAAATGATAGAGTCCATCACATGCCAAGAGATAACAATGTTATTTAAACTAATAGAGGATGCAGATTAATCGGCAATTTTGCTTGTGATTTAATTTTACTGAAAAATTTTACATTATGATTTGATTTCAATCTGCAAGCTCAAATACAATGTCTCCTCTTTATATTAAGTATGAGCTTAAACATAGACTATCTGAAATGTTCTTTCTCTCCTCTCTCCACCAATGGTTATCGGTTTTGAAGGGGGGGTGCTAGTTTTGATTTTCACTGTATGAAAGGGTTCTTTTTAAGTAAAAAATTGCCACCATAGGTTTTTAAATTTGGTTTAAAATTTTAAACTTCTATTGTATGAAAGAGTCCTTTTGTTAAAATATTTCATTGATTTTTAAATTAGGTTTAAGTTCTGTACGCTAGGGTTCTTTTTTGCAAAAAGTTCCGAAACCCTATGATCATTCTTTATAAGTTCACAGTATCAGGAAATGTGTAAGCTTTTATAGTTACAGTAGAAGAGAGGTTTTTCTTCGAGAGGCTCTACTATCGGTTTTCAATTAGCACCTGATCTATAAGCAGGTTTATCTTTAGTGTTCCCTCTGTTCCTTAAAAAAAGCGTGTTGTCTATCCTTGTCACTGACTATTGAACCTTTCTTTACCACTCTGGAAGGAGCATTACTTTAAAATACCTATTTATCCAATGTAACTTTAGAGATAAATGAAAAATACAATGATAAATTAAAATTAATCCTAAATACTTAAGTTGATCATAAAATTTTTGCTATACTTTGTTAAAATAAAATAATATTCTTCTTTTCTTTTTAAAATTTCATTCCAACTTACTGGCTTAACTGTATTCATATAAGGGATTGAGAAAAAAGAGGAGGTACAAAACCTTTTTCTTTAATTTTAACCGCAGACCTGTCACTTTACGCTTTCAGTCAGTGTCTTAACAAGGGTCAAAATCAGAATGGAGAACGTAGAGTTTTTTAGAACGGTCTAAAATATAAAAAGCGAGAAAAAAATTTGATTCAATATAAAAAAATTGGAGAAAATTGTCACTAATAAACATGCATAGATTTTTACCTTTCTATTTTTATAACTTTATCGATACAGTTTTCTTTCATTATAATATTTTATTTCTTTTAAAAATTAGAACGATACTAAATACATGGATGAAATCTAATCGAGTTCATGTAGAATGAGCTCAAAAGAAGGGTTCTAGCCAGAAATCCAGCCCTTGCATCACTGAGGGACTTAAAGATTGCGATGGCAGAAGAGTGGAGAAGAATCCCACAGACAGTGGTGAAAAAGCTCTCCCGCTCCATGAAAAACCGGCTGGAAGCAGTAATAAGGGCTAGGGGGTTAATACAAAATACTGATTTTGGTTTTTATCATTTAATTTTTCCTTTTTTCCCCTGTCAATCAATTTAATCAATAAAAAGCATGAGGTATGCTATGGAATTTGGTATTATTAGAAAGAGAACAGAATGGGTTTTGAAACGATACCGTGAATATATATATGTTTATGTATATATATATATATATATATATATATATATATATATATATATATATATACATATATATATATATATATATATATATATATATATATATATATATATATATATATATATATATATATATATATATATGTATATATATATATAATATATATATATATATATATATATATATATATATATTTATATATATATATATATATATAAATATATATATATATATATATATATATATATATACATACATATATATATTTATATATATATATATATATATATAATATATATATATATATATATATATATATAATATATATATTATATATATATATCATCAGGGGTGCTCAAACTTAAACTGCTGGCGATCTACCTCAATATTGTTAGACTACGATCGATCGACTCTGAGAGGCTGCAAGTAAGTGTGATGCTGGATTGTCGTCTAGGTAGGGTGTATCGTGGCATAGATATTAGTTTTCTGCACAATATGCATTTTTTTAGTCAAGGTCAGTGTAGGTCTGCTCTAAAATGTCAATGAAAAAAACTCATAATTATTCAAAATTGCGAGTTTATTGGTTCTTACAAAACAAACGAGTTCTAGTGTCTAAACTTAACTAAAGAGTGACTTTGGATGTCGAAGCGTGGCACTGCATGTCCTCAGCATACTTTTCATAAGATGGTACGTAATTACCGAGTGCTAATCGCAAACATGATGACATATGTTCGTCAGTTAGTCGATTGCGATATTTTGACTCAATTATCTTCATTTCAGAAAATGCAGACTCGCACAAGTAAGTTGACCCAAACGTTGCCTTCAGATATAAAACACCAGAATTTTGTATCAGATGCTGTGGCTTTGAGATGTATATCTGATATAATCTGCACTAACTCATTTTCAACAGAACATGAGTCCATGTTAAACTGACTTGCTATTTCAGTAGCTAATTCCTCAATGTTTTTACACGAAAAAGGATAACTCATAAATGATGAGATATTTGCCAATTTACTGAAATCATAAAAACGTATTTCGAATTGGCCCAAAATATTTGATAATTCTGCCTCATAAATATCATAATTCAATTGAGGAATCCTTGCTTTCAAAGACGGAAAATTTTTCAGATCCTTTCTTTTCAGTTGATCTATCATAAGTTGCAATTTACTTTTGAATGCGTTTATTGCGCTAATCATCTCAATAATAGTTTTTCCTTTACCTTGAAGCTCCAAATTAATGGTGTTTAAATGCATTGTGATGTCTTTCAGCATCTGAGTGTCATCACCTCTTTCGTCCAGAAAAGCTGTTATTTCGGGCAATAATTCTTGAAACCTTTCTAGGAATTTTCCGCGACTTAACCACCTGACGTCCGTGTGAAGAAATCAGTGTGTTCAGCTGACTCACTATGTTCCAACTGCTTAAAGAGTCGTCGTTACAAGCTACGTGCACGGATAGAATTCACAATTTTTATTGCAATGCCCATAATCTCCTCCATGTTTAGAACTTTTGAACACAAAACTTGTTGATGAATAATGCAATGGAAGGAGAAAAATGAAGGGAAATCATCATTAGCTCGACACAATGCCACAAAACCGTTTTCGTTTCCAGTCGTTGCTGGTGCTGCTCCATCGGTTGTAATGCACACTAGTTTATATATTCGTAGCTTGTAGTTTGTTACAAAATTGAAGAAAACGTCATATATATCTTCACCACGGGTCTTTCCTTTCAGAGAAATCATTGTCAAAAACTCTTTCTTAGCCAACATGTCACCGAATACCATTCGAATAAAAATACACAGCTGGGCAGTGTCTGTCATATCGGTGGATTCGTCGAACTGTAAAGAAAAGTACGTACATTCCATGATATCATATTTTAGTTTATCTGCCATGTCCTGACTCATGCCTTCAACACGCCTTGTGACAGTCGGGGGCGAGATATCTGAAGTTCTCTAATAGCAGACATAATCTCTGTTTTATTTTTAAAATCTCCAAATAAAGTCTCACCCGCTTCAATAAATGCTTCCTTCACAACCAATCCATCATCAAATGGTTTCTTGTGTTTCGCCAATATATGAGATATTTTAAATGACGCGATCGTTGCAGCTTTTGATTGTTTGGCTGGTCTTGTGAACATGGTTTGTTCTTTTTTCAAACAAGTTATCAAATCACGTACTTTTCGTTTTCTTAATTCCTCTGTGACGGAAAATCCTTTTCATAGTTTTTATGAACCGTTTTATGATGCCTCTCTAAGTTCCCACGCCTAGGTATTGCAACTGACGCACGGCAAATGAGACAAATGCACTTATCCTTTACCATACAAAAGACAAATTCTTCCTCCCAATCGTTATTAAAATGATAAGTTTTACTTTTCTTCGCCGCACTCATTTTGGACTATTTATTAATAAACTTTGTATCGATGTATCGTCTTCAAGTTACAACTCAGACTGACTCCTATTCCTGCAGGCGCAACATTTATATCGGCGCGAACGAAGTCTCGAATGTTCCCGTCAAACACGCCGCCCGAAGTTTCTAGAAAAATCGGCGGGAATCAAAAACGCGGCTTTTCTTTGATAAGTACCGCGCGTTCCTTTGATAAAGCCTCCTTTTGCCGCTAGCAGAGGGTTATTACGATAAAAGAAAGTGATGAGGGGGTTATTCTGGCCTAATTGTGGATCGAATAAATTTTAGTAGTTTATTCATTACATTTTGTTTTAGTTACCTAAAACAAAATCTGTGAATAGTTCTATATCGGAATTTTTTTTTTCTCGAGATCGACTCAAAAAGCACTGGCGATCGACCGTTTGAGCACTCCTGATATATATATATATATATATATATATATATATATATATATATATATAATATATATATATACTACAGGATAGGTTAGGGTATCAATAAGCATGCCAGTTTCACAATTTTCTTTTCGAATTTTCTTACAGCAGCCGCTGAAGAAGCTTGATTGAAATTATTTAAAAATTTTCACCCATTCACTTTGAAAATAAGTTCTAAAATTTGCCTGCTTTGTTTCAAATGGAAATCAATCCTTTCTTTACTATGGAGGTTTAAAACTAAATGTCTATTCATATTTCAGGTGGGTTCGTATTGACAGATGGCTTACTGATATACATATATATATATATATATATATATATATATATATATATATATATATATATATATACATACATATATAAATATATATATATATATATATATATATATATATATATATATATATATATACACTGGTTTGCCAAATTATTAGGGACAGTCGCCTGTTTGTACAAATTTATTTTTAGAATGTATATATGCGTCTTTAAGTGCTTTACTGGAGGCTCAGGAATGCAGTTCTTTTATTGATTATTATTCCTCAACATAACTTAAGGTGGTGGATGACGTATAAGTATATTTTTTGTTTCTATTAGTGTATGAATGGTGTTGTGCTAGAGAGGTTTATTACTGAGTAATTGGAATTTTTCAAATTTGTTCTATGTATTAACTTTTTCTCTTTTTAAATAAAGGATTTTATATGATGTAAGTATTAACCGTTTTTTTTTGGCCATTATATTTTTTAATTTAAGTTATGCTTATTTTTACTTTTTCTTTTGATTTGTATTATGGGTAAACGAGGTGACTTTTCTCCACGAAAAAAATCCGAAGTAAAAACTCTTTTACTCCACACAAATCATTCTCAGAGGAAAATAGCAGAAATTGCTGGTGTTTTTAAATCAGTTGTCAACAGAATAAAGCCAAATTTAGATAAAAATGAGTCATTGTCTCCAAAAAGAAAAGGGAAAAGTGGTAGAAAAAGAATTACTACCCCACGTTCTGATCGAAAAATTAGAGATATTTGCTTAGCAAACAGAAAAAAAAAGTGTTAAGGTTTTAACCCACCTGGTACAGGAAACCGGGATCCCAGTCTCAAAAAGGACTAATCAGAGGCGATTGGCTGAAGAAAAGTTAACAAGTCATCGTCCTGTCAAAAAGTCAAAACTCACAGAAGCTATGAAAAAGAAACGGCTTGCCTGGGCAAGAGAACACCGCCATAGGACTGTTGGAGATTGTAGTATGGTAATTTGCTAAAACTATAGTTATTTACTTTGTTTATTACTTAATTTTTCGTACTGATAACCTTTGGTCGAGAATTTTAGGTGTTTTTCTCAGATGAATCAACATTTGAGATTTTGGCCGATTAGAGCAACTTCGTCCGACGACGACCAGGCGAGAAATATCACCTGACAGCATTGTAGAGAACGTGAAACATCCTGTCAAAGTCATAGTATGGTCGGTCATTAGTGCCAAAGGAGTTGGAAGGCTTCATATTGTGCAGGGAATCATGAAACAAGAGCAGTACAAAAAAAGTCCTGCAGACTCGTCTTATTCCCCAACTTCAAGAATGGAGTCCAGATCCAGAGGAATATTTTAATGCACGATTCAGCACCATGCCATAAAGGTAGGAGTATTACAACTTTCCTAGCTAACCAAAACATACCTGTATTACCCTGGCCAGGCAATTCTACTGATATGAACCCAATATAAAATCTTTGGAAGAAAACCAAGAGAGAAATCACTAAAGAAATGATTATAACTAAACGCCAATTGATAGAAAAACTAATTAGCGTGTGGCCCCATAACATTGACATAAAAGAAAGTGCCAAAAACTGCATAGAAAGCATGACTAGACGACTTGAAGTATTAAATAATGGCCAAAGGAAATATTACCAAATATTAGCAGATTTTAGTTATATATATTTTTTTATATCTATATTATCTTGATTAATTATCTTAGGTTATAATATCTATCACATCACATCAATCACAATGTATGAATAAAAACATTTTGTAAGTAAATAACCATGTTATCTTTCGTATTTGTAATAAATACTTCAAATTTACAATTTTTTTTACTGTCCCTAATAATTTGGCAACTGTATATATATATATATATATATATATATATATATATATATATATATATATATATATATATATATATATATGTATATGCATATGCTGTGTGAGAGCTGGTATTGTCATGACGAAGAATGATGTGTCGTGTTTAATTGTTTTTCCTGATTTCATCGACGATTTCTGGCAAACAAAGTGTTGTAACTGTTCTTCGATCCTCTAAAGCAATGGTTGTAACATGTCCAGTATAACCAAAGAGACAAGCGATCATTTTCTTGGAAGTGCTTCGCGAATGAACCACTTTTGTTGGATTCGGTTCATCTTAAAATACCCAAACAGATGACTGTTGCTTAGTTTCCGGCTCGTACCAATATATCCAAGTTTCGTCTCCTATTACGATGTTGTATACGGATTTTGCAAGTCCTCGGTAGAATTTTTTGAGCATTTCCTTACACCAGTTGACATGAGCATGTCTTTGAGTTTCAGTCAAATTAAGTGGAATCCATAGGGAACAGATCCTTTTCACAGCTAAATGTTCATGCAAAATCGAATACTCTGCAGTCTTCGATATGCGTAAAGATGCCCTTATCTCACGGTAAGTCACATTCTGATCCTCTTCAATCATGTTGCGCATAGCATCAAAGCAACAACCGTTTTTGGCTGACCTTCACGAAACTCATCACAGACGGAAGCACGACTATGACGAAATTCTACAAACCCATTGTAAACAATCTTTTCTGTTGGTGATTCATCACCAGAATTTGAACGTTGCAATTCAAGGCATTGTTGTTGAGTTGGGCCTTTATTAAAAACATAAAAAATCATCCAACGAAAACTTTCAAGTGAAATTTCCATTTGTTTACAAAACTGTTTACAAATTACTGGGCCAATTTCTGAGCTGCCACTGTTTTAACAATAACAAATGTCAAATTTTAGAACAATGGTAACGTCACATCTCAATAACGCCATCTAGTAGTCCTTTGTTCAAGTTGACATTCGTGACATTTCGCGTATGAATATTATTAAACGCTTAATTTTCGTAGTGTGTGTTTAGTTACATTCATATTATTTTTGTTAAGCTCTCCTATTCAAAAGATGACATTTCGCTCAGTTAAAACGTCCCATATCAACTAATTTTTCAAGGGTCGGGATTACCTTCGGGCATTCACCTTTCACCTTCTACAGTTGCGTTCGCTCAATCAGCACAACAAATTTGTGCCTATTTTGGGAACAAACCGTGTATAGAACATAATTAAATAATCATAAAAATAAATATTAGCACAATAAAAATAAGATTGGTGGTCTGAAATATATATGCGATACGTATAACTTTCGCCGTACATTTTTTATATTGTAAAAAGTACATTTTTTAGGATAGCCTAAAACATAAAAGGAAAAAAAAAGAAAACAAATCTGATTTAATATAAAAGAAATTTGCAGAAAATTTTCGCCGGTGCACACGCACACATTTATCTCTCGTAAAACATTCCATTTATTCACACATAAATATAAAACTTGAAATAAATTTGAGCATAAATAAAGCTTTGTAGTGTTATTCGAGAAACAAATCAAGAAATAATTTCATTTTTGGGTTTTTGACAGCGAAAGCGGGATATTTTATTTTATATTATTGCGTTCATTTTACCCAGGGACTGTTTAACTATAATTTTGTTATACAGGACTGTTTATAGAATAATTTGGTTTATTTCTGCCTTGTCTATTATTTAAGACAATAAAACTCATGCTGTTTTTACTAGAGATGGGAAGATATATCGATAGTTATCGATATATTGATAGTTCTCGACATATCGATAGTTATCTAAATCAGTTATTCATATATCGATTTTACTTGTATTCATAGTTACCTATATATCGATATTTATTGATATATGGATGGTTATCCATATATCGATAGTTATCGGTATATCCATAGTCATCACTTATTTTTACTTTTCGGTCAACGACTTTAGAGGATGATAAAATATCTTTTAGAAAAGAAGGTTTTTTAGCGGTTCTCCCACCTCCGATTTTTAAAAGGAAATATCCAGCGAGAAATTACAGAACACGACGGACTGAGAAATGATTAAGAATTTCAGCGTTCGGTTAAAAGAGTATCGAGAACGTAACAATTCACATTCGGATGCCAATATTTTTAAAACAGGAGTATCTTATTGTCTTGATTGAACATTCTGATTAGAATCTAATATGTTGCAAAATTTCGGTTATATATATATATATATATATATATATATATATATATATATATATATATATATATATACATACATATATATATATATATATATATATATATATATATATATATATATATATATATATATATATATTAATAATGCTTCAAAGGTTGTGGAGGGGTGCATTAAAATCAGGCTGGTTAGCTTCTTGACAGTGAATAACCTTTTGGCGGCCAATCAGTATGGCTTTAGGCGGGGTTTCAGTACTGAGGATGCTCTCATTAGGGTGACAGATCGCATTATCAATAGCTTTAACACGCGAAAAAAATGTCTATCAATATTTTTTAGATTTAGCAAAAGTTTCCGATACTGTGTCGCAACACATCTTGCTGGATCGTTTAAAGGATTTAGGGGTTTACCGGAACAACTTTTTCAGTCTTACTTGGAAAACCGTTCACAGCAAGTTAAGATTGGCGAAACACTCAGTGGACCCCCACCAGTGAGGTGTGGTGTGCCACAGGGTACGGTCCTTGGGCCAATACTTTTTACCATTTATATAGATGGAATATTTTCAGTCCTACCTACAGACAGTGTGATCTGTTATGCTGATGACACAGCTATTACCATATCACGAGATACCTGGAAGGAAGTCACTGTTGAGGCCGAGAAAATTATGAGTACTGCCAAAATTTGGTTTGACAAGAGCTTATTATCACTAAATATCGAGAAGTCTCATTTTATTTTCTATTCTATGACCAGGGCGGGGATGGCTAATGTGTAGGCCATCAAAGTGCACGATAATGATTGTAAGAATTATAGTAACTGTGATTGCCAACTAAAAATAAGTTCTGTGAAAAAAGTGAAGTATCTTGGTGTTTATTTTGACAGACATTTGAAGTAGGACTTTCACATAGATTATGTTTGTAATAAAATTAGAAAGTTAATGTATAAGTTTAGCATATTAGGGCGAAGCTTATCGCAGAAATCTATCATAAATACCAATAAAGCTCTCGTGGAATCCACTATTAATTATGGCGTGTGTATTTGGGGGGTTGCCTATGATAACACCTAAAATACTCTTGAGTTAACACAAAAGAAAATCTTAAAAATACCTTTATTCAAGAATAAACGGTTTCCTACGGAAATTCTATTTCAAGAAGCACAAGTTCTAAGTGTTTCTAGGCTATATATAAAATCCGTGATACAGTTGTATTGTAATAACAAAATCGCGAAGAATATCGTTGAATACTCAATAAACACAAGATATAAGGAAAAACTTTCCATAAGTACAGCTAGGATAAAATTTACTTCAGTACAAAAAAAACATGCTTTTTACAGCTCCTAGAATATATAACGCCTTTAAAAATAAACCATTTTCAAAAATAAAGAGACAAGTCACCACATGGTTACTTCAGTTAAGGGAAGACTTGTTCTTGACTTTAGTATAGTTGAATTGATTTGTTATCTGACTTGTTTGTAATTTGTTTCATATATTGGCAGGGTTATAAAACCCCTGTAATATATTTAAACTGGAAACCGATGTGTCAAGAAAAACTGTAAAATATAGTGACAAATGGTGCTTCGTTATAATTAACGAAAAAAATCGACCCTGAAGATTTACAACTATACAAATATTAAAAATAATTGAAGCCAATTTCGAAAATAAGCAGGATTGTTTTAATACTGCCACGCTTGAAATTTGGTATTTTATTTTGTAACCAACTAAAGAAATTTTACCTTTTACTAAAGAGACAAACTACTGAAGTTCAGTGCTTTAAAAGAAACTATGTATTAACAAAAATAACTACCTAAATTTTCTATATAAAGGTGAATTTAAATCATAACCATTACATTTTCGTTATAAATATTATTTAACTTCTGAAGTTTCATTACGACGCAATGTAGATACAAAATACACCGATCGTGTATTTTTTTCATATTTTGATTAGAAAAACAATCATTTAATGTCTTTTTAATGGTGTTTTGGTTTTAATAACAGCAAGTTGTTTGACACATTCGAGTGTTCTTAAAAACAACGTTTTTTTTAAGTCAAAAATTGCAGTATTTAATGTTTGTTTCTGATTTTGTGATGTAAGAGTTTGCATGTCGTTTCTTGTAATGGCGTATTATTCAGTGGTTTAATCAGGTAAGGTTTCTTTATTGCTAGGGGTAAAAATTTAGGTTCTATTCTTTTTATGACGAATATTTACGACTTTTATAATAAAAAAAATATTTGGTTTGGTATTATTTAGCAATGGTATATGTAATTTTTACTTGAAATTCTATTATTTTATTTTTTACCCAAATATGATAATAAAAAAGTTGAACATCTGGCAACAGTGGTAATGGGTGTCTTACAAAGGCTGGTAAATGGGGCATTTACAAAATTTTTAAAATGTCCTCAGGTAGAAAAATGTAGTGAATGTTTTTTTACTTGAAGCAAGGAATCAGCTATTTAAATATTAGGAATGCTTTACATAAAACATGTATATATATATATATATATATATATATATATATATATATATATATATATATATATATATATATATATATATATATATATATATTGTGTTTATTGAGTATTCAACGATATTCTTCGCGATTTTGTTATTACAATACAACTGTATCACGGATTTTATATATAGCCTAGAAACATTTAGAACTTGTGCTTCTTGAAAGAGAATTTCCGTAGGAAACCGTTTATTCTTGAATAAAGGTATTTTAAGATTTTCTTTTGTGTTAACTCAAGAGTATTTAAGGTGGTATCATAGGCAACCCCCCAAATACACACGCCATAATTAATAGTGGATTCCACGAGAGCTTTATTGGTATTTATGATAGATTTCTGCGATAAGCTTTGCCCTAATATGCTAAACTTATACATTAACTTTCTAATTTTATTACAAACATAATCTATTGTGAAAGTCCCACTTCAAATGTCTGTCAAAATAAACACCAAGATACTTTACTTTTTCCACAGAACTTATTTTTAGTTGGCAATCACAGTTACTATAATTCTTACAATCATTATCGTGCACTTTGATGGCCTACACATTAGCCATCCCCGCCCTGGTCATAGAATAGAAAATAAAATGAGACTTCTCGATATTTAATGATAATAAGCTCTTGTCAAACCAAATTTTGGCAGTACTCATAATTTTCTCGGCCTCAACAGTGACTTCCTTCCAGGTATCTCGTGATATGGTAATAGCTGTGTCATCAGCATAACAGATCACACTGTCTGTAGGTAGGACTGAAAATATTCCATCTATATAAATGGTAAAAAGTATTGGCCCAAGGACCGTACCCTGTGGCACACCACACCTTACTGGCGGGGGTCCACTGAGTGTTTCGCCAATCTTAACTTGCTGTGAACGGTTTTCCAAGTAAGACTGAAAAAGTTGTTTCGGTAAACCCCTGATTCCTTTAAACGATCCAGCAAGATGTGGTGCGACACAGTATCGAAAGCTTTTGCTAAATCTAAAAATATTGATAGACATTTTTTTCGCATGTTAAAGCTATTGATAATGCGATCTGTCACCCTAATGAGAGCATCCTCAGTACTGAAACCCCGCCTAAAGCCATACTGATTGGCCGCCAAAAGGTTATTCACTGTCAAGAAGCTAGCCAGCCTCATTCTAATGCATCCCTCCACAACCTTTGAAGCATTATTAATATATATATATATATATATATATATATATATATATATATATATATATATATATATATATATATATATAATATACGAGGCATGTTTTTTAAGTAAGTACCGTTTTGCGATTCCGCCGCTGCAGCGATACGGTCGGCGTTCCGCGCATGCGCGCTGGTAACCTACATCTTATGTCTACGCACTGACGCCATTACAGTCTGATTCTTCATTGTATACGTTGTTTACTGAGTGTTTAAGATGCCTCCGACAATCGTGAGTCCCGCCGATTGTGAAGTACGGGCTGTTATACGATTTCTTAGTGCTAAAGGCGTAAAACCGATCGATATTCATCGTGAGATCTGTGAAGTTTTACGGACAAAACATTATGAGTGATGGAATGGTAAGGAAATGGGTGAGAGCATTTAAAGATGGCCGCACAAATGTGCATGATGAAGAACGGAGTGGGCGTCCTTCGGTCGTTAATGAAGATTTGGTGCAGAAAGTGGACGAAAAGGTGAGAGAAAACAGACGCTTTACAATTTCATCATTGTGCGACTGCTTTCCTCAATATTCTCGTAGTGTTTTGTATCGCATTGTGACCGAGAACTTTTTTTCTCAGGCGGCAGAATTTTATGAGGAGGGTATTCAAAAACTGGTGCCACGTTATGACAAGTGCCTCAATATTCACGGAAATTATGTAGAAAAGTAGATTAAGGTACAGGCTTTCATGTAAAAATAAAATTATAGCGATATCTTTGCACGTCTTTTTTTAATTCCAAAACGGTACTTACTTAAAAAAATGCCTCGTATATACATTACTATATCGGTAGAATTAAAAAATTTATGTATCCGAACACAAAAAACAACAACAAAAAAAGCCCAAAAGAAACAAAGCATATCGTTTTACCATACTTAAACAGATTTTTACAAAAAATTGAAAAACTTTTTAAAAAGCATAATATAAATATCGCTCATAGAGCCCATAACTTACTGGGAACCAACTTTTCAAATTTAAAAACTAAAACCCCAAGAAATAAAAAGAGCAATGTTGTATACCAGATTTCTTGCAATAATTGTGAAATATAGGGCAAACTAGCCAATATTTGGAAATTAGGATAAAGGGACACAAGTATGACAAAAATAATAGAACAGCATTAACCAAGCAGGAAGAGGAAAAGAAACACACATTTAATTATGAAGGAACCAAGATTTTAATCACTGAGAACAATAGGAAAAAAAGAGAAAATATTGTAATCTATTATGATACAAAAAATACCAACCGCTATCAACAACAAAAAAGAAACAAATAACTTAAGTCAAATATATATGACAGGACTATAAATGCAGTCTACATGTTGTGTTTAGTCCCAATTTTTAAACTAAAATAAGATAAATGACAATGACAACTAATTAACATATGGTTCGTGTAAAAAAAAAGAGTACGTTGTGATTCAGTGAAATGGGCAAAGATAAATATTAACCTAAATATGCACGTCCAAGGTAAGAACACTCATACAGTTAATAATTTTAGTTTTAATAAATTAATAATATGTATTTTCAAATAGCATTTTACGGATAAAATATGTACAATTTTAGCCAAACCCGACAAAAAAAAAAAAAAAAATTTTGAGAAAGGCAAACTGTGCCGAAACGTCAATAAAAGGAAAAGATCACAATAAAATTTAGGAAGTTTCATTATATAATTGACCTCCAAACCCAAGAAAATTGAAAAATAAAAATAAAAAATACATACAGGGTCAAAGAAAAATAACAAAATCATACATACATATATATATATATATATATATATATATATATATATATATATATATATATATATATATATATATACTTATATATATATATATATATATATATATATATATATATATATATATATGTATATATATATCTATATATATATATATATATATATATATATATATATATATATATATATATATATATATATTTAAATATATATATATATATATATATATATATATATATATATATATACATATATATATATATATATATATATATATATATATATATATATATATATATATATATATATATATATATTATATATATATATATATATATATATATATATATATATATATATATATATATATATATATAAATAAATATATATAAAAATATATAATATCTAATATATAATATATATATATATATATATATATATATATATATATATATATATATATATATATATATATATATATATATATATATATTATATATTATATATTATAATATATAATATATATATATATATATATATATATATATATATATATATATATATATATATAAGTATAAGATATATATATATATATATATATATATATATATATATAGGTATATATATATATATATATAATATATATATATATATATATATATATATATATATAAATAAATATATATAAATAAATATATATAAATATATAATATCTAATATATAATATATATATATATATATATATATATATATATATATATATATATATATATATATATGTATATATATATAAATATATATATATATATATATATATATATATATATATATATATATATATATATATATATAATTGTATTTTATAATTTGGCAAAATTGTCTAGAAATCTGTCTAATATTGTATTGACAATAGTAAATATCCTTATACAACGAATATGTATATTAAGGTGGCATTGGGCGGGGTATATCGCAAGGATAAATGAAAACAGATGAACGGATGACACAAAAAGAATAGCGGGACACGATTGTTTCAATGCAAAAATAAATCGATTAGAACAAACGTAACCTAATTAATCTTTTAAGTTTCAAATCATTCATTGAGTTTTTGGATGCTTTACCGAAAGAGCCCGACAAAGATTCAAAAAATATGAAAACTATCAAAAAGAAAGAAAACTTTGTCAATAAACAGAAAAAATAATTAAAAATTTAATCAAAAGTAAAAGCACACAGTTAAAAGAAAAAAGGCATGAAATAAAAAGAGTGCTTTTGACCCAGAAATCGCCTGTCTTTAAAACCAAGAAAATTTTTTTTGAGGTATAGAAATAGATTAATTGGTATTATTATTATATAATAAAAACTGGAAAGATAGTTTAATAACATGGTCGTTTTGTGCTTGACCGTATTTGCAGTAGATAGGCAAAGTCGTCGCATGTAGCCATAGGTTGAAAAGTCTACAAAACTCTTAGGCAGTTGGAAAATTGTTTAAGTACTAGAACATGTACTTCATTTGCACCAAATGCTATTTTAGTGTATAGCTTATTAAAATACGTGGTAGAGCATGCTATCGGAAAATAATATCAGGTAACAAGTTGACTTTATCAGTGGATGTTGTTGCAATAGCGGTGTTTGGCTCTGTAATTGGTGGTATGGTTGTTTTCGGAAAATTTCAATCGGGTGTCTTAATCCCCGGCCAAACAGATTTTGAACTTTAATACAGGAAAGACCCTTGCTTAGGATATGCCTTCTTGGTCTCGTTGATTATTTGTTTGCATCTGTTTTCAGAACCAAAAAGGATGTTACTGTTAAAATGTTTGGAAACAGCAGCTTTCTTGTATCCTTGTTTAGATCAAGATTGGTATCAGAAAGAAATTTCTTCGAACAAGGAATGGAAATGTCCATGTTGGCACAAATGATACCAGAAACCTACTGAGTACAATTAAGGCATTGTCAGAGCTAAAAGAAAAGTTTAGACTAGGGAAAGTTTAAAAATATTTTCTAAATACCTCTTATTTAGCAGATTTGTAATACTTAATGTTGTGAAGTTCATGCGTTTCATTAGAACTTTCAATGTTGGGGTAAGTTTTTGGTTATTTGGTCCCAATGGAAGATTCCCTGTGTTAGTGTAAATCTCCGGAATGGTGGTCAAAAATAAATCATGAACACTACTGGTCCCTCTTGGTTCTTCTATAAGCTGAGTACGACTTTGTTCCGTCGGTAGCATTTGAAAGCTTTAAGGCAATTGGTGTTGTTGATGTTAAAGTCTCCTAGGATGGAAATTTCGCTAGTTAGATCTGTTAAATCTGTCAAAAAAAGATGGTATTAGCAGGAGACGCGGAAGTTGCCCTAAAGTTGATGTCATTTAGTGGTCGAAAAGGACTGTGAATAATCATTGTAATTTATTGACTTTTTATTTTTAACAAGTTCATATCAACGTTTCTTGGCTCTAGATCTTCCTAGAGAAAAGAAAAAACAAGACAAATTCAGGATGTTAAAAGTTGACTCTACTAGTCGACGGACTGATTTTAGTTACACAGAGAGTCAATGTGTGAAGTATATTTAACACGTAGTCTCAAAAGTTTTTGGTCTAGCTACTGAAAATAATTTTTTTTTCAATCCTTTCACTATCAACGGACAATTTCTCACTTAGCACCAGATTTGTCATGTATTGCGTTTTTGTTTAAACCCACTTTATTGGATGCTTTGTAAAGATCTTTAAGCATACTTTTGGCATCATCGACCCGGTCCGCTATTAGTATGATGTCGTCTGCGAATCTAAGGTGATTAAGTTTTTCACCATCTATGTTGATACTTTTATCGCAGAATTCGATTTGCTTGAACATGTATTCCAGCAGCGTAATAAACAGTTTCGGTGAGATGACATAACCTTGGCGTACTCCTTTTCAATATTAAAATCCTTAGTGTTTTCATGAAGTTTTACGCATACTCTAGCATTTTCTTATACATGCTGATGATTGTTATATATCTGTGGTCTGTTCTACAATCGGCCAAAGCTGTATTTTGTGTTGGTTTATGGTATCGAACGCCCTTTTCGTAATTCACGAAAATCAGAATAAGAGGCTTATTATATTCTACACTTTTTGCAATAAGCGTCTTGATAAACTTGCAGGTGGTCATTGGCGCCATACCCGGCTCTAACGCCCGCTTGTTCTCGGGTCCGATAAAGATCTAGTTTAGACGTTAACCTGTTGGTAATGACACTCATAAACAACTTATATACATGGGAGAGCAAATTTATAGGTCGGTCGGTAGTCCGTGATATCACCTTTTTTGTGCATTATCACTATTATTGCTCGGTCCCATTGGGAAGGAGTTGTTCCTCTTTCTAAGCATGCATTGAACAACTTATAAATGAATCTACCAAGACGGAGTCCTCCACTTTTTATAGTCTCGATAACCACACCATCATCACGTAGAAAGATTTGTCTTTGCCTTCAAAATAGACCTCAATTTCGGCGATACCTTCTACATTGGAGCCAAATCTCTTTCCCGCGAGCATTTTTTTGAGGTCTGCGAGTAGGTAATAGTTGCTGCAGGCCAAATCTGGAGAGAGTACGGTGGATGAGGAAGCAATTCGAACTTCAATTCTTGTAATTTTGCCATCGTAACCATTGACTTGTGACACGGTGCATTGTCTTGATAAAAAAATACTTTTTTCTTGTTCATTTGGGGCCGTTTCTTTGCGATTTCTGCCTTCAAACGCACCAATAACTTCATATAATATTCACTATTGATGGTTTTTCCTTTCTCGTTCCATGCGCATCTCAAAATATAGAGGCCAAAACTTTCCCAGCCGACTGTTGTATCTTTGGTCGCTTAGGGCAGCTTACATCGGCTGCTGTTCACCCAGCTAACTGCTGATTTGATTCCGGTGTATAGTAATGGATCTATGTTTTCGTCCATTGTCAATTATCACATGAAAAAATCCTTTATATTGGGCTCAAACAGATCCAAACAGCGCTCAGAATCATCAACATGTTGTTTTTGGTCCACTGGGAGCAAACGCGGTACCCATTTCTCATGTCCAAATGTTCATGCAAAATACGACCAATACGTTCTTTTGATATCTTTAGGGTGTCAGCTATCTCATGTATTTTCACTTTACGGTCATCTAAAACAATTTTGTGGGTTTTTTTTTTCATGTTTTTCGGTGTAACGACATCATTTGGGCGCATACCAGTAAATTATGAGTGATTTTCCGGGGCAGAGTCCCCGTAACACTTATCAAGCCATTGCTTTGCTTGAATGGTATTTTTTCCCATCAAAAAATAGTGTTTAATCAACACACGAAATTCGATTTTTTCCATTGTTTTAAAAATATCAAAAGTAGCGTCACTAAAACTACTGTAACTTGTGAACTAATCGTCGAACTGTCATGTAATTTTGACACGTATCGTTTGAAGGTTAGTACTTCCTACAAATCATATGAATTTTTTTGAGAAGGGCGATATCTAGGTGTCAGATCAAAAACATTTCAGTCTTTGTTAATTACAGGTCTTGGTGAAGTTAATTAATATTGTCTTTTAATAATAGCAAACATTTTTAGTAATATCCATTGTTCAATAGCATTTATTTGCCTTAAGCCTACCGTAAGCTAACTCTTTGTTAGAAAATGTACAGCTAAAAAAATTGTAAAGTTTTTATTTTCATTCTATTTTTACTCAGCGTTTCATAAAAAAAAAGTACGAGTTATTACCACAAAAATAAGGTTATAAATAAAAAACATCAACTCTTGAATAAATTGAAATTGGTTTTTGTCCAGGTGTCATCGGGTCTCAACTTTAACAGAGCGGAGAAAACTCTTTTATCATTTTATATGACACTTTTATTTAACTCTTGGCCTGTTGATAAATTACACAAAAAATATATAAATATGTAAAATAAAAAATAAACTTTTTTGAAAAAAAAAAAAAACAAACTACAATAATTTTTTTATAATAGGTTTTGGAAATATATTTCACACATAAAATTTAACTTTTAGCAGCTGTTTACCGGTATTAAACGATTGATTTAAAGAGGGGGGGGGCGAAAAGCCCATCACACCTCTCCCGATCCAAGGTTTAATCAAGACACTGTATAAAAAATGCATTGTTATAGAGTAACAAACGAAACACATTTATAAAGTCCGATCAATGATTCTTTGGATCCACGTCATAAATATCTGAATATAGTATAAACATCCGTCTATATTATTCTTGTCAATATATTAAGTATATTTAAAAATTTAAAAACGTAGGTCTTCTATCATCTGAAGTTACTTACGACATTCGCTCTATTATATGTCTCGGTTATTTGTACATATGCAAGAAAGACAGAGAACAATCTGGAATTTGGGTACAGCTTCATGTTATAGAAGCCAGTACCGTCGAGTTTATAGGCAATAAAAATAATCGTTAATTCTTTGACGGACTGAGGTTACGTCATCTTTATGTGTAATTTTTGGAAGTGTCTAATGTACGGTTCATTGGATGTCGACATAATAAAAATTGCTGCACAGTCCACGTTTTGTGTGGGAAATTTGTGGTATCCAGGGAGGGTGTTTGTAACAACTCTTTAAAAAGCCGCGTTACGGAAGTTTAACCATAAAATCAAACATAACCAGAATTTCCCACAAAAAACGTGAACAGTGCAGCAATTTTTATTCAACGTATATTGGACCATGGAGTAGGCACTTCCTTAATTTTTAACGGCAAACGGTCACTATCGTTTCTATCCCATTATTGAATTTTGGAATATACTTGCCAACTAATCAATAGTTCTGTTCAGAGCTCTAATATTCGTGAAATATTGACCAAATACTCTTCATATGAAGTAAGAGATTTTGTGGCGAAATTAATAGTGTATTTTACATCGGAAAGGGATAACAAGAGTCCTCTTATATCTCTTAATGCTGTACAATAAATCACATAGCTATACCTTTTTTAATGTGTTTACAATGTTCTGGTTCCAGAGAGTCGCTGCTGCTTTACAGATTAGTACGAGAACTGTAGCGAGCATCAAAATTTGTAGTGATAAAAATGAATTGCTTGCAACATCTGGAAATTCACGACCAAGGAAACAAGCTAAGACCCACAATCTGAGTGAAAGTTCTAAAATATACGTTCGTAATACATTATATGATATGTATGCACAAAGTAAGTGGTTATTAATATCTATCGGTTTAAGTGAAATCGAAAGTAAATAATATTGTACTTTTAGAAAAACATGTTACTATTAACACGTAAGTAAAGAACTGCGACAAAGAGAGATAATTAATTTCAGTTATGGAACTCTTCGAACATTACTTCTGGATTTGTGTTTCAACTTTCAGAAAGATGACAACAGACGAGTATTAATGGAGACACCAAGAATTTGTTCAATGAGGGGAGCTTTTCTTAGAAAGTATATGGAAAACAAAAATGCACACATTGCTCGTCAGCTTGTCTTCATAGACGAAACATAGATTTTTTCATAGGGCAGTCAAAGGAAATTATGGCAGGATGACAACATTAAAAGTGTTCGTAAGCCTGGGGGATTTGATGGTAAAAGGTTTATTGTTTTACATGCCGGATACAGTGGGGGTTTTTTTGTGCCAATTTACTATTTGCTAGCAAGTCAGTCACTTGATTTTCATGGAGATTAAATAGTGAAATGTATACGAAATGGGTCAGAAACCAGTTGATTCCTAACTTAGAAGAACCATCTTTAATTATAATGGATAATGCTTCATACCATTGAGTTGAAGTAGAAAAACAGCCATCTTCAGCATGGAAAAAAAAAAAATTCTCGAATGGTTACAGATTAATAGTTTACCTCATAATAAACAGATGTTTAAGATAGAATTGCTAGATATTGCAAAAGCTCATAAAAAATCAAAGAAATATCAAATTGATAAAATTTTTCAAGAACCTCCTTATCACTGTCAATTTAATGCAGTGGAGCTGATTTGGGCAAATGCAAAAATATTTTATAACAAGCACATTGGTGAAGATGGATTTGGAGATAAACAAGTATTTTCGATGTGGAATAGAGCCTTAGAAAAGTGTACACCAGAGGTATGATATGCTACCGTACAACATACAGAAAACCTGATTCAACAGTAGTATGATCTTGAGGTAATAATGGAAGAGATTCCAAAAATCATTATTCGTATTGGGAATGATGAAAGCGGGAGTGAAGAATCTACTTCTAGCGATTAGTGTCGTTATTCAATTAATAATTTAAATATTACTTATTGATACGTTCCAAGACCCTTGGGCAACATTCGTTGTAAATTTTGCAGGACAAATATAGAGTTATGTATCTATCTATTAGTTTGATTTGATAAATCATATTAAAATTGGATTATGCAATTTATATCTCCTGTTCATACTTTTTACCCTCGTCATGAAATATCTTTCTGTTTTTAAAAGCGTTATATATATTATATTTCAGTTCTCTATTTTAAAATTTTATTTAATGAGTTCTACGGTGCAACTTTTTACAGTTTTTATAATGCCTTATATGTAAATTTGATAAAGCTGTGTAATGTGTGTATTGCAATTTCATTACAAACATTAAACAAACTTCAAATAACTAACAGATAATAATTGTAAACTTTTCATAAAGTAAATTTACTCACGAAATAATCTAATAGCACCCTGAAAAATAAAAATAGGTGATATTAGACGTTGGATTTATGCAGAGGGGTAAATGTCCTTCACAAGTAAGAACTATGGTGTTTTACACATCATACACATTTAATACATCTGTAGTTTTCGTTAATTACCAAACTGGATGAAAAATTTTAAATTCTATTTTAACTTTTCAAATTGTCATTTAAAACTCAGACCATCGACACTCAATTGACAGCCGATTGAATCGTATGAATATTCTTGACGTCGCGTTGATCACATGTCCGCAGAGATCCATTGATCAGACTATATTATAATCATTGTTACGAAGTATAAATTATGCCACTGCTCAACAAATGCAGTTGAGAAGTATTATCAGATCAGCATCTTTAAACAGAAGCAAAATCTTTCTACATTACTGTAATTTATGGGAAAAAATATAATGACGTAATGAAGTATCAGAATTTTTATGATGCTGACTGTACAGGGTGATCATTTTTAAACGCACGTCCCCGATTTATGCAAAATTGTTGAATATTTATTTTTTTTATGTAAAATGGTATAGTGTATGTCAAGGTGCAGCGACGCCAAACACCTTTTTTTTTCATCGACATATCTTTTGTAAAACGGCATTGGAAAGCCCTATTTTTTTTCAACTTTCTGTCTTTAAATTGTTTTTTTTTTTTAATTTGTTTTGCCAAAGTGTTAAGCAGCAAAAATTTTCTAAAATATTATTTTTGGTAATCGCGGTTGCCATGGATCGTATGCCACTTTTGCCGGTTTTCAAACAATTAATCTAATAGGTCGCTGTCATACTTTAATCTTACTATGCTGTCGAGGCTTTTCCTTTAATAAAATATCTTTGATAAATAAAAAATACGAATACATTATTTTTATTAAAACAACAAAACTACTATATAACTTTTACCAGTACATAACTTATGACATATTTATAAAATTAAATGTTTGAAACTTAAAAAACCAAAAGAAATTTTCTATATATCTTCCTCCTTCTACCATGCATCTTTCTATTCTTTTCATTAATGAGTGACTTCGTAAATAATTTGTCCAGTTCTTCTAATGCACGCATCTGATATTTTTGCTTTTATGTGCTCAATATCATTTGTCGCAGTTTTGTATACATGCAGCTTTAAGAATCCCCAACAAGAAATAATCTAACGGCGTGAGGTCTGGCGACTTAGGTGTCCATTAAATAACTAGGCTGCGAACCCCTATCCATCTTCGTTAAAACAGTTTTCATTCAAATATTCTCCAACAGCAGTAGTTGTATGAGGCGGTGCTTCGTCGTGTTAATACCACATATGCCTTCTTAAAATAAGGGGAACATTTTCTAATAAAACTGGTAGAGTATTTACCAAGAAATTAAGGTATCTATTTCCAGTTAGTGTTCCCTCAAAGTATGGTTCGACCAAATGTCTCCATTATCCCATATCATACATTAACGCCATAATGTCTTGATTTTGAATCTGATTAACGTTGTATGGAATCTCGACGGTTGATACCGAGTTGCGGTAAGGCAATAAAAAGTTCCGAGTTGCGGTACAGACCTTTTTCGAACCCAAAATTGACGGCCGAGTTGGGGTCCGTCACAGGCAGGATAGAGCTATAAGTATGCAAGTTATGTGTGAAAAATAAAGTAAAAGATATATTTCAGTAATTACTATACTTGTAAGACATGCATTTGACACACATTACAGCATCAATTTCTTTATATACATATTGAATTATCTTATTTTTCTAAAAATGCTAAATTGCACTGCACCTATTAGTCGAACACTTTGGTGCACTGGTTTGTACAGCGTTGATTTTCGCGTATGTTTGTGTGGAAACCCGTGATGACCTCTAAAAATTCATGAAAATTTGGATGAGGCGAACCACTATCCTTTGCAAATTTTGAATGAAAAGCCTCAATCCTGTTATTAGTTCTCCAAACGCTGGCGTCGAGCGCGGCCCAAAGGGTTGTAGGGAAAGGAGTACTATCATCAATGTAGTTTTCAACTATGTAGTCAGTAAACAATGTTACTTGTGGGTGGACTGGCTGATTTTCTAATAATTGGACGAAAACATCTCCCACGTGATTGGCAGGGAGAAAAATTAGCCCGAACATGTTGTGAAGCCATTTTCCAATGGGAGAATTTTTATCTTTTTATTCTCTAGTTAATCCTAGATTCTGAATTTTTCTCCACCAGGATTTTGGACTTCACCGCAGAGAATCCCAGAGAATACGAAGTTTCCTTCTTGTCATGCAATAGGCTGAACACCAAGGAAATATAGCGGCCATCGATATATGCCAGAATAGCAAACATTTATAGAAAAATCTTCGCACAAAATTCAATTTTACCGTCCACCATCACAATTTTCGCCGCTAAATTATTTTTAGGGGAAAATATCACACCAACCTGGACATCATTAAACACCAGGAAATCTTCATGCCTGGCGGTTTCGACCGAGATTGAACTGAGATATTCATGAACATCCTCTCGGGACTTTGGCAACTTTGGATCGCACTGCAGTCTGGCTCGGTCTTTCGTTGTAATGTTCCCCGTTGGCTCTCTTCTTCACTGCATTATTAATTTTTTGGCGATTCAGTACTTGTTCATTATCGTGTTGATGTTGATTGCCAGTTAGTCGTGAAAATATGTCGTCTGGTCCAATGGTATAAACTTTGGCAGTGCAGTTCTTGTTTGTGCAGACCCAGCACATCTCTTCTGTTGATTTTAAATAGCGATATTGTCGAAATTTGTAATTTTCCAATGGGATCAAAGTTTTGTCTTTCTCGCTCAACATCCTTGGTAATAAGACCATGTTCATTTGAAAACGTTTAAACATAAACTAGTAAATTTCAAAAATGAGCTTACGTTTTATACTTTTATCTAATTTAGGTTAATCCCAATTTGATGTAATAATATTTAAGAATTAATAATATTTGATAATTTAACCCTAGCTACCTGCCGATTTGTCGATTACCGCAACTCGAATGAAAGGCAGGTCAACATATTTACAACCTTCTAAAGGCCATTAGGCGGACCGCAACTCGGTATCTACGATCTTGACAGCCCAGTAATGATAATCTTTTCCGTTAAGTTTGCTTTTGCTGACAAAATTACTTTCATCTATCCATGATATATGGTTCAGAAAATAAGGTTCTGCGTCAGATTTAATCATCATTTTTGCTACAAAACTCAGTCGTCGTCCCGAATCAAATTAGGTTAATAACTGAAGATTATGCATTTTATAGTCATGGTATTTGTTAGCTTTACGAGATTTCTGAATAGCCCCATAAGGTACATTCAATTGCCTGCTTGCTTGTCTGATTGAATTATATGGATGGTTTTGAAAAAAATATTGCATTATTTCGGCTAGTTTTTCATCTGTTAAAACAGCTTTTCGTTTAAAAATACCTTTCTGCCCATAAAATGCATTCATATTGCTCCTCAAATTTCGTTCTAATCGACAAAACATAGTGTGATCCAGGATATATCTGTCGGGGTAAAGTTGTCAATACAGTCTAACGGCTGCCTGAGAATTTCTTCTTGCTTCTCCATAAATAAGCAAATAGATTGTTTGAAAACTGTCATATATATATATATATATATATATATATATATATATATATATATACATGTATTCATCTGTGGCGTAGCCAATGAGCAGCCTAGTGGAATATAAGCCTCTCGTACCTATGAATTAGGACAATATGTTCCTTAGAAACGGAAATTTTTATTTTTTTTGTGAAAATGATAAATATTCACCTCCAGTTCATCGATTTTTAAATTAAGTTTTTGGGGTTCCACTTCAGGTAGATGTTCTTTTCTGCACGGGAGCTCTGAGGGCTTACGTTCTTTTCAACAGGGTAAACTAAAATTTGATGATGAAGAGGTGAGGAGGAGAAGCTATGCACAAACAGAATGGCATATATATATATATATATATATATATATATATATATATATATATATATATATATATATATATATATATATAAAAAAGATTTCCGTTTAAAAATCGATGACCGGAGAAGAGGAATTTTTTACAATAAAGAATTCCTTCACACAGTAAAAAATCAGAAAAGATTGCTCATAAAGAGGGGCCCCCAATGAGACTTTTACGATTAGGAGTTTTATTATTTCTAAGAGACCGCCAATTTAACTGCCATAGGGCACACGCCCTCTGGTCTCTTCACTGGCTATAAAAACAATACCATACGAATAGGTATTTGGTATTAGCAATAAGAATATTTTCAAAACTGAGAGGCGGATGTTCGTGAGGTATTATTAAAATATGGAAGGGAATTTCTTGGAACACCAACATAAAATATACAGAGGGCTTCTGAATGTGCAAGATATCAATATGTAAAAAAGGTTGCAATTAAAAAAAAGTTAATGGAAAAACAAAAATTTATAACGACAAAAATAGTTTCGTTATCTTCAAGGACTGGTAAGCCGTAATCTTCGAGGTTTGGGACGTTTCGTCAAGTGAAGTTTTCTGGACTTTTCAACCTGAATAAGAGAGAAAACATCAAGCTTCTCCGAGGTTACCAACATAACTTACAGAAATACAGACCGGCGATTACAGAAAAAAAAGTTTATTTTAATTTTCAAAACGATCATCTTCTTCTCGTATTAACTTACCCAAGCCGGGAATGTATTTTAATCCATCAATCCTACACCCGCTTAGAAATTAATCATTTAAATACATTTTCTCGAAACTAAAAGATTAAAGTTTGAAAGATAATTTAAATAATGTTATATATAAAATTAATGGACATTCAAGCAACCCTTCCATATCGAACATAGGTTTAAAATATCCATACCTTAATAACTTGTCTACCAACATAAATAATAAATAAATATGAAATGCAAATAAAAAATTATAATTATTCAGGATTATGTACGCTTAACCTGGAAACAGTGTACAGATTTGATTTTTTAAAACAGAAATATTTCAAAAAGATTGATTTTGAAGTCATGATTGATTTAATGAAAATGTCAACAAACAACTGAATTAAAATAATATATCAAAATATGGATCTTCTGTAGTAATCAAGAAACTTTTACTATAATACATTATTTAATTTTTTTTTGATATATCTTATTTTTATCCTTTCTTTACACTGTGCTTTCTGTTTTATTTTATCTTTTTTTTATAATATATGTATAATTTAACATTTTATTTCTGTGATTTAAAAAATTGCATTAGGGAATTCATACATACTCTTCTATTTTATAGCTGCTGTTTTGTTTTAATGTCTAGCTATTTGTTACAATCAGGCCCGTTTTGTGAAGTTAAGCTTTTGTAACTACTGTAAATGATAAAAATTTCAGATTTATAGCCATTTAATAATTCCATGTCTGTTTCAAAACCGTGGAGGTTTATTTCTCTCAGACTGCGCGGTTCTATTTATAATAAACTCAACGATCGTTCCGGACGGGTGGGCCTCTCAGGCTTTTTTTATATAATATATATATATATATATATATATATATATATATATATATATATATATATATATAAAATAAGGCAATACATAATTCCACTCTCTTTTACGATACCAGTGGAATTTTGATTGTATGTAGGGATGGGTGGAGGGGACAGACTGTTCTTATGGCAAATAATTTACTATATACGTTTATAAATCAGTTTAGCTGTAGTGTTCGTGTAAAGCTGACTACCTGTGTTTGTTCTTACATAATGTCAAGTGAAAGAAGGCTAACTATTACTGAAATGGCGAGAATGTTAGGGGAAGAACTTTCTAGTGATTCGGTATCGGAAATGAACTCTGATAAAAGTGACACTGAAGGGGGGATAGAAGAAATTGCTGATGCTCCAGAACCCATCTAGGAGAATAGTAAGGATGAAGCCATAGACGTACGTGATTTACCTACTACTCCTGTTTATACCGATAATGAGGTATACTGGTATATATCCAAAAATGAAGAGTAAATTTGGTGCTCCCTGCCAGTTGTTGATCCCAGAAGACGAAAATGTTCTGAACAATGCGGAAGGGCCAATCCGATGGATTGAGAGGAGCTATCAATCAGTGGCAGACGGCTTTTTAATATCTTTTAGGCAACCCATTTGGAAAAAACCGGTCAAGTGCAAGTTGAACTTGCACAATTAGTGTTCCGTACGATTGTTTTTAAAATAAAAAATTTTGTTAGGGTGGTATAAAATGATCAGTGACTTCACAAAACACACCCCAAATGACTTTTCAATAAAGTTTGCTTCCAATCTTTACTGAAAACTGGTGACCTTGAAATTTTGTTTTTTTTCTATACCAGATAAATTATTAAAGGTAATGATAATTTTCGTTCAATCTATACCCCGTGGAGAACATTCCAGGATTTTTTCAAAATTTTTTGATCAGTACTTTTCGAGATAAGGTAGGGGACAGCGATTTTTCACGATTTTTTAAAAGTAATACGAAGAAACGTGTGCGCAAGTATTACATTATATATATTTTTTACTCGTGTTTTCACAAGCTTTCATTTGACACCACCCTCGATGACATAGTAAAAAATTTTTTTTCACTTCCGATTTCACCCCTCAAAAACGAATCCCTTAAGTCAAAATTTATGTTTACGGTAATATAAAATGATCAGTGACTTCACAGAACACACCCCAAATAAGTTTTCAACAAAGTTTATTTCCAATCTTTACTGAAAATTGATGATCTTGAAATTTCTGTTTTTTTTATATACCAGATAAATTATTACAGATAATGCACTCGTGATAATTTTCGTTCAATCTACACCCCGTGGAGAATATTCCAGAATTTTTTCAAAATTTTTTGATAAGTACTTTCCGAGATAAGGCGGGTGGACAGCGATTTTTCGCGTTTTTTTAAAAATAATACAAAGAAAAGTGCGTGCAAGTATTACATCATATATATATTTTTTTTACTCGTGTTTTCACAAGCTTTCATTTGACACCACACTCGATTACCTAGTAAAAAAATTTTTTTTTCACTTCTGATTTCACCCCCCAAAACTAACCCCTTAAGTCAAAATTTAACTTTCAAAACTACATGGCTCTGATGAGGCCATCAATTCCTATATTACTACCAAATTTCAACTTTCTATGACAAATAGTTTCATAGAAAATCGGGTGTGACAGACGGACAGACAGACGAACAGACGGACAGACGGACAGACGGACAGACGGACAGACGGACAGACGGACAGACGGACAGACGGACAGACGGACAGACGGACAGACGGACAGACGGACAGACGGACAGACGGACAGACAGACGGACAGACACCGAAGTGATCTTATAAATAATGCCACTGGAGAAAAAAAGAAGTGCGACTGGTCAATAAAAATGGATGGAAAAAATTAAATGTTCGAGAACTAAAAAAATATATCGGTTTACTTATTTTGATGTGGGGTCTATAAATCAAAAAAGATATTAGTATGATGTTTAGTTGACAAGATGGTCACCCAATTTATAGTAAGATAATGAGCCGGGATCGGTTCAAGGTTATTTCACGCGAGTTAAGGTTTGACGACGCAGAAAAAAAAAGAAAACAGAGAGAACTCCTGATTAGCTACAGCCTATCCGTGAAGTTTTGGAAATTCTTATTTCAGAGAAGCTTATGTGCCTGGATGGCCTATGACGGTGGATGAGTCTTTAGTAACGTTCCGTGGCCATTGCCCTTTTCGCCTATAAATACCATTAATACCACGTAAATATGGCATTAAATTTTAGATGATATGTGACTATTTTACAGGCTACGTTTGGAAACTTCAGGATTACAAAGGAAAAGAAAAAGGGGAAAATCAAGAAGTTGTCAAGGATATGGTTAAAAAAATTACAAAAAGTGAGAGAAATATTACCTGCGACAACTTTTTCCCCAGTTTTTCACTGGCAGAAGAACTTCTAAAAATGAACTTGACATTAGTGGGCACCATTCGAAAAAATAAACTTGAACTGCCACTAGTATTTACTGCAACAAAAGGTGGTACGGTCCATTCTTCACTATTTGGATTTCAAAATGACGCTATGATTGTTTCATATTGCTCAAAACGGAAAAACGTTGTTATTCTTATAGTATTCTGCATAACCAAAATAGCGTTGGTAAAAAAAAATAAGGAAAAGCCAGACGTAATCATTAACTACAATGAAACTAAAGCAGAAGTGGACAAAACGTTACGACATTACTCAGTAAAAAGAAAAAGTCGGTGGCCAATGATTGTGTGTACATGATTGACACAAGTGCACTAAATGCTTTTATAGGGTTTATTTTTAATCATAGTGACAAGTTTGGCACTAGAAGTGGAGGGAGAAGGAAGTTTTTGATAGCCCTTGGAAAAGAATTGGGGGGGATAGCTGAAGCAGAATTCTCAAAGCAAGCAACAACGGAAGGAACTGGCTATTCAGGCGAGGCAAAAAAAAAACAGAAAATCAAAATGTGCGTGTACAAAATGTAGTAAGAACCTATGTTCAGAACATCTTATCATCATCATTATCTTGTGTGGATAAAATATAAATGAAATTTTTGTAAATAACTACAAAATATTTAATATTTCAATACAATAAATATAAATAAATAATAATTTTTTAACGAGTCGTGTGAATATTATTTTTTAATCCGAAAAAACTTTGTGTGTTTGCGCCTAAACTACAAAATGGGCCTCAGAGGCCCGATCCGTTGTTAAGGGAATGTGAATGCGGCCGTCCGCAGAGTATTAATCGTTTGTCTGTCAAGCTATTCTCAGAGAAACCTTTTTTTCTCAATTATGCAAAGTGAGTGACAACTATTTTCAAAAAGAAACTACGATTTTAGTCAACCCTTATATTGATTTGTCTTCTCAATTTCGATAATTTTTACCTCTTAACATTCGACGAACGTTATAATGACAATATAAATAGGTAAACATATCATTGCTCTCTGATCATGTTTAGTATACATTCTGATCTAACATCCATCAATATCGTGAATGAATGGATCCTTCTATAATAAATAACCAGTCAAGTACAAGTTGAACTTGTGCAATTAGTGTTTCGAACGTTGATTGCTTTTAAAATAAAAATTTATGTTACGGAGGTATAAAATGGTCAGTGACTTCACAAAACACACCCCAAATGAGGTTTCAACAAAGTTGATTTCCGATCCGTACTGAAAACTGATGACCTTCAAATTTTTATTATATATACCAGATAAATTATTAAAGGTAATGCATTCGTGATAATTTTTGTTCAATCTACAACCCCGTGGAGAATTTTTTGATCAGTACTTTTAGAGATAAAGGGGAGATAGCAATTTTTTAGCGATTTTTTAAAAATAAAACAAAGAGATTATATATATTTTTGAACTCGTGTTCACACAAGCTTTCACTCGATGACCAAGTAAAAAATTTTTTTTTCACTTCTGATTTCACCCCCAAAACTAACCCCTTAAGTCAAAATTTAACTTTCAAAACTACACGGCTCTGATGATTGCATCAAATCCTATATTAGTACCAAATGTTAACTTTCTATGTCAAATAGTTTCGGAGAAAATTGGGTGTGATAGACAGACGGAAGGACGGACAGATGGATTGATGGACGGACAGACACCGTACGGTGAAAAAAAAACTGATAAATTAAATATATTCTCTAATATTTAGGTAAAAAAAAAAAACAAAACAATTTTATTTAGTGAGACTATAGAGTCCTAGAACATAACAATTTTCCAGGACATGAAGATGCCAAAATTATGTTTCTGTAAATAATATTTTTATGATTAAATTTTTGGAAAGTTTTCATCAGAACCTTGTAGCAATACCAATAAAAGAAATTAGGATAAAAAAATGTATACTGGCTTACTGGATGAATTCCGTCCGTAAATTTTAGTAGTTAGGTTAGTTAAATTTTATAAAATTATTGGAGTACAAGAATCTTGGAACACCCGATTTATAAATCATCACACAGGGTATGCCAGCTTTTACTCCATTTCAGAGCTGTTCAGCTATTCACAACATCAACAGCTGTAGCATAGATTTAAGAAGCACAAGCCTAAAGGTAGGTAACCAAGAAACCTCAGTACCATCTGATGTGAACCACTGAAACTTTTAATCTCAGAGTAAAGCGTACGGCCGGAAAAACAAAAATTCGTACTGCTTTTGCCATAGGGACAAAAATATAGCTATTGCTACAGAGAGACCAATATGTGGACCAAAACGTCGCCGGAAAAAAACGAAGCTGGCTACCGCCGGATCGTTAAGGTATTCCTTACGAGTAACTGTTAGAACTAGTATTGCTTGAAATTTTGAGAAATAATAGATTTTTGCATCATGCATTCACTGCTTCAATATAAAGATGGTTTACCACGCCATATTGCCATAATTAATTGTAAAAGTTTCAAGTTTAACACGTAGAAGATAGAAATCCATACTTTTTCTTCGATCAAAAGCATGCGTTTTTTACAATTTTTGTTATTGTATGTGCATTAAAAGTAAAGAGTTACAAAAAATATAATTACATAAAGAAATTTCTTTGTGGCAACGTAACTTAAAGAAGACAGCACGCGCGGACGCGGGCGTTCGTTCAAATTTTTAATCACAAATATGCATTGTACTTATCGGACTTTCTTTTGAAAGATACTAGAATAAAGGCGTGCCTCGCACGCGCATTTGTTCAGTTATCAATATTTAATAATTGATATATTTTTAAAAAATAATCCAAATTATCGTTTTAGTTAGTTAGTTTCAAAGTTATCATAAATAACACGTGATTGCGTGCGGCAGGAAGCAAACGAGAAGATACGTTGCCACATTAATTATACCTTGAAAACCAAATTATTTCGCCGCTTTCTCTAACATATTGCTTTCTCTGTCTTCTCGTAAGAAACGTCTTAACAGGTGCCTTATCGAGTTTCTCGGAGTTGCACGCATATTTTTTCATATTATGTTACTAATAATACAACTTCTACTTGCCCGGCATCGCTCAGAAATTCGACGAGGCCCATTTTACTGATCCTACGGTAGCCAGTTGATTTCGTTTTACTGCCTGTCTTGTTGCACCAGTATGTCTCTATAGCGATAGATATACATTCTGTGCCATAGGGAAGTAAGTTATTAAAAACCGTTATTAAATGTTTATTGGTAAGGTTGGAAATTAAAAAAAACGCAATTTAAATGGGAATAATGCCGATCCCGGTATAGAGATCAATATTAATATTTTACTCCACCCCCTTCGTAATTTTACGATTTCGCAAATGATTGTACCTCGACTACTAAAATTTAGGCACTGATGTAGTTATACTATTAACTAGATTTAATAATAAGATCTAATACTGAATAAATTATTGTATAATGGATAAATTGCTGTTCTTTCATCTTTCAAAAAATTATTTATTGATCAAGAAAAAGAAAAACTTTCTAATTAATATGCTAGCAATGTTGGTAGGTATTTTCGAAATATTAAAATTCCTTCAATTTATTTAGGTATTTTGACAAAACTTGGATTCTTCGAATAATTTTAATGAAAAGTTTTGTTTTTAGTTTGTTTTTTTTTTGCCGTAACTTTATTAAAATATTCCTTTTAAAGAAGTACAATTTTAAAAAAATGTTGAACATGAAGTATATCCAAAAGTTTTGAATATGAAACATGCATTTTTTAAGGACTTACCTTAAATGACTCTTGAAACTATTAGGTGGTAAAGATAATGAAGTTTGTTACCTGAAATAAAAAAGATTTACTTAAAAATAATATTATTATTGAGGACAAATAAACGAATATATACAAACCTACATATACCTATCATAGAAAGAACCAGCAAGTCTCAGAAACAACAATTGTTAATTAAAGGAAATTTCCTTTCTACTTTATTCACTTATTACAATGGTTATAAAGTAACTCTAGACTTTCAGAAAAACATCTTTGTTTTGGTTAGGAAACTTATCTTTGACAATATTTTTTATTTCTTCATTTGAACGAAATTCGTGTCCTTTTTTTTAGTTTTCGAAATAGGTAATAATTCGAGAGAGCTAAATTAAGGAAATATGGTAGACGATCAATATGTTCTAAGACTAATTTGGTGATGTTTTTGCAAAATTCTGAAATAACTTCATGCACAGTTGTAACATGCATTCGGGTAGATACAGCAACAGAACTCAAGTTTTTTGATGAGTTCCGAGTCCACAATTAGTCAAACAGCTATACTTTCAATAAAATCTAGCAAATGTACACTAAGTTTGGAGACAAAACTGCAAACGTGAGAGCTGTATAGCTTTAAAAAAAAACCTGATGTGCAGCAAACAATTTTCTAGTATGGAGTAATATCCTGAGTCTTGAAAATTTTTTGTGTAAATGTAACATAATAAAAAAAGGAATATGTGCTCTTAGCAAGATAACAGGCCATGATATTGGAATAGGATCTTAACTATATCAGGTTTTGCAATATTGGCTTTTTTAAAAATAGATTTCTGCAGTATTTAATTCTACTTGGCTACTGATTCACCAAGAATCTCTTTCCAGGTATTTGTTACGCTCTAAAATTTCTGCTGTTTTTCGGATATTTGCATTAATATTTAGTGTTCGATCGTCAAAGGTAGCTAAGGAAAGAAGATTATTCTCTTTGTTCGCAGAACGTTAATCTAAAGAAAAATAATAAAGTAAAGCGTTTGAAGAAATAAAAGAAATTCATTAATTCCCAAACGAACAATCTCATGCCGCTGTCTATGAGTAAAAGTTGCATTGGAATTCCGTTGAGTTTATTTTTTGTGGTATATGATGCTTGTAATAATAATCTAAACTTATGTTATCGAATTTTTGATTGACTAACATTTCATCGTATCATAAATTAAATAAGATGGTGCTTTTGCTGTCAGTTACGCTAGAATTTGAAAATATTTTGTAAAATGACATTACGTAGCAGTTATGACCACTACACCAAACATTTTATTTTCCATATATTTTAGTCAATCTTAAATTGTCAAACGTTATGTACGACTATCTGTAATGCATGCCTAACAATATGTAATGGACTAAATCTTAGTTTCATCTTGAATTGCCTAGTTTGAATAGGTAACAATCATTAAAACTTATTTCTTACGTTGCAAATTTTTAAACGTTTCGTATGGAACACTTATAAGATCACTTCGGTGTCTGTCCGTCCGTCTGTCTATTACATCCGATTTTCTCTGAAACTATTTGATATAGAAAGTTGAAATTTGGTACTAATATAGGAATTGGTGGCTTCATTAGAGCCGTGTAGTTTTGAAAGCAAAATTTTGATTTAAGGGGTCAGTTTTGGGAGGTGAAATCGAAAGTGAAAGAAAAAAAAATTACTAGGTCATTAAGTGGGGTGTCAAATGAAAGCTTGTAAAAACACGAGTACTTGTGTACGCTTTTCTTTGTAATATTTTTAAAAGAACGCGAAAAAAATCGCTGTTCTCACCCCTTTATCTCAAGACGTACAGATCTAAAAAATTCTGGAATATTCTCCACAGAGTGTAGATTAAACGAAAATTATCACGAGTGCATCATCTTTAATAATTTTTCTGATATATATAAAAAAAAACAATAATTTCAAGGTTATCAGTTTTCACTAAAGATCGGAAACAAACTTTGTTGAAAACTCATTTGGGGTGTGTTTTTGTGAAGTCACAGATCATTTTGTAACTCCGTAAATTTTTTTTTTATTTTAAAGGCAATCAACGTAAGGAACACTAATTGCGCAAGTTCAACTTGCATTTGACCGGTTATTTTTTATAGAAGAAAAAAATGCAAAAAAATAATACATTATGTTAACAAAATTTCTATTGAACACTAGCAAATAATCTTTTATAAGATTTCCTTGAATGAACGACTTTACGTAGATCTCGTTGCAAACTCCAGCAGTAGTCTGCCATCATATGTAAGTCTCACCGCCCCTGATAACGCTCTTCCATTGTCCGAAGATCATGATGAAATCTTTCACCTTGCTCCTCACTAAAATCACCCAGATTTTGTGGAAATCGGTCTAAATGCGAGTGCAGGAAGTGGATTTTTATGTTTATATTGCACCCTAGCTCTTGCAAGTTCGATAGCATGCACTCAACAAGCTCGACATGGTCGTCAGATTTCTTTTTGCCTAGGAAGCTACTCATAACCAAAACAAATGAATTCCAAGCTTGGGATTCGACTTCAGTCATTGATTTGACAAAATTAGGATCTTTCACGAGTTGCCTAATCTGTGGCCCATCAAAAATACCAGCTTTCAATTTTTTTGAACTTAATCCTGGAAACTTGCGTGAAAGAAAATTAAAACATTCGCCACTTTTGTCAAGCGCCTTCACAAACTGTTTCATAATGCCGAGTTTAATATGAAGTGGTGGAAGTATGATGCGGTCTCGGCTAACTAAAGGCACGTTTATAACATTTTTTGTACCAACTTTTAGCTCTTCCCCGCACTGGCCAAACTTTTTGTGACCAATGGTGTTGTTTGTCACGACTATCCCAGAGACACATGAAACAAGGGAACTTTGTGTACCCCCCTTGTTGACCTAAAAGAAAGTTAACCATTTTCCGATCAACACAAATGACCCATTTGTGGTCTTGATACCTAATTTTTTTCCATAACCTTAGAAACATTTACGTATTCTTCTTTTAAAGTCGTCGAATGTGCAATAGGTATAGATCCGTACTTGTTACCGTTATGAAGCAAAACACACTTTAAACTTCTTTTGCTGCTGTCTATGAAAAGACGCCAGTCACTAGGTTGGTACTGTTTTACCAACCACCAACATCGTTACAAAAAACTAAATCCTTCTCTTGAGAAAAATACGGAAACAGATTTTTTTCTCGGGTACGATAAAATGTAATGTTGGTTTCCGGAGTAAGCAAATTTTTTTCTTTTAAACGAGATGCTAAAATTTCAGAAGCTTCTTTTGGTAAGTTTAAATCTCTTACTAAGTCATTTAGTTCTTTTGATTAAATGGTTGAGGTTCTGAAAGGCTACATTTGTAGTCTGAATCAGAGTCTTCACTTGATGTATTTCGTTCGGGTTCACAGAGATTTGGATCATCAGAAGATTTAGATGTGCTGGGTTGTACCTCTTGTGATTTTAATTAAGGTCGTTGAGCAGAAGATAAGGTAGGATATGACCACTTACTTCAATTTCCAGGGTTAATTCCGTTTATTTTCACAACGCAGAAGTAGCAATCGTCATGATGGTTTCGAGGTTCTCGCCAAATCATGGGTGTTACGAACATTATTGCATCTCTTTTTCCACTGGACCATAACCGTAGACATACCACACATTTCTGGCATACAATATGAGGAACCCATGGCTTGTCCTGATTACACAATTTTATTTTAAAGTATTGATGATACGCAGTTTTCACAAAGTGCGATATAGGTTTTCGATATTTTGCAAATATATATTCACCACAAATATAGCAAAAACAATCGGGATTAAGCACACAACATCTTCTTGACGAAGCCATATCTAAAACAACAACAAAATATATTTTAGTGTCCAATAAAAAACGAAAATCTAAGTAAAAATAGTAAATGAGGGAAGTTAGCTATAACTCAAAAACAAAAGCTGTTAGAGAAAAATTGTTGCCATATTTAAAAAATACGCGTCAATTTGAGATAGAAACAAAAAAAAAAATCACAGGAAACAAGCAATTTTCTTTTCTTTGTTGACCAATGTTATGTATTTAGGTTCAATGAAGGCGCTAAAACCAATCGTGTTGAAGAAGCTGAATTGAAGGCAAAACATTACATTTACATGGGTCAAACGTCATGATTTTATGTCAAACTCCAAACTAGGCAGGTAAGTTGGTAACTGTAACATATTATTTTTTAATTTTTTACCTTAATAACAAGACTAACCATGCGACTTTAACTAATGACATTTTATAGTATTCAAAAGCACATTACTTCGTGTTTTTAATCTGCTTTTGTAGCATTAATTCATGACATTAGTCGCTGTATAATATGATTATTCTATTATATAACTTATTAATAAGTTTTAAGTACCATTATTATATATTGTAATATTTGAATCGCCTTATAATATAAAGTTCTATATTTTAGCTTGATAGTGATTCAAATAAAAAATCGAAACAGACAGAGAATTTTTTATTGCCGTCCTTACTGTACTGTCTATCAACTATATTCACGTTAAGGTCGCTATTCACTATGAATTAGAGAGGATATTTATCTTCTATCAGATGCCGGTCATCTCCATGCCACAGATTGGTACAGAACTTTCTATCAAATACTTATTTTGTAGTTATAATTACTAAAATAGCAGCGTTATGTATATGGATAAGTTTTAATCACCGACCAGGAACAAAAAGCTGTTAATAACTACTAATATTCAGTGGACTTCATATATTGGCTAATAACTCAGGCACACAAAAAAAAATTCTGTCCGAGAGGACTGATCCCCCTACCCCCTGTATGTTTGGCCGCTGAATACGATTTCGATGTTGGATCACAGTTTTTTCTAACCTCAAAAAGAGGTCAATAATCCACGAAATCCACATGTCATGTTCCGCAAAGTGGGTACGGGTTTACAGCAGACTAAAAATTGTCCCTCAGTCGCTGTAAACCCATACCCACATTGCGAAACATGACATGTGGAATTCATGGATTTTTTACTTCTTTTTGAGGTTAGAATAAAACTGTGATGTGATGGGGCAAATCAGACATCGGGATCGTGTTCAACGGCTGCTAAAAACTTTCTTTTTTACCTGTGTAATTATTGATTCACCAATTCTCAAATTATCTCGGGACGAATATTTAATGTTTCGTCATTCATGACTGATCAACTGAGCTCATATTATATTAATCTACCGGCTAGAAATATTTGTTGTATAGTAACTAATATTTCTAGCCGACGCTGATTAACAGAACTCATAAACGATTTTAGCAATTCTTACTACGATATGAGACTTTGCTAAAAATTTATATTTTTTTTTCGTTCTCCTCCCCGCCTGGGAAAGAATTTTACCCTTTTTTATATCCTAAGAATATCGGCGAGTATGATGTCATAATATCCGTCAACGTTGTGCCGAAACATACATTTTTGTATTTCGCAGCACCTTTTAGATAACGCGGTAGTGCTGCCATGGACATTACTGCATTACTGCAAATAACTACTACCTATGTAGGTGGCCAGGCCAAGAATACTTAAATAAATTAATAAATAAGGATACCCACCCGCCGGGATTTGTACCCGAGACTTTCTACACCACAAGCAAATACTACGCCACGGAGCCACGGGCCGCCATAATACTGTAGCAATCTATGGTATTTAATTGAACGGCCTATGGAAGAGAGGAGAGACCCAGTTTGGTTTCATCGAAGGTTTGGAGCCTAGAGAAGTATTATTTTCTATAAAGCTTCTAGTACAACAGTGCAAGGATCAACGCCAGGACGTGTTTACCTGTTTCATAGACTACCAACGTGCATTTAATAATGTTAAACATGATCTCTTAATGAAGAGATTTGCTGAATCGGAGTAGATGATAAGAACCTGCGAAAAATAAATCCTCTCTACCTAAATCGAAAAGCTGAAATCAGAATCAATAACGACTTAACGATAGAAGCATTAAGCTTCCTAAAAGGTGTCAGACAAGGGTGTATCCTATCACCAGTACTATTAAATATATATGTTAAGAAAATATTTCAGTTAGCACTGGAAAACGAACTAAGGGATATTACATGTAATGGCAAACCCATTAATAATATAAGATATGTAGATGACACTCCATTCGGTGCTAACAATATAGAAGATCTGCAATATATTTTTGACGGGATAAACCGGTATGGAAAACGGTATGGTCTACGAGTAAATATCAAAAAAAGAAAAATGATCATTGTCATCAGATACCAACACGCCGTCTCTCTCACGATCAACAATAAATGAATCGAAAGAGTCACTAAGTTGAAATATCAATTCTAAACGAGAAATGGGACTACGATGGGAAGGTTAAAACATAAATAACAACCTTCCACAAGTTTAAAAATGTACTATATCAACAACGATGCCAATCGATCTGTGCCTCCGTTCGGGCTGTTTTATTATATGATCCGGAAACTTGGTCATTGAAAGTAAGGTCGCTGAACCACATTGAAGGTTTTGAGATGTGGACTTTTCGAAGGTTGTTATGTTTATCCTGGACTGGCCTCTCTAATGACCGGGTATTACAAAGAGTCGGGACTGAAAGGGAATGTTGAACCGTGTTAAAGGAATAAAAGTCTTATATCTGGACATATACTCGGAGGACCTCAACATTACGTCCTTAAATTAATCCTTCAAGGGAAAATAGAGGGTCGACGCGGACTTGGTACAACAGCACTTATGGCTCCGGAGCAGGACAAGCAATAGAGAACGAGCTCTTAATAATATAAAAAGCAATGGGACATAACCCTGACGTGCTGTATGCACATGGAACCAGAAGAAGAACAAGAATGGAAGAGGGCAGCTATGCTTTTCAATACATTGTTGAAATCAGTCAGTTATATATTTTATATTTTTCCATTATACTGAGTAAGATGCCAAAAGTATTTATTTCTTATTTCCTATGTCAATCCTTGCCGGGCTGATGAGTTATGATACGACGACACGCGCATCCCGGGATGATTTGGCGGGTGGAAGAGCAATAAATAATTCCCGAAATATAAATTTTGTTTCATTTTCTTACTTGTATATTATTAACATTGATTGAATTCAATTTTTTTAAAAACATTTATAATACGTGTATAGATATATAGAAAGAGTAATGGTATTTTTATTTTAAGATCACCCTATATACAAACTTAATTTTCCTAATAAATTCAACTAACTAGTCGTTTTTTCTAGATAAATCATAACCACAATAAACTACATGAAATCTAGCATTGCAACATTTGCGACATTATTATTTATTGCTCTGTACCGGTCTCTAAAATTAGTCCATCATTTTCGCTAAATCCTTTGTTTCGAATGACTGTCACATTTAGCCAAGGGTCACTTATTATTAATTATATAACTGTCATTTTGCCTAATTGTCGTTTGACCCCGAATGTGCGTTTTGTTTAGACTAATTTTACACATTGACACAGTTAGACAATTTCAGTGGTTAATTTATTTAGATTTATTTTATAAAGTATTCTAAAATTAGGCGTGATAAAATTTAAGTATAATATTTATTCTAAGGCTACCTACACATACGACTGCCATGAGCGACAAGAGCAACAGGATTAAAGCAGCAAAATCAAAACAATCTATTAAAATTGTGCTTTACTAGCGATATGATGAAAACGAAGGAACATCACAAGAAAACTAAACCCAACACATTTCATTTTTATGTTAAATAAAAAAAAATTATACAAATGTATTCGTATAATCACAAATTACACAGGCCAACAAAAAAAATATTTCTAAAAACTTTTTAAACCAATACATCTAAGTGTTATGTATTTTTGGGTGCTGAAACCGTATCTGGTATCAGTTTTTTTGTATCACTTACAGTTCCCTCACAATATGACATCAATTAAATTTCAAAATAGGGAAAATTCGACTTTCCTTAAAACGAGCAATTCATATACTAGTTGCATGACTAACTCTTCGGCACTATTAATAAAATAAAACATCAATATTTTCATTTGAAGTCTTTTGCAGGAAAGAAATTGGATAAGTTTGAAAGAAAAATACTGTAGCGTATAAGCCGTGGCTATTAATAGTTGCCGGTACGTCATTCCAACAATACCAATATGGCTACCGATGTCAATTAAAATTGTTTGCTACAGTGGTATTTTATGGAAGTAAATATAGGTGTCTTTAAAAATATTGTAATACAATAACTCTTATTATAAGTCGACAAACACAGAAAATTAATACAAACGACGGTATTAAAATCCAGTCAAGTGTAAATTGCTTGCACAATTAGTCTTCCGTATGGTGATTGCCTTGCCATGCCCTAATTAGGTCCATGACACGTATATATCTTAAGATTTAATATATATTTTCACGCTTTTTCTTAGTCAATAATGTATAATAGTTACCTAATAGCCAATAAATCAATCTAGTTCAGTCTAGAATGTACTAATAAAAGTGTAAAAGAATTATTTATTATATAAATATGTTTAATTATGAATAAATAGAATAAACTTGTTTTCTCTCGCTACCCATCGTGTTTGTACTGGAAAGTATAATATCAGAACTTCCACCATATGAATCATAGTTTTCATAGCTTTTTTTATACTAGATAAATTATCAAAAGTATTGCTCTCGTGATAACTATTCTTCAATCTACACTTTATGAAGAATATTCTGGAATTTTTTCTAAATTTTTTAATCAGTACTTTTCGAGATATGGGGGGACAGGCGATTCTAGCATTTTATTATTTTTTTAATAATGCAAAGAAAAGTGTCTGGAAGTATAATATCACATATAATTTTAAACTCGTGTTTCCACAAGTTTTAATTTGACATCCCACTCGATAACCTAATATTTTTTTTTAATTCCTATTTCACCCTTCAAAACTAACCCCTTAAGCCAAAATTTAACTTTCAAAACTACACGGCTCTGATTGGGCCATTAACTCCTATATTTTAACTTTATATCTAAAACATTTTCGGGTGTGTACGGAACGCTAAAAAGATCTTAATATATGTTTAATTATAAATAAATAGACTAAAGTTATTTACTCTCGCTACCCATCTGTGTCTGTACTGGAAAGAATATCAATAAAACCTTCACTATATTATCATGAACCATAGTTTTGATAGCTCTTTTTATACTAGGTAAATTATCAAACGTAATGCACTCGTGATAACTTTTGCTCAATCTACATTTTAGGAAGAATATTCCGGAGTTTTTTCTAAATTTTTTGATCGGTACTTTTCTAGGTATGGGGAGAGCAAAGGGGTTTTTAGCATTTTTTTTTTTTAAATAATGCAAAGAAAAGTGTACGCAAGTATAACATCATATATATTTTTAAATTCGTGTTTTCAGAAGTTTTAATTTGACACTCGATAACTGTCTATTTAACCCTCCAAAACTAACCTCTCCTGGGAGGCTGACTCGCTGCAGCCATTCGCCGACAGAGTGGTTAGCAGACTGCAAACACTTCACTACAGGTAACGCGAACGTTCGAGGGATCTCCCTTAAGACATATGTCATATATATATATATATATATATATATATATATATATATATATATATATATATATACACATGTATATATATATATATATATATATATATATATAAATATATATATATATATATATATATATATATATATATATATATATATATATATATATATATGTATATATATGTATATATATATATATATATATATATATATATATATATATATATATATATATATATATATATATATATATATATATATATATATATATATATATATATATATATATATATATATATATATATATATATATATATATATATATATATATATATATATATATATACATATATATATATATATATATATATATATATATATATATATATATATAGATATAAGGAGCTAAATTGCTGGGGATGTAGTCGTCGTTTTTACCGCCAAAAATCGGCATGTGGGCCCCACCTGCTTACCTCTGTTCGTTATCAACATGGTGCCCGTGGTTGTCTGTTACTGATCTGGATTAGTGCTTTTTGATTAAATATTTTTAATTGTCCTGTGAATTGGCTCGTTCTGTAACACCGATGTACATGTTTCCTCCAACAATTAGTTTTAAGTTTATGTCTTAATATAGAAACAAATATATCAGTTTCGAAACCTTCACAAATAAACAAATTGACTTTTAATTGGCCAGTTACGACTGCATTCCCCAAAATTTAGCTTCTGCTTCTTACCAGTTAGTGGCGGCTACCTTCTTATGTATATATATATGTATATATATATATATATATATATATATATATATAATATATATATATATATATATATATGATGTACGATTCCCTTTCAAATCCCACCAAACACACAGTATCGCTTTTTTGGGCGTTATCTGGGCTTTACCATCCTTGGTGGAGTTTCATCCTTTTTCGACTAGGATCATTTTCACCCATTATTGTCTTACGTGATTCATTTTGCATTGTCCGTAATCGACCGCTTCAGATATAACTCAATCCCGTTACGTTTTGCAGATGGAAATTCGATTGAGGAAATTTTTTAGTGTAGAACCCCAACATCGCACTTCATTTTGTAGTCAGCTTTCTCCAAATAGTTTAGAAAGCTTGTTGATAGATTTTTAGTTCTTTGGCAATGATATAGTTAGTTACAAGCTGCTCTTGCTTAAGTTTTACCAAAATGTTATCAACTTTTTCTATCATTGGTCGAGCAGTGTGAGGCGCGTCTTTCACATCAGAATTACCAAAAGCAGCAAGCTATCACTTTCTATTAAATACAACTCACATTTGTTATCTTCAAATTACTGCATTGGCTTGGTTTTATTCGTCTCTGTAAATATGTATCTAAAAATTAGCAAATTAAAAATTCAAATTAAGCTCAACGTGATGAGTTGTAAATTCCTCGTTATAGGATGTTATAATACCAGGGTATTAATTTAAAATTTATAAATATTTTAAAGATTTAAAAAGCTAATACTGTATTAATGTTCAGGTGTTTCTTCTTCTTAACTTAATAAAAAATGTATGAATATTAAACTAATTCGTTTACCTCCCACGTTGGTTTCGGCATCCCAGAATATGCTAATAAAGTAAAAAATATGTAATACTATTTAAGCCTAGTTTAGGCTTTAAAGCAATACGTTGTCTTAAGGGTATAATTTTAGAAATATCATTACGCATTTATTATTTAATATTGATACAAGTAAACAGGGCCGTATTAATCGATAAATTAGTATACGTAGTCATGCCATAAATGAACTGGAATCTTTCTTATTTGTATTAAAATAACACAAGCAACGACAGAACGTCGTCAAAGTATTCCAGGCAATCAAGTCAAATGCATTTCGGGCCAATAATATATCACTATCCATGCTTAGACATCGCTTTTTCTGCCTTGTTGCCCTTTCTGTAACATATATTAAATGTCTTCTCCCTGCCCAATATTCAAAAATAATAAAACCCAGTGCACATTAAAAACGGTGATAAATATAAAGTCAAAACCAAAGTGACCATCATAGGATAAGTACTTTGTAATTTTAGAACCGTAGCAAATTAAGTTAAAGACAAATAGCCCATTAGTGTTAATTTACTAGATTGCTATACAATAAACTCACCCAAAAGGGTATTTTTATCTAATATATATATATATATATATATATATATATATATATATATATATATATATATATATATATATATATTAAATGTGTGTTTAGAACGCAGTTATATTCTATTTTCTTAGAAAGTTCCCCATGTTCAACCTTTATTTTTGGATCTGTGGCCTGTGAGTCTCTTGCCTGTTAGATCCAAGATATTGGAAAAAGAGTATATGAACAAGTTCTAAAAGGGGCACAGCATGTCTATGGCATTGTTAAATGTCTTGGACACTGTCGGAGGAAATGTGAATGATTAATGTGTAATGTTGTTGAAAGGACAAATCTCTTATCCGCTTCTGGTTAAATTGGGTGTTCCTCAGGGTTCAATTGTCGGACCCTTGTTATTCCTCCTATATTTGGTAGGTGCACTCAGGAAGATAAAAAACTGTTAATACCAGCCTTGGTTTTTTGCTAAATTAATATATCACAGAATATGTGATGAATCGGGAGGTAGAGGCTTTAAGCCAGATTTCGGAGTTATATAACCTAGAACTGATTCTCTTCAAATCTTAAATTATAGACCTTGGAGGCACTAGGGCGGATTGAGTGATAAAATATATGAGTATTTAAATAGCGGGGAATCCGTTGGTAGTGGAAACTAGGTACGATCTCTAGGGTCAGTACTTGACGAAGAGTTGAAATTCGCCGAACACATTACAGTTTGAGATTACTATACGAAAGTCGTCATTTGGTGTCAAAAAATCTTTAAAAAATATTATGTGAATCTCTAGCGTTATCGTCCTTTAATTACTGTGATTATGCGTATGGGCCGTTTTTTACTGTGACTAATAGAAATCGAATACATAAAACTCCAACCCTTGTTGCCTCCTTATTTGTGGTTTACGAAGGTAGCTCAGAGACTTTGGGGCTTTTGGTTAAGTAAATATGCATCCCCAAAGAGAACTGCATTTTGCTGTGTTAGTTCAGAAAATTATGCTTTCCTCGGTACCTCAGTGCTTCAGACAAAAGTTTATTTCGGAAGATCAGAATCATGGTCTTAACAAAAGACGGGGAATTTGCTGAGTATCCCAACGCAGACGACGACGTTATTCAGAAAGTGCTTTAGTTATCAGGCTTCTTATCTATAAACAAAATTCCTAAACATTAAAAATCCTCCACATGGAACAATTTAAAGTAAAATACAAGTGTATCCTGCTGATACAACATAATGCTCAGATTATTAAGCATTTCTGTGATAACTGCTTTCTCAACGTATTATTTAACTGATGATATATTACATATTTAATAGTTCTTTTTTTAATTATTGTTTAAATATTTTTATTATATGTAGAAGTGTACGAGGCTGGTTTGAAAAGTCCATGCAAAAATAAAAACTACTTATGTGTTTGGGGTAAACCTTTTTTATTTTTCGACATAGTCTCCTTTTAGGCTTATACACTTCGTCCAACGATGTTCTAGTTTGTTAATCCCTTCCGAATAATAGAATTTGTCCAAGTCTGCAAAATATCCATTTGTGTCTGCAATCACCTCCTCGTTTGAATAAAATCTTTGTCCCGCCAGCCATTTCTTCAAATTAGGGAAAAAATAGTAGTCCGAGGGAGCCAAGTCTGGAGAATAGGGGGGACGTGAAACAAGTTGGAATCCTATTTCCATTAATTTTGCGACCACAACTGCTGAGGTGTGTGCTGGTGCGTTGTCGTGATGGAAAAGGACTTTCTTGTGGGCCAACGGTCCAATAACGATGAATAATATTCACCTGTAATAGTTTTACCCTTTACCAGATAGTCGGTGAGGATTATCCCTTGCGAATCCCAAAAGACAGTCGCCATAACCTTTCCGGCCGAAGGAACGGTCTTCGCCTTTTTTGGTACAGATTCCCCCTTGGTAACCCATTGTTTAGATTATTGTTTGGTCTCAGGAGTATAGTAATGTATCCATGTTTCATCCACAGTGACGAAACGACGCTTAAAGTCCTCCGGATTCTTCTGGAACAGCTGTAAACCATCCTTGCAACACTTCACATGATTCCGTTTTTGGTCAAGCGTGAGCAATCGCGGCACCCATCTTGCGGATAGCTTTCTCATGTCCAAATGTTTATGCAAAATATTATGTACCAGTTCAGTCGAGATGCCCACAGCACTAGCAATCTCACGCACCTTAACTCTTCTGTCATCCATCACCATGTCATGGATTTGATCAATGATTTCTGGAGTCGTAACCTCCACAGGCCGTCCAGAACGTTCAGTGTCACTTGTGCCCATATGGCCAGTCCGAAAATTTTGAAACGACTTATAAACTGTTCTTATCGAAGATGCAGAGTCACCATAATGTTTATCAAGCTTCTTTTTAGTCTCCTGAGGCGTTTTGCCTTTCATAAAGTAATGTTTAATCACCACACGAAATTCTTTTTCGTCCATTTCTTGAAAATCACTCGACTTCCTCGATTCACACGAATGCCAAACACAAAGAAATAGACCAATATGGCTGAAACTTGGTGTGCGTTCATTCAAGAGATGCTACTAACTAAATATGACCTCGATACGCGCCAGTGGTGCCATCTCTCGGACTTTGCACGGACTTTTCAAACCAGCCTCGTATTTATAGAATAACTCATTATTTTTGTATTTCTGCTTCTGTATAATTATTTATTTATTTTTTTAAATACATATTGGATATTATTTCTTATATATTAGATGTTTGACCTTTTTTCCAATTTAATATTCAGGTAAGGTTGTATATGTATGTAATACGTATAGGAAGAGGTGTAAGATAGGGAGATACAATCTCTCCTAAGCTATTTTTTTACAGCTCTAGAAGACGAATTCGCCAACTAGATTGGACAAAGAAGGGCCTAAAGATAGATGTTGTGTATCTGAGTCATTTCAGGTTCGCAGACGATATTTTAGTTATCAGTAGTAATCCACTAGATTTAGAAGAAATGGTAAATGAATTAAATTGCCACTCAAGGGCAATTGGTCTTAAGATGAATAAAAGTAAGAGAAAAATATTAACCAACACTAAAAACAACATAATTATAAATTTGGAAGGAGAGATTGTTAAGTATGTTAAGTTGTATGGCGGTGAAACTTGGACACACTGAATAAAGTCAATATACAAAACCTAGCTCGGATCCAGAAAGCACACGAAAAACAGATGATCGGGATAAAACTTAAAGATAGAAAAAGAAATAAGTGGACACGTGAACAAACGAAATTAAAGTATATTACAGAGCATTTAGCAGAAAGAAAGTAATATGTAGCTCGCACGACCGATGATCGATGGCCGAAACTAATATTAGAATGGAGACCACGAGAACAAAAAAGGAGCGTAGGACGTCCCAAAATAAGATGGCGGGATGATATACAGAGGGTTGCTGGCATTGAATGGATGACAACAGATGCAAATAGATTGAGATGTCAATTCAGGAGGAAGCATTGGATAGAACTAGACTTATAGTGGTATAGTGTAAGGTTGTATGTAAGAGTAGCCTTAGTGGCAAGGCAGTTGAAAAAGGAATTGTCAGAAATTCATAAGCAGACAATAATGGCTAGAGAAATGAAATGATTAGTAACATATTGAAGAAGTACTGGCGGTTAAAAGCAGATTTACCTAAAATAAGGGCCATGAAAGTTTCCACGGCAGTTATCGGCCAGCGCTGCTCACAAACAAAAAAATAACTGTAGACGACAAATTTAACTGTCAAAATAACAAAGAGTGCACGCAGCTCTTAGAAAATATAAATTATATTTTAAGGTACACAAGAGGCCATCATCTGGTTTCAGGGATGACTGGTGGAGAGTATCTTAACAAGAGTTCCATTCAACTGTATGTCTGCGTGAAAAGGGTAGAAACTATCAAAACCATATTTTTGAAAAGATGGTAAAACCTCATGTTATTGAGTAAATAATGCACCAGCTTACAAAGAGAATACCACAACTTGTAGGTTGGTAGTGACTTTATGTCTGCTGAAGATTGGCATTCTGTAATTTTAGACTGTAATCTTTGGATTATAGATTATAAAGAAAGGTTAACATCAGATTTGATTAAGCGCATAGCTCCTATAAAGTGGGGCGTACTATGATAGATAATTGTCGGAACAATCTGATGAAGTGAGTAAGTGCAAATTGTGGCAATTGTGAATATTTTTTTGGTTTTTTTCATTTATTTAGCAAACAGAAAATAAATTATGTAAATTCAAACCCTTTAGCTTAATTGTTATCTTTTTGTTCATGTCATTTGCATGAGAGACTATGTCAAGGCTTCATAATTAAAAAATCTTTTTCATATTAAAAGATGATATAACGAAACCGATAAGATAAGAAACATCAAACTGTTGACTCTAATACTCAAGGATTTCATTGTATAGAAGTTTAAGATATACTACTTAATATATTCACCACGATATAACATATTGTATATATTCTTTTCAAAGGGATGAGAAAATGAAAACTAGTCAGTACGTCTCTGCGACAAAGCAGTGAAGGCAGTTCAGGATATTAAATTTCTGTCAAAAACACCCTCATGAATTTTTCATGGTTTTACGTTTACCGCATTTGCTTTTTAGGTGTACTTTTTTCATCTTCCACAGCATTACTTGTAGAGGGTGCATAAAATTAAATTTTCCGCTTGCCGTATATACTGGCTTTACATTTTTGTTAAATTAACTTTGAGGTGTACTTCTATTTTATATTGCCATTTATTCAAATATATATATTCCTATTGTGATGTCAAAAACATTTTATATAGTGGTTGGAACAAACATTACAAGTTATGTATTTCGTAATTTGATCTAATTTTTTCTCAGAAATAGAGAGACGAAGCTCATTTTAAACATATCTTATACTTAACATAAATTCTATCGTAATTCATGATAGACATGTAGAAATGTCTTCTTCTTTTTCTTTAGCCCGTAGAAGCCCACTCCTGGACATAGGCCTCTTCTAAAGATTTTCATCCGATCTTTGTTGGGGGGTCTGAATACAGTTTTTCCCCGGATGTTGTTGGATGTCGTCTCTCCATCGCGCCTGCCGTCGTCCAACACTTCTCTTTATCTCTCTTGGTCCCCACTGCATTAGGGCTTTGGTCCATTTAGAATCACTTGTGGCCACGTGACTCACCCAGAGCTATTTCACCAGAGGTGATTGACACAATTTGCGATGAATGTCACCGCCTCGAGTCCGTAGAAATGTTAAACCCTACGCAAACAAACTTCTCTATACTATGTTGGGAATTTGGAATTTTTGGCACAATGATACTACTCAGTATATATATATCACCATTACAATAAACACTTTATTTTTGCATTCAAGTCAATCGTCGCTCCTGGTGAAGCTAACATGGTTAGCGAAATGCGCCTCAAGTGCAAAAATAAAGTGTTTGTTGTAGTTGTAATATATAGTAAATAGAAACTTCTCTATAGATAATTGGCGCAGACGAAAATATTCTCTACCTTTGGATAGGTATTTTATAACTAACTAAACGTCCATTGAAATTCGATTTTTTCCTGTAAGATCTGTACGTATACTAATATTAGTAATATGGGAGAGAGAAAACTGCTGAAAAGAATAATCAGTTATAAATTCGTGGCGCGACCATTTCATACACGGATACATAGATTTATTTCTTAAAATAACCGGTCAAGTGCAAGTTAAACTTGCGCAATTAGTGTTCCGTACGTTGATTGCTTTTAAAATAAAAAAAATTTGTTACAGAGGTATAAAATGATCAGTGACTTCACAAAATACACCCCAAATGAGTTTTCAACAAAGTTTATTTTCCAATCTTTACTGAAATCTGATGACCTTGAAATTTTTGTTTTTTTTTATATACCATATAAATTATTAAAGGTAATGCACTCGTGATAATTTTCGTTCAATCTACACCCCGTGGAGAATATTCCAGAATTTTTTTTTTTTTCGAAATTTTTTGATAAGTACTTTTCGAGATAAGGCCCGGGACAGCGATTTTTTGCGAATTTTTAAAAATAATACAAAGAAAAGTGAGCGCAAGTATAATATTATATATATATTTTTTATTCGTGTTTTCACAAGCTTTCATTTGACACCACACTCGATGACCTAGTAAAAAAATTTTTTTTTCACTTCCGAATTCACCCCCCCAAAACTAACCTCTTAAGTCAAAATTTAATTCTCAAAACTACATGGCTCTGATGAGGCCATCAATTCCTATATTATTACCAAATTTCACCTTTCTATGTCAAATAGTTTTGGAGAAAATCGGCAGACAGACAGACAGACAGACACCGAAGTGATCTTATAAGTGTTCCGTACGGAACACTAATAAAAATAACGTATTCATTTAATTTTTTTTTTCAAAGTACCAACTAGTAAAATTATTTTCTTAAAAAACTGTTTATATACTTTTTGTTATACCAGTATTATAACCTTCTTTTTAAGAATATTGTTACTAGCTCGAAATTTTAAGAGATAGGATGCTGTTTTTTAGGAAGGCTTATATTCAGGCAAATAGACTAGATATGTCGTATTTATAAACCTTATTTATTAACAGCCGGACGGGATCTGTGATGTGCCGTAGGAACCTAGCCATGTAATTAGTAGATGGTGCTCTTAGCTTGCCGCTTACCGATCTTGTTCTACACTTTCGCTTGCTGAAAATCTTGGCGGGGGTCGAATCTACTCCTTGTCGGATTGTAGTGCATTATGTTCTTATTAGTGATGGAACTCGATTCATCCAGTTCAACTTCAAATATGTAACCTCACACAAGAAAGTGGACACTACCTCCATCAACAATCTTATCTAGTCCTCGGGGATTCCCCATGCACCACGGAATTTGTCATTCATCAAGATCAACCCTTAATCCATTCAAGTTCGACTTCAGATATACGTTTCATATATTTTCTGATCCGAACGGCCTCCCATGAGCCTGCGGTTACAGCAAAGTCAGCTTTGAGAGTTTGTTAATGTCTGTTGCATGGTAGCATGGCTTCGCCAAATATACCTAAATAGGTAACTAAACTGACTTGCTGGATCGAAACCGAGATCGCTTAGTCAATGCTACCGCAGTTTATATATATAGATATATTGTGCAATCTGAATGTTTTTTAAAATAATATTGTCCTCTCTTAGTTTAGAACATGAAAATAAACAAAAATTCATTTTGCGCCTATATTTTATCTCTAGGTTGAAAATTTTCAGAATTCTCTGATTAATATCAGCATTTATAAAATCGTAAAGCGCTCGCCACTGGCCTACTGAAAAAAAGCGATAAATAAAATATACGGCACAAGAACTACTTCCTCATCATGTTTATAACGTTTAAAAATGGATTATTTCATAGATAAACTAAAAATGTCATTAAATTTTAATATCTGGCAAGAGAAACTTTAACATTTCAGATATTGTGTTTACTCGAGGGGTTTAATAAGAATAAAAGTCTATGTATTCAACTACCTGCAATCAATTATGAACTCTCTATTTTACATAGCTTTTTCATATTTTTCTTTATATTACTGATATTAGTTAAAACTCAAAGCAGATTTGTACAGACATTTTTAATATAATAAACAAAACTAGGTTTTAGAATACTGAAAACAAAATTTAAATATATTTAATTTATTTAACCTAGAAATGTTTCTACAAATGTAGCGGATTTTTTTTATAGAAGTCGACAGTTTGTAGAGTAGTTTAATAAAAAAAATCTTTATGACATAAACTTTCAAATTGTATCCACAACTCAAGTATTTTTTCAAATAGGGGTAGTTGAAAGATCAATTTTTGAAAAACTGTAACTAAGTATATGAAAAGATCAATAAATAAAAAAAAATCCATTTTTTGAATGTTTATTCAACAATAATTACTTGGCAAAAGTGATTTTTATCCACTAACGAATGGATTTTGTTTACGCAGAGATGCCGAAAAATAACTTATTTATTTATGTTCAAATAATAAACAAACTTGCAGTTTAAACTTTGAGATCAAATTCATTATTTCGAATAGGTACAAATAAGTCTACTTCAGCTTGTTGTTACATGCCTTCAGTTACCTTATAATCACTCAGTTTTTCATAAAAAATTGGTTTTTGTTAAGCCATTTTTAAGAATAATAAAAATTAATTAAACAACTGGCCATATCAGAAACTTCATACACAGACAAGAAGTCTTAATAGTATTACACTAATCTGACATTTTCGGTGTAGTCAAGGTTAAAGTACGGAATAAAAAAAGTGAAAATATCAGAATAAGGTAAGATATAAATTTTGTATAACAATTAAATTTATGTAAATTTGGGTTCTCGGATTACTTCACTCTCCTTTGCGTGAATTGCAGACGCCTTGCGTTCTGTTGCTTATTTTACTCTCTTAGTGTATGACGTGTAGTAATTTCAGGCATGTTGGACCAGTTAAACGAATCTAGAACCAGTGTCATATATTAGTCTTACACTTTCCTATTCAATGGCCGATTTATTCAGCACATACCTAAATAAATTAAGGTTATGGGTTTCCAAAAGTTCGTAAATCCAATTGTTAGTTCAATGAATTCTCCAGAATGCAAAATGGACAATTATCTAGCAAAATTCTTACAACGAATAATTTATTAAAATCTCCCAACATTTTACTGAAAAGTTACAAACTATGATGCAAATATTCTAGTCAGTTCTGATAATGAATCATTATATACATATATTTAAATTAATAATTTAGTTTTTTTAATATCAGATATGTTCCGGCATAGTAACTTTGATTCATCTTTGGTAACTATGTTTGAAGCATATCTGTCTAAATAATGGGTTCTCCAATATTCCTGCAGTGGCGAATATTTTCATGGAAGTCTGTGAAAAGGGTCCCTTAACTTTATCTTCTCTAAAACCAAAATTTTAATGCAGCTCTTCTAATTCCCTATGTGCTATCTAGTCACGTGATGACAAAAATGTAAATGCTCTTTTGAATCTCCTCAACCAACAACATTCATAAAAAAATTACAGTGGAAGTTGAATCAAATAGTCCTTGTCTAGATATATTAGTAGAAAAAAAGTAGAGGTAATTCACACCATCATCCATCCTTCTTAAGGAATATCTATCATCAACTCACTAGTACTTAGAGCAATATATGATGAATTTTCCGTTTCACCAGAAACAGATTAACGTGATTAATGCTCTAGCAAGTCATAAATATATATATATATATATATATATATATATATATATATATATATATATATATATATATATATATATTGGACGATATTGGACGTTTATTAAACCGCTTTAAAAAGTCGCCTTCCAGACAATATAATATTAAAGATCGACTAGTTTTTACCTCACAAACACGGTTCTATATACAAAACGCCAAGTTATTTCAAAGATCCAACATTCGCACAATCATCAACACGTCTGCGCAAATAGAACAATAGTTGACGTCAACCAAAAGCACAATTTCTTCAGAAATTGTAGGCTTCCCTGTTCATGCGATACAGTTGATGTAGAAGAAATTAGTAGGTCAGTGTCAATTAGGATCATATAAGTTGTATGAAGAGAAATAAATTGTACACTCGGCGGTCTGCGGTCTGCGTCTTACGTGGAAAGCGATTATTTTACTTGGTCACGGTTTGGCGAACACCACTCAGGTATAAATTAAAAAATTTTTCACCTTTGAGCTCAATTAGTGTTCAATGATCCTCATGCAATCGTGAGTGGAACGTTTTAAAAAAAACTCCAGGAACTACGGGTTGTCATCTAATCAAAGCTATAAAAGCTATTAACCCATGTTAGGAATGATCAACACTAATGAAAATAAGCTATATAACAAAAAAGTCAACAAATTTCGACAATATCTATGAATGCATAAGCAAAATTATTTTCCGTGCAGTTATCTATAGAAAGTACCAACTCTTTTTTGAACAGGTAAACTTCAAACCATTCAAACTTACTTCGATTTGTTAGCTGCATACCCTAAGCACTCATGCGGTTACGATAGTTTCCCATAAATATTCCTATTCAGGTCAGTTCGGAAAGAAAAAAAAAACAGAGTTTTACGGTGATAGAAAAACGTGAAAAAGCTCGTGAACGGGCGAATTAGCTAATTCCATTTTATAGTTCGATTTTCAGTTTAGTGTCGCTCGGGAGTTGAAAATCAGGAAGTAAATGAGTTTATCAACAAGTATCGTCTTATTATGGTAGCGATCCTTATTTAGCAGTTCATTTTAATTATTCTGAAAGTTGAGTAGTGATGTAGGCACTTAATTCTAAGTTAAAATATAGATTTTAGGAGCAGTAGTAATCTCGGAGAGGTCGTGAAAGATAACGACAACAATAAAACTTGAATTCAACTGCATATATGGGCGTATGGGACCGAGTTATTTTCTATGAAAAAAATACATTAATTTTTTTTTCATGTGACTTCCTAGCAGCGGAGAAACGACCCGCCTTAAATACAATATTCCAGTTACAAAATATGCATTGGACCTGAACTAGTAAGAGTAGAAGCCAAATTTGAGTTTTCTAATCTTCTGGAAATAGTTTCTTACGACTACCGGATTAAAAATAATATGTAAAATTAAAAAATAGTTGGTAAGGTGGCATACAAGATATCATTTATATCATTTATAACAGTATCATAGTGCGCCATTTTAACCTTTAAGTAGTAGATTTGACCTTTAATTAAACAACCATTTTAACCCTTAAAACCTTAAAAATGAGTAATAGAAACCTTTTAACTTTATTTCTTGTTATTTCACATATCCAACTGTATCATTTCTGCTAATCGACAAAAAATTATCAAGAGTAGTTACATAGGATAATATAATTTAACCTTAATTTAACTGTTTTAACCCTTAAAAATGGTAAATATTACTAATAGAACCATTTAACTTAATTCCTAGTCATTTCTACAATATTTTAGTCAATCAAGTCAAGCATACTAAAGTGAGCGTATAAAATAAAATAATTAACCTTAATTTAACCATTTTAACTCTTAAAAATTCGAGAACTGGCTACCAAAAGACGTTATTTCTTTTCATTTTACATAATTTCATGTGCGAATTAAAGTTAAAATCTCAGAGTACTCAAATAAAATAACAAAAAAATTGACATTTATTCGACAATTTTAACCCTTTAATAGTCAATGTAATCTTAATTTAATTATTATAACCATTAAAAGTCTAAATACGGATAGTCATTTAAAAACGGTAAAAAATGACTAATACAACCGTTTTAACTTAATTCCTTGTATTTTTTGCATTTTAGTCAATTAAGCTTAAAATATTAAAGTGAATGTATACAAAAAAATTAATTAAGTCGATTTAAACATATTAACCTCTTTATGGCTAATATGAGTGTTTTTTTCCATTTTTTAAGGGTTTCTCCCTCTTTTCGACCAAGTGAGTGCTTAAAATTACTGAATGATTTAATATTGTTAAAATACATTAAACTTATTACAAATATTTAACCTTTATTGAGTAAAATTAACTTTATTTTTACTATTTTAACCCTTAAATACTCTAAGAAAGCCTTTTATCTTCATTTGTTATCATTTATGTGTTCCATTTGGATCGATTAAGCTTAAAGTTTTAGAGTGGCCAATTATAATGAAAAAAAAACAACAGCTAAACTATAACTATATTCTGGGTGTGTTACGATTAAGGTCATATATATGTACTATTCTAACAATGCATTACCCAACTCCGATCTGCCTACTATGAGGTTCACAAAATTCCCCTTGTCCATATACCTCTCTCTTATCCAGATACCCCTCCCCTGTCCACATAACCTCCTATGGACACCTTCGGCCAAGAATACCACTTGGTCCCCAAAAACATATTCAATATTGAAATTAATCTTTGTTTAACTAATTTAATCATTATAATCCTTCAAAATGATGAATAAACGCTGTTTCACTTAATTTTTGAAATTGCAAACAAGTTAATATATCTTGTGGACCGATCAAGCACAAAATTTCAGAATTTACCATTTTAACCACTATATAGTTCAATTAGCTTTAGTTTTTGAACCAGTTAAAAACTTTAGAGTTGAATAATGTAAGCCTTGTCACATCATTCATTGATATTTTATGAGTTACCGTATCATTTTAACTGATGAAACTTTTAGTTTCAAAGTAAAAAAAAGTGATCATAGTTTAACCAATATCACCATTGACCATAAAAATGGCAAATATAAACTTTTTCATTTTTTTTCTTGTCATTTTTTGTGAACTTTATTATTATTTTGACTAATTAATTCTAAATTGTATGATAGAAAAAAAAAATTAAATTAGAAGTTCGATCTATTGAAAATTAAAACCATTTGTTTAAGAATTTGTGGGGAATTCGCTCGCAAGTTTTTTAAACACTGATCTTTAATATCATAATTTAATAATAATAAATTTAATATTTTTTCTCGCTAGTTGCCTAAATTAAAAAAAATTCGCAGAAGTTTGTCACACTTTTTAAAATATTTTTTTGGTAATTAAAAATAAAAATACAAGTAGAAAAGTTGTAACAATTAATGTATAACATATGGCAGCTATATAATATATCTAATTTAATACATAAATATTTATTTATAAATTGATTTATTTATTTTTACCACTCACTTATCAAAAGAAGAACACATACACCTTATCAAAGACAGAAAATACATATGCTTATCTTCAGTATCATAGTGCGTTATTTATTTATTTTGCTAGTTTCTCGAATTAAAAAAGAAAAAATGCGGAAACTGTTAGTTTATTGTTTTTGAATGGATTCGCATACAGTACACTTTTATATTTTTATAGATGTATATGTATTTGACATGCCAAAAATTTCAATGGTAAATAATAAAAAAAATTTTCTTTGTGCGCAGTAACTTTTTGGCATATTTTAAATTAGTAATTTTTTATACATTCAAAAAATGTTAATACAATTATTGGATTATCCAGTTAATTTATTTTCATTTTGATATGATTTTAAATTATAACGCACAAAGGTTTTATAAATATGTATTTACTTTTAATAAATTTAATGATCAACTAGAAGTATAACTCTTTGTAAAATACGTTAAAACTAAATGTTAATTAAATATCTGAAGGGTGAAAAATTCTTTTACTATAATTTTTTTATAAATTTATTTACATACAGGCATGTATATATGAATACGTATTGTCTTTCTTTGATAAGGTCTGTCGTCATTGAAAATAAATAAAGAAATTTATGAATAAATATGAATTATTAAATTAGATATCCTTTATAGATGCCATAGGTTATACATTAATTATTTGACATTTCTAATTAACAAAAAAATATTTTCAAAAGTGCAACAAGATTCCACGAATTTTCTTTTAATTTGAGAAACTATCGAGAAAAAATAACGCATTATGATAGTGAAAATTAGTGTTTAAAAAACTTGCGACGGAATTCTCAACAAATTTTTAAACAAATTGATTTAAATTTCAGTAGACCTATTTTAAAGGGTTAAAACGATGTATGTAACTATTTTTGAAAGTTTGTTCTTGGATGGCAGAAATGAGATATTATTCATTTTTAGGGTTTTAAGAGTTAAAGTGGTCAATTGATGGTTAAATTTACTACTTAAGGGTTAAAATAGTTCAATAAAGGTTTTTTTAGTGTTCCGTACGGAACACTTATAAGATCACTTCGGTGTCTGTCTGTCTGTCTGTCTGTCTGTCACACCCGATTTTCTCCGAAACTATTTGACATAGAAAGGTGAAATTTGGTAATAATATAGGAATTGATGGCCTCATCAGAGCCATGTAGTTTTGAGAATTAAATTTTGACTTAAGGGGTTAGTTTTGGGGGATGAAGTCGGAAGTGAAAAAAAAACTTTTTTACTAGGTCATCGAGTGTGGTGTCAAATGAAAGCTTGTGAAAACACGAGTAAAACATATATATAAAATATTATACTTGCGCGCACTTTTCTTTGTATTATTTTTAAAAATTCGCGAAAAATCGCTGTCCCGGGCCTTATCTCGAAAAGTACTTAACAGAAAATTTCGAAAAAATTCTGGAATATTCTCCACGGGGTGTAGATTGAACGAAAATTATCGCCTTTAATAATTTATATGGTATATAAAAAAAAAAAAAAATTTCAAGGTCATCAGATTTTAGTAAAGATTGGAAACAAACTTTGTTGAAAACTCATTTGGGGTGTGTTTTGTGAAGTCACTGATCATTTTATACCACCGTAACATAAATTTGGCTTAAGGGGTTCGTTTCGAGGGGTGAAATCGGAAGTGAAAAAAAATTTTTTTTACAAAGTCATCGAGTGTGGTGTCAAATGAAAGCTTGTGAAAATACGAGTAAAAAATATATATATAATGTAATACTTGCGCAGACTTTTCTTCGTATTACTTTTAAAAAATCGCAGTCCCCTACCTTATCTCGAAAAATACTGATCAAAAAATTTTGAAAAAATTCTGGAATATTCTCCACGGGGTATAGATTGAACGAAAATTATCACGAATGCATTACCTTTAATAATTTATTTGGTATATAAAAAAAAACAAAATTTCAAGGTCACCAGTTTTCAGTAAAGATTGGAAACAAACTTTGTTGAAAACTCATTTGGAGTGTGTTTTTGTGAAGTCACTGATCATTTTATACCACCGTAACATAAATTTTGAATTAAGGGGTTCGTTTCGAGGGGTGAAATCGGAAGTGAAAAAAAAATTTTTTTACAAAGTCATCGAGTGTGGTATCAAATGAAAGCTTGTGAAAATACGAGTAAAAAATATATATATAATGTAATACTTGCGCAGACTTTTCTTCGTATTACTTTTAAAAAATCGCTGTCCCCTACCTTATCTCGAAAAATACTGATCAAAAAATTTTGAAAAAATTCTGGAATATTCTCCACGGGGTATAGATTGAACGAAAATTATCACGAATGCATTACCTTTAATAATTTATTTGGTATATAAAAAAAAACAAAATTTCAAGGTCACCAGTTTTCAGTAAAGATTGGAAAAAAAACTTTGTTGAAAACTCATTTGGGGTGTGTTTTGTGAAGTCACTGATCATTTTATACCACCCTAGCAAAAATTTTTATTTTAAAAACAATCAACGTACGGAACACTAATTGTGCAAGTTCAACTTGCACTTGACCGGTTTTTTTTTTATTTTAATAAAAGCCTCTAACATTTTGAGCTTACATGACTAAAACTGATAAGAATTTCATAAATAATGAAGATATATATATACATACATATATGTATATATATATATATATATATATATATATATATATATATATATATATTATATATATATATATATATATATATATATATATATATATATATATATATATGTATCTATATATGTATATATATGTATATATATATATATATATATATATATATATATATATATATATATATATATATATATATATATATATATATATATATATATATATATATATATATTTTATATATATATATATATATATATATATATATATATATATATATATATATGTATATGTATATATATATATATATATATATATATATATATATATATATATATATGTATATATATATATATATATATATATATATATATATATATATATATATATATATATAGTTAAATATTAAACTGTGCAGACCTTTCTTGTAATACCTTTCATAATCTGCATTCAATTGACAACTTTCGTTTCAATATTTATCGGAAAATGCTTTGAATATTAATTTTTTCAGTTTTTTAGCCCATAGTGCGCCAGTTCCAATATACGAAGTGAATTTTATATATATATATATATATATATATATATATATATATATATATATATATATATTTATTATATATATATATATATATATATATATATATATATATATATATATATATACATATATATATATATATATATATATATATATATATATATATATATATATATATATATATAGGGTGTTATGGAAATCACTGTATCTATTTGAACTAGTATCTCCTTATAGCAAGACCTATGCGATTCAATTGTAAGATACCTATGGTTTTATTTTATTAGTTGCTTATAGCTACATACCGTAGCATACGCAAAAGATGTTATCTTTTAGATTAGAAACCTAATGAAAAATGATATGTAGATATAATATAGAATAATATATAATAACATAAATCTTTGAATATTAATTTCTTTTTATTATATAATCTAATATATGACGACTTTAACCTTCCATCACTAATTAATAGCATACGTATAAATATATGGTAACCGACAGTATAGAATATATAAACTGCCTGTTGTATGCAAAATAGTTTTGCTACCAAAACACGCTGTTAACTCCGAAGTGCATTTTGAATAACTGTCAAATAGTATGTAAATTATATTGAACACAATGTAGTTGGTAGATAGTATAATTGCACAAACATATTAGTATTTAATACTGAACCTAGTAAATAATTTGAGAAAATCGTTTATGCTACCTGTATTTAAAGCAGCGAGCCATGTTATTGAGCTACGCTAAACACATTTATCAATGTTTGACAAATTTGCATATTAGGAAATAAATTAAACGGATAATTTTATTAAAATATGTATTTTGATAAAACCTTTTCCACAGAGTACAACTGATAAATTATTACTATATACACATACTCTAGAGGTTTGCTCGCATTATAACATAAATTATTAAATCACATTCAAATTTTAAAATAAACGACTTGTTAATTCTATCTACACCTACATGTGTGTGTAATAAATATTTGTCCTATATTCTAAAATTGTAATCCGTTAGTTCAGTTTTTCTTCTTTGGTTATGATATGGTATTTAGGACACCTTATTATGTTGCCTCAAGTATCATCTTCGTTACAAAGGTTGGCAATATGTATTCTCAAGACTTTTCTATCCGAACTATTCAAATTTCTTTATGGGCATAGCACACGGATTCCAGGAAAATCGCGGAAGTGTTACAGGAGTGACGCGTGTGTGGAAAAAATGATTTACGTTGGTCTTGAATCGCTGTAAATTCTACACGGTGGATACCATAGTCCTGAGTAAATCTTATACGAGGAGTGGCAAGCTGAACCTCATACGGATGTGAGGTATCAGTGCCACGTGTGTTCCTGGCACTGCTCTGGGAGGAACTAAGCGAGCTATATCCATCAAACGCTTTCCATGAAAGTACTTTTAAAATAAACTCAAATCGCCAACCATTCTTCGATGCTCCTAAGATTCAAGATTGTTGATGAGTTCTGGATCTTCAATCAGGCAAACAGCTCTCCTCTGAATAGAATCCAATAAATGCAGCACACGTTTGAGAGCAGAGCCCCAAACACGACAGCAGTATTCCATTATTGGTCGAATTTGAGCCTCGTATAGAATTAAAAGTTGTTCCGAAGTGTAAAGTTGACTAGTTTGAAATAATATCCCCAACTTTTGAGAACCTCTCTTTACTCTGCATGCAACATGTTTATGTGTGTGACGACGCTAGAGGAATGATTAGGTCGAGTTAGGTCGAGTTCTGCAACGCTAACTTTTTTAAAAAAAACTGCCATATGTGTTTTTGTAGGGTTAAATTCGACTTGCTTATTATCATTCCAAGAAAGAATTTCTTCCAGGTCTTCCGTAAATTGAGCGACTTCCTACTGTCTGCGGATATTTGCATGAGTAGCGGTGAAAGTAAATAAAAAAAATAACCGTACTGTCATCTGCAAGCCATAGATTTGAATCCTTTCAGTAGATCATTACTGTAAAGAAGAAAGAGAGTATGGAGCCTTTTGGTACGTCAGTGTTGATAGTGAATATATCAACTGTTAACTATCACTAGTAAAAAACACTTTCTATAGGTGCACGAGAGCCATAAAGAAAACCGTTCAATACTATCACAAGAGAGTAGTTTAACGAACAATCCGCAATTGGTTTAATGTATAGTTACATCAGTCACGTAAGTTACTCAACCATAAATGTCGTCTCCTTCTTACCCATTTTCCGCCCTTGAATTTTCCCATATATTACCAGTTGTAGCAAATGATACTTCTCTCTCCCTAACATGTCCCAACTACTGCAGTTTTCCTGTTTCTATTATAATTATAAGTTATTTCTCCTACTTTATCCATATCCTGACTTCTGTGATAGTTAATTTTTAATAATCTAAGTCCGAATGTTTCTAATTTTCGAATACCAAATTCTTTTATCATCCGTAGCTCCACATTATAGAACAACAATGAGAGTATATAGCATCTCACTTACGTTGTCTTTACTGATATTAACCCTACATAAAACTCATTTTTACGTCATAACGTTTTTGTGCATGGGTTTTAATGATCTTTACTTCCTTAAAGCGGTTTTTTCTGTAGTTGTGCATAGGTACAGATCTGTAATGTGTTAATTTTTTTTATAGAATAGTTGATGAGAGAGTGATGCTCATTCTGAACGATACATAGTCTTTACTAAATGATATAACTTGTGTGTTTACAGATTCTCGTTAGTCGCTATTAGCGATGTATCGCTATCATATCTTACACTATCGATTTTTTTCTCCTCTTATTTCTTTTGTTAGTGCTTTTTTCATAGTTTCCTTCAAGTATAGGTTAAAAAGTGATTTTACTCCCTTGAATGATTCTAACGTCACTGATGTGTGAAGTTTTCTTTCCTTAAAAAACTGGATCGTTGCGTACCTTGTCAAATGCTTTGTTGTAATCGATGAAATCAGAAAGGGGTCCTGGTGTATATTCATACACAATTATGCTGGTGGATTCAGTACGAAGAGTATTTCCTATGCCTATCCCGAAGACCTGAGCTCATAAAAATGTTTATACCGTATGACTTCTAATGTTTTGATGGTCTCTCCGTGTTTTTATCTTTATCTTTCTCAGAGTGGTGACATGCATATGTTTCATATTCATCAAGTATAACTATTGATAAATAAATTTGAGGATTTTAGGAACTAACCCGTAGCGATTATCATCATTTTAATATTTTTGTTGGCCAGTTTAATGTGGGATCCGAACCGCAAAATGGGCAGATTATAGCCTGAGCCGTTTTTACGGTCTTGTTCTATACTTATGATGAAGCGCGATGGGAGCCAATTTGCTGTTCATAAATGTCGGCGTGGTATTGCATCGAAGTATGTTATGTTCTTGTTGGTAGCAACTTTCAATCTACCCAGCCCAACTTCAGATATGCATCCCACAAGAGAATAAGCGGGATATTGCTTCGTCAACCTTCTCTGGTTGGTAACGATATGCCGCTAGCAGTTTCCGTCCTTCCCAGTCTCAGTTTAGATTTGTATTCCGCTCAGGAGTAGAGCGTGGAAGACACTTCATCTTTAGTATTTTCTGGTAGGAGCTGCTTCTCACCAAAACTTTAATGGCAATATCGGATTTGAGAGTTTACCATTGACTGACGGAAGTCAGAGGTATTTAAATTTCTTAACGTTTTAGAGTCCTTAGATCACAAAAAACCGAGTTTCCAATTTATATCGGTCTGCTTGTCCTTCTGTTTTTTGTCCATTAGAGCGATAACTCCCGAATATAATAAGATGTCAGTTTTAACTTGGCAACACATAGTATTTTCAGTGCGAAAGAAACTGATTTTAAGTGAAATTGTTTTTGCGGAAGGGAATGCTAGGAGGAAAGGTGGACAAATTTAGTGGTTTTTCAAAGTACTCCAGAAATTATTTTTAATCTTTGGTTACAGTATACTAAATTTTAATTATGAGAGGGGAATATATTATGTTTTAAATTCTTTTTAGAACATTATATATATATATATATATATATATATATATATATATATATATATATATATATATATATATATATATACGAGGCTGGTTTGAAAAGTCCGTGCAAAGTCCGAGAGATGGCACCACCGGCGCGTATCGAGGTCATGTTTAGTTAGTAGCATCTCTTGAATGGACGCACACCAAGTTTCAGCCATATTAGTCTATTTCTTTGTATTTAGCATTCGTGTGAATCAAGAAAGTCGAGTGATTTTCAAGAAATGGACGAAAAAGAATTTCGTGTGGTGATTAAACATTACTTTATGAAAGGCAAAACGCCTCAGGAGACTAAAGAGAAGCTTGATAAACATTATGGTGACTCTGCACCTTCGATTAGAACAGTTTATAAGTGGTTTCAAAATTTTCGGACTGGCCATATGGGCACAAGTCACGCTGAACGTTCTGGACGGCCTGTGGAGGTTACGACTCCAGAAATCATTGATCAAATCCATGATATGGTGATGGATGACAGGAGAGTTAATGTGCGTGAGATTGTTTAGTGCTGTGGGCATCTCGACTGAACGGATACATAATATTTTGCATAAACATTTGGACATGAGAAAGCTATCCGGCCAAGATTGGTGCCGCGATTGCTCACGCTTGACCAAAAACGGAATCGTGTGAAGTGTTGCAAGGATGGTTTGCAGCTGTTCCAGAAGAATCCGAAGGACTTTAAGCGTCGTTTCGTCACTGTGGATGAAACATGGATACATTACTATACTCCCGAGACCAAATAACAATCTAAACAATGGGTTACCAAGGGGGAATCTGCACCAAAAAAGGCGAAGACCGTTCCTTTGGCCGGAAAGGTTGTGGCGACTGTATTTTGGGATTCGCAAGGGTTAATCCTCATCGACTATCTGGAAAAGGGTAAAACTATTACAGGTGAATATTATTCATCGTTAAAGTCCCTTTCCATCACGACAACGCACCAGCACACACCTCAGCAGTTGTGGTCGCAAAATTAATGGAAATAGGATTCCAACTCGTTTCACATCCCCCCTTTTCTCCAGACTTGCCTCCCTCGGACTACTATTTGTTCCCCAATTTGAAGAAATGGCTGGCGGGACAAAGATTTTATTCAAACGAGGAGCTGATTGCAGAGACTAATGGATATTTTGCAGACTTGGACAAATCCTATTATTCGGAAGGGATCAACAAACTAGAACATCGTTGGACGAAGTGTATAAGCCTAAAAGGAGAATAATAAAAAAGGTTTACCCCAAATACATAAGTAGTTTTTATTTTTGCACGGACTTTTCAAACCAGCCTCGTATATATCGATGAGCAAAACTGCTATACATAGGTTTTGTTGCTTCTAGCCAAAATTATGCACCGAATTAGTTAAATAAAGTATTTGTGTGATTTTTCTACTGCTTAGTGACAGACACGTCATACTGATAATTAAATTAATCTGATAATTACACAAAAGAAGGTCGTAGTACTTATTTACCTAAATGACTTTCAAAGTTGCAGGGAAGGCATTTTTTTTTCTATATGTAAAATATCGTCCGTCGTTTTTTCGACTAATTCAATACAATGATTTACCAGTGATTTAAATGAATTTTCTAGCTTATATTGTGGGACTGCCTATCAGCCTTTTGATTGGCCTCTATGACCTGAAAAATGATCCCTCTCCAAGCCTAATTTTTCGAAACAGTTGAAAATCAAGAGACATTCAATCTAGTTCAACAAGCTGACTTTATAGTATAACAAGCACCTCTGGATCACGATATTCGGTCGACTATGGCGAATTTTAGTTATCATACGTTAAAATGCTTACAAACAATACGCCGTTGATAGTTTGGCCAGTGCAAAGGCAATGAATAATACCAATCCTATTGTAGACTAGAATAAATACTGTTTATATCTTTAATAGAACTTTATGTTCCCTAGATCTTCCTTTAACGATATTCACATTGTTTTCCTGTTAATGTTTAACGGTATCTTATCAATTTCCAATGATGCGTTGCTATTACATACCATGAATGCAACTCTAGAAATCATTCAAGCTGTACCTTTTTTATTCAAAAAACGCCCAGGTCATTGCCATTCAAAAACTTATGGTCTTAATAAGTAATCAATAACAAATACTTTTTTCTCATTTTGAATGTTTCTGTGATGGATATGTCAAGTTTTGCGTGAAATTTAGTTGTAGTTTTTTCCGTGCCATAATTTCTACGTTATATCTTTTGAGTACTAAACAATATTCTCTTACTCATTTGTTCATATTACGCGATAAAATTTAAAATAAATATTGGAAAAGGGTTTATGATGTGTGATATATTAAACTAGTTCATGACATGCAGCACTAGTCCGAAAATAAATTGTTGCGCTTCGTAGATTTGTCAATTTTCAATTTATTACAGACAATACAACTAATTATATAATTTTTTTGTTTGTTGTATACTAACTTGATATTCTTGGAATTAATAATTACTGAGGCATGATCGAAATTTAAAAGATCATCTCAGTAAAACGAATTTTCGCAAACAAATACTTTCTCGATTAATACTGATGCTGAACAATACAATAAAATCTTAAGAAAATCGACAGACACCTCAGTCAGTAAGCTATCGACATGGAAAGTTACATTAATTTTGTAGGAAATACTCATTTTAAGGGCAAAAAAAGAAACGTGGAAATAAGCAATGATAAAAAAAATTAAACTCCCTTTAGTCCTATTCCGCTTTTCGTACTATCGATTAGTCTGCAAAAGAAATCCGGAAAGTAGGTTAGTTTTTACACTGTTCGTTAGCAGGTTATTAACCGCGTGTCATTGATTGCCAAATGAATTTATGACATTTTTTTATTATTTACTTTGTTAAAAACCACACATAATTTTCGTTTACCAAGAAGTAAATTATATTACTCAGCTGCCATGTTTTTGAGAAATGAAAAAATTAAATCATATTTTTTTAATACTGAGTGTTCTTTAAGCATTTATTTTAAAAAGTTATAGTGCTAATATGGAACTGAAACTTGCGGCTTTGGTTAGATGAGTGGTTATTTAAAGTCAATCTATCATCAATTCACTAATATTTAGAGCTTTATCAGTATGAGATAAGCATTCTGTCTCAACAGATAAATCGAAAGGTGTTCTAAAAATAACGGATATTACACTTATTTTACTTAAAAGCTTGATTTCCAATCAAGATAGTAATAAGTAGGCGCCCGTAGGTAGTGTAGTTTTACCTTACATACTCTGTACTATAGAAAAAATAGTCATATTACTTAAAAGATCCCACATTCGCATTGTACAAAAAATTGACAATGCTTGGGATCATTAAAGAATACAGTTCGTTTCCAAATGAAGGTGTCTATAAAATTTCCTGTTTTGAAACAGCATATGTAGGAGAAACTAGAAAATTTGTTTTTTTTTATAAGTCTAGCACACGTGCTAATGGCAAATTATTCCAAAGAGATGATGTTCTCCATACAAAAGACTGCTTGAAAAGCGTTGTACGTGCAGTAACAAGCTGAACCTCATACGGATGTAAAGTATTAGCGCGACGTGTATTTCTAACATGCACCACTTTGGCAGAAATTAAGGGGGCTACATCCTTCGAACACTTTCCATGAAAATACTTGTATAACAGACTCAAGACGTAAACCGTTCTTCGATGTTCCAGCGAATCAAGGCCGCCGGTCAGTTTCGATTCTCCAATCAGACGAACAGCTCTTCTCTGAACAGAATCCAACAAATGCAGTGTATGTTTTGGGAGCGGAGCCTCAAACATGGGAGCAGTATTCCATAGCTGATCGAATTTGAGCTTTGTAAATAATTAACAGTTAAATTAAAAGTAGTAAAAAGAAACAGAATAATAGAACATAAAAAAACAAACTGTACAATCAGCTGTAGCTGATTGTACATACTGGGAAGTAAGAGAAATCATAGTCATTGCCTCCAATTTATATTAGGGAAAGTTTCGAGATTCAGTTAAAATTTACAAGATTAATAGAGGGCCGGGTTAGGGTCTGCATCCTATATGGAAAGCGATTATTATACTGGGTCATGGTTCCGTGAACACAGCTATAAATCCTTGGCATGTACTCCCTCGAGCTCATTATGTGTTCTAATAAAGAAGAATAAAGATTCTTGAAGATGCCTCCTGTAATCGTACACATCGTAAAGTCAATTAATGACGAGGTATCGGCTTTTAAAATAAGTAAATATTTTCGCTAGCTCGAATAAATTGCCCTCTTACCCCTTACAATAAATTACTGGACTCTAAGAGCCCCCGCAGACTACAGACTTTCTGTTGGCCGATAGTTTGGTTGGGCTCTTGATCAGTATCAAGATGTATGCAAGTCCGTATATTAGAACGATTCTATATTGGCCGATAAATAAGTTTGATGGGCTACACGATTATCTTCAATCTAAACAATCGGCAAACTTTCGACTAACTGCTAAATCAGTCTGGCTACCATAGGTAGCGCGCAAGCTACCGATTGTTTAGTCGGCCGACTCGGTTGAAACCCAGTAGGTCATTCAGTTCGCTCCCTGCTTTGATGCGGAAAGGTTGTGCGAATTTGTCATAATGGCTTCGCTCAATTCTACTTCATCGCTGCTTGTGGAACCATCTATCCTAAAATTGATACAGGAAGTAGAAAAAAAGATCCCCCTCTATAAAAAAAAACTTGAAAGAGTACTCAGATGTAAATTTAAAGAAAAAACTGTGGGAGGAAATGTGTAAAGTAGTTGTTGCCAATTGGAATTGCCTAGGTACCGAGGATAAAACAAAACACGGTACGTATCGATATATTATGTATATTTTCTTTATTTACGTATATTACTACACTTGTTATATTTACACGAGATTGCGCCTCCAGGAGAAATAAAGTAAGACGACATGTACTGCCGCACGTTATTCATACTGTTTCTCCCTCGGTTGTTTTCATTTATCGTTAAGTTATTCACAGGACAATTGTAGAGAGTATCTGTGAATTTTACTCCATCTTTGATTCTTTATTTATGTTTGCAACAATTGGGCGGTGAAAAATATGCCATTTGTTAGCGAGAATGCCGAAAGTACATTCAACCATGTGTCGAGCTTTTATATGTCTATAGTTGAAAATTCGCTTGGTGTAGTTTAAATTTCTTTTTGCATAAGGACGTAATATTTGATTTACAAGTCCAAATGCCTCATCGCGTACGACAGAGAATGGCATAACATTTCCGTCATCACTGGGCAAATGCCTTCCGAAGGGAATATTTAATAGGTTCTCAGAAAGCAGTTTGCCCATTTGAGATGTTTTAAATATTTCTTTATCACTAGCTGTTCCATAAGAACCAACATCTATGTATACAAATTTATAATCTGCATCTGTCCAAGCCATTAAAACGCAAGAGAAGAATTTTTTGTAGTTAAAATATGATGATTCGGAATGTTCTGGTTGTATCATCCGTATATGCTTGCCATCTAGCGCTCCAAAGATGTTTGGAACGTTTGTGCGACTTCTTATTTAGTTGCCCTCTATAATGGTTGGAGTATGTTCCATATTTGCTCACATGCAGTTTTTGTAATATCTCGTATTGTAGAAGCTCCCATCATATAATCAAAAGACAACAAATTGAAGCCAGCTCCGGTAGCCAGATATCTGAAAATTATTAATTAAGAATAATAATAATAAGAATAATAATAAAGAATTATTAATTAATTATTAATTATGTTATTATTTTTTAGGTCCCGATGTGTTCGTCGAGAATTGAACGTATAAAAGAACACAAAGTCGGGGCAAGCTGCGACCAAGAGGCGCAAACATATCTACTTTGAGCATTTATTATTCCTACTTCCATGCATAGAAAATCGACAAACGAAAGGTAACCTAGAAGAGGATGAAGATGATGACGAATCTGGTCCTTCCACTTCCACACCTATTCGTCAGAGGAAGAAGAGGACTGTGCCAAAGCAAACTAATTTGGATGAAGAATTATTAAAAGCCTTGAATGTGACTAATACTATTGATAAAGATACCAATTTCGCTTTATCTCTTGTCCCTTTGAACTTGATGATAAGATTAGTATTCTTCTTTTTTACACAGATAAGACTAGCCAGGCATGTTCAGCTTACTTCTCAGCCAACATCTAGCTACAACATAGCACAGCAACCCTGGTCTTCTTTACCTGTATATCATCGAGGGACTAATGTCTTGGCACCACCACAACAGCTATCACAGACTTTTATAACCAGTTGTACTCCATCCCCTAATTTACCTTTTGTTCAGAATATTCCATCACCAAGCAATATTTCCAACACAAAACCGTTGTTCTAATTTTTCAGATGAATCGCAAATGTACGAATTGTAAACAACTTAATTTTTCAAAATACTAAAACTTTATGACTAATTAATTCTAATAAAAATACTAGTTAATAGATATTTGTGGTTTATCTTATGCCTTAAATTTGTATACTCCTTCGCTACTGCTGGCCCAATTAATTTGACAAGCTCATTGAAGCTGGTTATACTCATTCGCTAAAAGACGAAAAATTTTTTCGGGTAATCTAGTAATTTGGAATGCATCGTGTACAATTTTCCATACAATAATCTATCATTGTGGATGGAGTACACCCAATACTCTCGGTTTCTTTTCTTGGTCCTTCTCCTCTATTGTATTAAAGCAATAATAACATTTCTGGACAATATTGTAGCTTTCATTATGCGACCGTTCTCTAAAGCTGCTTACCAACTAGCAAATCGTTCGAGAGCAGTTGGCCGACTGTTATATGGTCTACGCACCCGCCACCAACCCGACTGTTTGATTGGCCCAGTGTGCGTGCTAGCAGCCCAACCCGGCCAAACTATCGGCCGACAGAAAGTCGGTAGTCTGCGGGGGCTCTAAAATCTATTATCGATTATCTTACTTTTATTTTCAGTTGATTGACTAAATAAATCTTACATTTATGAAAGTCAAATATAACAGTGATGTAGGTGGTGTATTCGTTAAGAGTTTGTTGACCCTAGATATATTTATCATATTCAACCAGTTAACCGAATGAAAATTTTAAAATTGTTTTCTTGCAACATTTATTCTTAAGTGGTATTTCTGTGAAAGTCAAGCAACGACATATAAATAAAACTTTCTATAGTACGCGGGTAAATCAAATATAAACCGAAATCCTTTTTTTAAAAAATTATTTTTGCCATAAGGAAAAAATCAATAAAACCCTATTTTTCTACATAATTTCCCCTGTTCAAAACACATTTTTTCCAAAGGAAAGTTTTTTAATACCGTCATCATAAACTGAAGCAGATCGCGTCAGGAGCCAATTGTGTACGAAGGATTCTACGCCTTCGTCATTTCCAACTTCTCACCACGTCTTAACGCTTTTTCCAAAGGGCCAACGAATAAAAGGCTTTAAGTAACAAATTCAGGCTATCGGACGGGTGTTTCACGCGTTTCTAATTCCTAGACGATTCAGAAATGTCACCATCAATAACCTAGCGAACCGCCTTAATGTTCGAGTCCGTGATGGTGGTCCGAGGTCGGTGAGAATGACTCAGATTTTCCATAGTTTTCTGGCCATAGCAAAATTTCTTGCGCAAGTCATAGACTTGGGTTTTCAAAAGTGTCTTTGCAAAATTTTAAAAGGTTTTGCGTTTTCTAGCGTTAAAAACTTTATAATAATGTGTTGTTTATGGACACTGTTACCTCCTGCCCTGACATGGCGCTACTGAAAACAAAATCGATCGAGAGGGTCGATCGAGTGATCCTTCCCACTCCTGATACCTCAACTCGACTAATAATGGGAGGGCGAGGCGATCGGATAACCTGGCAATAGTTGAGGGAAGAATTCCGGTTTATATTTGATTTGTCTTCGTAATTAAATATAATTCTATTGCAAAAATTCTTTAAACTTTTTTCAGTGTAAGGTAGATAAAGTCAGCAAATAGAAAATGAAAGTAAATCTTTTTTTTTCATTTTTATACCATCTCGAAAACCTTCTTTCATGTTTCACTTCATAAAGTACCCAACATTATTAATGTAAAAAGTTTGCACCATAATTGTAAAATCAGCCTTTTAGTGGCGAAAAAACGTTACCGCCGTATAATAAAATGAAAGAAAGATTATGGCTTGGTTTATTGTAACATAAAACAGTCCCTTATATTATGCTTAGCACCCTAATATAAATTTTAATATTCCTACAATAAAATTTAATTACTATCCAAGTTTTTTTCCATCTGAAATCTTAAGGCTGGTGTTCTGGATAAGATTTATTAGTTTTTTTTTAGTTTTTCATCATAATTATTTTTAATACTTTAGTAATTAAAAATATATATGAATTTTACTGTTACTTGTGAAATCAAAGAGAGCCAGATTCGTGAACCCTCATAAAATGAAATCAACGTTTTTTCTTAATGTGTTGTTTTGATTTTATTGCTTTAATCATGTCACTAGGAAGCTGCTCTCATATAACATATTCTTAGAGCCGATCTAATTAGATAGATTTAGCGAATGATGAACAGCGAAGTGCAACATCAGACGATCTACTGGACGATACTGGCCCGGATATAATGAGACAGGAATTAGAGTACGCCCTAAAACATGCAAAGAAGGGTAAAGCAGCCGGACCTAACGATATACCGGTTGAGCTGTTAAAATTGATGAATGACAATTCAATCTCAATTCTCCTAAAACTGTTCAACTTGATATATAAACTAAGTTGGGAATGTGGAATCTTTGGCACAATGATACTACTCAGTATATATCATCACTACACCAAACACTTTATTTTTGCACTTGACGCGCGTTTCGCTAACCATGTTAGCTTCATCAGGAGCGATGATGAAGCTAACATGGTTAGCGAAACGCGCGTCGAGTGCAAAAATAAAGTGTTTGGTGTAGTAGTGATATATACTGAGTAGTATTAATATATAAAACTGGTATAATACCCAAGGATTGGCTTCAGCCCACTTTTGTGGCAATCCCGAAAAAAGCAAACGTTAAAGAATGTAGTGACCATCGGACTATATCTCTTATGAGTCACACCTTAAAGCTCTTTCTAAAGATAATACACAATCGGATCTATAAAAAGCTTGAAATGAATATTAATGAGACTCAAATGGGATTCAGAAAAGGAATGGGCACATGAGACGCCCTGTTTGCGATAAACGTGTTGTCACAGAGATGCATAGACATGAATCAGGAGCTGTAAGTTTGCTTCATAAACTTTGAAAAGGCATTCGATAAGGTTCGACAAGATCAATTAAAGAGAATCCTCAAAAATAAAAATATCGATGCAATCTATATTGGAACCAGACAGCGAGAGTAAAAGTGAAGAACATGATTACGGAAGAGATAGAGATCCGCTGGGGAGTACGTCAGTGCTGCATACTTTCACCCCTTTTGTTTAATATCTATAGCGAGAGTGTATGTCAGGAAGCTCTGTCTGAGGCGGACGAGGGTATAACGGTAAACGGTGAAACCCTGAATAATGTAAGATATGCCGATGACACAGTTCTGCTAGCAGAAAGTTTAGAAGACCTACAACATCTTGTTGAGCGGTTAAATAACAGCTGCAATAAATTTGGTCTAAAGATGAATCTAAAGAAAACAAAATTTATGGTGATCACAAAATCTCAAAATAACCAGGATCGTCTTCTGGTTAATGACATAAGTGTTGAAAAAGTCAATTGCTACAAATACTTGGGAACATGGCTGAACGAGAACACAGATCAGACAAAGAAGATTAAAACCCGAATAGAGATATCAAGATCAAGCTTTAAGAGAATGAGAAAACTCTTTTGCAATCGAGATCTAAGCCTGGTACTGCGGTTACGAATGTTGCGTTGTTATGTCTTCTCAACGCTTCTTTATGGAGTGGATTCATGGACTTTGAGGCAGAACAAAAAAGTATTGAAGCTTTTGAGATGTGGTGTAATCGGCGCATTCTGAAAGTGCCATGGATTAATAGGATAACCAATAACGAGATTCTCCAAAGACTAAACAAAGCCCCAGAACTAATGAACACTATTAAAAAAAGGAAGCTGGAATATTTGGGACATGTGTTGAGGGGAGAAAGGTATTCACTGTTGCGGAATATTATGCAAGGCAAAATTAAAGGGAAGAGAAATGTTGGACGAAGAAGAATATCGTGGTTGCGTAACTTGCGCGACTGGTTTGGCTGCAGCTCAATTGAACTGTTTAGAAGAGCAGCAAATAAAGTGAGAGTAGCTGTGATGATTTCTAATCTCCGATAGGAGTGGCTCTCGAAGAAGAAGAAGCGAATCTAAAAATTCTAGTTGTCTAGTTAACTGTTGTTTTTGATATTGTTATATTTCTTTTCTATTCAAAATGACATCGAAGAAACGGTGTTATAAGAAAATTTATGTATAAAGTTATTAATTTTGACACTTTTTTTAATTTCTATTATCGTCCTTATAGATAGAACTCATTTTTCTTCAATTTATGATGTTAGGATTTTCACGACATTGTCGGTAGGCAAGATGTTTACAAATAACAACTTCATTGTATTTTCGGTCAAACCAAGGCTTGCCGTTGGAAGGGCATTTCTTTCAAAAAGGGCTGTGAGTGTCCATACCAGCCAAAATAACATCGGAAACCTCCTTTCGTCAGTCAGATGGGTCGTCGGATCAAAAACAAACGTTTAACCAAGAGGAAGTTCAAAAATAATCCATGTGTTCTTTCCATTTATCAGATTTATAGTGTCAAATCTTACTCGGTTTAAGCGCCCCTCTGTCACTGATTGGCAGGATACTTGATGTCGAAAGCAGTTTATGGTTGGAAGAACCTAACAGCGGATTTTCAGTGACAGTGTAGATCTCTGAATTTGTGGTTAAAAACACATCAAGAAGACTGGCGAACTCTCCATATCGATCAGGGATCCGTCTGGCTTGTCAATACGCTGAGTTAAGCCACAACTGACTGATAGTGTTTCAGCTTCATGACCTTGTTCGTCGGTAGTATTTGAATACTTAAGCCGGTTGATATTCTGGAGATTAAAGTCACCGAGGATGGCAATTTCGATATTTGGATACTTACTGTGTAAATGTGTTCTAAAGTTAGTATTACTTGGTGGTCGATAGAGGCAGCATATAAACCTTATGGTTTGTTGAGTTATTATTTTTAACCACATAACATCGGAATTTCGGGGTTCCAGAGCCTCCTCTCGTTGACAAGAAAGGCAGCTTCTGACAAAAAGACAGATTACAAAATTACACCTAAACCGAGATTAGAAGTCGTACCCAGGATAGAGAAAGTTGACTGTGCTGATCGATGAACTGCCCTTGATTTCATAGAGAGCGAGTACCAAAGGTATATTTGATTGCAGGTGTCGGTGCACTGAATTTATATTCGAGTTTAAACCTCGTATGTTGCAAAAATCTATTTCAAAGTTGTGAACTCTGCATGTTGATGCTCCTGAATCAGTCCCCACTCAGAGATCCGAACAGAGGGCTATGTTACTTCCGGAATTTTTTGTATCCAGGTGCCTCATCATGTTGTTTGGTCCCACACGTTAAGGAAGTCCATGCTGCTTAAGCCAATGCGATGGTATCAAACCAGGCGATGCCATCAATCCGGGCGATGCCTGGTGGGATCTGGGCATCTACTAAGTTGTTCTTTTAGCGGCCTTCTAAGACAGCCAGAACGTACCGGTGGAGATAGTTTATCCCGTTCCCCCACAGGGAAATTTACTCTTACTTACTACGAGGCTGGTTTGAAAAGTCCGTGCAAAAATAAAAACTACTGTCTGCAAAATATCCATTAGTGTCTGCAATCACCTCCTCGTTTGAATAAAATCTTTGTTCCGCCAGCCATTTCTTCAAATTGGGGAACAAATAGTAGTCCGAGGGAGCCAAGTCTGGAGAATAGGGGGGATGTGAAACGAGTTGGAATCCTATTTCCATTAATTTTGCGACCACAACTGCTGAGGTGTGTGCTGGTGCGTTGTCGTGATGGAAAAGGACTTTCTTGTGGGCCAATCGCGGGCGTTTTTTCTTGCAGCTCGGTTTTCAAACGGTCCAATAACGATGAATAATATTCACCTGTAATAGTTTTAAAAAACCCTTTTCCAGATAGTCGATGAGGATTATCCCTTGCGAATCCCAAAAGACAGTCGCCATAACCTTTCCGGCCGAAGGAACGGTCTTCACCTTTTTTGGTGCAGATTCCCCCTTAACCCATTGTTTAGATTGTTGTTTGGTCTCAGGAATATAGTAATGTATCCATGTATCATCCACAATGACGAAACGACGCTTAAAGTCCTCCGGATTCTTCTGGAACAGCTGCAAACCATCCTTGCAACACTTCACACGATTCCGTTTTTGGTCAAGCGTGAGCAATCGCGGCACCCATCTTGCGGATAGCTTTCTCATGTCCAAATGTTTATGCAAAATATTATGTACCCGTTCAGTCGAGATGCCCACAGCACTAGCAATCTCACGCACCTTAACTCTTCTGTCATCCATCACCATATCATGGATTTGATCAATGATTTCTGGAGTCGTAACCTCCGTTCAGCGTCACTCGTGCCCATATGGCCAGTCCGAAAATTTTGAAACCACTTATAAACTGTTCTAATCGAAGGTGCAGAGTCACCATAATGTTTATCAAGCTTCTCTTTAGTCTCCTGAGGCGTTTTGCCTTTCATAAAGTAATATTTAATCGCCACACGAAATTCTTTTTTGTCCATTTCTTGAAAATCACTCGACTTCCTTGATTCACACGAATGCCAAACACAAAGAAATAGACCAATATGGCTGAAACTTGGTGTGCGTTCATTCAAGAGATGCTACTAACTAAACATGACCTCGATACGCGCCGGTGGTGCCATCTCTCGGACTTCGCACGGACTTTTCAAACCAGCCTCGTATTTACATTTACTTACATATCAAGAGTTTGGTAACTATATTTTATTATTTTGTTAACTTATTTTATTAACTAAGAGCTCTACGTCGTATTTTCATTACCATATTATGGTCTCATTTTTATTATCTATTTAAGTTTATCACCATTTTGTTATTCAGAATGATTTGGTATGATTGGCCAACCGATGCTACGTTATCAGGAGAATGGATACAAGAGTAGTGTTTTCGAGCGATGATTTTTTTACTCAAATTAATATTTTATGTACTTGTACAGTGATAACGGTTATTTCAAGGCTTGAGTACTCAGGAGATTTTTTACTTGAATGATCCAACATTAATACTTTAACATGAACGATTCACACCGTAGACGGTCTCAAGTGTTATTTTTAAGACACGTCTATCATGACGTCTAGGTTACTCTGCGGAAATAATTTTAAGAGCCAGTCGTGCTGAACTTCTAATATCAGAGGACAAAAACAAGATAAAGAAGAAATCATAATAAAAGATATTCTACTTATTATATTACGTCACAATTTTTATTATCAATGAAATAGATTTGGTCATCACTTATCAGTTATTTTTTATATCTTAATCACTTACATGCCAATGTTTGACCTTTTTCGATCTGAAGAATCTCGTTAAAAAGGAAAAAAGACCTTTTGTAAACGATATGAAAAGTTAACAAAAGAGGTCGTCCCTAAATGACTTACATGTTTGGGGCCATTTGAATTGGTTTATTCTATTATCTTGTTTTTTTTTTATTCTTTATTTGGTTTATAGGATTTTTTTTTTATGTGGCCTTAACTCCATGAAAATAAAATGTTCTATTTGTCCGGGGGCGGAAGGAGGAACCAAAAATACTTCTAAGGTACACTTTCGTTGCATTAAAAAATATCGAAATGAACATTCACAAATAAACATCTATTTTGTTCATTTTAGTATATTTGTTTTTTTTTTAAACAAAAAAAATCTACTAAATCGTATTATAAAATACATCATATACATAAAAACAACTTTGATGATATATATTAAGCAGAATAAAAGTCTTAATCTAAGGAGACATTATAACTAATATTATGTAATAATAATAATAAATAAATAATCAGCTAAGTGTAAGCCGGACTTGCGCAATTAGTGTTCCGTACGTTGATTGCTTATAAAATAAAAAGGTTTGTTACGGAGGTATAAAATAAAAAATGACTTCACAAAACCCCAAATGAGTTTTCAACAAAGTTTTTTTCTGAACTTTAGTGAAAACTGATGACCTTGAAATTTTTGTTTTTTTTATATACCAGATAAATTATTAAAGCTAATGCTCTGATGATAATTTTCTTTCTTCGATCTACACCTTGTGGAGAATATTCCAGAATTTTTTCAAAATTTTTTGATCAGTACTTTTTGAGATAAGGGAGAGACAATGATTTTTCGCAATTTTTTAAAAATAATACAAAAAAAAGTTTGCGCAAGTATTACATTATATATATTTTTGAACTCGTGTTTTTTACGGGCTCTCATTTGATTCGATGATCTAGTAAAAAAAAATTTTTCTCGCTTCCGTTAACCCCCCAAAACTAATCCCTTAAATCAAAATTTAACTTTCGAAACTACACGGCTCTGATAAGGCCATCAATTCCTATATTATTGCCAAATTTCAACTTTCTATGTTAAGTAGTTTCGGAAAAAAATCGGGTGTGACAGACGTACAGACAGACACCGAAGTGATTTTATAAGTGTTCCGTACGAAACACTAAAAAGTGTATACACTTGTATACCCTATTTTATTCAATTTTTATTGTATACCCTATAAGATTAATTACAAATATTTTTACTAATAGAAAAACTTTTTGACAATAACATCCTTGTTTTTTAAAAATGTAGTACGGCCGGAGTAAAAAAAAATCATACATACAATGCATAATCCACACGCTAAATTATATCAAAATCCAATAAAAGTAAGGCTATACGGTAAACTCCATGATTTTTTTTGACCACGGATGCAGAGGGTTATTAGTTATAAATCGGGTTAGGATCTGAATCGCTTCTTTAAAGAGTGTGCCAAAAAGACAAGAACAGTTGAGCATTGCGTTTTTGACGTAAGTCATAAACTTCATATTTTTTTAAATGGAACACACTGTATATATATATATATATATATATATATATATATATATATATATATATATATGATTTTTTTGATTTGTAGGACTATTAATTCTAGAAAGATCAACCAAACTTTGCATAATTTTGTATCATATCATAAAAACGCGATTCGTGATTGTTTCAACTTAATCTCAGTAACTGAACTTCTGTATTTAACATGTCTACCTAACTCATTAAATAAACAAGTTAAAGGAGTGGTCTATTTAATATCAATAACCCAGTACATACATACATTTCTCGCTACATTGGAACTATATTGATGTCTGGCATAAAAGATTAATTACAAATATTTTTACTAATATAAAAACTTTTGGACAATAACATTCTTGTTTTTTGTAAAATGTAGTTCCTTTTTTCGCCCGTTCTACGTTCCTAAGATTAGGTTATTCTCTAACTCCATAAAGGGAAGAGGACGTATGCCACCCTGGCCTATCTAGCTACGCAACATGAAAAACATACGCAATTAGTGTAAGTATTCCATAAACACGGAGTAATATGCGAGGCAGTTACATTAAAGGAATTTCAAAGAGAAAATTAGATTTACTATTACCGTTAGGCAGATCAACAGAGGCTGCAATTCTGGTTAGAAAAGCCTCTCCACGAACGATATCCAAATGTTATATACGAAAATGTCAACAAAGGTAATTTTTTTGACGAATGCAATACTTACGTAAGGAACGTAAGTTCAATAATTGACGTGCTGTGCTGTAAATACATTTCTGCTAATTTAACTACTTATATTTCTAAAACTTATTTTATATTCAACTCAATATTTTTTTAGGTTACTCGGTAATCAGATCTCAATCTCTTCTATATACTATTTCTGTTAAAATTGAAAATAATAGAAATACAAGAACACCAAAATAGAAATATATTAGAATATATTCGCAATCAGCGTTCTAGCCCCCTACCTCAATCCTTTCACACTATATATATATATACTAGCCGGGCCCGCGGCTCCGCTCGCGTGGACTTAATTCGCCACTATCGTCATTGCTTATTCCTTATGTTACCCAACGTAATAAAAATATCTCCCATTATTTCCCCTTATCTCTCAATATCTCTACATAATTTCCATTATCTAGGCTTATCTCTGCTCATCTCCAATTATTTCTCCTTATCTCCCATTATTTCTCCTTATCTCCCATTATCACACCTTATCTCCCATTATCTAGGCTTATCTCGACTTATCTCTCAATATTTCTCCTTATCTCCCATTATTTCTCCTTATCTCCCATTATCTCACCATAACTCCCATTATCTAGACTTATCTCTGCTTATCTCCCATTATTTCTCCTTATCTCCCATTATTTATATTTATTTTTCCCATTATTTCACCTTATCTCCCATTATCGAGGCTTATCTCGACTTATCTCCCATTATTTCTCCTTATCTCTCATTATCTCACCTTATCTCCCATTATCTAGGTTTATATAGAATTATATAGAACATATGTAAAAATTTATAAAAACACGTAAATCGGATAAGGGGTTCTCGAGTGATAAGCGTACTAACGGACAGACACACAGACAGCGAGACGTTGCATTTTATATATATTATATTCTTTGCTTCATGATATTGTTCCATATTTAATACTTTAGGCAGTGTATTGCAAGAGAACGCGCTAGCGGTAAACTTTTCTCCGACTTGATTCACTATTATCGTCACTGCTTATTTCTTATGTCACCTAACGTAATAAAATATATCCTATATGTATGTTTAACAAAAAAGAACGTAAATCGGATAAGTGGTTCTCCAGTGATAAGCACACTAACGGATAGACAGATAGATAGAGAGACGTTGCATTTTATATATATTATAGATATTCTTTGCTACTTGATATTGTTCCATATTTAATGGTTTAGCATGTTTAAAAAAAAAGCACGTAAATCGGATAAGTGGTTCTCCAGTGATAAGCGCACAAACGAACAAACAGACAGAGATACGTTGCATTTTATATATATTATAGATGTAATAAAATATATATCTATAACCTGGTCAGAGAACATATGTATGAATTTAAAAAATCACGTAAATTGCATAAGTAGATCTCGAGGGATAAGCGCACTAACAGACAGACAGACAGACTTATATATATTATAGATATAGGTTATTATCATTATTATTATTATATAACCTGGCCAAAGAATATATGTATGAATTTAAAAAAAAAACACATAAATCAGATAAGTGGTTTTTGCGTGATAAACGCACTGATTGACAGACAGACAAACAGAGAGACATTATATTTTATATATATATATAGATTATAGATTATAGATATTCTCTGCTACATAATATTGTTCTATATTTAATGGTTTAGGCTATTTATTGCAAGGAAACGCGCTAGCGGTAAACTTTTTTCCGACTTCATTCACTATTTTACGTCACTACTCATTCCTGATGCGACCTATCGTAATAAAATATAGACAGACAGAGAGACGTTGCATTTTATATATATTATAGATATAGATTATTATTATTATATAACCCGGCCAAAGAATTTATGTATGAATTTAAAAAAAGACACGTAAATTGGATAAGTGGTTCTCGCGTGATAAACGCACTAATGGACAGACTGACAGACAGAGAGACATTGCATTTTATATATATATTATAGATTATAGATATTCTCTGCTACCTAATATTGTTCCATATTTAATGGTTTAGACTGCATATTGCAAGAGAACGCGCTAGCGGCAAACTTTTTACCGATTTCATTCACTGTTATCGTCACTGCTCATTCCTTATGCTACCTATCGTAATAAAATATAGCCTATAACCTGGCCGGACTACATATGTATGTTTTAAAAAAAAAAGTACGAAAATCGGATAAGTGGTTCTCCAGTGATAAGCGCTCTAACGAACAGACAGACAGACATAGATACGTTGCATTTTATATATATTACAGAATGTAATAAAATATATATCTATAACCTGGTCAGAGAACATATGTATGAATTTAAAAAATCACGTAAATCGGATAAGTGGTTCTCGAGGGATAAGCGCACTAACGGACAGACAGACAGAGATACGTTGCATTTTATATATATTATAGATGTAATAAAATATATACTCGTATCTATAACCTGGTCAGAGAACATATGTATGAATTTAAAAAATCACGTAAATCGGATAAGTGGTTCTCGAGGGATAAGCGCACTAACGGACAGACAGACAGACAGAGAGACGTTGCATTTTATATATATTATAGACATAGATTATTATTATTATATAACCTAGCCAAAGAATACATGTATGAATTTAAAAAGACAGGTAAATCGGATAAGTGGTTCTCGCGTGATAAAACGCACTAATGGACAGACAGACAGACCGAGAGACATTGCATTTTATATATATTATAGATTATAGATATTATTTGCTACATAATATTGTTCCATATTTAATGGTTTAGGCTGTGTATTGCAAAGGAACGCGCTAGCGGCAAACTTTTTTCCGACTTCATTCGCTATTTTACGTCACTGCTCATTCCTTATGCCACCTATCGTAATAAAATATAGCCTATAACCTGGCCAGAGAACATATGTATGTTTTAAAAAAAAAAGTACGTAAATCGGATAAGTGGTTCTCCAGTGATAAGCGCACTAACGGACAGACAGACAGACAGACAGACAGACAGAGAGACGTTGCATTTTATATATATATTATAGATATATATATATATATATATATATATATATATATATATATATATATATATATATATATATATATATATATATATATATATATACATATATATATACACATGGTGCCCTATATGTATGGAATAATGATTCCACAGCATTTATTAATCAGTGTATCAAAAAAATGTTTAAATAAAAGTTATAGGGTGTTATACGGCGCACATGCCGAAGTTGACAATAAAATGTTTAGAACTGTCAGTTCGAAGAAATTACGCTATCTTAAAATTTTTAAATGGAAAGCTCTGCATATTATTTTATTTTTGAGTCATACTAAAAATTCTAAATATTATTTGTCTAACATATCCTATGTCTAAATTGAACTATTTTGGAATAATTGATATTTGAGGGATCAAATTAAAAAAAAAATTAGGTCGGCTTGTGTCAAACACTTACTGTCAGGTAACGCCTTAACGCGTCAAAAAATGATGATTACGACGGACTCATTGAATTTTGCGAGGTTATGATGGAACGAACCAATAATGAATCTAACCCAATTCATAATATTGTTTTTTCTGACGAGTTCACATTTTGTCTCAACGGAAGAATTAAGAGGCTTAACTGCCGGTCGACAGTCATTTATGGACGCCATATCATTGGTCCCTTTTTTATTGATTGAAATTTTATAGGGCAGCGGTTTTTAAAGTTACTCCAAGAGCAAGTTATTCCAACTTGTGCAGGTTTTTTTCCAATGAAAATAATTTGGATACCCCTAACAGGAATCTGTGGTATTAACAGGACGGAGCACCTACTCACTATGAAATCAATGTTCTTAGATATTTGGATGCGATATTTCCTAATCGATGGATAGACAGAAGAGGTGCTGTAGAATGGCCTGCAAGGAGTCTCGACCTTACACCACTCGATTTTTTTTATGGGGTCATTTGAAAACCAAAGTTTACCGACGTCGACCTGAAACTGCAGAAGATTTACAATAAAGAATTCAATATGAAGTAGCACAGATCATCCCGGATTCTCTGCAAAACTCTGTTTAGGCTGTTTATGAGAGATTGGAGCATTGCCTCGCTGTTAACGGTAGACATTTTGAGCAATTGTTACCTTAAAAATAAACTTAGCTTATTTATTAATAGTTTTTTTTTCTTCTTTTTTTTATTTTCAATTTCAAATGACAATAATTCCAAAACAGTTCAATTTAGACATATGATATGTTAGACAGAGAACATCTAGAATTTTTAGTAGGGCTCAAAAATAAAGTAATATACAGGGTTTTCCGTTTTAAAAAAACTAAAACTGGCGTAATTTCTTCGAACTGACAGTTCAAAACATTTTATTGTCAACGCCAGCATGTGCAACGCATAACACCCCATAACTTTTATTTAAACGTTTTTTTTGATACACTGATTAATAAATGCTGTGGAATCATTATTCCACACATTTGGGGCACCCGGAGTATATATATATATATATATATATATATATATATATATATATATATATATATATATATATATGTATATATATATATATATATATATATATATATATATATATATATATATATATATATATATATATATATATGTACATATATGTACACACACTTATATGTCATTATAAAAAATGTATTTATTATAATTATTCAATATCCCAGTCAAGAACCAAGAAAGATTCTCATAATACTAGTGAACAATACAAAAAACCCCAATCCCTCTCACCCTCTTCCCACGCTAACAATAAAAATAAAGGAACAAATATAATGTTTAGATTTTTTGACTAAAGGAATACCTACAACATGATAAATAAGAAGTCACTCTTCTACCTCCTTTTTCCACCCCTTTGACCAATTATTTGTTTTTTTTTTTAAATAAGTGATCGAGGTTAAAATTTACCCATTTTCCCATCTGAAACTCCTGGAAAATTGTTTATAATTATCTTGCAAGTACACAAGATTTTCCCATCTTCTTCACCCCCTTCCCCTACGAGAATTGAAAGTAACGAAAAAATAAATTAATTTTCATATTATTACACTCTAAGAACAAGACATATGCGAAGCAACCCCTCTAGTCCCCTACTTCAGACCATTAACTCCTTTTATATTTTACTATAAATAATATGCTTAAAATTTGTCAATCATAAAATCTGAAAAACTTTTAAAATACTATTGAAACTATATAATATTTAACTATTCCCACTCCTTTCACCCCCCTTCTTGGGTTAAAATTTTTAGTAACGATAAAAATAACCTAATTTTTGTATTCGTCAACTCCAAAAACCTCAAAAAGGACATACAACACAGGAAATAACCCCTATAATCTCTTCCCCCACACTTTCGAGCCTTTTTATGTACTACTATAAATGTATATGCATAATATTTGTGTATTACCTCAATAAAGAAAAATTTACCATATTGCTAATAAAATCATACAAAATTTACCGATCTGGGGATCAACTCCTTTGCCTTAAGCGATATCGCGCAAAAAAACTATAGGCTTCAAGAGGTGTTATATGTCATCATTATCATCAGCGTATACTGTCCACGCTGAACGAAAGCCTCCCTCAAGTCTTGCCACTTTTTCCTGCTCTGGGCCGCTTGTACCCAATTTCCAGCCACCCTTTTTCAAATCATCAGTCCACCGACTTGGTGGTCTACCTCTACTCCGATAGCCTTCGGATCTTGGTCGCCACTCTGTGAGTTCTCTTCGTCCATCGCCCATCCTTAAACCTAGCAACATGTCCAGCCCAGTTCCATTTAAGATGTAGAATGAATTTGACTGCGTCTTGTGCCCCCGTCCTCTTCCTGATAATATAATTTAGGCCCGATGTGGCTCCCCTAGACTTCTTTTTGTTTCCCCGCTTGAAATCCCCCTTGAAAGGACATCATTTCAACAACTGATGGCGTGAAAGTAGCTTGTTACAACGCCTTCGCAACTTGGAAATCACACTGCCAAAAATGTATCGACGCAGAAGGACACTATTTTAAAGAATTTTAATGTATTATACCGATCTGGTCAATTTTTTTTAATCGACTTGGTGGTATTACTTTGCGGACAGACCAGGTAATACTAAGATATTATATTAGGTAATAGTGTTGCAAAGTTAGAGATAAATACATGATAATTTTAATGAATGCATCTATAATTTTGTGGGTATGTGTTATTTTTTCTCGATCTTTCATATCTTCTCCACTATCATCTTTTAAGTTGTGTATTGTAGCCTTTCCTAGGCTTTGTCGAGCTTTCATGTTTTTGTTCTGTTCTATAATTTTTTCTATCTTTGTCTCTAATTGTTAACGGACTTTTTAAGAGTTTTGTTAGTTTCCACAAACTGAATAGTATTTCTCTTTCCCTGGACTAGCAGTTTACGTTTTTCTTCAAACGCTTCTTCAATTTTATGCTCCATATTTTTGTTTTGTTGCTCTTTTTTCTAGCTATTCGCTCTCTCCTGTTTTCACCAAGATATTCGTGAGTGTTTCAGTAATTTCGTTTATGGTTTTGTTATTAAGATCATCGGTTTTAGTTAATTCTTTTTTTATTTCATTTTGGTATTCCGCTTTCTTTGCTTTTAAGATGTGTGTTTCTTTCTTGTTATGAATTTTTTTTCTTTCCATGCATTCGTTTTTTTCTATTCTTCCTCGGACTATTCTGTGGTCACTTCCCCTATTTATCCGATTTATAACTGTTACATCCTTTACTATATTTTTTTCTGATGATAACACAGGGCAACAAAAAAATATTTTTGTTTTGGTGCCTGGGATTTTAGAGCTGATTTTAACTATATTTGGGACGCGAAATCTATACATGCAATCCGTTTTTCTCTATCAGCTCTACTTTTTTAGATACATCAACTTATCTACCAATGTGGTTTTTATTCAGTATATTCATTTATGAGAGTTTTAAAATTATTATATATTCATTAATGTAGGTACAATGGTTTTATTGTAGGTCTGTAATTGAGTAAATTCCAGGTAAATCTATAAATAGTGGAACCATTGCCTATCAGGTACCTGAACTGACCCTTTTAATCACCTAACTCGGGTAAGTCTCGTCAGTTTGTGCGTCCTTACTAATGAGAGTAGATCGAATTCGGCGTGTTAATTTATGTTAAGAAAAGAGTGTTTTTGTGTTATTGAACAGAATTAAAATGAGTTCAGGTTCCAGTTCAAGAAGAAGTTGTGTAAATCAACCTGATGTGTTTTGCTATATATGCGGAGAATACATGTTTCAACAAAACAGACAAACTATTACTGACTTTTTAAAGCGAGCGTATCTTGGATACTTTGGAGTTAAGCTTGGTGATCAGGACAAAACGTGGGCCCCGCATCTCGTATGTAAAACTTGTACAGAGCATTTACGGCAGTGGACTACCGGGAAAAGAAAATGTCTAAAATTCGGCGTACCAATGGTTTGGAGAGAACCAAAAAACCACTTCAATGATTGTTATTTCTGTTTAGTAAATACTAATGGAATCAATCGAAATAACCGCAGTAAGTGGACTTATCCCAATTTAGACTCGGCAATACGCCCTATCCCGCACTCAGATGAAATACCGATTCCAACATTTCATCAGCTACCACATATCTCTGATGACGAATATTTTCCCTCTGATCGCTCTTCTGATGCTAATAAAAGTTCTGATGCTAATAAAAGTTCTGATGCTAATGAAACTAACAGTGACTATGAGGGGACGTCATCAGTTCCTCAACGCTTCAATCAAAATGAATTAAATGATCTCACCAGGGATCTCAATTTATCGAAAAAAGCTTCTGAAGTACTGGCTTCTAGGTTTGAACGACAAAAAATTTACTGGAACAAGGAACCAAAATTACCTTTTACCGTACAAGAGAAAAAGATCTGCTACCATTCTTTTCTCAAGAAGACAGTCTTGTATTTTGTCACGAAATTAGGGGACTCATGAAAGAAATGGGACTTTCTGAATATATTCCAGATGATTGGCGCCTATTTATTGACAGTTCAAAGCGAAGTTTAAAATGTGTCCTTCTACATAATGGGAATAAATATGGTTCAATACCGCTAGCTCACTCAACGAAACTGAAAGAAGAATATAATACCATAGCTTTGGTCTTGCAGAAGATAAAGTATTACGAACATCAATGGATGATTTGTGTAGACTTAAAAATGGTAAACTTTCTTCTTGGGCAGCAAAGTGGTTACACGAAATATCCGTGTTTCTTGTGCCTCTGGGATAGTAGGGACAAAACACACCACTGGGTTAGAAAAGATTGGCCTCAGAGAGAAAAACATGGACGTTGGGGAAAAGAATGTCATTAACGACGCTTTGGTTGCAAGAGAAAAAATCATACTTCCTCCGTTACATATAAAGTTGGGCTTAATGAAGCAATTTGTAAAGGCTCTTGATAAGAATGGGTCTTGTTTTGCATATATAGGGGTAAAAATGCATCAGTTGAGCACAGAAAAACTCAAAGCAGGGATATTTTGACGGCCCACAAATAAGACAATTAATTAAGGATCCTGCCTTCATAAATTCAATGAATCAAGTTGAACGAGAAGCTTGGACATCATTTGTTGCAGTTGTAGAAAATTTTCTAGGCAAACATAAAGCTCAAAACTATGTTGAAATGGTTAACAAGATGCTTAATAGTTTCAAATCCTTAGGGTGCAATATGAGTATTAAAATACAATATTTACACAGCCACTTAGACCGTTTTCCAGAAAATTTAGGAGACATGAGTGAGGAACAAGGGGAAAGATTTACCAAGATATTAAAGTTATGGAGGACCGCTACCAAGGAAGATGGGACATGCACATGATGGCAGATTACTGCTGGAGTTTAAAAAGGGACTGTTTAAAAAAACATTCAAGAATGTCGCGGAAAAGAAGCTTTCCAAGTGTCGAGTGACTATTTCATTTCTTCAATGTTTTTTTTTTTTTTTGTAAGTACGACATAATATTGTATTTTGTATAACTAAAATAAAAATTTCGTATCTACTTTTGTTTACTACACTTACGGATTTGAGTTACAATAATGTAACTTATATTTCTCTAAAATTGTATATCTTAAAAATTTGAGCTCCTAGGTACAAATGAATACGTTATTTGAATTCAGGACATCAAATTGATATAGAATCAGCTCAAAAAACCTCGACACCAAAACAGCTGTTCCCCTGTGTAATATGTAATCTATTTCGTTTTTTACCAGTCAGTTTGGACTTACCTATGTCCATTTTCTACGGATTTTTTTTAGTAAAAGGTGTTCATAGCGAATAATTGTTGTTATTCTAAGCAGATTATTAACATTTGACCACGTTCATTTCCTTGTACCTAAACCGAATTTATCTATTTTATTTTCACTTGCGTCAACCCGACCGCCTATCTTGGCGTAAAATCGTCTATCACCAGTGTATAATGACAAAAATCACTTTCGGTGGCACTTCTTATTTCATCGTAGAAATCTTCTACTGAATCATTATCGTACGATGTTGTTGGGGCATACACTTGAAGAACTATTTTTATTTTACCGTGTTTTGTTATCATTAGTACAACATAGGCTACCCTATTTGATAATGCGTTATATGTTATTATGTTTGGAGCTATTTTTCTATTTATTATAAGTCCTAGTCCTCCAATACTCTCTTCCTCACTTTGTACCTCTATTCCCTTGTAATATAATATATTTCCAGAATGTAGGGTTATGCATTGTTCTCCCTTTCTTTTAATCTCACTCAGACCCATTATGTCCCATTTCAACTATTTCACTTCCTCTTCCAATTCTTCCACCTTATCATCAGTACTCATCGTCCTTATGTTATATGTCATTATTGCCAGTTTCGTTTTCCTTTGGCAGCCTTTCTTCACGTAGGTAATCTTAGCACCCTTTATCCCTTCTCCAAATCGATGGCTCCCGTAATCGCGAGTTTCAGGACTGCTGTGGACTAAGGGCCATTCATTCCTATGTCTACCCATGGGGGGGGGGGGTTGGCTTTTTTCTAACCACGTTTGCCAGACGGGTTGGCGAGTTTGTGTTCAGACGCCCAATTTGGGAACAGACGCTGTTTGCAGCCGCCCAATCTGGGTCAGACGCTGCAGTTGCAGACTTTCTTAGCTTCACCTCCTCCATCAAGAGAGAAAGTGATCTCTAAGAGTAACGCGTAACATTGATCTCTCCATCTTTCGTTGCATGACACATATCTTGTTTATGTTTTTCTCTGTCATTGTGAAAGTATCGGCTCCGTACTACTTTATTATAAAACAAAAAAAACACAAACAGGAGAACTACTAAATCCTGGAAATTTTAAAATTCAATTAAAAAACAAAGAAATATCAAATTTAAATTAGAAGTAATAGGAAAGGGCGATTGGGGAAAATATTTTGCAGAAATGTTAAATGAACTCTGAAGGAGACAGGGTAGAAATTGCTATTAATATATTAACCACAAAAATAAAACAGCTTAAACATAGAAGGGCAGATGGACCAGGAGGAATTCCTATCGAACTTATTAAATATGGAACTAACAAGCTATATAGAATTATAAAGACAATAAATGAGAAATGTGCCAATTGGAGAAAATATCTCAACTGAATGAAACCACCAATTCACAAAAAAGCTCATACAACCTTATGTAGAATACGAGTATAATAACGAAAACGAAAATATGAATTTATGATACAAATGTTAAAAGTACACTAACATACGGCTCCGAAGTTTGGCAAATCAGTGAGGTAATAGAACGAAAACTTCATGCCACAGAGATGAACTTTTTGAGTAAATCGACCAGAATAGCGAAACTAGAAAAGATAAGAAACGAGGAGATTAGAAAACTGTTATAAAAAAAAAAAAATCCACAGAAAACAATTATTCTGGTACGGACATGTTAACTGAATGGATGGGGAAAGACTACCCAAAATGGTAATACACTGGCGACTTAAAGACAAATGCAAACGCGGACGTCTACGAGAAACGTGGATGAAGGAATTAACAAGGACAATGTTTTTGAGAAATCTACAAAAAGAGGAATAGAACCACAGATGGCGCTGGCAACAAGAAACCGGAAGGTGACCACATTTTCCGTGAACTCGAAGATATATATAAATAGAAAAATGAAATTAATTTAAAAAAATAGTTTGCAATTCTCTACCCAAAATCCTATTTTGTTTTATTGGATGATTCTTTATGTTAATTAAAGAAAATTCTCTGCTCGGACATTTTAAAAATATATATATCAGGCCCTTGCAGGACGGCTGTTAACACCGTTGCAGAATGTTTACCTTTTCTTAGTAATAATATTTGGTAATTTTTTTTCAAAAATCAAGTTACGCAAGTAAATACAACAAAGAATATTGTTAAATAACTGTTAAAACATTTTTCTTATAGGTGTTTTATTCCCGCTAATAGAAAACTTTGCATGAATAATTTATTAAATAATAGGCTTTTACTACAACCAGCTTGTGAGTTCCTACACTTCAATTATAACATAATACTACGCTTTTTAGAGTACTCGTTGCACTGAGCAACTTGCCGTTATTAAAACCGAAACCATATTAAAAACTCTGCAAATGAAAAAAGATGTATTTTTAAAATGATGTATTTTTAAACAAATTAGTTTTCAATATTCTCCGAAAATGAAGCCTCAAGACACAATTATATGATTGAAACCTAAAACACACAATAAATGGAGTCCCTAGCCAGACTTCATGAAATTAACACTGTATTGCTTTAAACTATTGCGTATCATGTGTAAAGTATTAAAAAAAGAATGTAAAAACGACACGTGGACGTTTTATTTATTGAAATAGCCATTTTGTTCCGCAGTGATAAAAATTTAATTTTTAATTTATTCCACCCTGCGTTGTTATTCACTTTGAACTATAATAAAAGTTAAATAAAAGAAGCTGTAGTAATTATTAATGCGAGTGAAAACTGTCAGTTTTAGATAGAAAAGTGTTGGTTTGTGTCATTTTCATTAGCGACTAAATTCTGTTGAAATACTGAACTTCAAATCTAGTTTGTTTCTTCAGCATTAAGGGCTTTTTTAAACTCTAAAAGGTAAAATTCCTTCAAGTTATTAAAAAATAAAATAATAAATTTCAGGAATGATGATATTGCAACCCATGTAATTATCTAAATTAAAGTCTGTTGTGTTTGTTGTGTCTATTTGCTTGCTCAGATGGCTGGTTTCAATAGCACTGTGTCTTCTTCAAATTACTTATAGCTACTAAAGATTCAGGAATGAAATTAAATGTTATATATGTATTGGACTATAAATTCTTTAATGAAAACAATATAAAAAAACCGGTCAAGTGCAAGTTGAACTTGCGCAATTAGTGTTCCGTACGTTGATTGCTTTTAAAATAAAAAATTTTGTTACGGAGGTATAAAATGATCAGTGACGTCACAAACCACACCCTAAATAAGTTTTTAACAAAGTTTGTTGCCAATCTTTACTGAAAATTGATGACCTTAAAATTTTTGTTTTTTTTTATATACCAGGTAAATTATTAAAGGTAATGCACTCGTGATAATTTTCGCTCAATCTACACCCCGTGGAGAATATTCCAGAATTTTTTCAAAATTTTTCGATAAGTACTTTTCGAGATAAGGCGGGTGGACAGCGATTTTTCGCGATTTTTTTAAAATAATACAAAGAAAAGTGCGCGCAAGTATTACATTATATATATATTTTTTACTCGTGTTTTCACAACCTTTCATTTGACACCACTCCCGATGACCTAGTAAAAAAATTTTTTTTCACTGTCGATTTTACCACCCAAAACTAACCCCTTAAGTCAAAATTTAACTTTCAAAACTACACGGCTCTGATGAGGCCATCAATTCCCATATTATTACCAAATTTCAACTTTCTATGACAAATAGTTTCGGAGAAAATCGGGTGTGACAGACAGACAGACAGACAGATACCGAAGTGATCTTATAAGTGTCCGGAACACTAAAAAGGACCTTCAAAATTGGAAATCTAAGTGCTAACATCAAACAATTTAATAATTTTAAACTGTCACTTACCAAGGTAAAATTTTAAGCAATATTAAGACATTTTTGAAAAGAAAAGTTTACACATTGCTTTCAAAACAAATAATTCACTGGTTAAATACATTAAAAATAATAAACAAAATCCCGAAAAAGAATAAAAGTCAGAAGTTTAACAATTAAACTATACATCATATAACAAAATTTATATTGGACAAACGTGACAATCGTTTTCAAAAAAAGAACATTTTGGAAGTTATACTAATGCTAGAAATGACTCAAACTATGCTAAACATTGTACTATGGAAAATCACGACTTTGTCACTAATTTTATTACACTACAAGAGATATAAACCTAACTATCTGAAATCTGTAGAGATAACTAAACGTAAATAACCAGAACATTCTTCTCAATGACGAATTAGATGTCAACAATTTGTCTTTATTTAACTTTTACCACACAATCTATTGTTACTTTATGGTTTCCTATAATTGCACTTTATAAAATCATCATATCATATACGAGGGCCGCCTTTTAAAATTTTACAAACGACCACTAGATGGCGCTATTGAGATATGACATTACCATTATAGTAAAATTTGACAGTTTTGTGAACAAATGGAAATTTCCCGTGAAGGTTTTCGTTGGACGATTTTTTACGATTTTAATAAAGGCCTAACTCAACAACAATGCCTCGAATCGCTCCGTTCAACTTTTGGTAATGAATCTCAATACAATGGGTTTGCAAAATTTCGTCATGGTCGTGCCTCCGTCAGCGATGAATCTGGTGAAGGTCGACCCAAATCAATTGTTGTTCCAAAAAAACATCCATGCTATTCGCAACATGATTGAAGCGGATCGACATGTGACTTACCGTGAGGTAGAGGCATCGAGGACTGCAGTATATTCGATTTTGCTTCAACATTTAGCTGTGAAGATTATCTGTTCTCGATGGATTCCGCATTTTTTTTTTTTTTTTTTTGGTCTAGCACATGTGCTGCAGGGAAGTCCCTAAAACGCTACGGGAGCGACACGTGTGCGGAAAAATCAATTCACGTTGTTCTTGAATCGCTGTAAATTCTACTCGGTGGGAAACACAGTCCTGGGTAAGCCATTTCAAAGGGATGATGTTCTCCATATAAAACACAGCTTGAAAAGCATTGTACGAGAAGTAACAAGCTGAACCTCATACGGATGTGAAGTATCAGCGCGACGTGTACTTCTAACATGCACCGCTCTGGGAGGAATTAAGCGAGCTACGTCCTTCGAACACTCTCCATGAAAATACTTGTAGAATAGACTCAAGTCGCCAACCGTTCTTCGATGTTCCAGCAAATCAAGGCCGTCGGTCAGTTCTGGGTCTCCAAACAGACGAACAGCCCTTCTCTGAACAGAATCCAACAAATGCAGTGTATGTTTGGGAGCGGAACCCCAAACATGGGACCAGTATTCCATAATTGGTCGAATTTGAGCTTTGTACAGAACTAACAGTTGTTGTGGAGTGTACAGCTTTCTGGTTCGAAATAATATTCCCAACTTTTAAGAAGTTCTCCTTGCTATGCCTGCAACATGTTCATGCCAGGACATATTTGCTCCCAAATTAGCGCACAACAAATTGAGTGACGATGCTAGGGGAATGGAGTGCCCCGACATAACTATGTCGGGTTCAGCAACGTTAACTTTTTAGAAAAAACTACCGCCTGGGGTTTTGTAGCTTTAAATTTCACTTGGTTACTGTCACCCCAAGATAGAATTTCTTCCAGGTCTTTGTTATGTTGAATTACTTCCTGCTGTCTGCGGATATTCGCCTGAGCAGCCGATGTCCGAGCGTTCAAAGTGAATGAAGAGATAAGCGTACTGTCATCTGCAAAGCTGTAGATTGAATTCCCGGTCTTTTCCAGCAGATCGTTAATGTAAATGAGAAAGAGAGTAGGAGACAGTATAGAGGCTTGGGGCACACCGGCGTTAACAGTAAAGGTGTTAGAAAAAAAATCCGTCGACTGCGACTGATAAAGAACGCTCTCTGAGGAATCATGAGAGCCACAAACAGAACTTTTCAGACATACCATAAGAGCGTAATTTAGCCAACAGTCCATCGTGCCAAACACGGTCGAATGCCTTGGATATGTCAAGAGCAACCGCTCGAGATTCTCCGAAGTGTTCAATTGCGTTGTACCAAACATGTGTTACATAAGTTAGATTTTCTCTTGATCTATGTTTACGAAAGCCATATTGGTGATCGCTAATAATTTAACGCATAATTTAACCGAAATTCAAAAACAGGCTCGTGTTAATTGGGGTAAAGAAAATGCTAAAAAAATTCGATCGAGGACATGCAAAATCCGTATAAAACATCGTAACTGGAGACGAACTTGGATATATTCCTACAAGCCGAAAACTAAACAACTGTTTGGGTCTTCCAAGATGAACCGAATCCAACAAAAGTGGTTCGTTCGCGAAGCACTTCCAAAAAAATGATCGCTTGTTTCTTTGGTTATGCCTGACATATTGCAACCATTGCTTTAGAGGATTGAAGAACAGTTAATGCTGAATGGTATACAACAATTTGTTTGTCATCGATGAAATTAGGCAAAACAACAGAAAACAACGCATCATTCTTCATCATGGCAATGCCAGCTCTCATACAGCACGTCAAACAACTGATTATTTGACGGAGAAAAACATCAAATAAGGGTCTTGATGCCCGTATTCACCTGATTTATCGCCTAACAACTTCTTCTTGTTTCCCAATGCCAAAAAAAATACCTGGATAGCGATTTCCATCATCTCAAGAAGCTATTGAATCCTTCAAAACCATGTGTTTGAGATACCAACTTCAGAGTAGAAAAAATGTTCGAACGCATGCATGAGTGTATAAATCTCAAAGGCGAATATTAAAAAAAATAAAATAAAATGATTTGTACTAACTCAAAAGGTAGCCCTAGCATAATATTTAATTTCATGTCTAAATATTTAGTAGTTGTAAGTCATCTGAAGAAGACACAACAATGTCGAGACGAGAATAATTAAAATAAGATGAAAAATTTTTTGTTTCATTTCTGTTAATTTATTTTACAATACTTGTATAAAAAAAAACGTAAATAGATTTATCAAAGTCTTTGAATAAATTCCTATCCATTGACACTAATATATATCTAAAATGAGCCAATAAAACTCTCAATATAAATTAACTGGAGTTTAAAACTTTTACAATTAAACTTTTAATACTTTTTAATCTGTTTTCTAATACGGTAGATTCCATTGAGAAAGAGGTATTTAAATTACATCGTCGAAACTCTCATATGCATACCATTGATCTTATTTTCTAGTTGGCTGAATCCGGATTACTAGCGTAATCTGTTATGATTATCTTCTCTAAAAAATTTAAATGCAACTGCTAGTTAATTTAAACAAAATTTTCTTTATCAAAAACCAAATATCTTGAATGGAAATAATCGACAATAAAACAACTGAAATTTTAGCCTCATCAAATAAGTTCCCGGTAAATTTTTGATGTTGTTAAAAACACATTTGCGTTCCTATTTTAAATTTTAGTAGAGGTATTTAAATACGAAAGTTTAGTAGAAAATTGTATTACAAACAATAATTTAAAAGTTAAGTATACAAATATTAGAAAAATATAATAAACTACCCCCAGTACTCATGTAGATACAAGTTGTAAGTTCAATATTTTTTTTTTCAATCATTTTTAGTGTTCTGTACGGAACACTTATAAGATGACTTCGGTGTCTGTCTCTCTGTCTGTCTGTCACACCCGATTTTCTCCGAAACTATTTGTCATAGAAAGTTGAAATTTGTCACTAATATAGGAATTGATGGCCTCATCAATAGTTTTGAAAGTCAAATTTTGACATAAGGGGTTAGTTTTGCGGGGTGAAATCGGAAGTGAAAAAAAAATTTTTTAGTAGGTCATCGAATGTGGTGTCAAATGACAGCTTGTGAAAACACGAGTAAAAAATATCTATATAATGTAATACTTGTCACACTTTTCTTTGTATTATTCTTAAAAAATCGCGAAAAATCGCTGTCCCCCATCTTATCTCGAAGCGCACTAATCAAAAAATTTTGAAAAAAATTCTGGAATATTCTCCACGGGGTGTAGATTGAACGAAACGAAAATTATCACGAGTGCATTACCTTTAATAAATTATCTGGTATATAAAAAAAAACAAAAAATTTCAAGGTCATCAGTTTTCAATAAAGGTTGGAAACAAACTTTGTTGAAAACTCATTTGGGGTGTGTTGTGTGAATTCACTGATCATTTTATACCACCGTAACAACATTTTTTATTTTAAAAGCAATCAATACTAATTGTGCAAGTTCAACTTGCACTTGACCGGTTATTGTAATTACATCCCATCATATACTATTTCTGTTTAGATTTCTCGACGCAAAGAATCCTGAAAATGACGTATAACACTATATATTCCCTAACCCCCACCTCAATTCCTCTAACCCTTAATATTTTCTGCTCAGTGAAGGGAACTCTACCACAAAATTTATAGTACTTCTACAACCTGTGTTAATGCATTGGTCGTCAAAGTCTCCTGAAAAAAAAAATAGTGGTCTCAGAAATAAGGAGAGTATACATCATTTTGAGTTTTATAGCGTTATCAAGGGGATTTAAATGATATGCAATTTTATAATTTATGTTTCCCTTGGTTTAATGTAGCATTTTAAAACATTCCCATGGTTAGACGTTTATTTCAGATCAGACGACACATCTAGCTGCGTTAAGAAGCTTTGATCCGATTGAAACTGCAAAGAAACTGTTACTACTAAACATTTTGACGACAAAGGCGTGAAAATTCTAATGTCATAAATCAGAACATCTTCGTTACAAGTGCAAACGAATAATCAATGAAACCAAGGAGGCACATCACCAAGGAGTCAGAACTAATGCCATTAGACACAATTTCATTAAATCATCTATACCACGACAGATTCTTTTTGTAAGATTTCTAATTTATCCCAAAGATATGGGATATCCTGTTCCTGCCAGAAATGCGCTAGAGTTCAGCCCGTACCCAAAAAATACGAAAAGATCTTGACAAACAACTAACGACCGATCCCATAACTTCACTAGTATGAATAACCGGTCAAGTGCAAGTTGAACTTGCGCAATTAGTGTTCCGTACGTTGATAGCTTTTAAAATAAAAAATTTTGTTACGGAGGTATAAAATGATCAGTGAATTCACAAAACACACCCCAAATGAGTTTTCAACAAAATTTGTTTGCAATCTTTAATGAAAACTGATGACCTTGAAATTTTTGATTATTTTATATACCAGATAAATTATTAAAGGTAATGCACTCGTGATAATTTTCGTTCAATCTCCACCCCGTGTAGAATATTCCAGAATTTTTTCAAAATTTGTTGGTAAATTCTTTTCGAAATAAGGCGATTTTTTCGCGATTTTTTAAAAATAATACAAAGAAAAATGTGCGCAAGTATTATATTATATATATATATATATATATATATATATATATATATATATATATATATACATATATATATATATACATATATATGTATATATATATATATATATATATATATATATATATATATATATATATATATATATATATATATATATATATATATATATATATATATATATATTATACTCGTGTTTTCACAAGCTTTAACTTGACACCACACTCGATGACCTAGTAAAAAAATTTTTTTCACTTCCGATTTCACCCCCCAAAACTAACTCCTTAAGTCAAAATTTAACTTTCAAAACTACACGGCTCTGATGAGGCCATCAATTCATATATTAGTACCAAATTTCAACTTTCTATGTCAAATAGTTTCGGAGAAAATCGGATGTGACAGACAGACGGACAGACACTATTCTCAGTTACCTTCAATATGATGCCGGTAAGTAAAGATAAACAGGAGACCCTCTAACTTATGATACATGCATTTGGAACAACGGAATTGAACATTTTGATATATTCAAGTTATCCGACCATATTTGGGTAAGCTAAGCTCTCATCGTATGTTTCAAATGTTTTGTTAATGGTTCTTGAGTTTCCTAAGAGAGCATTCTTTACGGCTTGTCTGTTGACGGATTTCTTTTCATCTGGTTACTGCCTTCTACTCTTTTTCTTCTTTACATTAGCCACGCTTCAGCTTTGTCGGCCATAGCGCGCCTGTTTTTTCATTTATCTTGAATGCGCGAATATCATTTACCCATGCAAATATTCGTAAACAGGAGAAAGTGGTTCAATTTAATCAAGACAGGGAAACAATTTTCTCTTTGGGTGGCAGTAATCAAGTAAAATTTTACAACCCACGCAAGATTTTTTTTTAACAAAATTAATGTTGCAGAACTCGACATAGTTATGTTGAGATAGTCTATTTCAGCAGCATCGTTACTCAACTCGTACGTTAACTTCGACTCAGATATCTCTTAGCATTATCATGTTGCATTTTTTTTTATGGGTCTGGTACTTGTGCTGCAGGGAAGTCCCTAAAGCGCTACAGGAGCGACACTTGTGCGGAGAAAGCGATTCACGTTGTTCTTGATTCGCTGTAAATTGTACTGAGAAACACAGTCCTGGGCAAATTATTCCAAAGGGATGGTCTTCTCCATATAAAAGACTGCTTAAAAAGCGTTGTACGAGGAGTAAACAAGCTGAACCTCATATGGATATAAAGTATTAGCGCAACGTGTACTTCTAACATACACCGCTCTGGGAGGAATTAAGCGGGCTACATCCTCCGAACACTTTCCATGAAAATACTTGTAGAATAGGCTCAAGTCGCCAACCGTTCTTCGATTTTCCAGCGAATTAAGGCCGCCGGTTAGTTCCGGGTCTCCAATCAGACGAACAGCTAAAATAGTCCTTGGTATATGTCTGTTACAAAATGATAGGAAATTAAAATAAAACCGAAATTATAAAAGTTAACAATATATGCACAAATTATTTGGTAACTATCCCAAAATTTAATAGTTCTGTTTGGAAGCCAAAACACATTGTAGTTTAAATGCGGGAACAAGCGTTTAACGTTTATAGTGGTTCAGTTAGTTGACGAGCTAGCTGCCCGTAATTAACCACAATTTATTGATTTCAACTTAGGTATACTATTACTCGTGTTGCTTAAATTAAACTAAATGGCCTGTATGGATTTGAGCTAGATTAAACTTCGGTTATAATTGGAAATCTGTTAAGGCTCCATTACGCTATAATTTAAACAAGAAGGTATGAGTAAACAGTAGTTTGGTAATAGTCGCAAGAAATCTGTCCGAAAATAAAATATTATATTGTATTTATTTTTATACTAAAAAGTAAGCTCCTCCGTCAGAAATTATGTGGCTTCGACATACACTGGGTGTCAAGTCGCATTACCAAGTGGTGATGATTACGCTTCCGCCAACTCAATGACTAGTGGTCACTAAACTGAACTATATTAGAAAAACGAAAATAACCATTATTTGGGTCTTCATTATAAATGAATGAACTGAGTTAGAGCTAGATGACTTATTTTTAGATTTTCTAGAAATTTATCCTGAATCTTTCTTAAAATTCTAATGATGCAGACTACCATTCTTACTGACTGTCGTAGGAATAGTGAGTGCAGTTCGTATTACAAATCTTTGCACTTTATACCTTTTTACTTTCCTTGCCAAAGGAAAGTATTTAATAAAGAAGTATTCGTGAAAAAATCACATTTCAAGATTTTTGCGCACGTTTTAGGACTTATTTCTGTCCGTCCATCTTTCGGTCTATTGGCACGATAACTTTCGAACGAGATGAGATATCAATTTCAAATTTGGTACATATATAATCAATGTATGCCTACTGGAAGGAATAACGCCATCGTAATAGAATAAAGGAACTATTGCCATCATGCATAAAAAAGGAAATACTTCAGACCTTACAAGCTATCGACCCATTAGCCTTCTGAGCCATGTATACATGTTGTTCACGAAAATACATATTAAACGTCTAGCAAATAAATTCGAGTTTTTCCTTTCAAAAGAACAGGCAGGTTTCCGCTTAGGGTATGGAACACAAACTAATCAATCTACCAGCAAGTTTTGAATCGAAAGAGGTGTTCGGACTGGGACTTAACATTGACGGTGAAAAGCTAAATCACCTCTATTTCGCTGACGACATTGTCTTAATAACAGAAAAAATACAAGAAGTACAAATTATGCTACACATGCCTCAGGAAGCTTCAGGAAAGGTTGGTCTAAAAATCAATCCGTCCAAGACCCAATTTATGACAAATCTTGTATTAAGCGACACTATAAAACTGAATAACGTAGACATAGAGCAAGTGCACCAATATAAATACCTGGGACATGAAATTAGCATAGGACGAGATAACCAAACACATAAAATTCAGCGGCGAATAGATCCCTCCTAGGCTGCATATGGAAAACTGTCCTATGTATTCAAATCTAACCTTGCTATGTGTATAAAAAGAAAAGTATTTGACAGATGGATACACCCCGATCTTACGTACGGAGCCGATACTCTCACAATGACTAAGAAAAAATCAACAAAATATGTGTCATGTAACGAAAGATGGAGAGGTCAACGTTAAGCGTTACTCTTAGAGATCACATCCCAAATCAGGAAGAGGACGGGGCACAAGACGCAGTCAAATTCATTCTACATTTTCAATGGAACTGGGCTGGGCATGTTGCTAGGTTTAAGGATGGGCGATGGACAAGGAGAATCATAGAGAGGCGACCAAGATCCGAAGCCTACCGGAGTAGAGGTAGACTACCAAGTCGGTGGACTGATGATTTGAAAAGAGTGGCTAAAAATTGGGTAAAAGCGGCCCAGATTATAAAAAAGTGGCAAGACTTGAGGGAGTTTCTCGCCCAGCAGTGGACAGTATAAGTTGATGATGATGAAGAGTCGATGATTAGTTTTCAACTTAGGGTAAGGTGCCACAAGTGTGCGCGGTCCTCAAGAGTACTCCGACTTGATATTTGCGACAACTGACTTCAAAGCGTGCCAACTTCAGTTGTGTTTTGAGCGTTTCTGTACTAGGATGCTATTGCAAAAACTCCGCATAAAAATAATTCATTTTGGAGGACAGAGATTCTCGATATTTCGATGTTTTGTTAAAATAATATGGTCTTTTTCAACTAGTGTAGTATGTATATGTAAACAGTGACCGTGTTTTTTGATAATAAATCGTGTAAAACATGTCATAACCGGTAGATTGTGTAGTTGTTGTCCCCATATTTCAATAGATGGCACTAATGTGTCAATTTGTTTCGGACCCAAGCTTTTCCACAAGAGTGCCCATAGCAAGAGTGCGCATGCGCACTCTTGTGGATTCTGTACTCTTGTGAACCATTTGGATTTATTTTATCTTCTTTTCTATATGGCAAAGAAAAACCAACCGAATCAATTGTTCTAAAGAGATATTGGATCTTGCACGGAAAATGGTAATTGAAGAGGGAAAAAAAGCAAAAGAAAAATGGCTGTACTCTTAGGTATGCCCGAGTCCAGACCACGTAAAAGATTAAAAAGAGAAGACGTTGCTACATCCTTAGGCAGATTTAGACCCACCTTTACGCCTGACGTGGAAAAAGAATTAGTTGTTTATATGAAGACTTTAGATGGTATGTTTTATGGGATTACGCTAAAGAAGTTAAGATCTGTTATGTATGAATATGCCAAAAAAAATAATATTTTACATTAATTTAACAAAGAAACCAAGATGGCTGGAAAGCATTGGGTTAGAGATTTTATGCGCCGAAACCCGGATATAGCAGTTCGCCGGCTTAAACTAGCATTGCCCGCGCTATGGGTTTTAATAAGCCTCAAGTGGACAGGTTGATTAATTAGAAAACACAGAAGAAACACAACTTTCAACCTTGTCAAATATATAATGTGGACCAATCTGTTACCGTTCCAAATAAAGAGCCAAAAGTTGTTAGCGTCAAAGGAAAAAGGTGTGTCAATAAAATCAGTAGCGCAGAGAAAGGAATAAATGTTACTGTTACGATGAGTACATCGGGAAATTATATACCATCAGCCTTTATATTTCCCCGTAAACATATGAAGGTGGAGCTCCAGCAAATTCTACAGGTCTTGTTACAGAGGCTAAGTCCAAGAATAAATACAGATTTATTCTTGGACTAGCTGAATCATTTTAAATACCATGCCAAGCCCACAGTGACTTGTCCGGTGTTACTGGTTTTGGATAATTATTTGGCGCACACCAGTTTAGCTGCAGTAAACTTTTGTAGAAAAAATTTCATTCACGTCATTACTATTCCACCTCATAGCACGCATAAGATGCAACCGCTAGATCGTTGCTTTTTTTCACCACTGAAGAAATATTTCGCAAGTGAGTGTGAAAAATGGATGATAAATCATCCTGGAAGACCTATTACCATCTACCAGATAGCTACTTTGTTCAACGCTGCTTATATGAAAATTGCAAATATCTCCAACGCCGTCAAAGGTTTCAAAGTTGGAGGAATATGTCCTTTCAATAGAGATCTATTTAGTGACGTTGATTTTCTTGCTAGTATGGTAACTGAGAGGCTGGAAGAACATGCAAGTAATATTTCAATTGCTGAGCAGAACGACACAACAGAAGGTGTACTCAACGTTGCAACAACTAGTCAAGCGATGATTCCACGCACTTCTACTAGCATGCCTTTGCCAGAAGAACACACACAAAATACTGCAGTGACAGAAAAAGTGGCGAGTTTTCACAGTCCATCTAGCACACCATTGGGAGAAAAACAGATACATACTGATGAACCAACTTGCTCATTTATGGATATTGCTCCACTCCCAAAAGCATCTTTTGCCCGAAAAGCATCAAACCGTAGTTAAAGATCTGAAATAGTTACAGACTCTCCCTATAAAAGAAAACTAGAAGAAGAAACAGAAGCTAGTAAGAAAAAAATACCCAGAATAATATGCAAAACATCGTAGAAACCGCCATCAAAACCAAAAAAAACCTCCAAAGAATAAGAAAAAAATGTGGAGACTCCCTGGTTGCTAAGAGAATTATAAGGAGCCCATTGTTTAAGACTGGATCCAGTGCAGCTTGTGCACTGAATGGTGGCACGATAAATGCACATCTTACATCGGCATTGAAATCTACAACTGCGATTTATGCGTGTGAATTAGCTTGCGCACTGTTAAGATAGCATGCGCACTCATTGGGACTATCATGCGTACTCTTGTGGAATTGTAATATCAAGAGTGCGCAATCACCCACGATCTCAATTAGATCGTAATTTAACAGAATATAAGACTAAGTTGATTTTTCATATAGTATATTAAAGTTGATTTGTTGGTCATTATAATAAACATTTTGTAATTTCATTGTAACAGTTTTTATTTGATTTATGTCATTTTATTCATAAACCGCGCATACTTGGGGCACCTTACCTTACTGTTCTAAATTTCTCTTTACTTTTTACATTTTGCACATTTTCTTATTTATAGTTTTAAATTTACGGTTCAAATGTCATAAACTGTCAAAATGTATCGTGTTATTAAAATCTAGTTATTTACTTACAGTATGTTGCTTTTAAAGAGTTAATTAATTGGTCCGTTACTATGGGACAGTACATTTTAACAATAAAATTACTTATTTACTTTGTTAACTGACAGAAAATCACCTTCGGCTTAATTTGTCCTATGAAAGAATACCAAGAAGAAAAACATTCATACCTCTTCATATCGGATAAAACATCTCAAATTCCTATAGCAGAAAAAAAAGAATAGCTTTAAAACCCACTCAAATATATATTGTTCAATATCAAACATAAAACCAATAAACATAATAAATTCAGGCGTTTATAAACTTAAGTGTGTGTTACGCAGACGAAACAAGATGAAATTTAAAAACAATATTCGCAGATTATAATGCTTAAAGAGTCAAAACTTAGTCTCTTTGAATCAATAGAAGTTTACAAACGTTCAAAGAACCATAATATAAATTTACTAGATAGTCAAATAGACGTCGGAAATTCCTTCCTTTACCAACTTTCATAGCACCTAAGAAAATACAAAAAATCTGATTTAGTCTTAGTTAAACGTTTGAAAATGTAGTTGTATTACGAAATCGCGACAACATATTTGGAAATCTTTACAAAAAATATATTTAGTGTCAGTTAACAAAGCAAATAAGTAATTTTATTGTTATATTATACTCCTAATTATATTTTTCTGTACTCTTTTATTAATATTTATTCCTACCTTCTTTAAACCGCACCCTGTATTATCAACAATAACACTTAGAACAATACTTCTTGACTGATTTAAATCTTAGTCTGAATGCAGTATAACTTCTAAGGAAGTGTATTTTATGGAGTATAAAAAAATCCACTATGCAAATTCATGTACATAAAAGTTCCTTAAAAATCAGAGGAAAAGGATATAAACCGTGGAAAAAGCAGTGGAATTTATTTTACCCTTCTTAAAATTGGATAAACGTATAAGTAGTGAATGCATAAAAATATTTAACGTATGTAATTTTTTTTTATGGAAACAATATACACCATATTACTAAAGTAGGAATTCAAGTTATTCTTGAATAGTGGCTGGTTGAACAAGATTATTGATTTTGTTTTATCATTCACCTCCAAACACAGAATTTTACCCTTCTTTTTATGTTATTATAGATGTATTGACGGTAGTGTCATGATATCCGTCAACGTTGTTTAGGTGCCGAAACATACATTTGCATTTTACGCTAATTTTAAGTCGACGTTCTTCTTCACAACAACTTCACACTCCTGTAATACGACAAAAGATTTGTAAGGAAGGGCCAGTTCAAAGCCGCCACAAGAAAAGCCAACTAACGAATGGGCAAACTATACACCTTAATAAATAGTTCCCATGCCTGGTCCCATATGTCCTACACTCTCCGATTTACCTTTTAAACGATCTAAAACAAGACGCTTCTTATCATCACCAATACCTCTTGGTTTTTAAAAAACTCCTTACTCCACAGCGACCTCCACATATTCACTCTCCATGAGTACATAAGGTCGTTTCAACTTAAGTTCCTGGCCAACACAGGACTCCACTAAAACCAACCACATAACGCCACGATTCCCGAGGCCATCAGATCCTATCCCTGAGTTCAAATACTTCGGCAGCTACTGACATGCGTCTGCAAGTTAAACTTTAATTCACTAATTTTACTCTGAAAATATACTTATTAAGTGACCTTGACTTTATTATATGTTCGTTTTAAAATTAAAAGCATTTGCTACCAAACGACATATTGTGAGTATCCTATTTTGCCTCCTGAAACTACACATCTATGCAAATAGATATTTTTAGCTCTTTTATATACAAAAAGGACATTATTTTTGCGGTATACATACCTGTGTATAAAGTAAAATTGAGGAAAATGGCAACTGAAACAATTCAGTAAAAATGATTTTCATTGAAACGATATTTATATTTGCTTTAGCAATGTGTTTGTAATTCTACTTTGATATAAATATTTGTATATGCTGTATGCTATGTGTAGAGGCGGCCATAACGTAGTGGATAAGGTGTCTGCTTTCTACGCCGGAGACCCGAGTTAGAATCTCTGCTCGGAAAATAATAAATTATAAAATTTTTTTATAAATATGACGGTTGCTTCTCTCGAGGAAGTTATGGCAAACCTCCCGGTGTAGTATGCCAAGTAAAGCCCTCCCACTTTGGCTGTTCAGAACCGGCATTAAACACTTAAAAAAGCACCAACTACATCAAGGGCGAGAGGGTCACCTACGGCCATAGCGGATATGGCACTTCAAGAAGACATGTTGTAGGGCTAAAAAGTAAGAAGAAAAAATGTTTCTTAATATATAAAGTTCAACATAAATTTAACGCAAAACCAACCGGAAACTACCTCTATCTTTGCATGCATTTGAGGACAACCTCTTCGGCAGGTTTCAGAAAAGCATTTTTCCAAGTAAGTGTTAAAAAATTACTTTTTTAGTTTTAATTTAGTTACTCAAATAAGTTTTTACTGCATTTTAAGAATTATTTAACTAACATGCACCAATTATTATTATTTTCTATTAAGTTACCCTATTAGGAAGAATTTTTCAATAACTACAGTGCATCCTCTGTTAGTTATTTGATCCTTTTCAGTTAGTTTCTATATTAGAAAATCTTCTTAGTAACTTGCTTTTGTGGTAGTTTATAATATTTGCCAGCCTCGGTAGCGCGGTGGTATAGATCCTGCCAAGTGTACCAATGGTAGTTAGTTCGAATCCTGCGCTAGCGTCTGGGTGTTGTGACATCCTAGACTTTAAAAATATACAAGCTCGTGGCTAATACGTTAAGACCGTGGTAGTGCCAATAAAACTTAAAAAAATGATGATATTTAAAGAGACTATAAAATTACAGAAAAAAACTTTAGCGATAAAATTACATTAAAAAAATTGTTAAAATTCTAGAAAAGCAAAGCAAAACTTGTTTAATAAGCTTATAAAATTTACTACACTTATTTGCTTAATCCTTACTTAATCCTTAGCCAAGATACATCTCGGTGTAGGCTGGTGTGAGTGAGCTGAGTTAGGTTGGGATGTTCCATATTTCTCTCAATCTTCCTCTAGTTCGGGCTAGCCTTGTTGCCTTTTCCCACCTCACTCGCCTCTTCTCTATTGCTTTTCTTACTTCCTCTCTCCATTTTCTTCGTGGTCTTCCTCGACTTCGTTTTCTAGTCTCTCTTGCTTTATATACACTTCTAACCATTTTTCCTGTCTTATTCTTTGTATATGTTCAAACCACCTCAACTGATTTTCTTCTATTTTTTCTTGTATCGGCCTCATCTCCAGTGTTTCCCGTATATTAACATTTCTTATCCTATAAAGTCTTGTCCTTTCTTCAATCTTTCTGAGGAATCTCATTTCGATGCTTTGTATCTTACTTCTGTGACTTTGTGTTGTCCACACTTCGGATCCGTATGTAATTATTGGTGTCGCCACCTTTTCGAAGATTTGTAGTTTTGTTGATTTTAGTATTTCTTTTTTACCTAGGAATGTGTTCCTGATACTATTAAAGAGTTTCCCCGCTGCCTCTGTCCTCACCCTAATCTCCTCATCCAGCCCTCCATCCCTCGTCACCATTGCACCCAAATATTTGAAACTCTCCATCTGCTGTATCTTTTCTTCTCTTAGGTATATTTCATGCGTTTTGTTCTCCTTGCTTATGACCATTGTCATCGTTTTTTTTCACGTTTATGCTCATATTCATGCGTTCTAAGCTTTCTTTATACACCTTTAGGCTTTCGTTAAAGTTTTTCTTCTTTTTTGCGATCAGTACCATATCGTCAGCGTGTATTATCTCTGTTATTCCAACTCTCTTCATGTACCGAAACCCTACCCGGTATTTCTTTGTTTGTCTTATTGCTGTTTTTATGGCCTCGTCTATCACTACCGAGAACAGCAGTGGACTCAGTATATACCCTTGTCTGGCCCCTTTAGTTGTTTCGAAACTCTCTGACTTTTCATGTCTTACTCTAACATAATTTGTTGTTTGTCTATATAGACATTTTATTTCATTTATTGTCTTTTCATTGATTCCTCTATTCTCCAGGGTCCTCCAGATATCTTCCCTGTCTGTTCTGTCGAAGGCCTTTTCCAGGTCTACGAAACATAGGTGTACTTCTCCTGCTTCTCTTAGAACTTTTTCGCTCACTTACCTGACTATGAAGTTAGCATTGGTCCCCTCTATTTGGTCTAAATCCAAAACCTTCTAGTGTTTCCTCCAGTTTTTCTCTCAGCCTTTTTTCAATCACTCGTGCGTATAGTTTTCCTACTACGCTAAGTAGTGTGATTTCTCGGAAGTTATTACAATCTCTTGTGTCTTCTTTTTGTGTATGGGTACTATGATTCCCACTTGCGATTCTTTTGGTACGGTTCCTTCCGTGTATATTTGTTCATCAATATTTGCAATATTCTTACCATTTCTTCGTTTCCGGTTTTTATCATTTCCCCTGTTATGTTGTCCTGTCCTAGCGCTTTGCCTACTTTCATTTTGATTATTGCCTCTTTGATTTCTCGTTTGGTTATCTCTTCTTCATGTTCATCTGTCCCTCCCCCGCCTTGTCTGCTTCAAGTTGTTTGCTCTGTTTATTTGTGGTGTTATATATCTCCCTTCTAAAAGGTTCTTGAAGTATTGCCTGCATTTAGTGTACCCAAAAGCCGGTCAAGTGCAAGTTGGACTTACGCAATTAATGTTCGGTACCGTGATTACCTTGAAAATATTTTTTTTTAGACTCCACAAAATAGACCCCAAATGAGTTATCAACAAAGTTCGTTTCCGATATTTATTGAAAAGTGATGACCTTGTATTTTTTTTATATACCAGATAAAAACTATCAAAGGTGATGCACTTTTGATAATTTTCGTTTAATCTACACCTTGTGCAGAATGTTCCAGAATTTTTTTTCAAAATTTCTTTATCAATACTTTACGAGATAAGAGGAGGAAAAGCGATTTTTGGCAATTTTTAAAAATAATGCAAAGAAAAGTGTGCGCAAATATTACATCATATATATTTTTGAACTCGTGTTTTTACAAGCTTTCATTTGACACCCTACTCGTTGACCTGGTAAAAAAAAATTTGATTTCACCATTAAAAACTAACCCTGTAAGTCAAAATTTAACTTTAAAAAACTATACGGCTCTGATGGGGCCATCAGTTCTAATATTAGTGCCAAATTTAAACTTTCTATGGCAAATAGTTTCGGAGAAAATTGGAGGTGACAGACGGAGAAATCGACATACACAGAAGTGATCTTAAAAGTGTTCCGCACTGAACACTAAAAATGAAGCGATTTTTTTAATAATTTTATTTACATTGCTATGAAAATATGTAATTTATGACCTAGTTGTTAGACAATATAGGCAACTTCCCTAGGTTACTTATAGGATGTTTTCTCAGTTCAAGAGGGTTAATTCTACTCTGTTTAATTTATCCTGAGTAGTTTAGTTAACTCTTGATATAACATGAAAATATAATTAGTTTGGTTGGAGTTGGCACACGTAATTTGTGCTTTAACTTATTGTTCATACTTCGTATAGGAGATTTTTCAGAATTACTGTTGATGGAGTAACTTTAAAGGAGAAAACAATAGATGCTGGTATCCGTTGTCGCTATTGTTTAATATCTTCCTGGCTATCAGCTCAAAGACCTGAAGGCTTTTGTGGCTACCGTTTAATATTATCACCGCTCCCCCAAGTAAGTGCTTAAGTAATTCTCCTCTTAACTTCTAATAAAATTTCACTTCATGACCAGAGAGAGTAACGTAGTTATATATCTTTGAGTACAGTATTAGGCTGCACTTGCCACAGCTAAGTCCGGAGCCTTGATATTATCACAATATTCACTGCTAAACCATTCCACCAACCCGTTTTTTCGAAACAAACTGACAATCGTCTAAAAAAATTGTTAGGCCAAAGCGCTAGTGTGTGGAATACACGGATACAGAATAAGACAATGATCATAGCTGCCAATGCTCTATAGTCGGTTTAAAAGGACCAAATATTTAGGAATCTGGATGTTTACTCTGTACTACAATACACCAGCAAATTGTTATAATTTTAACATAATAGCTTTTAAGGAAGGTTGCTGTATATGGTACAAAGTTTCAAATAGACACAATTCTCTGTTGTTTGTTGGCAGTTCTAGTAAATGTCGGTGTCGGTGTGGACTGCGGCTTATATAGAAACTAAACTGAAGAAAGTTTACGAAGACTCTCCACCAGCACTTTACTGGATAAATGAATTTAAACGCGTCGGTACGAGCACTGCAGATACTGCTCGTTCAAGATGCCCGATTGAGGTTTATTTTAAAGAAATGGTCCATAAGATCATCGCATTAGGCTTCATATGAATATGTACATAATATCCTGCATGAAGTTACAAAAACAAAAAAGCCGAGGTGTGCAGCGTTTATTGACTTCAGACCAACAACGCACGAACGTTTTAAAATCGTGTTTAGAAAAGTTACAGCATAATCCGAAGGACTTCTGAAGTCGTTTTGTGATTGTAGAGGAAGAGTAGAACCATCATTACACCTCGGAGACAAAACGGTAGTCAAAACAGTGGACTGGCGAAGATGAAAGCGCACTGAAAAAAACGAAAACAGTGTTATCGGCGAGAAAAGTGATGGTAACTGTTTTTTGGGACTCATGGTGTATCGTCATAAATGACTATTTGGAAAAGGGCAAAACAGTGACTGACTCTTATTATGCAACATTACTGCATCGTTTGCATAGTGAGTGGAAGCAGAAGCTCTTTCACCCAGGACAATGCGCCTGCTTAAGCATTGGTCGTTGCAATGGAAAAAGTGCACGAGCTGGGTATCCCTATTCTATTCCCCTAATTTAGCCCCAAGTGACTTTTTCTGTTTCTTAACTTCAAAAATTTCCTTGAGGGAAGAAATTTTCATCGAATAAAGAGATTGTCTGTGCTGTAAACGAGTATTATTCACAGCTCATTATAAAAGAATAAGAAAATTGCTATCTCACTGGACCAAATGTATTAACGTCAATGGAGATTATGTTGAGAAGTAAATTTTTGTTTTTGAAAAAAAATATGATATTTTACAAGACTTTTCAATCCGCCCTCGTACCTGTGCCTCAGCGACTATCTCACGCCAACCGTCCAAATGAGAGAAGCGGAGCTTGACGCAGTAAAATCTTGATTAGACCAAATAACAGATTGTAGATTGTAATTGGAGGTAAGAGTTAGAACTTGCAGTTAGGTGCATTATGATATGTAGAATTAGACTGTAAATTGTGCTACTAACTACAACATAAATATTTAAAATACTTTTGCACTATGGATAATCAAAAATAATAATTAGACCCTTTTTAACTTTTTATTTTGCTATATTTGCTTAAAACTAAAATATGCGCATTTTATTTCTAGATAATTTTTTTTTTCTTATTACTAATTATGAACACCAAAATCGGAGGCTTTAGTCGAATATACAAAAAATATAATTTTTGGTGTATAAACCACTATGCAAATCAAGCTACAGAAAAAAATTTGTTAAAAATCTGAGAAAGAAGAGCATAACGTGAAAATAACGCTGTGAAATTTATTATGCCCTGCTAAAAATGGGGCGAACGTGCATTGTGCATTATTAAAACCGCTAAAAATGCTGCGTGGAAAATATAAAAGCGAAGTAGTGTTAAAAAGCAAAATTTAAATGATGTAGTGTTAGAGCTGTTTGCTATTCACTAAATTTAAGCTTAATTTAAAGCTAACAAAAGTACTTTTCTATTTTTTGTGTTATCTTTAAAAAGTAATTTCGAAAGTCCTGCAGAGCTAGCAGGGAAATGTCGTAATTTTAAATTGGTTAGCAATTTACGAGCTATTATCTTTTAAATAACTGCCGAACAAACCATAATATGACTCGTTCCATGTAATTACTTTTATATGGATGTAAGATGCAGGAATAAATTAAATATATGTATATACATACATATACATATATATATATATATATATATATATATATATATATATATATATATATATATATATATATATATACAGGGTTACAGGGAAAGTGGTCCTAGATAATTAAGGACGTTATAGTTTAGGTCGTTTCTGACCGATTTGATTCTATGACATGATGTCCTAAACTTAACCGTTTTCGAAATATTGAAGTTTAAAGATTTTCTAAAAAAAACATGTTTTTTTTGCTTTTATATCGATATTTTTTTTTATTAGAGGTTCTCGAGTGCGATTTTTTGGTTATTTTTAGTTAGTCTGTATGTCAAGTATCAAAAATCATCAAAAAAATTTAAACTAGTTACTAACAGTTTCAAATGGCGGCTTGTTAATATTTCTAAATTACGAATTTTTACCAAGTGTTTCCTACTTTAAATCAATAAAGAGAAAAAAGAATGTATGGAAGTTATTCTGCAAATTATTTTAAAAAACTTTTACGTCTTTTTAGCTATCTAAAACGGTATAATATCTACTGGATCTATTGAAAATTCTAAGAAAATGAGATTTCAATAGGCCCAAATGTAGAGTAACATAATAATAGAATTTAGATACTACCAATTACCAGTTTACTACCTGCACCTTCAAACAATAAAAAGGGTTGGGTAAGCATTTTTTCCGGTCGGGATACTCTCTGTGCGAGTGACATTTTCTGTTCACTAAACATTATTGAATGATTTTTAGTCTGCTCATGCGATTCGTCCATGGTAGATGTGCTATACCGTGCTTTTCAAAAATATCTGTGTTTCATCTTCTGACTGTGTGAATTGGCTCGTCGTAACTGGATTTTGATCTCTGCTTGTGAATATGGCAATGTATACCAACGAGGAATATGCTGACATCCTAATGTGTTATGGATTTTGCGAAGTGTCGTCGCGTGCACGTGATGAATACATACTGCGATATCCTACTCGTCGTGTACCTGATGTCAGCGTATTTGATGGAACTTATCGAAGACTACGAGAAACTGGTTCCGTACAAAGACGGCGGACTGACATGGGACGACCACGTATCTTTGACGAAGACGAAGAAAACGAAATACGACGTCTCTTTTGAGGTGGACCCAACCACATCTACAAATGTTGTCGCACAACAGCTTGGTATTTCGCAGTGGAAGGTATGGTTTGTAATGCATACTGTTGGGCAACACCCTTACCACTATACGCCCGTGCAAGTCATTGAAGAAGGGGATCCGTTGCGACGATTAGAATTCTGCAGATTTATGCTCAATACCGATGTCGAAGATGCATATTTTTTTAAGAAAATACTATGGACTGACGAGTCGAAATTCGACAAAGACGGTCTTACAAACTACCACAATGCCCACTATTGGGCTTCTAAAGAGGAAGACAACCCAAACAAAAAAAGAACGAAAGGATCACAAACAAGATTCAGCTTAAATGTGTGGTTGGGTATAATTTCAAATTATTTGGTTGGGCCATTCTTCCTGCCAGATAATTTGAATGGCGAGGAATACGACAATTTTTTGCGGAACGATTTACCTAATTTGATGGAAGACCTACCTATTGGTTTGAGACAAAACATGTACTTTCGACACGATGGCTGCCCAGCTCATTACAGAGGAAGTGTTCGTGCATGGCTCAATGACAATTATCCCAACAAATGGATTGGAAGAGGCGGACCCATACCTTGGCCGGCGAGAAGCCCAGACCTAACACCGATGGATTTTTATATGTGGGGGTCACATGAAAAGTCTCGTATACGACCAGATGACTCCTATCGAAAACGTGGATGTCCTAAGACAAAAAATAATTCATGCGGCTGACGAAATGAGGTGGCACCTCACAACCAGCGTTGTGAAAAATAATTTAAGAAAAAGAATGAGAATTTGTGTTAGAAATAGGGGCGACCATATAGAACATGAATTATAATTAATAAAAATATTAAATTGCAAGGTTTTTCGTTTTATTTGTGTATTTTTCGTATTTTCACCTAGAACTAAAAATTTACCTTTTGCTACCCGAGCCCGCTTTAGGTGTCATTCTGTGTACAGTTTTCCTATTAAACTCCTAGTATTATACCTTTTTTGACAGCTAAAAAGACGTAAAAGTTTTTAAAATAATTTGCAGAATAACTTCCATACATTTTTTTTTTTCTCTTTATTGATTTAAAGTAGGAAACACTTGGTAAAAATTCGTAATTTAGAAACATTAACAAGCCGCCATTTGAAACTGTTAGTAACTAGTTCAATTTTTTTTGATGATTTTTGATACTTGACATACAGACTAACTAAAAATAAGCAAAAAAAATCGCACTCGAGTACCTCTAATAATAAAAAAAAAATCGATATAAAAGCAAAAAAACATGTTTTTTTTAGAAAATCTTTAAACTTCAATATCTCGGAAACGGTTAAGTTTAGGACATTATGTCATAGAGTCAAATCGGTCAGAAACGACCTAAACTATAACGTCCTTAATTATCTAGGACGACTTTCCCTGTATATATATATATATATATATATATATATATATATATATATATATATATATATATATATATATATATATATATATATATGTATATATATATATATATATATATATATATATATATATATAAATATATATGTGTGTGTGTGTGTGTGTGTGTATGTGTGCCTGTATATTATTGAGTGTAAATTAATTTTGAGAGATTTTTCGACAAAAATATCGCTTTATTGTAAAATAAACCGGTCAAGTGCAAGTTAAACTTGCGCAATTAGTGTTCCGTACGTTAATTGCTTTTAAAGTAAAAAAATTTTGTTACAGAAGTATAAAATGATCAGTGACTTCACAAAATACACCCCAAATAAGTTTTCAACAAAGTTTGTTTCCAATCTTTACTGAAATCTGATGACCTTGAAATTTTTGTTTTTTTTTATATACCATATAAATTATTAAAGGTAATGCACTCGTGATAATTTTTGTTCAATCTACACCCCGTGGAGAATATTCCAGAATTTTTTTTCGAAATTTTTTCGAGTACTTTTCGAGATAAGGCCCGGGACAGCGATTTTTCGCGAATTTTTAAAAATAATACAAAGAAAAGTGCGCGCAAGTATAATATTATATGTATATATTTTTTACTCGTGTTTTCACAAGCTTTCATTTGACACCACACTCGATGACCTAGTAAAAAAATTTCTTTTTCACTTCCGACTTCACTCCCCAAAACTAACCCCTTAAGTCAAAATTTAATTCTCAAAACTACATGGCTCTGATGAGGCCATCAATTCCTATATTATTACCAAATTTCACCTTTCTATGTCAAATAGTTTCAAAGAAAATCGGGTGTGACAGACAGACAGACAGACAGACACCGAAGTGATCTTATAAGTGTTCCGTACGGAACACTAAAAATGGTTACAAACTGATTACTCGAAGTATTGGCCATTGCCGGCCACAACTTTCTCCCTTTTTTGTGGCAGCATATGAATACCACGTTAAAAGAACGACTTTTGAGGCTATCCACGAATCGAACCATTTTTTGGTATCCTCTTAAGAATGGAGGCGCTGTTCAGACAGGCCGTGCATAATCGATTGGAGCAAGTGATAATCAGAAGGAGTAATGTCTGGTGAGTATGGTGGGTAAGGTAGGATATCCCATCCAAGCATTTTCTTGACGGATTTTGTAACATGTGGCAGAGCGTTATCATATTGAAAAATCACTTTGTCCTGTCTTTTGGTATATTGCGGTCGTTTTTCCTTTAACGCTCGGTTCAATTGCATCAATTGTTGTTGGTAACATTCCTCAATAATAGTTTCACTGGGTTGGAGCAGTTCATATTTTACTACACCCAGCTGATTCTACCGGATACACAGCATAAGCTTCGAGCCGGCTTTGGCGAGGATGCTGGACTTCATCCCATTTTTTTGAGCTTTGGATTATTGAAACGTATCCACTACAAATATGAAGCAAAAAACCCTTCCGATTGTGCCGTTGAAGCAATTGTTCTTAGGCGAAAAATCGTCTTTCAACGTCTCTCGGTTTCAATTCAACTTCCTTGCTTTTAAATCATTTCCCGTGCATGTAAGTGCTTGGAAATTGTTGTGCCATCAACTCCTAATGATTCTGCAAGTTCTTTTTTCCATTTGGCATGGATCTTCATCAAGTAATGCCTTTAATTCTTCATCTCTAAACTTTTATATAACTTGTGTGTGTATATATGTACATATATATATATATATATATATATATATATATATATATATATATATATATATATATATATATATGTATATATATATATATATATATATATATATATATATATATATATATATGTATATATATATATACATAAAATTGTTTCTTAAACTCATGACATCTGATTTCAATATTAGTTTTATTTTCAATGTTTACCAGTTAACGTAAATAGTTGAGTATGGCGGGAAAAAAGAAACGTTTTTCTCTCAAAGAAAAAATTGATGTAGTCTACGAAAGTAAAAAAATTGGGGTCAGTACTAGGAAATTGCGCAAAGCCTAGAACTAGGTGACTTCAAGGTATTAAATAGATGATAAAAAAGATTTAGAATATGTGGCGAATGTGCCGATGTTAATAATAAAGATGTGAGAAAAGTTGTTGACCGTTTTAAAGAACTATGCCCCAAAGGATTGTTTAATTCAGATGAGACGGGTCTTTACTATCGTGCAACGGCAACAAAGAAATATGCAGTAAAAAATGACATCTCTTGTAAGAAAAACTGCAAAACAACAAATTACAATTTTGATCTGTGCCAATATGGAAGGTCAAAAGAGTGACCCATTTATCATAGGCAAAATCAAAAATCCTTGATGTTTTAAGGGAACAGACATTTCCAGTGGGGTCTTTATCTAAAAAGTGTAGATCACAGTAGACATCAGAATGACATGGTTTCATAAATTTAATACCAAGATGAAGAAGCATAATAGGATGTGTTATTGTTTTATTTCCTAGTTCACTATAATTTACTGACTTTAGTACAACCTCTAATAAAAAATTTATGAAATAAAATAATGTGTTATTATGTCTGGATAATGCAACTTCTTCCTTCAAATTTGCACTGGATATTGTCAAACTTTATGTTCTTCCAACAAATACTATATCAGATGGCGAACTCTTGTAAAAAGGTATTTTCTAGAATTCTAAAATGCTCTCTGAATGAATTTAATGTTCACTTCAAGAAATAGAAAAAAATATTAACAAAACAAACGACTTGGGTTTCGGTGGCCTAGCAAATTTTCTCCCCTATAATAATAAAGAAGTGCTCTTCTGAAGCCAGATTTATGTATAATACAGACATGGATGATTTTGAAGAAGAAGCTAATATTCTGGTCGCACAACTATTTTATACCATAAAGGACACATTTGTGAATTTGAGACAATTTTCATTGATTGATAGCCATGTGGCAACAGAAAGTGCAGAATTGGCCATTATTGCCAGTTTTGAGGAGATACGCCAAATGAATGAATTTACTTCGAATTCTGAAAATGAAGATTAGGAATCTGAAATTGTTCCAGTGTCGATTATATCAAGCCTATCTGAAACTTGCGCAAGTTTGAGAGAGTTGTTTGTTCATGTGGAGAATTACGACATGGTTACAAATATTTCTAAGCTATTATTCAGTGTGAATCTGAATTTTATAAAAAATAAAATAAAAAATATGAAGCAATCATTGATTTTCGATTATTTTCAAAAATAAGAATTTATATATATATATATATATATATATATATATATATATATATATATACGCATGTACATACGTATGTACTATATGTACGTACTTGTCAATTACATATTGTGTAGTAGTTGAATTTTCTTTAATCTTGTTTTTAAGAAATTGAAACTAAAATTAGATAAAACAATTAATAAATAAATAGTGTAAAATGCACATCAGTCGCTTCAATTCGCCTGTGTTTTCTTTTCCCTCCCCCTCTAACGACCAACTTTTGATTTCCCGAGAGTGATCTATATTGGACGGTTTTGCTGTAATTTCGTATAATATAGTTGAAATTTTTTTGGAATCTCCTAAATATTTAAAAAATGTAATTATCCTGTAGAATAAACACAGCATATTCATTTCAAGTAAGTTATCTTTTTAACAGTGTGAACTTTTATATTCCTGAAATCAGTAATATTGGCAATGTCGGTTCCTTCCATTAAATTATATTATACTACCCGAGATAGGCGACCGTTGTAAATTTTATTTTATTTCATTTTATTTTTTTTTCTTGTATCGCCAATGCAATATCCATTATTTTAAGAGCGCTGATCATTTTTAGTCTTCCGTACGGAACACTTATAAGATCACTTCGGTGTCGGTCCGTCTGTCACACCCGATTTTCTACGAAACTATTTGACGTAGAAAGTTAAAATTTGGTACTATATAGGAGTTGATGGCCTCATCAAAGCCGTGTAGTTTTAAAAGTTAAATTTTGACTTAAAGGGTTAGTTTTAGGGGGTCAAATCGCAAGTGAAAATATTTTTTTTACTAGGTCGTCAAGTGGGGTGTCGAATGAAAGCTTGTAAAAACACGAATTCAAAACGATATATAATGTCTTACATGCGCACACTTTTCTTCGTATTATTTTTAGAAAAAATCGCGAAAAATTGCTGTCCACCTCTTATCTCGAAATGTACTGATCCAAAAAATTTTGAAAAAATTCTGGAATATTCTCCACGGGGTGTAAATTGAACGAAAATTATCATGAGTGCATTATCTTTAATAATTTAGTTGGTATATATATAAAAAAAAACAAAAATTTCTAGATCATCAGTTTTCAGTAAAGATCGGAAACAAACTTTGTTGAAAACTGTGTTTTGTGAAGTCACTGATCATTTTATACCCACTAAGCAAAATTTTTTATTTCAGAAGCAATCAACGTACGGAACACTAATTGCGGAAGTTCAATTTGCACTTGACCGGTTATTTCTGAGTTGGAATGTTCCTCACGTCTTGTTAAAGCTCTAAACACTAGTCAGATTATGACAATTAGTTTTTTAAAAAGATTATGGTGTAAATTAGCATTCAAATATCTATTAAATTGATGAAATTTTATGTTTGAATGTTGCTGATTTGGGTGATTCAAAAAGTCATTGAGACTTTCATCGTCATGAGGCGAGACAACAAACGTATCGTCAGTATATCTGCACCAAAGCAGCTTGTTTCTATAAAGTATTTTCCACTACAGGAGATCAGTGAAGAATTTATAGTTGCAACTGAAGTTAATTCATAAAATACTCCTCGGAAAATAGAATATATAGATAAAAAAACATGTTTACATTCGATTTACCGATGAACCAATCTTATTGTTAGAGATAGTGTAGAAAGTGAACCTTTAATTGAAACATTTGTGTATGATAAATCACGTCAGAACTAACCAACATACCTATAGGAATCCACCTTAAGGTTTTCAACCTCCAAATAAAAGTCGTTAGCTTTTAACAAACAACCCAATTGTCCTTATTTTAATTGTCGTTTTGATTAACTAATAGTTTTTTTTTGAGGTGTTTTAAAAGATTGCCTCAAATTCATCCAAAATTATTAGGGTTCATTATTAAGGTTTTTGAAAATAAAATATCGATAAAGCTAAAGTAATGTATTAATATAGAAAAAACGTATTTATTTAATATAAAATTTGTTATTGTTTTATTTCCTAGTTCACTATAATTTACTGACTTTAGTACAACCTCTAATAAAAAATTTATGAAATAAAATAATAGAGATGCAGTTGTCTGTATTATAAATCATAAAGAAATTTAAATTTTTTCACAATTAAAAATATAATTTAATTTGAATATCTTTAATTTAAAAATATTTTATGAACATAAAAATGAGTTATACTGTCGGATATTTAATCAAAGCTTGAAATTAATTTAATATTGGAAATTATTTTCTTTGTACCTAATTCGATATCTGTTTATATAACTACAATTTAAAATTTAATATAATCATATCATTGCCGATTCTACTAGGTTCCTACTGTGGTACTGTACATCGATTAATAAATGATTCAGTTGGCATAGAACTCGCAGTTCCTCTCGAGACAATGGTCTCAGAAAAAGATACAGCTGGCAACTAACTGCGGAAATAGTTCCTTCGGGAGCTATTGTTGATATCATAGGACTAGAAAACTCCAGACAAAAAAGGAACGAGAACAAGGAAGCAGGAAAAAAGGCCCGTAAAGGAACTAGATTTATTTCCGTGGAAATCGGTTCTAAACTTCGTAATGTGAAAGATGAACTTACCGGTAAAATGAAGTGCAAATTACTTACTAATGGAAATTAATAACGATTTTTTTTTATTTTTAGGTAAACCAGGACGGTGTTAGAAAATGTAAAAATATAAAAGTCTTTAATTTACTGTGGATCGTATTAACAAGCAGGCTGAGAAGTTTTTGGTCGGACACATAGATGTCGCCCTTTTTAAAATATCCATATGATTTTTAGGAAGTACCAACCCTCAAACGATACGTGTCAAAATTTTATGACATTTCGACTATTAGTTTACAAGTTACAGTGGTTTTAGGGACGCTACTTTCGATATTTTCAAAACAATGGAAAAAATCGAATTTCGTGTGTTGATTGAACAGAAGCAAAGCAATGGCTTGATAAGTGTTACGGCGACTCTGTCCTTGGAAAATCACTCATCATTTACTGGTATTCTCAATTTAAACGCAGTCGTACAGACAGAAATGATGCTGAATGCTCTAGACGCCCAAAAGACGTGTTTACACATCAAAAAAATCCACAAAATTGTTTTAGATAACCGCATAAGATAGCTGACACCCTAAAGGTATGAAAAGAAAGTGTTGGTCATATTTTGCGTGTACATTTGGGCATGAGAAAGCTCTGTTTGAAATGGGCACCGCGTTTGCTCATAGTGGACCAAAAACAACGTATTGATGATTCTAAGCGCTGTTTCGACCTGTTTAAAATGCAAATAAAAAGGATTTTTTTTTCATGCAATATGTGACAATAGATGAAACATGGTTTCACTACTACACCGGAAACACATCGGCAGTCGGCTGAGTGGACAGCAGCCGGTGAAAGCCGCCCGAAGCGCATGGAATAATCGTCATCAATATTATATAAAGTTATTGGTGCGCTTGAAGGCAGAAATCGCAAAGAAACGGCCCCAAAGGAATAAGAAAAAAGTGCTCTTTCATCAAGTTAATGCACCGTGTCACAAGTTAATGGTTAAGATGGCAAAATTGCTTGAATTGAAGTTCGAATTTCTTCCTTATCCATCGTATTCTCCAGATTTGGCCCCCAGCGACTATTATTTATTCGCAGACCTCAAAAAAATGCTCGCGGGAAAGAGATTTGGCTCCAGTGAAGAAGTTATCGCCGAAACTGAGGCCTACTTTGAAAGCAAGGACAAATCCTTCGACAAGAAAGGTACAGAAATGTTAGTAATGCGTTGGACTAATTGTATCGTTCTTGAAGGAGATTATGTTGCTGAATAATGTCGAATTTTGCAAAAAAAATGCGTTTTAAGTAGCTAGACCAAAAACTTTTCAGCCTACGTGTTAAAATGTAATGGAATCAATGTATGTAATTAAATATAAAAAACAAATAGAGAAGTGCTATTTATTTCAAAGAAAATAGGTTTACGCTGCAATGAAGTAAATAATTGCTATTTTAGTTTTAGTTTTTTTTTTTTGGAAAAATAGAGCCGTAATAAATTACTAAACAAATAAATAACATATTTCTGCAATAAATAAATTATTAAATGTTTATCTAATCAATTAATGTATTTGTAAGCAAATTACTAATTGACCAATTAAACATTTTAGTAAGCTTCAATCGAGTATACATACTAAAAATAAAATTAAACTTCCAAAAGGGTATTCCGGTTCGTATAGTAGAACAAACGTATTCGTTTAATCAATTTAAATCTAGTCAGGCTTGCCCATTTAGCTCGCATCGTCAAATGCTTACTTTGTAGTTAAATTGAGCACAAATTAAATGTACACACAATCCGGCTATTACTATGTTTCTATTTGAGAACAATCTGTAAGCAAGCCTGTCATATATGCAATATTTTAACTAAATTTAATAAGAATCTATAGGGCAATTATTGATACATTTTATTTCGTTAAAGTTGGTGACTGAGTGACTCTACGGTCTGATTATTGATTCCTTTCAATTGGTAATATCTTTCTTCTTCTTTTCAGCTTACTCTCACCCACCCCTGGATGTAGGCCTATTCCAAATCTTTCCCTCTTTCCCTGTCCAGGGCCGTTCTGTTTCAATTGTTTCCTACAATACTCTGGATGTCATCTCGTCATCTTTTTTGAGGTCTTCCCACACTCATTTTACTCTCCCTTGGGCACCATATTGCAAGCTTGAAAGTCCTTCTGTCCTTGTCCTCTCTCGCTATGTGGCCAGCAACTCCACTTTAGTCAAGTCGCTCTTTTCAGGGCATCCGTCAGCCTCAAACTCACTCCAAGCATAGCTATCTCTATTGCACGCTGCGCTACTCCAAGTTTGTTCATCCACTTACGTGTTTCAAGACCGTACCTGAGAACTGGCAGTGAACATGACTTCATACATTTTCCTTTTGAGGTTTATAAGGATATCTCGTGATCTGAAAATAAACCCGAGTTTGTCAAAATCTGCCCAACCAAGACCCACTTTTTGAGAAATTTCTGCTGTTTGGTTCTCCTTTCATAGTACTATATTTTGTCCAAGTTATATATATTCGGATATGTTTTCTAATGGTTGATTTTCGATGGTAATCGTTATTTGTCTTGCTCAGGTTCATCGTGACGATGCATGATAAAATTCTTTCAACATGGTTGTTAATTCATTTGGTGTAGTACTGATTAGAACGATATCGTCCGCAAATCGTAGATGATTAAGTCGTGTTCCGTCTATGTTAATCCCCTTATTTTGCCAGCTTAAGGTCTTAAAAACGTCCTCCTGTGCAAGTGTGAACAGTTTTGGCGAGATCGTACCACCTTGACTTACTCCTCTTTTTATCGGTAATTTTGGGGTCTTAATTTACTAGTATTTAGATGTACGTATTGTCATAGAGTCGACTATCTTGCGGATCCTAGCGTTATCTAGGGCTCTTAAAACTGCCTACATTTCTATAGAGTAGTCAGGTAGTCTACGAAACCAAGTGTAAGGGTATATTGTATTCCGTGGTTTTTGAATGAGCATACGTAGTGTGTGTAGGTGGTCTATTGTGCTGAATCTCTTTCGAAATCCAGCCTGTTCCGGAGGTTGATATAAATCCACCTTGTGCCTCAACCTATATATTAGTTTTGTAAGTAACTAATATAAATGGGACAGTAGACTAACTGGACGATAATTTTCTATTTTGTGTTTATCGCCTTTTTCCATATAATAACCTCAGCATTTTCCCATTTTTTTTGGTATTTCACCCAGTAATAGGCACTTGTTTGGTAATATCCTTACACTTTCTCTTAAGTTCTCGCCACCCATTTTTAACATTCCTGCAGTAATACGATCTTCACCCGAGCTTCTATTGGTTTTCATGTACTGGAGGGTTGCTGTTAGTTCATGGTTATCTATTTCAGGGATTTCCTCTGAAAATACTTTTTTTTAGATCTGGTGTTATAATTGTCTTGGAATTTTGAACTACATCGTTGTTCATAAAACTCTTACACTACAGTTAATATTTCGTTTTTATTGGCGATTGTAATGCCTTGTCTGTTTTTAAGTTCTGCTATTTTTGTCATTCCAAAAAAAAGGGAGATGAATTAGTAATATATAACTTAATAATAATAATAAGAATACCTTAAGGTAATGAAAAGGACAGACAAATTCAAATTCAAAAATCTCTTATTATTAATGATAAATTATTACAGTTATTACATGTTCAATTTTTGTGGATACAGAATACTTTACAGCATTCTCGTCCGGGGAGAAGCTTTGAGGCGGCTGGTGTTATGCCTTGGTGTTTGAACCTTATGTACATGATTATATAATAGTGCCATTTCCGGCAGATCCTTAAATCGAAATTTATTTCTTGCTTGTTTTGTGAGATTTTTTTTGTTATGTTTTGTTTATTTATGTGGGGATTTAGTTTATTATCTGCTGGGAAAAATAATTTGTAAAAAAACCCAGTTCGATATAGTCAGGTACATGTGGTTCATAGTTCATATTACACATCTCTATTCTAGCCTCACTCATTCTTCTTTGCCTTGCTTTTTTCACACTGCATGTTCCTTTCACTCTTTTTTACATTATTTATACTATTACCTTTGTTTATTTCCAACTTGGTATATACATTTTTATAGAACCTTATATATATATATATATATATATATATATATATATATATATTATATATATATATATATATATATATATATATATATATATATATATATATATATATATATATATATATATATATATATATATATATATATATATATATATATATATATATATATATATATATATATATATATATATATATATATATAACATATATATATATATATATATATATATATATATATATATATATATATATATATATATATATATATTTATATACACGTTTTTATTTAGCATTTTTCACTGCCTATTGCCCTTTGCTTAAAACATGTTTCACACTTTTACAAAAATTAGATTATTTACACAATGTAGTTTATTTTGACTGAATGTTCAACCAATTGCTACTCTTTTTGCTTTGTGGTATATTTATAAGTTATCTACTTTACTTCCGCACGGGTACCCGATGCTCACCAACTTTAGATCAGCATACCGTGGCGTGCTTGCAGCAGTTGAGATTTGTGTGGTTCATTGCGCACAGATCGTATAACCTCGGAGTGATATGTCTTTTATTTGTGAGAGTTTTAAAACAATAATAATTCTGTTTCTATTACACTATGGTACGTTCTCCCATAACAGGTACGTTAATTATTTATTGGAGGTTAACAAATCCAAAACTAAAAAATCAACAGCTTTTATATTACTCTGAAATGATAGCTTATGCCACAATGTTTGTACATGGAATAATCTATATATTAATAATAATAATTTCTTGAAGGTTAAAGACCGTACCTGATGATTGAAAACGTCTTCTTCCCGCTTTACAACAATGTGTTGGTTATTATCAGGAAACCTAGTTTTAGCAAGATGGGGCAATATCATGCAATTTAAACACATCTTTTCTGGTCTTGGAAGAAATTTTCCTGATAAATTAGTTTTTGAAAGGCGACATAAGTTGAACTTTACGTAATCCTAATTTAAAGCCGATGTTTTTTTTTAGTGTTCGGAACACTTATAAGATCACTTCGGTGTTCGTCGGTCACACCCGATTTTTTCCGAAACTATCGACACAGAAAGTTGACATTTGGTACTAATATGGGAATTGATCGCCTAATCAGAGCCGTGTAGTTTTGAAAGTTAAATTTTGACTTAAGGGGTTAGTTTTGGGCGATGAAAACGGAAGTGAAAAAAAATTTTTTGTTAGGTCATCGAGTGGGGTGTCAAGTGAAGGCTTGTAAAAACACGAGTTCAAAAATATATATAATGTAATATTTGCCCACACTTTTCATTGCATTATTTTTAAAAAATCGGTAAATATCGCTGTCCCCTTCTCTTGGCCTTGAAAACTAGAGATTAAAAAATTTTGAAAAAAATCGGAAATATTCTGCACGGAGTGTAGATTGAACGAAAATTATCACGAGTGCATTACCTTTAATAATTTATCTGGTATATTAAAAAAACAAAAAATTTCAAGGTCAACGGTTTTCAGTAAAGATCGGAAACAATCTTTGTTGAGAACTCATTTGGGGTGTGTTTTGTGAAGTCGTTGATGCTTTTATGCCTCCGTAATAAAAATTTTTAAGTTAAAAGCAATCAACGTACGGAACACTAATTGTGCAAGTTCAACTTATACTTGACCGGTTATTTTAATTATACAACGATCTTGAAACTAAAAATACTGGCTTCCTTTAACAATTAAAATAAAATATCCAGCAAGAAATGACAACGATCACGGAAGTGGCGTGATGAGTAGTGAAGTGACATTTAGGAACGGAAAATCATTTGATAATGGTTTTTTTAATTATCAATTTGTTTTACTATAAATGTTTTAAAACTAACTTCTTTACGAACGATATTGTATAATAAGTATGTACCCGTAATTGGCTTCATTTTTTTTGTACTCCCGTTGTGTTTTGCAGTGCACGATGCTTTATGTTCATAAAACGATGATTTATACTCTGATCTTTTTGATGACTTTCACATTCTTTGCAGTAACTACTTTTTACAACAAAGTCCACTACTCTTCCAGTGAAATGTCCGATAAGTGTAGCTACACCAAAGAGAGATGAAAATCCCCTTTTCATCTTCATGCCAGACACAATCATTCTGTCACTACATAATTCCAATTTTTTTCTTTTGCAACTTCTAATTGTTTGTTTTAGCAGCAAACTTCATTGATGCTGCAGCAAGAGTTTTCTCGGCTTCTCCGACTTTACTCATAATCATATCGTAAGTTCTTTAGGTGATACTTCAATCTTTTGCCGAGGGGCGCATAGTAAATGCAAGTCGTCTATTTATTTCATATGCCATTGCGTTGATCAGTGGGGATGAATTTATACTTTTAATATCTTCATTACACTTGGTACAAAATACAACAAGTTTAAACCCAAACTTACGTATACTTTTTTTAACAAATTTCGCAAAATGAATACAAAAAAGTTTCCTCACACGGAACATCCACTGATTGTCCCCGTAATTTTTTCGCCGCTGTACTTATAAATTGAGTCTCAGACTCCATTACTGTAGCTGTATGAGGACTAATATTTTTAAAAATTGCGAGAAAATACACTACTGTGCACTTCGAAAGACGACAACCAACTATAGCTAGGATCATAAACTCCACTAACAGATGCAAAATTTCAACGACTTTATTTTCAAAAGGAACCGGTTGACAGAAGAAATCCGAAACGCAGCTGAGACAGGTAGCGGTTTCAATCCGACGCCAGGTCACATTTGATGCTACAACTTTGTAACGGGACGGAATTTTCTTAATTTTTTTTGAATAATTCTTAGAAGTATAGAGAATAAAAATTCGTAAAAAAATCGAATTTTTAGAACGCCTTAACAAGGGCACAGACCAAACTAAGGATGGGCCTGGCCATTGGCCACTGTCATCCGAGGAAACATTTAGAGAAAATGACGACACGCAGACTATGTGGTGAAAAGGAAGAAACTTCTATACACATTCTATATAAATGTGCGGCTTTGACTCGAGATAAATTGTTCGGAAATCAACATCGTGACGATAAATTACCACATGAAGGGCTTGCAAGAAAGCTAATAATCCAAGAAAATGACGTTAACGTAACCAAGAGAAGAGAGCATAATAAGTCAAGAGGCAGCAGTGCACAAACAGGCGCAATTGCCTATCCCTTCTACAACCAACCAACCCAATAATATATGAATATAGATATTTTTGTCCTCGTGTGAAATTGCTGAAAACGTATTTAATTTTTGGATTCATTTTCGTCAGATGATAGCGAAACATTACAACAAAGTACAAAATTAGAATCATTAACGTAATTTCAATGTAAAGACTAAATAAATCCATAGTGTAAAGAGCATTAATTGCACTTGTGTCATCCTAAATTATCTACACTTTCACGGGAAAGCAGAATTAAATTATTGAATTAACAGCTCTCAGAAGAGACTTAAACTAATTAAATGATCGCTAATTTAACAAACTTGCTTATCTCTGCTTTAAGTTTATATTTTAAGAGATAAATTACGAAGTAAAAAAGGACATCTTCAAGAAATACTACGCCTTATAAATTTTTAACGAATTTTTTTGTCCATACATATAAGACTAGGGACCATTTAGTACTGCTTAAATTAAGAGAACTATTATATATTATATAGAACTGTTATTATTTGACAAAAATGTTGATGACATTTGCTTTATCAGGCCAAAAATCAAAACATGTTTTGTCATTGTGAAAATATCTTGTAGGCGATTCTTAAAATGAATAAATTTATCGCCCAAATTCTTGGCCTTAAAGTTTGTCGTTTAAATGTAATATCTAATAGGGTTAAGTTAAAAATATTAGAAAAGTTTAACGATGATAAATATTTATCGAAATAAAAAGTTTTTGGATGGTACAAAAAGTGCGAGACTTCAAAAATATATATGATATAATTCTTGCGAAATTTTTCTTCATATTACTTTTAAAAAGAAGTCCAAAAGTCGCTAACTACCCCCTCTATCTCAAAAAGTACTGATCCAAAAGTTGTGAAAAAATTCTAGAATATACTCCAAAAACTGTAGATTAAGCACGAGTGCATTATGTTTGATACCATTTTTTATACCAGATAAATTTATTTGGTATATAAAAAACTGTGTGTTTTGTAAATATGGTGACGGTTTTTTTGGTGGAACGATATGAATTTAAACAGGATTAAGAACTAGGAAATAGCAATAAGTACTCGGTGCAATCAGTAACATACTCAAATACTTTTGAGTACATTACTGTATTTGGCTAATAATAGATAAAATAAATTTGCATGATGACTGGTAGGTACCGAGACAAAATAATTTTATTTTATTTGGATATACTTAAACAAATATTTAGGTAGTAAATATTTGTTTTAAACTTCTACAACTAGATTCTAGATTGGGTTATTGACTACTTAAGAAGCTATAATTTTTATGCATTATTTACTAAGAAAAAACGTGAAGATACATATTGGATCTTAAGATATATACATGTCAGGGACCTAATTAATTCTAGGTGAGGATTTTATTTTTCTTTTTTAAAAACAATCACTGTATAGAATACTAATTGCAATTGGCCGGTTTTTTTTCCTTAACTTTACTAGTACTGCTTTCTACATGTTGCGTTGGCTAGATTGCATTATAGAGGAGATAATACATTGATTTGATATTCTTGTTTTCATTTCCCATAATCTGTCCTACTGAAATCTGTCGTTTGCTTTTTTCTGTATGTACACATGTTAATCTACTACTTCTATCCTCGTTCCATTCAGCGTGCGGGCCGTTGTTAACCCAGTAAAGTATATTTGTAGCTGTGTCGGACCGTTCTTGATTATTTGGTATTATAAGTCCAATTAATACCTTTTGAAGTATTACAGTGGTTACGATTGTGTGCCGGACTACTGTTTCGTTGTGATAACTTGTCGATAATACTAAAATAACTACCAAAATTGCTGTCATATGAACGTTAGCGCACATCCGAGTTATTATTTTTTTTTTTTGCTCATTCATTGTAGAAAGCATAAATTTTACGGATCAATTAATAATTGTAAGTTTCCATTACATCGGAAGGTATGAATCTAAGGTGTTGTGGTACTACGTGTGCCTCTCTTGGTTTCATAAGGACTGCTCGGGACTTACGGATAGGGAATTTAACAAATAAACTATAATTTGGAGGAGATCAAATAAGACTACCGGACTTGTGATGCCTGTGCAGGTCATGTTGGCCCCGACACTGTGGGTCCGATGGTGGGTGTTACCGAACATGATGAACGCATTTAATACCCTGGTAACTCTGGAACTCACTAAAAGACATTACGGAGAAACTAACGGATATGGAATCTCAGTACAAACTTCTACTTATTAGATACTAGCCGGGCCCGCGGCTCCGCTCGCGTGGACTTGGTTCACTACTATCGTCACTACTTACTCCTTATGTTACCTACGACTTATCTCTGCTTATCTCCCATTATTTCTCCTTATCTCCCATTATACTTATTTCCCATTGTCTCACCTTATATCCCATTATCAAGGCTTATCTCGACTTATCTCCCATTATTTCTCCTTATCTCCCATTATCTCACCTTATCTCCCATTATCTAGGCTTATATCGAATTATATATATATGTATAAATTTATAAAAACACGTAAATCAGATAAGAGTGATAAGCACACTAACGGACAGACAGACAGACAGAGAGACCTTACATTTTATATATATTATATTCTTTGCTACATGATATTGTTCCATATTTAATGCTTTAGGCAGTGTATTGCAAGAGAACGCGCGAGCGGCAAACTTTTCTCCGACTTGATTCACTATTATCGTCACTGCTTATTCCTTATGTCACCTTACGTAATAAAATATATCCTATAACCTGGCCAGAGAACATACGTATGTTTAAAAAAAAAGCACGTAAATCGGATAAGTGGTTCTCCAGTGATAAGCGCACTAACGGACAGACAGACAGACAGAGAGACGTTGCATTTTATATATATTATAGATATTCTTTTTTCCATGATATTGTTCCATATTTAATGGTTTAGCATGTTTAAAAAAAAAGCACGTAAATCGGATATGTGGTTCTCCAGTGATAAGCGTACAAACGGACAGACAGAGAGACGTTGCATTTTATATATATTATAGATATCCTTTGCTGCATGATATTGTTCCATATTTAGTGGTTTAGGCAGTGTATTGCAAGAGCAACAACATATGCATGTTTTAAAAAAAAAGTACGAAAATCGGATAAGTGGTTCTCCAGTGATAAGCGCACTAACGAACAGTCAGACAGACAGAGATACGTTGCATTTTATATATATTATAGATGTAATAAATTATATATCTATAACCTGGTCAGAGAACATATGTATGAATTTAAAAAATCACGTAAATCGGATAAGTGGTTCTCGAGGTTAAGCGTACTAACGGACAGACAGACAGACAGAGACACGTTGCATTTTATATATATTATAGATATAGATTATTATTATTATTATTATTATATAACCTGGCCAAAGAATATATGCATGAATTTAAAAAAAGACAGGTAAATCGGATAAATGGTTCTCGGGTGATAAACGCCCTAACGGACAGACAGACAGACAGACAGAGAGGCATTGCATTTTATATATATTATAGATTATAGATATTCTCTGCTACATAATATTGTTCCATATTTAATGGTTTAGGCTGTGTATTGCAAACGAACGCGCTAGCGGCAAACTTTTTTCCGACTTCATTCACTATTTTACGTCACTGCTCATTCCTTATGCTACCTATCGTAATAAAATATAGCCTATAACCTGGCCAGAGAACATATGTATGTTTTAAAAAAAAAGTACGTAAATCGGATAAGTGGTTCTCCAGTGATAAGCGCACTAACGGACAGAGAGACAGACAGACAGACAGACAGACAGACAGACAGACAGACAGACAGACAGAGAGACGTTGCATTTTATATATATTATAGATGAAGATCCAATAAAGACTAATGCTGAACTAAAAGCAGAAATTGCCGACATAAGACCACAGCTGCCAAGCAACACAGTAAATAACATAGCTGAAACAACCATTCATGAAGTTTTTAATGAGCCTTCAAAGAGCTTGATGAAAGACAGTGACCTCAGAAGAACTTTATGACTCTTGGCTTACGTGAGGAAGCTATCAGAGACCAAAACAGTTGGATACTGCTGCTGCTACAGATAGTACAAAAAGTTTGCTCTGATATCAAAGTAGCTAAAATTAGAGTTTTTCGAGTGGGTCGTGAGAATCCAGCGAAAACTAGACGCATAAAGGCGATAAAGGAATGCGCGGATGATGTTAAAGCCATTGTCCGTAACGCAAGGGAATTAAAAAAACTAGAAGCCTACAAGTAGGTGGCTATTAGTTTTGACAGGACGCCGAAACAAATCGAAGAGTATAATTAACTGAAAGCAACTCTGGACTCTCGGGTACAGAACGGCGAATCTAATCTTAGGATAAAGTATTTCAATGAGTTGCCTAGGATTACCAAGGTGACAAATGATTTAAACCAAATAAGTTGTTTAACAGAATTTTATTGTCTTCTATTATGGATGTATTTTGTCTGTATCAAAATGTAAGAGGGTTAAACACAAAAGTGGCTCATTTCTTTTGAGTTGGTTTGTAGTCCTAGTTACGGCCTCATCGCATTTACGGAAAGTTGGATTTAAACCAACTCAATAGATAAAAAAATAAAGAAAAAGATCAGAGAAAACGTCAGACAATACAGAAACTTAAAAATAGAAGAAACTCTGAAAGATGGAAAAAGTTTGAAACACCTAAATAAACAAAACACGTCGCGCTGGTGCTTCGCATCCGTATGAGGTTCAGCTTGTTACTCCGCGTACAACGCTTTTCAAGCAATCTTTTATATGGAGAACGTCATCCCTTTGGAATAATTTGCCCAGCGCTGTGTTTCCCACCGAGTACAATTTACAGCGATTCAAGAACAACGTGAATCGCTTTTTCCGCACTCGTGCCGCTCCTGGAGCGCTTTAGGGACTTCCCTGCAGCACGTGTGCTAGACCCATAAAAAAAAAAAAAAATTAATGAAGGGAGACATCAAATATTAAAACTTGTAAATAACATAATCAAGAGATCGCACACATTAAAGAGATCAATGAAGCTACAAAGAAATATTACCGGGAAAGAAGAAGGAAATAGAGTGATAATAAAAAATGTGGGATCTGAAGAAATTCCCGATATAACAACAGATGAAATAATGAACGCCCTACAACATATGCACAACAACAAAGAACCAGGGGACGACGAAATAACTATAGAAATGATGAGGTATGGAGGGGCGTAGATAATACAACCTCTTCAAGCCTTATTTAATAGGTGCCTTATAGAAAGTAAAATACCAACACCTTGGGTAAACGCATTGATTGTGCTTATATTTAAAAAGAGGAACAAAATACTCATTAGAATTATAACATCTAGATTAACGAAGAAAAACAGTTATCAACCACATGAACAAGGGGATTTTAGATGAGAATACAATACTTTGTACCGTCTTCAAACAATTAGATTACTAGTGGAAAAAGCAAATTAATATAAGGTCACTTTGTGGATAGCAATGGTTCACTACGAAAAAGCCTTTGATTCGGTAGAGATATGGGCAGTCTTTAAGGCCTTAATCAACACCAGAGTCGATGAAAGGTACACAACTCTTTTTGAATACACATATAAAAATGCCACTTCATAAATACTGCTTGAAGAAAAAACAGATAAAATCAAAATAAATAGACGACTCGTTATCCTCAAAACTGTTGACGTTGACTGTAGAAGACATGTTTACACCGTTAAAGTAGGAAAATAAAGGAACACTAATGGACGGTGAAAAATTAAATCATTTATGGTTCGCAGAGGATGTCTCTCTGATCGCCAACACAAAAGAAGAACTACAAGGAATGCTGATGGAATGAAATAACAAATCTCGAGAAATGGGTCTAAAAATAAACTTCATTAAAACTCAATATTTGAACAACGAACGTGAAGATAACAGCTAGAAACTATTAATAGAAGTTGAAAGAATAGGGAAGGGACAAACATTCATATATTTAACAAAATAAATCGAAATATCAAAAATAATTTAAAGGCTGACTTAGATAGAAGAGTCTAGCCAGAGTATTCGATCAATATATACTGCCGGTATTAACGTATGACACTGAAACGTGGGCTTTAAATAAAAGTAACAAATAAACTCCAGGTAATTCAAAGGGCAATGGAAAGGAGAATACGAAATATTGCACCCCAAGATCGTATTCGGAACATCGAGATTCGAAGAAGTTCAGAAGATATGTATATTAAAGTGGAATTGGGAGGGGCATATCGCAAGGATGAATGATAACAGATGGACACGCCGTATAGTTGAATGGAGACCTAGGGAATACAAAAGATGCACAGGTAGACTACAGACAACATGGACGGACGACATAAAAAGATTAGCGGGTCACGATTGGATGCAGGAAGCCAACAACGAAGCTCATTGGAGACAACTTGGAGAGGCTTACATCTGACTATGGATGAAATATTAGTGATGGGATAATTCAAATTAAAAATAATCGGTAATCCGATTATTGAAATAATCGGCGTCATCCGATTATGAAAACCTAAGAATCGAATTATATATAATCGGAATTCGCTTCATCATAAAATCTAAAACCACTAAAATCGTAAACAAAAGTCAACAACAAAACACTTGGATTCTCGGAAGCGATAAAATCAAACATCCAAATACAGATTCCCCGCAGCGCAATGTTGCCATCAATAGGAAAATTTACCTAGATTTTGTTGTTGTTAAGTCTGAAATATTTCTACTATTTTTAACGGACTGGACTTAGTGCTTGCACGCTCCATATTAGTGAATTGCGCACCACCTCAATATAGACTTTCAAAAATACACTCTTTGATCACAACAGAATTGTATCCACATCGTTTGCTTTGTTACTACAAATCAGGCACCGGATAACCAAATAATGCAAATAACCTATTTTATCCTAAATGACATTAAAAACGATTTCACTTCACTAGCCACGGCACAGCCGGCAGCCACTACAAAAATTCAAAATAAGATTTGAATTTGCTACTTGGGGTTTTATGTTTTATTGACTTTAATTGGTTGCATTATACATATATACTGGGGTAAGTTGTTCAAAATTAGGTCGGCACAAATTTTCTAATTTGATTGCTTCAGCAGCTCCAGAAATAAACAAGTTAGCAATAGTACAGACTTAATTTTGAAAACCCTGTATATAAAAAAAAAAATCTTTTTTTTTTTGAGTGACAAAAATAATTTCTTTAAAAATAAACTCTTAAAATTTGATATAAATATATAAGAATAGGTATGTTATATTCATCGCTTTGGTCAACTAGTAACTTTTATATAAAATATTATTAAAACCTAAACAAATGTAAAATAAAAAGGGTGACTTAATTTCAATTACTATTTACTATTTACTACTCTCAACTTTGGAAAACAATGAAAATATTTCATATATCCTCCGTCAACTAATAATACAAAATCAAAAATTAACATATTGGCAGTCTTAAAAAATAAAACAATTCTATCTAAACTTTAGGCAGGTAGTAGGTGTAGGTATTAGTACTAACATAGTAGATATGTTGTATACCCAATGGAATGATAATAATTAGTAACCTATCTGTGCTATCATTACGAATCGCTATCAATACTGTGAATTTAAGAAAACAATATAATCCAAATTTTTAGGATGTAGTTTATTTCGTCTACAGTTTGTCGACTGTCCGGTTTTCGAAAAAACTCTCTCAGAAGACACAGATGTGCAAGGAACGCAGAGATATTTCATAGCAAGTTCGTACAATTCAGGTAAAATCAGCTTGTGTTTCGTCCAGAATAATTGTATAGGGTCTTGAGTTCTTTTTAGTGGCGCCAATTCTAAATATTGACGTATCATTAACGCAGCCATTGTGGGTGGTGTCGAAAATGTTAAAATACCGGATAATTTTTGATCAAAGTGCGCCCAAATGCCTTTCGATTTTTGCGGTATAGATTCAACATCTGACCGTTGTCGAGTATCGTCAGGTTTTCTGCGAGAGAGTTCTTCCTTTTTGGAAATTAAAGCTTCTTCTGTTATTAATCTCTGAGCAGAATTTGCCTTTTCCTCGGAACCGAATCCATATTTTTTGAACCTAGGATCCAAAAAACATTCTTCAGTGGCAATTTTATTAGTTTTAAAATGCGCCAGACGACGAGTTACGGTATCCAAAATTTTTTTTTTCAATTCTTCCCCGGTTTCAGTCTGGGTTGTAAGATATTTCATTTTGATTTGGAATCCTCGAATTAAAGGAATAACTAATGATATGGTGGAGTATTTTCCTCCGGAGAACACCGTGGTTAGTTCATTTGCGGGTTGTAACATTTCCAGACAATCCTCAAAAATTTTCCATTCTTCGGCATCTAAAAACTCCGGAGATGTTGATAAATTTGTGACAACAATAGATAACGGACATAGTAACCTCTCAATTATTATGAAGGTACTGTTCCATCTTGTAGAAACCTCCTGTTTCACTTCTTTGGCAAACCATCTGTTCTTGCACTTTTTTTAATGTGTCGTTTGCTAGAACATTGTGTTTGAAATATCCTACATGTGCCCTACATTTTTTCAAAATTTTATCTAATTACTCGATTGTAGAAACAGCTTCGGTTATGCTTAAATGAAGTGTATGAGCAATGCAGGGGTGGTGGTGTTTCTGAAGAAAATCATTAATTGCTTTCTTGTTATTAGCGCCGTTATCAGGAACAACAGTTACAATTTTATTTGCAATATTTCACTTGTTAAAAATTTTTGTCAACGCATTAGGAATATTTTCGCCTGTATGTGAACCAACTATTTCATTTGTAGCTAACACTCGCGATGTTAAACGATCATTGTATATAAAATAAGACGTCACTGTAAGATACCACCTAGTGCTGTCGGATGTCCATATATCTGTTGATATGGCAACATTCTCTACTTTATGCAACATATTTTGTAACTCTGACGCTGTCTTTTCGTATCGTTTAGGTAAAATATCGTGTGTTAGTTTTTTTCTGCTCGAAGGAGTATAGCGTGGCTCTAATTCCCGAGTGTATTCCAAAAACCCTTCATCTTCTACTTCAACTATCATTTTCAGTAGCGCAGAATCAATTCTAGCTAGTTTCGATTCAAGAAGTATATTTGTTTCCTTCATTCCAAAAAGTTTTAATTGTTTTGGTGGTCTAACATTTTTTTTGTTAAATTAGAACTAATAAAAATACCTATTTTTATATTGGTACTATTGGTAGTAGTATTCAATATTTCTACTTCTGATGTAGCACTTGAAGGTCCGGCACTTAGCGTAATAGTTTCGGATTCGGATGACGGAGTTTGTGTATTTTCTGAGGAACAACCTGGTTTTTTCTATTGTCTTTTCATTTGCTTTATTTATTGATTGTTCTGTTTCAGTGTCTTTTGGAGACATTTCTAGTTTTATAGTGGGATGTATTTTTAATAAATGTAGCTTCAAATTTGTTGTTCCGCCAAAATTTTTTTTTATTATTTTATTGCATATCTTGCAAGCAGCTTGTTTACAGTCAATTTTTTTAAACCACTTCCACACCAGCGAATGTTTGTTACAACCAGGCCTCATTTTCTGTTTTCTTTATAAAGTTTACTTTTAACTTTAATTATTCAGCACTCAACTAACAGTCAACATCCAACACTAATACTCACCGAACGACGATTCATCCATACTACTAAAAATAAAAATAATAAATAATTGAATTAATCGGCATGCCTGGAGTTCGAGTTTCGTTTCGGCGAATCGGCAAAATCGAGCAATTCCGATGAATTTTAAATTTTATAATAAAGCGACGCACGCAACATCAAAGGTAGTAGGGGATGGGATGATTTTTAATTCGAATTATAATCCGATTATCAAAATCATTCATAACCTGAGAATCCGATTATTGCAATAATGCAATTATGCTCACCACTATGAAATATGCTAATGATGATGATGATGTTCTCAAGTGAACTACTTGACAATAGGTATTCTGTGTTTCGCTGTGATAGAGACCTTAGTAGATTGGGTCTGTTTCGTGGAGGTGGGGTGATATTAGCTGTGAATAATAAATATCACAGATTGACCTTCAGGCCGTACGCAACAATGTCGCTAATATAGATATAGTTAGTTGTGAAGTAAGCATTCAATATGTAACATTGAATGTATCCCTTATTTATATACCTCCAAATACTTCTCAACAAGAACTTAATGCATTGTTTGAATACATTGAAATACTTCACTTTATGTAAGATAATAATGTATTAATTTTGAGTGACTTTAATAATCCTAACCTATATGAAAACCCAGTTGAAGATCCAAAAATTGGCAAATTAAATAATTTTATTCATTTTTTTGATATGGAACAATTTAACAAAATCTCCAGCACGTTCTTTCAAATTTTAATTGTCTCGTTTCCAGAGAATTTGTTCTACCAGTAGAGGAGGACAACTACCATCCTTCTTAGAACATTTCCTTCTCTTTTCACTCTAAAAAATCTGTGTTGCCGGCAAATACATTCCAATCTCGGTATAACTTTAGAAGAGCGTATTTTCCACTCCTTTATGACATAATTTTGAATGTAGATTGGTCTGATTTATATATGCCCTGTAATAACAATAAAGCATGTGCACGGTTTTACGAGATACTATATGAAGTGCTTGATAAGTGCGTTCTCAAATCTATTATTCATAATAGAGCGTATCCAGAATGGTTTACAACTCAAATAATCAGGCTCATCAAACGTAAATACGGAAATTTCAAGAAATTTAAAAAATCAGTTTAGCAATATTGGAACAGCAATACAAAGAACTTCGAGCAGATATAAAAAGGAAGATTGGTATTGCGTATCAAAATTACACACGTAGGGCTGAAAGTTCTGTTTCAAGTGATTCAAAAATGTTTTGGTCATTTATTATTAAAAAAAAATAATAATAAATTTACTACCAGTACTTCGATTCTGAAAGTATTGCAAATGCATTTGCCATTTTTTTTTGGTACTGCGTACGCCGCTTCAACGAATCTGACTTGTCTAAGTCAATCTACCCATGACAGTTCTTCTATCACAGTGCGCACCATTATCTTTTCTTTTCAACTTAGCTATTAAAAACAAGGCATATCTGGAAATATGGAAAGAGGCAAGAATTATCCCAGTCTTCAATTTACTCCGCGTACAACGCTTTTTAAGCAGTCTTTTATATGAAGAACATCATCCCTCTGGAATAATTTGCCCAGTGTTGTGTTTCCCACCGAGTACAATTTACAGCGATTCAAGAACAACGTGAATCGCGTTTTTCGCACAAACGCCTATCTTGGACCGCTTTAGGGAATTCCCTGCAGCACGTGCGCTAGACCCATAAAAAAAAAGAAAGGAGATCAAAATCAAATATCGAATTATAGACCTGTGTCTATATTATCTTCCTCTGCGAAGGTTTTTGAAATGTTGATACGTGATTGTTTATTTAATTAAATTAAACGTTTAATCTCCCCTAAACAACACGGTTTTTTAGTAATCGCAGTATAATGAGTAACTTCACCTGTCTTACCTAATAGGTTGGGAAGGCTTTAAATAATTGTAAATAAGTAGATGTTGTTTACACAGACTTTTCAAAGGCTTTTAACAAAATAAATCATTCTCTTTTGTTGAAAAAACTGTCTCAGATGGGATTCACTGAGAATCTGATAATGTTTTTTGAATCGTATCTGAGAGACTGCTCATAATATGTTGAAATTCGTGGCCATAAGTCTGTTAAATTCAAAACCAATAGCGGGTTCCTCAGGGTAGTAATCTTGCTCCTCTATTATTCTTAATTTTAACAATAATATATGTAATAATATTTCTAGTAATATTTTGCTCTTTGCTGGTGATCTAAAACTATTCAAAGAAATTCAAGAGACAAATGATTGTTATTTCATTCAGGGTAATCTTATTGTTGGGTGGATAATTAATGCAGTACCAACAAGTTAACTCTAAATGTTAACAAATGCTTTACTATGACATTTACAAATAAGTTGGAGTCCATTAAATTTAATTATAACATAGGGGGTACACCAATTAAAAGTTGTGACACTTCTAAAGACTTTGGAGTCATTTTTGACCCCAAACTTTCTTTTTCATTATATATTAATAGTATCTGCGGCAATGCAGAGAGAATGCTCGGGTTTATACTAAATAACTAGGGTGATTTTGCAAATAGTCAAACATTAAAAACACTCTGTTTTAGCTTCGTAAGAGCTAAGCTTGAATTTAGTGTGGTGGTTTGGAATTTCATTCTTTATAAATATATTACTCAATTGGAAAATATCCAACGAAGGTTCGTTAAATTTTTATATTTAAGAGGGATTGGGTATATCATCCTAGAGGTCTGGAACAGAGCATTCTCTTGCATAGATTTCAAATACCATCTTTATTTAATCGCAGACATTATATATTGGTTCAATTTTTATTTAAGGTATATAGATCCCTTATAGATTGCTCTGAGATATTATCACAAGTAAACTTTCATATCCCTTCATGAACTATCAGACTTGCTTCTATGTTCTACTTGCCTACACCTTCTATAAATTTCTTAATTAAGACACCACTGTATCAGTGTATGGATATATTTAATAAAACCTGGAGTAACATTGATCAGTGCGGCCTTTCTACATCTACATTTACCCACGCAATAAGAGGTAGATTGTTTCAGAATCTGAAAACATGTTTGTTATACATTTCATTCTACTTCATTTTATTCCATTCCATTTCATACCATTTTGTTGCAATGCCTCCGTATTTGGGGATTTTTTCTTGTATTTCGTTTGGATGTTTGTGTCGTTGGGGACAGCTATGTCAATTAGATAGGTGACTTTTCCTTTTTTGCACTGAAAAGTAATATCGGGTCTATTGGCGGAGACTGTTTTATCTGTATGGATACTGATGTCCCAATAGAGCTTGTAATCTTTATTTTCAAGTATGGATGTTGGTGTGTATTTGTACTAGGGATCTGTGTTTTCTATGAGTTTGTATGTTGTGGCTAGTGCTTTGTGAACTACTTTTGCCGCAGTGCTTGTATTGGTTTTGTGTGTAGTAATCTTATGTCTACGATTCCTCTTCCTCCTGCCTTCCTCTCGGTAGTAAGTCTTTCTTTTCATGCGTTGGGTTGTAATTTCCTGTATTTGATGAATTGAGAACGTATAAGGATGTGAATGTTTTCTATGTCTGTGTGTGACCATTTGATGATACCAAATGAATATGTGAGTATAGGTATAGCGAACGTGTTGATGGCTTTAGTAAGATTCTTGGAGTTGAGTTTTGTTTGTTAAAGTTTCGTCAGTCTGTTTTTGAATTCGATTCTGAGCTCTGTTTTGAGGTGAGTGTGGTTGAGTTTGGTGCTTTGTTGGAAGCATAGATATTTGGTGGCCTTTTCATGGGCCTTTGTTGATGTGGAGCACTTTACATTTACTTATATCAAATTCCATATTGATATCTAAGGTGAATGCTTCTGTGATCCTAAGGAGTTCTTTCAGCTGTGTTTCTGCGGCAGCGTAAAGTTTTATGTCATCCATATATAGGAGGTGGTTTATTTTATGTTGGTTCACTTTTTGGTGTCTGATGTTGAAGCCATGGTCTGTTCTGTTTAGTGTATTTGAGAGTGGATTAAGACAGAGGAAAAACCATAATCATAATTTGCGCGAGAAATTGCCTGAGGTTTTGGTTGATCTTGTAGATTTCTGGGGCTCTGATTAACCAGCTGTGGGGTATGGAATCGAAGGCTTTTTATAGTTTATGTCACCGGTGTGCAGGTTTTTGTGTTCTTTTCTGGTTTGTCTTATGATCTATGATTAGCTGCTCTTTGCATCCTCGGCTATTTTTCCTGCGCCCCTTCTCCCTTCTGTGAGAATATTGTTATCTATTAGGTGTTGTTCTATTTTCTTGGAAATTGTGGCTGTGATGATCTTGTATAGGGTTGGAAGACAGGTGATAGGTCGGTAGTTTGACGACTTTGTGGTGTCTGAGCTTTTGGGTTTGACGTATGTTATTCCTTGTGTGTGTGTGGGGAATGTGAGTGGTTGTAGAATGGCTTTGTTAATTTGGTTTGTAAGTGCCTCGTGTATGCTGGAAAACTTTTTGGACCAGAAGTTTTGCATACTGTATATTCCAGGGCATTTCCAGTTGTGTGTGATTGTTTCTGTAATTTTTTGTGTAGTTAATGTGGAATTTTCCTGTTCTGTCATATGTTTATGTTTGTCTTCTTAGGCTTTGGTCCAGGGGTGTTACATTGTGTAGTTTGAGTTCTGACCATATACTTTTTCAATAATCTGCGAGTTCTTGATTGTTTGGTGACTCAGTCAATGCTGTCTGCTTATTAATTATAATTGCATAATAATTATTAAAATTATAATTATTATTGTGATGGGAAGATCTCTCTATTATTTTTGTTTTGCTCATATTTACACTCAGTTTCTGACTTTTCATGCCTTTTATGACCTTCTGCAGTTCCAAACGAAAGTCCGTAATAAGCACTTCATCTTCTGCATATCTTGGTCTATTTTTCACCGTGTAATATGAATACCACAGTTTTATCATTTTAGTATTTAAATATATTTGTAATGAAAACGTGAAAAGTTTCTGTGGATTTTTGATTTTTTCTTTTTCTAAATGCAGTTCAACTCTACTGGTGGATTTTTTTATATATGTTTTCAACATATCTTGAATCTACACGGCCATTTGGTAACGTATTTATAAGTTCCTTATGATAGTCTATAAATGTTACAGGCAAGTCTTTATTATATTCTATGGTGTTTTTGTTGATGTCTCGAATTGACTGTATATGATTCAAATTATTATTTTATTTCCAAATACCTGCTTGTTCATTGTTTCCATATTATTCCAATTTATTTCTTGGTTATGTGGTTATTATTTTCGTAAATAATTATATATTTAACATGAAATATTTATTGGTCTATAATTCCTCAGCTCTATCCTATATCCGTTCTTATGCTGTACCACGATTGCAGGATTGTTCCAGTTCTATGATATTTTTCCTTAGTCAAAGCATTTGCTTAGTAATATTTTAAGATTAAGGGTTCTTCTTCTTTCGGGAATTATTCGTTTTTTTTTTTGAGGAACATCATTTTCTTAGGAAACGGGATTTTTTTCTAAAAAAGTTGTCTTTCTAATTTCGTTTACTTCTATTTCCCTATTACTGCGTTTGGTTCTTCCAGCTTAGAAATATTTTGGTAATAATTTTTCTTACTTGAATGATTTCTCCTTGCTACTGATTCCTCTTGTATTTTCAGGTGATGTCCAAGTACATAAGGTGAATGAAGCAACAAGCCTTTATACATTAGATGTGGTAAGAATTCTGCAAAACAGGAAACGTATCTTATAAATTGATATTTTCCACATTGTTTATATAACTACTAAATACTCTTGTAATTATAATAAAGCATTTCAATTGTTAGAACTAATATTGGCTTGAAGCTCTGCCTCTACAAAATAATTAAAATACCTTTGATATGCAAATAACCACTTGAAACTACTGACTGTAGCCAGTTAGTATTCGGCTACATGAGAGCTGACATTGGTTAACAATTATGACGCTCAAGTGGACTGTCTACTTTGACAAATGATACTAATGCAACAATATTAACCAGGATTTGTGGTAGCTACTTCAAGGAACGGATTTAATACTTACCTTTATGATATTCAATGCTTAAGATAACTAATTTTGGTTATAACGTAGTTTGGATTATTCACAAGTGAGTATAACTTTGATTTCTAATTTTATAATTTATATAATTATTATATTATTAATAATATAACCCATTTGTACAAAGCTGAAAACACAATAAGTATTTATAATTAATATATTTAAAATAAACCGATACATTAAACGGTAAAAAAAAAATCATGACATATAATCCATAAGAGGACGAGAAAACTGAAAAAAGAATATTTAATATTTGCTTACATTAGCAATTTATATACACTCTACATTTTTTTTTTTTAATTAGTGTGTGAAATACTAAATAATTTTCAAAGTCTGTTCTGTTACCCCAAGGAAGGGGGAATAAGGCTATATCAGGTATTGCTTGGTGGAAGAAGAGTGCCAATTTGATCCAAAAGAGTTTGAAAATTGTTTAAAAGTTGGTTACACAAGTCTACAAAAAAATGTGTTGTTCCTGAACAAGGACCATATGGAAGACATCTATTCTGATGTTCTGAAACCTATTTTACCACCAGAATGTTCTGATGTCATCAACTTTTTTTTTTCGTGAGTCTTTAGTGTATGAAAATATGTGTGTTAAGGAAAAAAATGCATGAAAATAATTAGTTCCTTTTTTACAAAAATCGAGGCAGAGTTTATTGGTTTATTTTTATGATTAATAAAAATGTTAATCTGATTAGGAAATTTTTTAGGACATTTCAGCATTCTGGTGCTAAGGTAGCTTTCAGAACATCAGAATACATGTCTGCCGTATGAACTTTGTCCAAGAATAACATCTTTGTTTTGTGGACTGTGTTATTTTATAATTGATTAAAATGATTCGCAACCCTTTAATAACACAGGCCAACATTTGTCAAACCCTGAGACCAAACTATACTTTTTTTCGAACATTTTTGGTGCACTGAATCCAAATTCGACCTCAGAATTGCTCATTAGGTTTTCAAGATATCCTAACTTAAAAATGCAAAAACACGGTTTTCCGGTATATTCGGGATTATATTACACCGTATATTAATTTTTCTCCAGAAAACTAGCTGCGGCATCTAAAAGTGCTACCCTTCCCCTTCAAAATGAATTTTGAATTTTTCAGATATTTTATTTCTTCTCGGAGAAATCGTCCATTGAAATTAATTAGTTTGGCGTTTTCGTTACCACCATACCAATTTGGTTAAGAGTTTGTTACGTTTGCCTTTCTGTTGTGTTAAATTTTGATTCTTTTAGGATTTCAGAATGTAACGTCTTTTATCAATTTTCACTCGACGCCTGAGGTTATGTTAGGTTCATTTGCCTTTATGCTTTTTGGGGATTAATAGTGTGATGTCTTTTTCAACTTCGAAAAAAAATTGTGAATTTTTGTTAGAGAAACACGATACCGCAGTGGCGTAGCTAACACGGGTGGCATCCGGTGCGGATATCAATGGTGTCCCCATGAAAACTGTCAAATTCAACGTTAAGTAAAATAAAAAATCCGGTAAGTATAAAGTATGACATTCATGAAACATGGTTAAATAAACGTTTATTGTTATTTATAAAAGGTTCGTTTATTAATAAAATTGCAATATTAAAAATATTTAGACAGCTTAATAAACGAGAAACAAATGATTTTAAAATTTCTTCTTTCTGGTTTAAACAGCTGCAAACCCAGAAATCACATCTACAAAATTAATATTTTGGGTTGCCTCATGCGTCAAAGTGACAAGATTGCTTAGCCTCGTATTGCTCATTATTAACCTTAAGTAGTTTTTAATTAATTTTAACTTACTGAAGCTGCTCTTTACACAAAGTAACTGATACGTACATTATCATAAATAATTTTAGTGAGACGATAAGATTCGGAAGGGATTCTACAAAATTCCATTGCACGATGAATTTTTGTTGCATCATCAAATTTGCGATTATTTCATTTCATGAAGTTTTTGTAAGTTTTTTTAATTTTTTTAATCGCGGATGTCACCCACCAAACGGATGACACCCGGTGCGGGGCCGCTCCCCCGCCGCCCTCCCCTACCTACGCCACTGCGATACCGTCATAAAAAATATGGATTCCCATTTAAAAACTCAAAGTTGGCCTTGAAATAACCTTCAAAATGATCTTCCAAGGTCATCACAATTATATCATTTTATTACCCTTTCGAAATCCTTCAACTTTTGTCTGAAACTTTTTTTACTAAAAGTTGACATAAAAGAATTAAAATGGGATATATAATAACAAATAAACAATGTTGCTACTACAAAGATAATTTCTTCGAGAAGAAATACGATATCTGAAAAATTCAGAATGCATTTTGATGGGAAAGAGTAGTACTTACATATGCCGCAACGAGTTTTGTGGGGAAAAATTAATTCACGGTGTAATATAATCCTGAATATGGCGAAAAAAAAACCGTGTTTTTTGCATTTTAGTTTAGGATATCTAGAAAAACCTGATGTGGATGGGGTAATTCTGAGATAGGATTCGGATTGAGTGCACCAAAAATCTTTGGGAAAGTATACTCTGGTCTCAGGGTCCGGAGTTTCTTCCAATTTTGTTGACCTGTGTAATTTATTACGGCTAAAGTTGGTTTATATTTTTCCGAAAAACTCGATTTTTTAGGTCATCGTTTTTATTTACTCATTCTCAGGTCTCTAATAATACGATGGTACCTTTCTCAAATTGTTACGCTTAATGGAACTATTAAAATTTAAAATTATATGAAAATATCATTTTGTTGTTAGATCCTTAAAGATGGTCAAATAAACGATAAGAATACTGACCCAAGAAAACCAGTTTAATAAAAAATATAAACCCTCTCCTGCTAACTTATCACTCAATCAATTTATAAATAATCTTATGACTGTCGCGGAGTAGTCCCATGAGGTAATATTGTGTTTGAATGAAACCAATTTCATAAATTGATTCTGAACTTTTTCAAAGTGGAAACATGTGACACATGAGTTGGAGATAAGACAGAAGAGGAATATTCCATGATAGATCTGACAAGGGACTGATATTATATTTTAAGAGTAAAAATATTTCTAGCTACTCTCCAAACAAAGCCCAAAAATTTTAACGATTGCTAGTTTCTCAAAATCGAATAAAAGTCCGGTTTGAGGTCTAATATTTTATAAATATTTAACTCCATTTTTCGAATTAGGAATTAAATTATTTAAATAAGATGAAAAACTTTTTTTTGATTCTATGAAATGACATTACTTCGTATTTACCAATATTTAAAAAAAGGTGATTAATTTTATACAGTCTGTCAGGTAAGAATGCGACCGCTCGTATTCTTGAAAAAATGTGTTTCGAGAGCATTTTTTTCCATCAATGTATTCTTCGGTGTGCGACATTACCTTAGTAAGTTGTCCAATCGCGCGGGCAGGACCTTATCATCCTCACACATCTAGGAAGGTTCGTATTTGTAATATGACATAGTTTTGCTCACCCCTATGTATTTTTTTCGAAATTTTTGATGGAGGATTTTTCCGACTTGGTTGTGGCGATATGGATAGAATTTTGGCTGTAACACATCCAATATATGTTTCAGGTATTCATCTTTTTCATTGGATAGCAATTAACTTGGTCGATGCGTTCACCAATCACATCCATCTTGTATACTTTTGTGGGTATAATTTGATCCTAGATGGTGGCAATGAAGCCTTCAGTCTCAGGGAAAGGATTCCTATAACGCAGATATACGGAAGATTCGAGCGTGTCAATTGCATTACTTTCAATAATGGGTAAGTGTTTGCTGTGCAATGCTTTACCACGACATCGTTATTTCAGCTTTATCACTGTCATTACCTCCGATACTGGATTTTAGTGTACCTCCGAAAGCCTGAGAGTGGTGATATAGTTGTCTTTGATGCCCAGATACTACATCGGGATACCTCTACTCCCCTGTGTTCTAGGTAAGTGGAAACGCTCCAGTGATGAGTGGAGATGATGAGCCCTTCATTTCTGGAATTCCAGGTTTTAATATTAAGATTTTAAAGCTCCCTTTTAGTCTATTTTATCACTTCAAAACTGTACGTTGCGTATGTATTTATGGCTTTAGTTATATTTCTAGCAGAAAGCTTGGAGAGCAAGATGAGCGCACACGGCTGAGGTAGGTTTGTGTAGTATCTTTTTTGGTCTCCTCGTGATCTATTTCTTTAGCCAGAAGATATCCAACACATTTATATCTTCTTGTTTCTCCATTCCCTCTACGGTGCCCTGGTCTGCACTAAAATCAAAGTTCTTCTGATGGACCCACCGTTACCTCTCCATTCCAGTCAGTCTACACTTCTCAGTACGAAACTTCATCTGTATGTCAGTTTTTTATTGTTCAACACATGATAGTAGGTTTTGCAAATAGCCTGAAGATTCAGTATACAGTTTCAGATCCTCCATGTACCCAAAGTAGTTGATTTTCCGCTCCGAAAGTGGAAGGTTTTAACCCTGGTTTTATCTGTTTAGAACATTTGTCAGTGAGCGAAGCGCCAAGCAGAACCACAGAGGGCTAAGAGGGTTATCCTGAAATTTATTTATATTTATTATTATTATCATAGTTATTATAAATTTAGACCCTGAAGATATTCGGGTCAGTTTTGACGTTGGATTAACATCTTGAGAGATTTGGTCTACAGAAAGCAAAGTCCTACCACTAGATACATATCTGAATAATATTTCATAATTTCAACATGTTCAAAAATTATCTATTATCAACTCACTAGAGGTTAAAGTTTTATCAGTGAACATTCTGTCTCATTTGAAATAGATATGCACTAAAGATATTAATCTCGTATTTAATGCACGTTAGGACAAACAAAATACCCAAATTACTTAAAAAATCCAGTATTCGCACAATCTTCAGTCTGGTAGAAACATTTTATATTGTTTGAAATCACCAAAAAAAAAAAACAATTCCTTTACAAACAGAAAGTAATTTTTAGATTTCCATCTTTATGAGCTACGTTTGTATGTGGGAGAAACTGCAAGATTAACAGCAACTAAAATTAAGAAACATGATACATGTTTTAAAAAGGAAAAAATTGTATAGTTAGCTTCGCTGAACATTAACACTCTACAGGTCATACCATCAACGTAAGAGAAATCTTGCTTTCTGTTTTTTTAAAACCAACCTCTATAGACGAAAGTTTAGGGAACTAATCGAAATTTACACCCTAACAACATTAATATTTGTGTTTACGGTCTACATCATACATGAAAAACGATCATTACACTAGGACACACATACTTTACTTTGACTTCTTCAGCTCACTCAGTGCTCTAATCTAGATGAATAAAGATCCCTTAAGGCGAAACGTCGGAAAGTTACTCCAGTTGATATGGCCTAATTCCGAGAATCACGATTTCTTAATAATCTCCTGGCTACAAGACAGTATTAATCAGTTAGGAAAGTTGCCCTCTTATTGAGAGGTCAATCCGAAAAAAACATGAAAATATACTTCAAAAAGTCAAATTATTGTCTTTCATAAACCAAATTTTAATTGTAAATAACTAACTGGTAACATATTATAAAAAATTCCGAACTATAATTTGTATGAAGGTTCAGCTGGAAAGTTAATACAAACAGTATTAAAATATTTTAAAATAGTTACATGTAATTTACGTTTTAATAAAATAAAAGATGATTTCAGAGAAAAAGTTACTATATAAAATTATTCGTAAGATCGGTTTTGACTTGTACAATTTCTAGTTAGTGCACCACAAGCATAACCAAACTTGGGAGAATTCAAGTAATTTAAAATAGAACCCTATATGCTTCTAGATTCACCTCATCTAATAACTAAAATATAACTTTTTCTTCTCGAAGTGCCATATCAGATATGCACGTAGGCGACCCTTTCGCCTTTGTCTGTTGTTGTTGCCTTTTTAAGTATTACCACAGATAAAGGGGACGTACAGTTTAATGCTGGTTCCTAACGGCCAAAGTGAGAGAGATTTACTAGGCATGATACTACAGGTGGTTAGCCATTGCCGTCCCGAGAGAGTAATAAATTTTATTTATCTATTTTTAATATTATTTCCCGAGCCAAGATACCAACTCGGGTCGCTGGCGCGGAAAGCAGACACTCTAACCACTATATAGAGGTCTAAATTTAGAAACAATTAGAGAATTTCTTAACAAAATTATTGCTTAATATTAAAAAAAAAAACATTTCTAAACCAACCTGATTAGAGTCTCGCATACACAATCCAACAGTAACAGTGGTTACTTCTGCTTAACGGCGGGTTAGTTGAAAACTATTATCTGTATCAATTGCAGTGGTTTTTGCAATATTTCCATACTTTTAAATAAAGTAAGAGTAAGAGTAATTTAGCCAGCGGAATCTCTTTTATCTTTATAATTAAACGTGAAGTGCATAGATCATTACCAGAGAAAATTAAAGAGACCTATTCAAGAATTTTTTTTTTCAGTGCCTGTGAATGAATTGAGACTAAAACTATTATAGAATTGGAGAGATTTGGCACTTACTTGATGAAAAACCATTTTTAGGAAATTAACTAACCTGAACAATAGTTTGTCTTTTCATTTCCCAAAAACTATTATAGTAGTGTATATACGTGGCGAGCAAAAGTAGAAAAAACAATTTTCTCTTAAAGAAATAACATTAAAATAAATTTCTTCCTTTTAAAAAGATAAATAACGGAGTTATTTACTTTTTGATAAAAGAGATATTTAATGTTCCGATTACTACTTTTTTTTCCCTACGGATCCGATTTCAGATATTTACATGTGTTTGGAAGTTTGCAAAAATGGGAACCAATAAAAGTTTAGCAAACATAAACTCGAGTAAAGGCCTTTCGAGAGAGGACGTTCCTTTTGTATAAATACAAAAAGTTTCTCCATTATTTGTTTCTTATGGGATTTTATATAAATAAACCAGCATGTGATAAAACTTATAAAGAAGATGCTTGGAGGACTATTTCTTTTTTGAGGCATACATACATCTTAAATTCCTGTTTTACCCACTACTGGATGTATAAACTTTGTATTACTGGAATATATTGCGCCATTTTTTGAGTGATCTGAATTTTTGTTTAGAAGAGCCATTCTAAAACAGCTATTTACGTTACAGATTCTAAAAGTGGTGCTTTTTTTTCATAATTAGTAAGCAAATAAGCTCACATAATTTTACTAGAACTCTTGTTTAAGAGATATCAATGACTTTCCGATATTACTCTAAACAAGACTACAAAAAAAAAAAAAAAATGAAATTAACTAATTTTATTTTTTATTATAATAAAACCAATTTTTAATTTTTTAAAAATTAATAATCGTAACTTCCTAATTCTTGACACTAGAGTTATGTACTTAATCAATGACAAACTTTTGGATATCCAATTTGACTATATGCCAACGTCGTATATATTCACAAAACAATATGAAATTGGGTGCGATCCAACTCTATGGATTAAAGTAGAGACTCCGACTAAGGTCTGGTCTATTATTCATACGGATCAATAATTTCGAGCAGAGTACTGTTGGCATATAGGTAGAAAAGTCCAAATGGACCTTTAGCATTAACTAGGGACAAGTGACATAGGCAGAAATTCACATAATACAAGCATGTGTCCATGAGAACATTAGAAGGGACTAGCGTAGCCAAGAAATATATATTCGCACACAGTCAAACTGCTCTAAATCCTTTAGAAGCTTATGAATTCCAGAATATTCGGGGATAGAAGGTCATAAAAAAAAGCAGACGAATTAGCAAGATTTCGTAGCTACATCATACAGAGAACCAAAACCAGCTTTTCGGATACCAAAATAGATCGTAAAAAAAACGACAATTAAAAAATGTTTTAATCAACAACATCTAGATCATTGGCATGCCATATCCTGGCTAAAGACATGCAAGGGACGTAATTGGCGGCTCCTCAAAGAAAGTAACAACTGTCATCTTTTGTTAACTAAGGGCCCATACCAAACTTATGGTGGAACTGACCACCAGCCATTATCATTTAAAAAAACATCTACTGAAAATGTGTATCGGCAAAGGTCATACGACATAAAAACTATGTGAGAGGAGAAGAAGAAATGGCAATGCATATTATATATGAAATGTGCAGCTTTAACTAACTTGGACAAACATAAACTATTCGGAGATCTACATCGAGGCGATAAATTATTACAGGAAGCCAATAAAGTCACCTAAAGGAACGATGCTAATGTAACCAAGAGAGAGGACCAAAGTAAGCCAAGAGGCTGCAGTGAACAAACAGGCACAATTGCCTACCCCCACCAACCAACTATGTGTACTCTACGAATAGACTTACCCGGGATTTGGGAGTATACACCTGGCCTCGCTTATTTAATATCACAGTTCTACAGGGTTTCATCTTGTTTATCTTCTCATCACCACCCCTACAGTGTTACCAGAAAGGTCAGCGATTCAACAAAAAATCTGTAGAGGGGAACCTTTGTCTACGACGCATTGTAGTAAATGTATCAGTCAGCTCGAACTTCGTCGAAATGACGCGTTCTGCGGCCGCTAAATATATTAAACAGGCGGTGTTGTTTGTTAAGAGGTATTTAAATGAGACGAAAAATGTCCACGACTTGCCAAAACGTGGCTCGGTAGGCAAAGTCATGTCTTTGTTTTCACGGAACCCGAAATTGATGCTTCGTCATGGAGCGGCAAAATTTAAAAATTGGGGTTTGAATGAATTTGAATGTCCCATGAGATAATTCGACAACAACTTCGTGCTCATGAAATCAAATTCCGAAGCACGTTGAAGAAATCTTTGCTGGGCGAAAATCACGTCCCGGCTCGCTTGGGCCCACGATAAGATATTAGAGTGGCCCACACAGTTGCCGGACGCCAATGTTATTGAAAACGTTTGATCCCTTGTAAGAAGAAAGCTCAGAGTAAAGACTCTGAGGATATTGACTCAGTTGTTTCGCGAGAGTCAAAAAATTTGCACAGTATGCAGAAAATCTCGTCAGGAGATTATCGATGCAGGAGATTGTACAACTTATAAGGTAATTGTTGTTAGCACACCAAAGAAATACATTAATGGCAAAAAAATGTTCTCGAAACACATCTTTTCAAGAAAACGCACAAAAAATTATATTAACACCTACCAGTTTAAAGACAAATGTGGAAAGAAAACTCTTCATAATAAATAGGTTACTATAGAATGGTTGTATAAATGGTACACAGTTGAAAAAAACCTTTTATTTTTAGACAGGTATATTTTTAAGCAAATATTAGACACTTTTGTAAATAACGGTATGCCATTTTAATAAAAGAGTTGACACTTAATCCCTGCTATACACATTTTGTGAACAAGTTTTTGCGTAAAATTTGTGGCCTACTTGTTAGATTTGCTATTGTTTTAGAGTTATATTGTGTTTTTTAACGAGAACAATGAGTAACAAACGCGATAATGCTATGTTCAAATGTTTAATAATTAGTATTTAACAAGATAAAAAATTAAATTTGATCCATTTTCACCTTAAAAATTAAAACAGTTTTGCTAGAAAAATCAAAAAGTGTGGATTTTTAGTTACCTAAAGAATCTTTAGGAACAGAAAAAGATCAGGCAATATATATATATATATATAAATATATATATATATATATATATAATATACATACATATATATATATATAAATATATATATAATATATATAAATATATATATATATTATATATATGTTTTTCTTTTTTCCTGACGGTTAATGAATAAATTTAGGATAGTTTTTTGTTCTTGGTCTTGCGGTCAATTTTTAATGAAACAAGTTTACTTTTGGTTAACGTTTCGGTTTATCTTATTTAAACCATCAACAAGAAAGAAAATTTTTTTTATTAGTGTTAATGTTTAAGATGATTGTGATGTTTTATACAGAAATATTTATAGAGAATAAATATAGTGTTTATTATAATTTTCCTACCTTATATCTAGTTGGATCTTTTGGTTTAATGATTTACATGTTAACAGTTTTCACAGTTTTCGTAGTACGAAATTTAAAAGGTTCACATATTTTATTTTACTATTTGTACAGGTAAAATGGGTAAATCCAAAATTTATTTTATTGCATTCATATTGTTGTTATTTTAATTGTTATTAGTCTAGTAATTAGGTTTTATTAGGTTATTAAATCAATGTATACAATACTTAGGCATTCCGTGTCATTTCGATAATTTAAGGTGTTATTTGTTTCTTCGTAAATGTTATCATTTCCTTTGTGTTTCGTTTTTTATGATTATTTTCAAAATCTAGGATTTTGGCATTATTAAAATTGAAATTATGCAATTCATCTATGGCATGTTTTGATAGGGCAGTATGGTTTTTGGTTTGTGTTTTTCTTATGCTGTTTTTATGTTCTGTTATTCGTCTCCTTAA
>CM032446.1:53162683-53270183 GCA_019049505.1 Pachyrhynchus sulphureomaculatus
TTTTTGGAAATTAAAGACTTCTTCTGTTATTAATCTCTGAGCAGAATTTTGCCTTTTCCTCGGAACCCGAATCCATATTATTTGAACAGTAGGATCCAAAAAACATTCTTCAGTGGGCAATTTTATTAGTTTTAAAATGCGCCAGACGACGAGTTACGGTATCCAAAATTTTTTTTTCAATTCTTCCCGGTTTCAGTCTGGGTTGTAGATATTTCATTTTGATTTGGAAATCACTCGAATTAAAGGAATAACTAATGATATGGTGGGAGTATTTTCCTCGGAGAACACCGTGGTTAGTTCATTTGCGGGTTGTAATGCATTTCCGCTTGACAATCCTCAAAAATTTTCCATTCTTCGGTCATCTAAAAACTCCGGAGATGTTGATAAAATTTGTGACAACAATAGATAACGGACATAGTAACCTGATCAATTATTATGAAGGGTACTGTTCCATCTTGTAGAAACCTCCTGTTTCACTTCTTTGGCAAACATATGTTCTTGCACTTTTTTTAATGTGTCGTTTGCTAGAACATTGATGTTTGAAAATATCCTACATGCTGCCCTAACATTTTTTTCAAAATTTTATCTAATTACTCGATTGTAGAAAACAGCTTCGTTATGCTTAAATGAAGTGTATGAGCAAGCAGGGGGGGGTGTTTCTGAAGAAATCATTAATTGCTTTCTTGTTATTAGCGCCGTTATCAGGAACAACAGTTACAATTTATTTGCAATATTTCACTTGTTAAAAATTTTTTGTTCAACGCATTAGGAAATATTTTCGCTGTATGTGAACCAACTATTTCATTTGTAGCTAACACTCGCGATGTTAAAAACGATCATTGTATATAAAATAAGACGTCACTGTAAGAATTACCACCTAGTGCTGTCGGATGTCCCATATATCTGTTGATATGGCAACATTCTCTACTTTATGCAACATATTTTGTAACTCTGAGACGCTGTCTTTCGTATCGTTTAGGTAAAAATATCGTGTGTTTTTTTTTAGTTTTTTTCTGCTCGGAGGAGTATAGCGTGGCTCTAATTCCCGAGTGCTATTCCAAAAAACCCTTCATTCTTCTACTTCAACTATCATTTTCAGTAGCGCAGAATCAATTCTAGCTAGTTTTCGATTCAAGAAGTATATTTGTTTCCTTCATTCCAAAAAGTTTTTTTAATTGTTTCGGTGTGTCTAACATTTTTTTTGTTAAATTAGAACTAATAAAAATACCTATTTTTATATTGGTACTATTGGTAGTAGTATTCAATATTTCTACTTCCTGATGTAGCACTTGAAGGTCGGCACTTAGCGTAATAGTTTCGGATTCGGATGACGGAGTTTTGTGTATTTTCTGAGGAACAACCTGGTTTTTCTAATTGGTCTTTTCATTTGCTTTATTTATTGATTGTTCTGTTTCAGTGTCTTTTGGAGACATTTATAGTTTTATAGTGGGAATGTATTTTTAAATAAATGTAGGCTTCCAAATTTGTTGTTCGCGCCAAAATTTTTTATTATTTTATTCGCATATCTTGCAAGCAGCTTGTTTACAGTCAATTTTTTTAACCACTTCCACACCAGCGAACGTTTGTTACAACCAGGTCCTCATTTTTCTGTTTTCTTTATAAAGTTTACTTTAACTTTTTAATTAATTCAGCACTCAAACTAACAGTCAACATCAAACACTAATACTCACGAACGACGATTCATCCCAATACTACTAAAAATAAAAAATAATAAATAATTGAATTAATCGGCATGCTGGAGTTCGAGTTTCGTTTCGGCGAATCGGCAAAATCGAGCAATTCCGATGAAATTTTAAATTTTATAATAAAGCGGACGCACGCAACATCAAAGGGTAGTAGGGGAAGATGGGCGATGATTTTAATTCGAAGTATAATCCGATTTATCAAAATCATTCATAACCTGAGATCAGAAATCCGATTATTGTAATAAATGCGCAATTATGTCTTCTACCCTATGAAATATGCTAATGATGATGATGAATGTTCTCAAGTGAACTACTTGACAATAGGTATTCTGTGTTTTCGCTGTGATAGAGACCTTAGTAGATTGGGTGTCTGTTTCGTGGAGGTGGGGTGATATTAGCTGTGAATAATAATTATCACAGATGACCTTCAGGGCCGTACGCAACAATGTCGCATAATATAAGATATAGTTTAGTGGTGAAGTAAGCATTCAATATGTAACATTGAATGTATCCTTATTTATATACCTCCAAATACTTCTCAACAAGAACTTATTGCATTGTTTGAATACATTGAAATATTTTCACTTTATGTAAGATAGCATAATGTTGTATTAATTTTGAGTGACTTTACATAATCCTAACCTATATGAAAACCTCAGTTGAAGAACCAAAAATTGGCAAATTAAATAATTTTATTCATTTGTTTGATATGGAACAATTTACAAAATCTCCAAGCACGTTCTTTCAAATTTTAATTGTCTCGTTTCCAGAGAATTTGTTTTCTACCAGTAGAGGGAGGACAACCAACTACCATCCTTCTTAGGAACATTTCCTTCTCTTTTCACTCTAAAAAATCTGTGTTGCCCGGCAAATACATTCCAATCTCGGTATAACTTTAGAAAGCGTATTTTCCACTCCTTTCTGACATAATTTTGAAAAAAAAATGTAGATTGGTCTGAGTTTATATATGCCCTGTAATAACAATAAGGCATGTGCACGGTTTTACGAGATACTATATGAAAGTGGCCTTGATAGTGCGTTCTCCCCCCCCCCCCCCTCTATTAGTCATAATAGAACGTATCCAGAATGGTTTTTACAACTCAAATAATCAGGCTCATCAAAGTCGTAAATACGGAAATTTCAAGAAAATTCAAACAACTTCAGTTTAGCAATATTGGAACAGCAATACAAAGAAACATCGAGCAGATATAAAAAGGAAGATTTCAAGTTGATTCAAAAATGTTTTGGTCATTTATTATTAAAAAAAAAAAAATAATAATAAATTTTACTACCTGAAGGACGATAATTCTCAGTACTTCGAAAGTATTGCAAAATGCATTTGCCATTTTTTTTGGTACTGCGTACGCCGCTTTAACGAATCTGACTTGTTCTAAGTCAATCTACCCATGACAGTTCTTCTATCACAGTGCGCACCATTATCTTTTCTTTTCAACTTAGCTATTAAAAACAACAAAGGCATATCTGGAAATATGGAAAGAGGCAAGAAGTTATCCCAGTCTATTCAATTTACTCCACGTACAACGCTTTTTAAGCAGTCTTTTATATGAAGAACATCATCCTCTGGAATAATTTAGCCCAGTGTTGTGTTCCACCGAGTACAATTTACAGCGATTCAAAGAACAACCGTGAATCGCGTTTTTTTTCGCACAAACGCCTATCTTGGACCGCTTTAGGGAATTCCCTGCAGCACGATGCGATAGACCCATAAAAAAAAGAAAGGAGATCAAAATCAAATATCAATTATAGACCTGTGTCTATATTATCTTCCTCTGCGAAGGTTTTTTTGAAATGTTGATACGTGATTGTTTATTTAATTAAATTAAACGTTTAATCTTCCCTAAACAACACGGTTTTTTAGTAATCGCAGTATAATGAGTAACTTCACCTGTCTTACCTAATAGGTTGGGCAGGGCTTTTAAATAATTGTAATAAGTAGACCTCCCACTGTTGTTTACACAGACTTTTCAAAGGCTTTTAACAAAATAAATCATTCTCTTTTGTGAAAAAACTGTCTCAGATGGGATTCACTGAGAATCTGATAATGTTTTTTGAATCGTATCTGAGAGACTGCTCATAATATGTTTGAAATTCGTGGGGGCCATAAGTCTGTTAAATTCAATACCAATAGCGGGTTCCTCAGGGTAGTAATCTTGCTTCCTCTATTATTCTTAATTTTAACAATAATATATTGTAATAGAATATTTCTAGTAATATTTGTTGCTCTTTGCTGGTGATATAAAACTTATTCAAAGAATTCAAGAGACAAATGATTGTTATTTCATTCGGTGGTAATCTTATTGTTGTGGTGGATACATTAATGCCTTAGTACCTAACAAGTGTAACTCTAAATGTTAAAAATGCTTTACTATGACATTTACAAAAAGTTGGAGCCCAATTAAAATTTAAATTATAACATAGGGGGTACACCAATTAAAAGTTTGTGACACTTCCTAAAGACTTTGGAGTCATTTTTGACCCCAAACTTTCTTTTTCATTATATATTAATAGTATCTGCGGCAATGCAGAGAGAATGCTCGGGTTTATACTAAATAACTAGGGGTGATTTTGCAAATAGTCAAACATTAAAAACACATTTGTTTTAGCTTCGTAAGAGCTAAGCTTGAATTTAGTGTGGTGGTTTGGAATTTCATTCTTTATAAATATATTACTCAATTGGAAAAAATATCCAACGAAGGTTCGTTAAATTTTTACATTTAAGAGGGATTGGGTATATCAATCCTAGAGGTCTGGAACAGAGCATTCTCTTGCATAGATTTCAAATACCATCTTTATTTAATCGCAGACATTATTATTGGTTCAATTTTTATTTTAAGGTATATAGATCCCTTATAGATTGCTCTGAGATATTATCACAAGTAAACTTTCATATCCCTTCATGAACTATCAGACTTGCTTCTATGTTCTACTTGCCTACACCTTCTATAAAATTTCTTAATTAAAACACCACTGTATCAAGTGTATGGATATATTTAATAAAACCTGGAGTAACATTGATCAGTGCGGGGGGCCGGACTCCCTTTCTACTATCTACAATTTACCCACGCAATAAGAGGTAGATTGTTTCAGAATCTGAAAACATGTTTGTTATACATTTCATTCTACTTCATTCTATTCCATTCCATTTCATACCATTTTGTTGCAATGCCTCCGTATTTGGGGATTTTTTTCTTGTATTTCGTTTGGATGTTTGTGTCGTTGGGGACACAAAACTATGTCAATTAGATAGGTGACTTTTCTTTTTTGCACTGAAAAGTAATATCGGGTCTATTGGCGGAGACTGTTTTATCTGTATGGATACTGATGTCCCAATAGAGCTTGTAATCTTTATTTTCAAGTATGGATGTTGGTGTGTATTTGTACTAGGGATCTGTGTTTTCTATGAGTTTGTATGTTGAACTGTGGCTAGTGCTTTGTGAACTACTTTTGCCGCAGTGCTTGTATTGGTTTTGTGTGTAGTAATCTTATGTCTACGATTTCCTCTTCCTCCTGCCTTCCTCTCGGTAGTAAGTCTTTCTTTTCATGCGTTGGGTTGTAATTTCCTGTATTTGATGAATGCGAACGTATAAGGATGTGAATGTTTTTTCTATGTCTGTGTGTGACCATTTGATGATACCAAATGAATATGTGAGTATAGGTATAGCGAACGTGTTGATGGCTTTAGTAAGATTCTTGGAGTTGAGTTTTGTTTGTTAAAGTTTCGTCAGTCTGTTTTTGAATTCGATTCTGAGCTCTGTTTTGAGGTGAGTGTGGTTGAGTTTGGTGCTTTGTTGGAAGCATAGATATTTGGTGGCCTTTTCATGGGCCTTTGTTGATGTGGAGCACTTTACATTTACTTATATCAAATTCCATATTGATATCTAAGGTGAATGCTTCTGTGATCCTAAGGAGTTCTTTCAGCTGTGTTTCTGCGGCAGCGTAAAGTTTTATGTCATCATATATAGGAGGTGGTTTATTTTGTTGGTTCACTTTTTGGTGTTGATGTTGAAGCCATGGTCTGTTCTGTTTAGTGTATTTGAGAGTGGATTAAGACAGAGGAAAAACCATAATCATAATTTGCGCGAGAAAATTGCCTGAGGTTTTGGTTGATTTTGTAGATTTCTGGGGCTCTGATTAACCAGCTGTGGGGTATGGAATCGAAGGCTTTTTATAGTTTATGTAACCGGTGTGCAGGTTTTTGTGTTCTTTTCTGGTTTGTCTTATGATCTATGATTAGCTGCTCTTTGCATCCTCGGCTATTTTTTTCCTGCGCCCCTTCTGCCCTTCTGTGAGAATATTGTTATCTATTAGGTGTTGTTCTATTTTCTTGGAAATTGTGGCTGTGATGATCTTGTAATAGGGTTGGAAGACAGGTGATAGGTCGGTAGTTTGACGACTTTGTGTGTCCTGAGCTTTTGGGTTTGACGTATGTTATTCCTTGTGTGTGTGGGGAATGTGAGTGGTTGTAGAATGGCTTTGTTAATTTGGTTTGTAAGTGCCTCGTGTATGCTGGAAAACTTTTTGGACCAGAAGTTTTGCATACTGTATATTCCAGGGCATTTTCAGTTGTGTGTGATTGTTTCTGTAATTTCTTGTGTAGTTAATGTGGAATTTTCCTGTTCTGTCATATGTTTATGTTTGTCTTCTTAGGCTTTGGTCCAGGGGTGTTACATTGTGTAGTTTGAGTTCTGACCATATACTTTTTCAATAATCTGCGAGTTCTTGATTGTTTGGTGACTCAGTCAATGCTGTCTGCTTATTAATTATAATTGCATAATAATTAATTAAAAATTATAATTATTATTGTGATGGGAAGATCTCTCTATTATTTTTGTTTTGCTCATATTTACACTCAGTTTCTGACTTTTCATGCCTTTTATGACCTTCTGCAGTTCCAAACGAAAGTCCGTAATAAGCACTTCATCTTCTGCATATCTTGGTCTATTTTTCACGTGTAATATGAATACCACAGTTTTATCATTTTAGTATTTAAATATATTTGTAATGAAAACGTGAAAAGTTTCTGTGGATTTTTGATTTTTTTTTTCTAAATGCAGTTCAACTCTACTGGTGGATTTTTTTATATATGTTTTCAACATATCTTGAATCTACACGGCCATTTGGTAACGTATTTATAAGTTCCTTATGATAGTCTATAAATGTTACAGGCAAGTCTTTATTATATTCTATGGTGTTTTTGTTGATGTCTCGAATTGACTGTATATGATTCAAATTATTATTTTTATTTCCAAATACCTGCTTGTTCATTGTTTCCATATTATTCCAATTTATTTCTTGGTTATGTGGTTATTATTTTCGTAAATAATTATATATTTAACATGAAATATTTATTGGTCTATAATTCCTCAGCTCTATCCTATATCCGTTCTTATGCTGTACCACGATTGCAGGATTGTTCCAGTTCTATGATATTTTTCCTTAGTCAAAGCATTTGCTTAGTAATATTTTAAGATTAAGGGTTCTTCTTCTTTCGGGAATTATTCGTTTTTTTTTTTGAGGAACATCATTTTCTTAGGAAAACGGGATTTTTTTCTAAAAAAGTTGTCTTTCTAATTTCGTTTACTTCTATTTCCCTATTACTGCGTTTGGTTCTTCCAGCTTAGAAATATTTTGGTAATAATTTTTCTTACTTGAATGATTTCTCCTTGCTACTGATTCCTCTTGTATTTTCAGGTGATGTCCAAGTACATAAGGTGAATGAAGCAACAAGCCTTTATACATTAGATGTGGTAAGAATTCTGCAAAACAGGAAACGTATCTTATAAATTGATATTTTCCACATTGTTTATATAACTACTAATATCTTGTAATTATAATAAAGCATTTCAATTGTTAGAACTAATATTGGCTTGAAGCTCTGCCTCTACAAAATAATTAAAATACCTTTGATATGCAAATAACCACTTGAAACTACTGACTGTAGCCAGTTAGTATTCGGCTACATGAGAGCTGACATTGGTTAACAATTATGACGCTCAAGTGGACTGTCTACTTTGACAAATGATACTAATGCAACAATATTAACCAGGATTTGTGGTAGCTACTTCAAGGAACGGATTTAATACTTACCTTTATGATATTCAATGCTTAAGATAACTAATTTTGGTTATAACGTAGTTTGGATTATTCACAAGTGCGTATAACTTTGATTTCTAATTTTATAATTTATAATTATTATATTATTAATATTAGGTAACCCATTTGTACAAAGCTGAAAACACAATAAGTATTTATAATTAATATCTTTAAAATAAACCGATACATTAAACGGTAAAAAAAAATCATGACATATAATCCATAAGAGGACGAGAAAACTGAAAAAAGAATATTGAATATTTGCTTACATTAGCAATTTATATACACTCTACATTTTTTTTTTTTTTAATTAGTGTGTGAAATACTAAATAATTTTCAAAGTCTGTTCTGTTACCCCAAGGAAGGGGGGGGGGAATAAGGCTATATCAGGTATTGCTTGGTGGAAGAAGAGTGCCAATTTGATCCAAAAGAGTTTGAAAATTGTTTAAAGTTGGTTACACAAGTCTACAAAAAAATGTGTTGTTCCTGAACAAGGACCATATGGAAGACATCTATTCTGATGTTCTGAAACCTATTTTACCACCAGAATGTTCTGATGTCATCAACTTTTTTTTTCGTGAGTCTTTAGTGTATGAAAATATATATATGTTAAGGAAAAAAATGCATGAAAATAATTAGTTCCTTTTTACAAAAATCGAGGCAGAGTTTATTGGTTTATTTTTTATGATTAATAAAAATGTTAATCTGATTAGGAAATTTTTTAGGACATTTCAGCATTCTGGTGCTAAGGTAGCTTTCAGAACATCAGTATACATGTCTGCCGTATGAACTTTGTCCAAGAATAACATCTTTGTTTTTGTGGACTGTGTTATTTTATAATTGATTAAAATGATTCGCAACCCTTTAATAACACAGGCCAACATTTGTCAAACCCTGAGACCAAACTATACTTTCGAACATTTTTGGTGCACTGAATCCAAATTCGACCTCAGAATTGCTCATTAGGTTTTCAAGATATCCTAACTTAAAAATGCAAAAACACGGTTTTTTTTCGGTATATTCGGGATTATATTACACCGCATATTAATTTTTCTCCAGAAAACTAGCTGCAGCATCTAAAAGTGCTACCCTTCCCCTTCAAAATGAATTTTGAATTTTCAGATATTTTATTTCTTCTCGGAGAAATCGTCCATTGAAATTAATTAGTTTGGCGTTTTCGTTACCACCATACCAATTTGGTTAAGAGTTTGTTACGTTTGCCTTTCTATTGTGTTAAATTTTTGATTCTTTTAGGATTTGAGAATGTAACGTCTTTTATCAATTTTCACTCGACGCCTGAGGTTATGTTAGGTTCATTTGCCTTTATGCTTTTTGGGGATTAATAGTGTGATGTCTTTTTCAACTTCGAAAAAAAATTGTGAATTTTTGTTAGAGAAACACGATACCGCAGTGGCGTAGCTAACACGGGTGGCATCCGGTGCGGATATCAATGGTGTCACCCCATGAAAACTGTCAAATTCAACGTTAAGTAAAATAAAAAATCCGGTAAGTATAAAGTATGACATTCATGAAACATGGTTAAATAAACGTTTATTGTTATTTATAAAAGGTTCGTTTATTAATAAAATTGCAATATTAAAAATATTTAGACAGCTTAATAAACGAGAAACAAATGATTTTAAATTTCTTCTTTCTGGTTTAAACAGCTGCAAACCCAGCCCATCTACAAAATTAATATTTTGGGTTGCCTCATGCGTCAAAGTGACAAAATTGCTTAGCCTCGTATTGCTCATTATTAACCTTAAGTATGTTTTTAATTAATTTTAACTTACTGAAGCTGCTCTTACACAAAGTAACTGATACGTACATTATCATAAATAATTTTAGTGAGACGATAAGATTCGGAAGGGATTCTACAAAATTCCATTGCACGATGAATTTTTGTTGCATCATCAAATTTGCGATTATTTCATTTCATGAAGTTTTTGTAAGTTTTTAATTTTTTTAATCGCGGATGTCACCCCCAAACGGGTGACACCCGGTGCGGGCCGCTCCCGCCGCCCTCCCCCACCTACGCCACTGCGATAACCGTCATAAAAAATATGGATTCCCATTTAAAAACTCAAAGTTAGCCTTGAAATAACCTACAAAATGATCTTCCAAGGTCATCACAATTATATCATTTTATTACCCGTTCGTAATCCTTCAACTTTTGTCTGAAACTTTTTAGTGTTCCGTACGGAACACTTATAAGATCACTTCGGTGTCTGTCTGTCCGTCTGTCTGTCTGTCTGTCTATCTGTTCGTCTGTCACACCCGATTTTCTCCGAAACTATTTGTCATAGAAAGTTGAAATTTGGTAGTAATATAGGAATTGATGGCCTCATTAGAGCCATGTAGTTTTTAAAGTTAAATTTTGACTTAAGGGGTTAGTTTTGGGGGAGTGAAATCGGAAGTGAAAAAAAAATATTTTAAACTAGGTAATCGAGTGTGGTGTCAAATAAAAGCTTGTGAAAACACGAGTAAAAAATATATATATAATGTAATACTTGCGAGCACTTTTCTTTACATTATTTTTAAAAAATCGCGAAAAATCGCTGTCCACCCGCCTTATCTCGGAAAGTCCATATCAAAAAAATTTTGAAAAAATTTTGGAATATTCTCCACGGGGTGTAGATTGAACGAAAATTATCACAAGTGCATTACCTGTAATAATTTATCTGGTATATAAAAAAAACAGAAATTTCATGGTCATCAATTTTCAGTAAAGATTGGAAATAAACTTTGTTGAAAACTTATTTGGGGTGTGTTTTTATGAAGTCACTAATCATTTTATATTACCGTAACATAAATTTTGACTTAAGGGATTCGTTTTGAGGGGTGAAATCGGAAGTGAAAAAAAAAATTTTATACTAGGTCATCGAGTGTGGTGTCAAATGAAAGCTTGTGAAAACACGAGTAAAAATATATATATAATGTAATACTTGCGCACACTTTTCTTCGTATTACTTTTAAAAAATAACACGAGTAAAATATATATATATATATATATATATATATATATATATATATATATATATATATAATGTAATACTTGCGCACACTTTTCTTCGTATTACTTTTAAAAAATCGTGAAAAATCTCTGTCCCCTACCTTATCTCGAAAAGTACTGATCAAAAAATTTTGAAAAAATCCTGGAACAAACTTTGTTGAAAACTCATTTGGGGTGTGTTTTGTGAAGTCACTGATCATTTTATACCACCCTAACAAAAATTTTTTATTTTAAAAACAATCAACGTACGGAACACTAATTGTGCAAGTTCAACTTGCACCGGTTATTTTACTAAAAGTTGACATAAGAATTTAAATTAGGTAATATGATAACAAATAAACAATGTTGCTACTACAAAGATAATTTCTTCGAGAAGAAATACGATATCTGAAAAATTCAGAATGCATTTTGATGGTAAAGAGTAGTACTTACATATGCCGCAACGAGTTTTGTGGGGAAAAATTAATTCACGGTGTAATATAATCCTGAATATAGCGAAAAACCGTGCTTTTTGCATTTTAATTAAGGATATCTAGAAAAACCTGATGTGGATGGGGTAATTCTGAGATAGGATTCGGATTGAGTGCACCAAAAATCTTTGGGAAAGTATACTCTGGTCTCAGGGTCCGGAGTTTCTTCCAATTTTGTTGACCTGTGTAATTTATTACGGCTAAAGTTGGTTTATATTTTCCCGAAAAACTCGATTTTTTAGGTCATCGTTTTTATTTACTCATTCTCAGGTCTCTAATAATACGATGGTACGTTTCTCAAATTGTTACGCTTAATGGAACTATTAAAATTTAATATTATATGAAAATATCATTTTGTTGTTAGATCCTTAAAGATGGTCAAATAAACGATAAGAATACTGACCCAAGAAAACCAGTTTAATAAAAAATATAAACCCTCTCCTGCTAACTTATCACTCAATCAATTTATAAATAATCTTATGACTGTCGCGGAGTAGTCCCATGAGGTAATATTGTGTTTGAATGAAACCAATTTCATAAATTGATTCTGAACTTTTTCAAAGTGGAAACATGTGACACATGAGTTGGAGATAAGACAGAAGAGGAATATTCCATGATAGATCTGACAAGGGACTGATATTATATTTTAAGAGTAAAAATATTTCTAGCTACTCTCCAAACAAAGCCCAAAAATTTTAACGATTGCTAGTTTCTCAAAATCGAATAAAAGTCTGGTTTGAGGTCTAATATTTTATAAATATTTAACTCCATTTTTCGAATTAGGAATTAAATTATTTAAATAAGATGAAAAACTTTTTTTTGATTCTATGAAATGACATTACTTCGTATTTACCAATATTTAAAAAAAGGTGATTAATTTTATACAGTCTGTCAGGTAAGAATGCGACCGCTCGTATTCTTGAAAAAATGTGTTTCGAGAGCATTTTTTTCCATCAATGTATTCTTCGGTGTGCGACATTACCTTAGTAAGTTGTCCAATCGCGCGGGCAGGACCTTATCATCCTCACACATCTGGGAAGGTTCGTATTTGTAATATGACATAGTTTTGCTCACCCCTATGTATTTTTTTCGAAATTTTTGATGGAGGATTTTTCCGACTTGGTTGTGGCGATATGGATAGAATTTTGGCGGTAACACATCCAATATATGTTTCAGGTATTCATCTTTTTCATTGGATAGCAATTAACTTGGTCGATGCGTTCACCAATCACATCCATCTTGTATACTTTTGTGGGTATAATTTGATCCTAGATGGTGGCAATGAAGCCTTCAGTCTCAGGGAAAGCATTCCTATAACGCAGATATACGGAAGATTCGAGCGTGTCAATTGCATTACTTTCAATAATGGGCCAGTGTTTGCTGTGCAATGCTTTACCACGACATCGTTTTTCAGCTTTATCACTGTCATTACCTCCGATACTGGATTTTAGTGTACCTCCGAAAGCCTGAGAGTGGTGATATAGTTGTCTTTGATGCCCAGATACTACATCGGGATACCTCTACCTCCCTGTGTTCTAGGTAAGTGGAAACGCTCCAGTGATGAGTGGAGATGATGAGCCCTTCATTTCTAGAATTCCAGGTTTTATTATTAAGATTTTAAAGCTCCCTTTTAGTCTATTTTATCACTTCAAAACTGCACGTTGACGATGCGTATGTATTTATGGCTTTAGTTATATTTCTAGCAGAAAGCTTGGAGGGCAAGATGAGCGCACACGGCTGAGGTAGGTTTGTGTAGTATCTTTTTGGTCTCCTCGTGATCTATTTCTTTGGCCAGAAGATATCCAACACATTTATATCTTCTTGTTTCTCCATTCCCTCTACGGTGCCCTGGTCTGCACTAAAATCAAAGTTCTTCTGATGGACCCACCGTTACCTCTCCATTCCAGTCAGTCTACATTTCTCAGTACCAAACTTCATCTGTATGTCAGTTTTTATTGTTCAACACATGATAGTAGGTTTTACAAATAGCCTGAAGATTCAGTATACAGTTTCAGATCCTCCATGTACCCAAAGTAGTTGATTTTCCGCTCCGAAAGTGGAAGGTTTTAACCCTGGTTTTATCTGTTTAGAACATTTGTCAGTGAATGAAGCGCCAAGCAGAACCACAGAGGGCTAAGAGGGTTATCCTGAAATTTATTTATATTTATTATTATTATCATAGTTATTATAAATTTAGACCCTGAAGATATTCGGGTCAGTTTTGACGTTAGATTAACATCTTGAGAGATTTGGTCTACAGAAAGCAAAGTCCTACCACTAGATACATATCTGAATAATATTTCATAATTTCAACATGTTCAAAAATTATCTGTTATCAACTCACTAGAGGTTAAAGTTTTATCAGTGAACATTCTGTCTCATTTGAAATAGATATGCACTAAAGATATTAATCTCGTATTTAATGCACGTTAGTACAAACAAAATACCCAAATTACTTAAAAAATCCAGTATTCGCACAATCTTCAGTCTGGTAGAAACATTTTATATTGTTTGAAATCACCAAAAAAAAAACAATTCCTTTACAAACAGAAAGTATTTTTAGATTTCCATCTTTATGAGCTACGTTGTATGTGGGAGAAACTGCAAGATTAACAGCAACTAAAATTAAGAAACATGATACATGTTTTAAAAAGGAAAAAATTGTATAGTTAGCTTCGCTGAACATTAACACTCTACAGGTCATACCATCAACGTAAGAGAAATCTTGCTACTGTTTTTAACCTCTATAGACGAAAGTTTAGGGAACTAATCGAAATTTACACCCTAACAACATTAATATTTTGTGTTACGGTCTACATCATACATGAAAAACGATCATTACACTAGGACACACATACTTTACTTTGACTTCTTCAGCTCACTCAGTGCTCTAATCTAGATGAATAAAGATCCCTTAAGGCGAAACGTCGGAAAGTTACTCCAGTTGATATGGCCTAATTCCGAGAATCGCGATTTCTTAATAATCTCCTGGCTACAAGACAGTATTAATCAGTTAGGAAAGTTGCCCTCTTATTGAGAGGTCAATCCGAAAAAAACATGAAAATATACTTCAAAAAGTCAAATTATTGTCTTTCATAAACCAAATTTTAATTGTAAATAACTAACTGGTAACATATAAAAAATTCCGAACTATAATTTGTATGAAGGTTCAGCTGGAAAGTTAATACAAACAGTATTAAAATATTTTAAAATAGTTACATGTAATTTACGTTTTAATAAATAAAAGATGATTTCAGAGAAAAAGTTACTATATAAAATTATTCGTAAGATCGGTTTTGACTTGTACAATTTCTAGTTAGTGCACCACAAGCATAACCAAACTTGGGAGAATTCAAGTAATTTAAAATAGAACCCTATATGCTTCTAGATTCACCTCATCTAATAACTAAAATATAACTTTTTCTTCTCGAAGTGCCATATCAGATATGCACGTAGGCGACCCTTTCGCCTTTGTTGTTGCCTTTTTAAGTATTACCACAGATAAAGGGGACGTACAGTTTAATGCTGGTTCCTAACGGCCAAAGTGAGAGAGATTTACTAGGCATGATACTACAGGTGGTTAGCCATTGCCGTCCCGAGAGAGTAATAAATTTTATTTATCTATTTTTAATATTATTTCCCGAGCCAAGATACCAACTCGGGTCGCTGGCGCGGAAAGCAGACACTCTAACCACTATATAGAGGTCTAAATTTAGAAACAATTAGAGAATTTCTTAACAAAATTATTGCTTAATATTAAAAAAAAAAACATTTCTACCAACCCGATTAGAGTCTCGCATACACAATCCAACAGTAACAGTGGTTACTTCTGCTTAACGGCGGGTTAGTTGAAAACTATTATCTGTATCAATTGCAGTGATTTTTGCAATATTTCCATACTTTTAAATAAAGTAAGAGTAAGAGTAATTTAGCCAGCGGAATCTCTTTTATCTTTATAATTAAACGTGAAGTGCATAGATCATTACCAGAGAAAATTAAAGAGACCTATTCAAGAATTTTTTTTTCAGTGCCTGTGAATGAATTGAGACTAAACTATTATAGAATTGGAGAGATTTGGCACTTACTTGATGAAAAACCATTTTTAGGAAATTAACTAACCTGAACAATAGTTTGTCTTTTCATTTCCCAAACTATTATAGTAGTGTATATACGTGGCGAGCAAAAGTAGAAAAAAACAATTTTCTCTTAAAGAAATAACATTAAAATAAATTTCTTCCTTTTAAAAAGATAAATAACGGAGTTATTTACTTTTTGATAAAAGAGATATTTAATGTTCCGATTACTACTTTTTTACCCTACGGATCCGATTTCAGATATTTACATGTGTTTGGAAGTTTGCAAAAATGGGAACCAATAAAAGTTTAGCAAACATAAACTCGAGTAAAGGCCTTTCGAGAGAGGACGTTCCTTTTGTATAAATACAAAAAGTTTCTCCATTATTTGTTTCTTATGGGATTTTATATAAATAAACCAGCATGTGATAAAACTTATAAAGAAGATGCTTGGAGGACTATTTTCTTTTCTGAGGCATACATACATCTTAAATTCCTGTTTTACCCACTACTGGATGTATAAAACTTTGTATTACTGGAATATATTGCGCCATTTTTTGAGTGATCTGAATTTTTGTTAGAAGAGCCATTCTAAAACAGCTATTTACGTTACAGATTCTAAAAGTGGTGCTTTTTTTTCATAATTAGTAAGCAAATAAGCTCACATAATTTTACTAGAACTCTTGTTTAAGAGATATCAATGACTTTCCGATATTACTCTAAATAAGACTACAAAAAAAAAAAAAAAAATGAAATTAACTAATTTTATTTTTTATTATAATAAAACCAATTTTTAATTTTTTAAAAATTAATAATCGTAACTTCCTAATTCTTGACACTAGAGTTATGTACTTAATCAATGACAAACTTTTGGATATCCAATTTGACTATATGCCAACGTCGTATATATTCACAAAACAATATGAAATTGGGTGCGATCCAACTCTATGGATTAAAGTAGAGACTCCGACTAAGGTCTGGTCTATTATTCATACGGATCAATAATTTCGAGCGGAGTACGTGTTGGCATATAGGTAGAAAAGTCCAAATGGACCTTTAGCATTAACTAGGGACAAGTGACATAGGCAGAAATTCACATAATACAAGCATGTGTCCATGAGAACATTAGAAGGGACTAGCGTAGCCAAGAAATATATATTCGCACACAGTCAAACTGCTCTAAATCCTTTAGAAGCTTATGAATTCCAGAATATTCGGGGATAGAAGGTCATAAAAAAAGCAGACGAATTAGCAAGATTCGTAGCTACATCATACAGAGACCAAAACCAGCTTTTCGGATACCAAAATAGATCGTAAAAACGACAATTAAAAAATGTTTTAATCAACAACATCTAGATCATTGGCATGCCATATCTGGCTAAAGACATGCAAGGGACGTAATTGGCGGCTCCTCAAAGAAAGTAACAACTGTCATCTTTTGTTAACTAAGGGCCCATACCAAACTTATGGTGGAACTGACCACCAGCCATTATCATTTCAAAAAACATCTACTGAAAATGTGTATCGGCAAAGGTCATACGACTTAAAAACTATGTGAGAGGAGAAGAAGAAATGGCAATGCATATTCTATATGAATGTGCAGCTTTAACTAACTTGGACAAACATAAACTATTCGGAGATCTACATCGAGGCGATAAATTATTACAGGAAGCCAATAAAGTCACCTAAAGGAACGATGCTAATGTAACCAAGAGAGAGGACCAAAGTAAGCCAAGAGGCTGCAGTGAACAAACAGGCACAATTGCCTACCCCACCAACCAACTATGTGTACTCTACGAATAGACTTACCCGGGATTTGGGAGTATACACTGGCCTCGCTTATTTAATATCATAGTTCTACAGGGTTTCATCTTGTTTATCTTCTCATCACCACCCCTACAGTGTTACCAGAAAAATCAGCGATTCAACAAAAAATCTGTAGAGGGAACCTTTGTCTACGACGCATTGTAGTAAATGTATCAGTCAGCTCGAACTTTCGTCGAAATGACGCGTTCTGCGGCCGCTAAATATATTAAACAGGCGGTGTTGTTTGTTAAGAGGTATTTTAATGAGACTTGCCAAAACGTGGCTCGGTAGGCAAAGTCATGTCTTTGTTTTCACGGAACCCGAAATTGATGCTTCGTCATGGAGCGGCAAAATTTAAAAATTCGGGTTTGAATGAATTTGAAAGTCCCATGAGATAATTCGACAACAACTTCGTGCTCATGAAATCAAATTCCGAAGCACGTTGAAGAAATCTTTGCTGGGCGAAAATCACGTCCCGGCTCGCTTGGGCCCACGATAAGATATTAGAGTGGCCCACACAGTTGCCGGACGCCAATGTTATTGAAAACGTTTGATCCCTTGTAAGAAGAAAGCTCAGAGTAAAGACTCTGAGGATATTGACTCAGTTGTTTCGCGAGAGTCAAAAAATTTGCACAGTATGCAGAAAATCTCGTCAGGCGATTATCGATGCAGGAGATTGTACAACTTATAAGGTAATTGTTGTTAGCACACCAAAGAATACATTAATGGCAAAAAATGTTCTCGAAACACATCTTTTCAAGAAAACGCACAAAAAATTATATTAACACCTACCAGTTTAAAGACAAATGTGGAAAGAAAACTCTTCATAATAAATAGGTTACTATAGAATGGGTTGTATAAATGGTACACAGTTGAAAAAAACCTTTTATTTTAGACAGGTATATTTTTAAGCAAATATTAGACACTTTGTAAATAACGGTATGCCATTTTAATAAAGAGTTGACACTTAATCCCTACTATACACATTTTGTGAACTAGTTTTGTGTAAAATTTGTGGCCTACTTGTTAGATTTGCTATTGTTTTAGAGTTATATTGTGTTTCGAGAACAATGAGTAACAAACGCGATAATGCTATGTTCAAATGTTTAATAATTAGTATTTAACAAGATAAAAAATTAAATTTTATCCATTTTCACCTTAAAATTAAAACAGTTTTGCTAGAAAAATCAAAAAGTGTGGATTTTTAGTTACCTAAAGAATCTTTAGGAACAGAAAAAGATCAGGCAATATATATATATATATATATATATATATATATATATATATATATATATATATATATATACATACATATATATATATATATATATATATATATATATATATATATATATATATACATACATATATATATATATATATATATATATATATATATATATATATATATATATATATATATATATATATATATATATATATATATATATATATATATATATATATATATATATATATATATATATATATATATATATATATATATATATATATATATATATATATATATATATATATATATATATATATATATGTTTTTTTTTTTTTTTCTGACGGTTAATGAATAAATTTAGGATAGTTTTTTGTTCTTGGTCTTGCGGTCAATTTTTAATGAAACAAGTTTACTTTTGGTTAACGTTTCGGTTTATCTTATTTAAACCATCAACAAGAAAGAAAAATTTTTTTTTATTAGTGTTAATGTTTAAGATGATTGTGATGTTTTATACAGAAATATTTATAGAGAATAAATATTAGTGTTTATTATATTTTTCCTACCTTATACCTAGTTGGATCTTTTGGTTTAATTGATTTACATGTTAACAGTTTCACAGTTTTCGTAGTACGAAATTTAAAAGGTTCACATATTTTATTTTACTATTTGTACAGGTAAAATGGGTAAATCCAAAATTTATTTATTGCTTTCATATTGTTGTTACTTTAATTGTTATTAGTCTAGTAATTAGGTTTCATTAGGTTATTAAATCATTGTATACAATACTTAGGCTTTCCGTGTCATTTCGATAATTTAAGGTGTTATTTGTTCTTCGTATATGTATCATTTCCTTTGTGTTTCGTTTTTTATGATTATTTTCAAAGTCTAGGATTTTGGCATTATTAAAATTGAAATTATGCAATTCATCTATGGCATGTTTTGATAGGGCAGTATGGTTTTGGTTTGTGTTTCTTATGCTGTCTTTATGTTCTGTTATTCGTCTCCTTAAATATTGTTTTGATTGTCCAATGTATGTTTCTGGACAGTTCATGCAGTCTATTTTGTAGATTAAGTTTGTTTGTTCTGCTGTTGGTATTGTTGGTTTAAGTTTGGTAAAAATATTTTTTGAGTTGTTAACCGGTTTTTCTGCTATGTTGATGTTATATGGTTTAAGGACTTCTTTGATCTTATTACTTAATTCAGGAATGTATGGTATGAAAATATAATTTTTCTTAATTTCATTGTTACTTTGTTTAGATTTTTTATGATTATTGTATACTTTATTTATTCGGTTTTTTATAATAATTGTTTCTGTAAATTATATATATATATATATATATATATATATATATATATATATATATATATATATATATATATATATATATATATATGAAGTTTTACTCTGAGTTGAAAGTGCAGGATGTCCAAGAATAATAGACAAGTCGAGCGAGTAATCAATCAATCACCAAACCAAAACATGACATGTGTCGCTCCACTTCGGAGTTCATCATCTAATCTGGGCAAAAAGACAACAGACGACGCCTTCCAACATAATTAGAACAGCAACAAACATTTAAGAAGCATATCTCAAAAGATATTAGTAGCCAACAAAACTTAGAGCCATTTGATGTACACCCACTAAAATATTTAATTCAAGAATGAATATCAAGTGGCGGCGAGTTATTGCTGGGGTTGTTGGTAGTCAGGAAGCTTTTAAAGCGGCTATTGTATCGCCCGTTTAAAAAAATTTAGTCAGAAATAATGGTTTTAAATGAACGGAAACTCCCAGCAACAGCGTACTGGTTTAGTGGTGCAACATAGTGGTCCATACGTAAGCACACTTTCAGTTTAGCCACTATTTGTAAAAATAAATAGAACAATTTAAATTGGGACATTGCTGACCCAAGTATTGAGAATAACATTAGCAATTTATTTTAGTTTTCATCATCTTGTAAATTCAAGAAGGATGATACTAATTATTTTGATGTATATGTATATATGTATGTTTTTTTCCCACTCACCAAGATGTCTGACCCACGTGGTATTTTATGGCCAAATCCTCTCATAAATCTATGGAACGAAAACTTTATAGAAGGCCCCCAGTCCCCAGCAGTTTGAGTAACCCTGACCAAGGCAGCGGTCAGAACAGGGGGTGCTAAGAATCTCTGGGTTGGAACAGGCTGCCGACTACACATAGCGACCTATAATGCGAGAACAATTGGAAGGGAGGAAAGATTGGAAGAAATGACCATGACCATGAACTTAAAAATATTAAATGGGACATATTAGGAATTTCAGAAACAAGAAAAGGAGAATACTGCCTGAAGTTACCTACGGGACACAACAAAGGCTACGAAGACAACTGTAATGGAGGAACTAGATTATTGATACACAGAAGGCTGATACCATATACTGAGAAATTCCAAGCAATATCTAATAGAGTTATATACATAACAATAAGATTGAACAACACCTTAACACTAAAAGTAATACAGGTCTATGCACACGACAAGCCATGAAGATCACGAAGCAGAAGAATTTTATGAGGAAATATCTCAGACGCTTAACGAAGACAGAACAAAGTATACACTAGTAATAGGTGACTTTAACGCCAAGATAGGAAAGAAAGCAGAAAATACAGAGAGTTATATAGGAAATTTTGGCCTTGGATAGAGGAACAACAGAGGACATATGCTGATAACATTTCTGGAAAGGAAGAAACTCTATAATATGAACACTTTCTTTCAGAAAAAAGAGAAGAGGAAATGGACATGGATTAGTTCTGATGGTGAGACAAGAAATAAAATTGATTATGCACTAACAACACATAAGAACATAGTAACAGAGGTGAAGGTCCTAAATAGATTTACAACGGGTAGTGATCATAGGCTGGTCAGAGCAAAGGTATTTTTTAACAAAAGACTCGAACGAAAACGTTTACACAACAAGAAAACAAATAAAACAGACAGACAATCACTAAAAGAAAACGTAGAACAATACCAAAAACAGATTACAGCCAACCTTAATAACAACAAATTAACTACAGGAGCAAGTATAGATGAAAGAAACAGAAAAAGAATTGAAACACTCAAGACCACCGCAGAAAAAATAGCTCCCCAACCTACTAGGCGAAAGAATAACAAGCTCAGTGAAGAAACAAAAAGAATGTTGGAACAGCGAAGACAACTTATACACGAAGGAAAGAGATTAACTGTCGAATATGCAGAATTGAATAAGACAGTACGAAAAGCAGCTAAAGAAGACATAAACAAATACAAAGAAAACATGGATAAAGATCTTATAGAGAAAAACAAAGGATTAAAAGTTTTTAGAAGAGTAAATTCCTGTAAAAGTGAGATAATTAAATTGAAGGACCAAGAAGGAAACATAATCAATAACAAAAAAAATATCCAGAACAGAATTACAACTTTCTATCAAGACCTCTACAGTTCAAAATTCCAAAATGTCATAGTTGAAAAGGACAATTCATCAACAGACAAAAGAGCAATTAATGTCAACTGAGAAGAAATTCCTGACATAGAAATGGATGAAATTGAAAAAGCCTTACAACAGATGAGAAGTGGAAGAGCGGCTGGAGAGGATGATATTATACCTGAAATATTAAAATGCGGAGGTGAAGCCCTAATGAATGAATTAAAAGATCTTTTAATGAATGCCTCAAATGTTGAAATATACCAGAAGACTGGGAAAACGCCATAGTCAGCTTAATATACAAAAAAGGGGACCCCGAAAACCTAGAAAACTACAGGCCAATTAGTTTACTTTCCCAAGTTTACAAGCTGTTCTCACGAATCATAACAAACAGACTGGAACACAAAATGGAATTATACCAACCGATAGGACAGGCTGGATTCAGATCAAGCTTCAGTACGATTGAGCACTTACACACATTGAGAATACTAATCGAGAAGGCCACCGAATATAATATACCAATGTGGCTCACATTTGTAGATTTTCGTAACGCTTTCGACACAGTGGAAAAATGGGAGCTTATGTTATAAGAGCTCTTAGAAATGCTCGTGATTGAACATTCAACAATAGAAAAAGTAAACACGTACATTTATCTGGGCCAAATAATAACGATGGGAAAGGAAAACCAGCAGCTTGAAATAGAAAGAAGGATACATATGGGATGGGCAGCATATGGAAAATTGAAATATGTACTGAATATGAACATTCCTCAAAGATCAAAAACCCAAATTTATAATCAATGTATCTTACCAGCTACAACGTATGGAGCCGATACATAGGTTTTAACTAAAAGAACAATAGAAAAACTACAAGTTTACCAACGAGCAATGGAAAGGAAGATGTTGAGTGTTACTTTGAAGGACAAGAAAACTAATAAATGGATTAGATAACAAACAAGGGTGGATGATATCATCAAACGGATAACGTCTCTGAAATGGAGCTGGGCCGGCCATGTAGCGAGAGCGACGTATAAGTGGAGTGGCAAAATCACTAGGTGGAGACCATGGGGTGAAAAGCGAAGCATAGGAAGACCCCAACAGAGATGGAGCGACGATCTGAAGAGAATCGGAGGGCTTAACTGGTATCAACAAGCACAACATAGAGAAAAATGGAAAGATTTGAGAGAGGCCTATGCCCGATAGTGGGTAGAGAGCGGGTGAATGAAGAAGAAGAGATGTATATATGTATATATGTATATATATATATATATATATATATATATATATATATATATATATATATATATATAATATATATATATATATATATATATATATATATATATATATATATATATATATATATATATATATATATATATATATATATGTATGTATGTATGTATATATATATATATATATATATATATATATATATATATATATATATATATATATATATATATATATATATATATAGATAATGTATTAGTTTTTTTAGAGGGACAGTTTTTGCTACCATTTCCGATAGTCTCACAATACAATTTTTGGCGTCAAAGGTTAAATAAAATTTATGGAACACCTTTAGAGAAGAACAGGGTTAGAAGGGAAGAGGTCTTAAAATATACTATAGTTTCGATAGTATTATTAGAATGTTTCCGGGTTTTTGTTTGTTCAGATAATTAACAAAGTTGCAGCATGATTATTTATAGCCATATGTATATGAGGTTAAAGGAGCAGTGTAAGGTCAGGGGAGTTGCTTTAAATTTTTCACAGCATACGTCTATTTCAAGGAATCTAAAAGTCTTTTAATTATTTGTGATTTTAACAGAAATAGTAGAAAGCGGAAAATATCAATTTTATTTGCAAATATATTCATCTCGTAGAAAATTAAGTTTTCCTTATATTATGTTTTATTTAGTTAAAAAAATTAATTCAGGTAATATTATTTTTACAACGAAATTAAACTTTGTATGACCTCATTTATTGAAATCGTTTCTGGTTAGGTTGTCTAGGCTTTTGATGGTAATGACTGTTAAACAATGACTGGGCATATTTGATAGGAGTGTACGTAAACAGTGTAATTAACCTTTTTTTGACCGGTCGTTTGTACATGTTAAATTCATTTTCAACGCTCCCCGTCACATATAAACTTAAGTGTTTGTAAATTTTAACTTCATAGAGTTAAAATAATTCTAGCAAATATAATAAAAATGAAAATCAAACCATTGATCATAAAATGGTTTATTTTTATGTTTACATCAAGGGGTTTTTCCTCGCATACCTGAACATTTTTTTGTCAATATAATCGACAGTTGAAGTTTATTCGTTTAATATATGCACTATTTTATTCATAGAAAATTATACCAGACATTCATTTTATTTTTATTTCATTATGTTAGCGAATTTAATATAGCTATAAAGACAAGCATTGTAAAACACAGATGATACGATGTATACCAACTAGTTTTTCAGTTGGATTTTATCTTTAGAATTTCTTGTATTCGATTTTATTATCTAAAGAAGTCTAAGCTGGCCATCAAAAATCCCACATATGTCCTTTTAACAACTCCAAAAAAGTTACAAAAGCTGCAAACAGCTAGCCAAGATAGAATACTAGAAGACAAGAACAATCCGAGAGGCTCTCGAAATCGAATAAAATGTGACATTTGAATAGAAGTAGTCAGGCACTAAACTTCCCCAATACATAGAAAGTGGTAACTGGAAAAAAAAAAATCAACCGACAACATAAATAACCAGAATCAATGCCTCTGAAATGATAAACAAAGGGTCGAGGCTAACTACGACCAGTCAGAGCAGCTACAACTTCTGATGGGGATGTAAACCTCCACTAGCAAAGGAATCTCTTAGCACTGAACTTCTAGGAGCCGCCATTGAAAATATCTTGACAAAACGTTTGCAAAGTTTCACCTAGAAAGCAAATTAACGTATGTATTCCCGGATCAACACACACTGCTATATATATATATATATATATATATATATATATATATATATATATATATATATATATATACGAGTATATATATATATATATATATATATATATATATATATATATATATATATATATATATATATATATATATATAGTCTCCATATACCACCTGCTTTCTATTACTATTTTTTTGTTATGTTTAACTAATTAATTGGAAAACGGCTCATCAGTCGGGCTAGGATCGACAAACACGAGAACATAATTTTCGGTACTTAAGCCAGTACTAACGGCCAAAAATATACCTTACCATTATTGGCCGTCAGTACTGGCTTAAGTACCAAAAATTCTGTTCTCTAGTTTGCCGGTCCTAGCCCGACTGATGAGCCGTGAGACGGCGAAATGCGTCTTGGGATGGATTCGACAAGTAAGAGAACAGTGGGTAGACTGCTGAGAGAGCTGAGACTTTCCTCCGTTTTCAGTTGTTCTTACTTTAAACCACATATGCCTTAGGGGGATCCCTCAAACGTTCGCGTCACCTGTGGTGAAGTGTTGGCAGTCTGCTAACCATTCTGTCGGCGAATGGCTGAAGCTAGTCAGCCCTCTGATGAAGTGCCACCTACGAGGTAGGCGTTATATCCTACCATTATTGGTAATAATATTCCATCATGTATTAAAGGTATAAGCTCAAACTCTAGAATATCCTTTTGTCTTAAGAGATGTTTGCATTTTTTCACTTTTTAGAGTCACTAGATCACGAAAAATATAGTTTCCATTTTTCTCGGTGCACCAGTCTGCTGGCCCGATAATTTTGGAATAAAATGATATCGTCTTCGAATTTGGTACTAATTTAATGAATAACGTAGAAAAGGAACCCATAGTTTTTGAGCCACATTCGTTCAGGGTAACATTATGATCAGGGTAAGAGCCGATACATTTTTTACCGTTTTGATATAATTATGAGTCTGTACAAAGCTGAAATTCCATTAACGATGGAATACTGCTACCAAGTTAGCGGCTCTGCTCCCAAACATACACTGCATTGTTGGATTCTTTTCAGAAGAGAGCTGTTCGCTTGATTGGAGAGCCAAAACTGACCAGCAACTTCGATTCCTTGGAGCATGGAAGAAAGGTTGGCGACTTGAATCTATTCTACAAGTATTTTCATGGAAAATGATGGATGGATGTAGCCCGCTTAATTTCTCCTAAAGCGATACATGCTTCATACATCCGTATGAAGTTTAGCTTGTCACTCCTTGTACAACCCTTTTCAAGCAGTCTTTTATATGAAGAACCCCATCCTTTTGGAATGATTCGCCCAGGACTGTGTTTCCGACCCAGTACAATTTACAGCAATTCAAGACCAACGTGAATTGCTTTTTCCGCACACGCATCGCTCCTCAGGATCTTTAGGAATTTCTCTGCAGCATGTGTGCTATTTCTATAAAAAAAATCCTGATTATCGGTTGAGATATTAGATAGGTTTTAAGCAAAATTATCTATAGTCCGATATAAAATGGGTGGGTGAGGGATGGAAGCTGTTGATTGTAATTTTATTAGAAAGCAAGATGATGAATAAGGACAAGGGTAAAAAAACTGCTTTTTTTGTGGAATTACCTAAACTAAACTGAAGTTAAACTAAAAAAAAAATCGGTAACGTGATTAATTAAAGTGTACTCCCCTTGCAAAACACATGGTAAAATGAATACTAAATTTGACGTTCTCACAAAATAACTTGGCCTTTAACTTTATGGAGACATATTAAATATAAAAAAGTTAAATAGAGAAAAGAGTTCAGGATTATTTACAACTGAAACCCAACATTTTCTTCAACATACTTATTTCTATTGAAGTGGGAAATATTGAAAAAATAATCAGATTCCTCAACTCCTGAAACCTTTGAACGGATTATAACACGATGTATTCAAAGCGACCCTTCTCACCTACTTTTATCTCCTTTTAACCACTTATATGTTTAACTGTAGATGGTTATGTATAAAATTTGTTCGTTATTCCAATTAAAAACTAGAAAAAATTCTAATACTATTACTGAAACTAACAAAACATAATTTGATTAATAATTAAATAAGTCGGTCAAAAACAAATAAATTCATGTCGATTTAGTTATTCTAAAGTGCATTTGTTTGGACTTGATAGCAGAATTCTCTCACTGTAGATGCAAATACATGTTGGGGTGCGCCCAAAAAAAAAAGAGATATCTTATGCATTTTAGTGGATTTTGCTACCTCTTTTGAATTATTTTTAAGGGTTCACCCTATTTTAGGCAGAAAACCTCTGTTATACAACAGAGTCATAAAATATAAATGAGGGTTCATCGGTAGCATAACCGTCTGAGCGTAATACCCTTAGTGTTTAATAAATAAAATTATCTTAAAAATAAAGTTATAGAAATATAAGATTCATTACTAAAAATATTTTAATCTATAGATCTATGTATATATACATATATAAGTACTATTTATATTCATATATAAGTACTTTAATTACAATCAAAAACAATCATCATTTTCAAAATCTGAAGACTCGACTTCTCTTAAATTGATAATTAAGGGTTCTATTTCCACAGTTTCTTCGATGTATTCAAGTTTCTACATTTTATTTTCTTCTTCTATAACATGTCGAATAGCATATTTCCAATTATTCTTTTTGATCCCCCCTATTCCCTTACGTCTTGAAGTTTGAACGTGGTGTTTTCCCTTGCAACGAAACCTTTCATTTGTGCCCAAATTAGTTCTATGGGATTCAATTCGCAATGATATGGAGGTAATCTAAGCACTGTGATATTCCGGTCCTTTGCCATCTCATCGACTGCGTATTTCTTGAACTTTTGTTTCGCAATTTTAAGAAGTTTCTCTTTTACATACCATCTATATGTCTGAGATTTTTTTCTCTTATCCATTGAAGAATATCCGTTTTCTTCCATGAATTTGTCGGGAATTGTTCTAATAATCGAGAATGGTATGGGGCATTATCTAATACTATAACTGATTCTACCGGTATACATTCAATCATTTGTTGGAAGTGCTCCTCAAAAACATCGGCCGTACCTCCTCATGGTAATATTTAATTGACTTTGATTCGAATTCCAACAAGCCATCGTCGAGAATTCCGTTTTCACTACTAATATGTGCTTTAATTAGCCGACGACCTTTTCCTGAAGGGGTCTTAATCCAGTTGATCAACCTTCCATAAAAGCTTGTTTGGCACTCTTAATGTTTTTGTCAATCCAGAATTGTTTCACTGTGTCCCTCATTAACCCAAGTGTCATCTAAATAAAAAATATTTCCTTCTTCGGCTCGATATTTTCTGATTGCTCGTAGATATTCTGTTCTCCAACAAATTATTATTAAATTTAAAATTCAGGTTATAAAGGATTTTCCATAATTTTCATTTTTTAAATCTGGTAAGTCCTGGTCTTCTCTGATTTCTTGCAAACCTTTAATAAGTGTAGGTATTTCTTTCTTAATAAAAAATAGTGTAGTTTTCTTCTTATTGCGGGCTCGTTTCTTTTGTGATTCTGAGGTTCTTTGCGAGGACCGCGTTTTCTTTCTTTTAGAATTCTATAAATAGTTGCTGATCCAACTCCCGTCATGTTGACAGAGGTTTCCACAATTTCGCGGACTTGGCTTGTTGGCTGTTGATGCACTAGGGTATCGTGGACGTTAAGTATCATTGTTTTTTCTTACAGGTAAAATGCAGATTTTTAGACTCCGGGGCAAAAATGAAAGTTGAAGCCATCGCTGTTTTAACTAAACATATTATAGGTTTTTGTTTTATCTTTATACTTACACGAAACATTTTTATTGCATACTTAGGTACCTACCTACTGATAAGTACTGTGGTTAATTATATTCTAATAACTGCTAAAATCCCAAATAATTTTATTGTGTTATTAATAAGTTTTATAACACTGTAGATTTATAATTCTTAAAAATTGTTAATTGTATTCGTTTAGGCCTTTATCATACAAATAAGATTTTTAGTTTCACCATTTACTCATTAAAATACACTTTGAAATGCGTTGACTTATATAGCTTATTGTAAAGTTTAGAAGGTATGAAATAAAATATTTTTTAGAAAAAGGTCGCACTGTTGTATAGAGATAGAAAATAAAGGTGATTAAAACTCAAAATGCAAATAATTGGTAGAGAAATTTCGGACACTTATAGTTTATGACATTTTAATATTTATAACCCATGTTGGGTGCTATCAACTCCAAACAAACGGACTATAATTTCAGACACTACCAGGCCATTACCGTCATTCTTCAGTTATTACCACGTAAGCTTAAACGACGTAACATGAACGGCTCTTAATGAATAAGGTTTCTCAATGTTTGTCTTACCTAGTTTAATGACACTAGCGATAGTAAATTTTCAAACTGAATGAATCAAAATAGAAAAATTGACTTATGATATCATTTTCATTATCAATATGATTAATAGTGTGTATAATAAACGACTAATATTTATAAAAAAATGCCCAGGTATAAAAAAAATAATGATTGATGCATAAAAATAAACCATTTTATGATTAATGGTGACAATTATTTTTATTCTGTTTAATATTAGTTACTTCAAATTTATGACCTGAATTTACAAACATTAAATAAAGCCGGTAATAGTAGATTAATTCAAGCCATTTAGGTACACTAATATCACTTATGCCCAGCTATTAACATCATTTCTGAACTGAACCAGAACTGATATTAATGGGTTTTAAAATGTTTGTCTTCATTGCAAAACTGACATTTTCCTCTGTATGTTACAACCGTTATAATTAGAAAATGAGAAATAACACGACTTTTAGATTCTTCGAGCTCTCCCTTTTCGTAATAGTGCTGCAAATTGTCAAATATATTAACAAAAAAAAAAGAAAAATTATAATAATACTAATGAATTTATACTATATAAAAAAATTTTTACTCCTCTCATTTCATTTCTTCAAAAGAACCTCACTGGAAAACTATCTTCTCCAAGTATTACATGTGCACCAAATTTGAAATTGATTTCTTACTTCATTAGAGAGTTATTAGGCCGACAGTCCCACGGATTACTGGAAATGGCAAACTATGTTTCTTGTGGTTTAGGTACCAGAGGAACGCAAGAAATGGCGAAAATCTAGAATTGTGTTTTTTTCACGAACGCAATACCCCATTCGCAACGGAAGTAAAAATTAATAAAATAATAAAAAACACAGAGTTGTTTTTCTCAAATTATATATATATATATATATATATATATATATATATATATATATATATATATATATACATATATATATATATATATATATATATATATATATATATATATATATATATATATATATATACATATATATATATATATATATATATATATATATATATATATATATATATATATATATATATATATATATATATATATATATACATATATATATATATATATATATATATATATATATATATATATATATATATATACATATACAAAATCAGTTACCTGTAGATTCGATCTACTAATCTGGGCCATAAAATAATGTTCGGAACAGACAACCTAATAGCAGAAGTGGACCGTAGAATAATAATGGCTTGGGTTGCGTTTAGCATACTCAAGGATATATTTCAAGGCAATATTCCTATCCACTTTAAGGCCAAGGCATTTAATCAATGTGTCTTGCCTGTGCTAACATATGGCACAGAAACTATAACCTTTACGAAAAAATCAGAGTATAAGTTTAGGGTAGCTCGAAGATCAATGGAACCACGAATGATTGAAATAAGCCTTAAAGACAGAAGCCGTAACAAATGGATTCGCAATAAGACGACGTGGCTGATTTAGTGGAGAGAATTGCATGGTTGAAATGAAGATAGGCAGGACATATTGCGAGAATGGCTGATGGAAGATGGACTAAGTGCGTGCTGCAGTGGAAACCGAGGTCCCACTGGAGACCACAGGGAAGACCACCAACAAGATGGGTGGATGATATCAAGAAGACGGCGCCTGCGGGGGTCATATGGATGAGAGAAGCAAAGTGTAGGAGAAGATGATTTCACTCTTCCTGAGTATACGGGTATGTATAATTAAACTCGGTTTATGAAAGTAACGTTTAGACTTAAGGTGATAACATTTGAGAAATGATATTAATGGCTGGACATATGTGGTATTAGTATACCTAAATGGCTTAAATTAATCTACTATTACCGGCCTTATTTAGTGTTTGTAAATTTAAGTTGCTGAATTTTAAGTAATTAATAATAAATAGAATAAAAATAGTAATCAAAACACTAATCATATTATTTATTTTTATGCATATATATATTGTTTTCCTGATACTTGGACATTTTTTTTATAAATGTCAATTTTAGTCATTTATTATATGAACTATTAACCATGATGATGGTGAAAATGTTATAGTATGCCATATTTTGTTTTATTCAGTTTAAGAAATTACTATAGCTAGTGTCATTTGCGCAGGGGAGACAAACATTTTGAAACCTTATTTATTAAAAGCGGTTCAGGTTACGTGGTTAAGGCTTAAGTGGTAATAACTGGAGAATGACGTTAATGGCCTGGTATTGTTTGATATTAGAATACCTAAGACGGCATGAATTAATTTGTTTTTGACCGACTTATTTAGTTTCCTTGCATCAGTAAGAAAATATTAATTTTTGAGCGATATTTCTTTAGAGAAAGGGAGCGTTTATTTGTATTTTGTTAGTTTCAATAATAGTATTACAATTTTTTCTGGCCTTTGATTGAAATAACGAACACATTTTACACATAATTATCTACACTTAAATATATAAATGTTTAAAAGGGCATGAAAGCATGTGAGAAGGGTCGCTTTAAAGATATTGTGTTATAATCCGTGCAAAAGTTTCCGAAGTTGAGGCATCTGATTATTTTTTAAGTATTTCTTAATTCAATAGAAATAAGTATTTCGGAAATGTTGGGTTTCAGTTGTAAATATTCTTGAAGTTTTTTCTTTATCTAACTTTTTTTTATTATTATTATTTTTCCATGAAGCTAAGCATTAAGTTATTTTGTGAGAAAGTCAAATTTAGTATCCATTTTACCACGTGTTTTGCAGAGGAAGTATGTTTTGATTAATCACTTTACCGATTTTTTTAGTTTAGTTTATGTAATTTCACAAAAAAGCATTTTTGAACGCTTTTTCTTATTCATAATATCAGTTAATACTATTTAGATTGATTAAAATTAGAAACAACTCCTTCCATCCCCCACCCACCCCTTTTTTTGGAATTGTCCAGCGCGGTAAGATATAATAAATTGTATCTCTAGCTTGAGACAGCCTATTTCATTTTTTTCTGATTTAAAAGCAGATCTGCCCTCAGCAGGGGACTGCTTCAAGCCAGAAATCGACAGAGAAATTGTTACTATTAAAGCTAGGCATCTGGATCGAGGTCAATGCTGAAACAGGAATTTTGTTCATTTTTAGTAATTGATATAAATTTTTATATTTTTATAACTGCCTTAGAACCTAACGGTCGAGCTGCCTTGCGGTAACTGTTAGTAAAAATTCATCTATCGGTCTGCGGTCTTAAGCAGCCCCGATGGAAGGTAGGCATACTTTTAAATTCTAGGCTTTTACAAGCCGAAGAAATATTATGTTGTATCTTACTGTGATGTTCCGCTACTACTGTAAAAAATATTTCGAGTTTCGTTCTCTCATTTATTGCTTCTAGCTCAGCTAGACGCACCCTGCGATGAACTGACAAATAAGAGAACAGAAGAAACGCTTGTAGGTTTCTGGATGGATCGGGTAGCTTAGAGACGCGTAGCCGGGAGGGTTTATGGCTGAGATTAGTAGCCTACCCATTGTAAAAAGAACGCGCTCTCACTGGACTGTTAAGCAACCTTCGGATAATAGATGGACTCTATGGAAAAACGACACGGTTGGAACTAGGAAGAAACATTCTTGAAGTTTTTTCTTTATCTATTTATTATTATTTTTCCATGAAGCTAAGCATTAAGTTATTTTGTGAGAAAGTCAAATTTAGTATCCATTTTACCACGTGTTTTGCAGAGGAAGTATGTTTTGCTTAATCACTTTACCGATTTTTTTAGTTTAGTTTATGTAATTTCACAAAAAAGCATTTTTGAACGCTTTTTCTTATTCATAATATCAGTTAATACTATTTAGATTGATTAAAATTAGAAACAACTCCTTCCATCCCCCACCCACCCCTTTAGCCCGTAGTAAATCGGCCTATAGATAATTTTGCTTAAAATCTATTATCTCAACCGATAATTCTCATAATTTTATTGAAACTGTTATGCCGTTAATAAAGTTTCCCGGAACGAATGTTGCTAAAAACTATGGGTTTCTTTTCCACATTAATATTTAATTCTGTACCAAATTCGAAGCCGATATTATTTTGTTCCAAAGTTATCGGGCCAATAGACTACCACATTGAGATAAATGGGAAACTACATTTTTCGTGATCTAGTGACCCTAAAGCGGAAAAAAAATCTCTTAGGACGAGAGAATATTTTACAGCTTGAGCCTTTACTTCTAATAAATGCTGGACTATTTTATTCTATCTTGCTTTGTGTTGTCCTAGCATTAATTATTCCTGTCCTTCTAATTTTTCCATTCATAAATGTTAAGTACCTCTTTGTTTCAGAAGTATCGTACCGACAGTCAAACAGATTACTGGAACAATTAAACTATATTTTTCGTGATCTAAGCACCTTGAAACTTTAAAAAATACAAAAATCTCGAATTGTGACTTTTTCACGAATACTCTACCAAATGGCGTTAAAATTAACAAAATAAAAACACATGCTTGCATTTAACTAAAATTGTTTGTATTTCTGGTTTGTGAACACTTTATTTATCAGCAGAAGTATACAAAGAAGCGTCAGTCTCGAACAATATTTTCTTGAGCCAAAATATCTATGTTAATAAAAACTACCTTACTTTTTTGCACCCAGATCGATAAAGAGTTTCAGGGAGTTGCGACTTACTGAAATTGAGAACGAGAAGAAAAGTTTTTATGGGTCAAGTTTTTTCTAGGAACAGCCGCGTTCATAATAATGCTGTCACATTGTTTTATAAAGAAAAAATTTACCCAAAACTTTTTCTGCTTTATAATCGTTATTTTGTTTAAAATTTTTGGTTTTTCACATTTTCTTTGCAAAAATAATTAAGCACTACGAGGTTGTAATATTAAGTAACATATATGTATTGAATTAGTGTTTTCATTTATTTCGGAATTACTCTTAAAACACGTAGTTTTGAAACAAATACGGAGGTGTCTTTCTCAATGTGTGTATATATATATATATATATATATATATATATATATATATATATATATATATATATATATATAAAGGTTTTTATATTTGGCGGTGCTACCAGCTAAAAAGCTTCCATTATGTGTAACTAGAGATCTCTGAAATTATGCTTTAAAAATATTAAGGTTTAGAGGGTGCTAAAGTCGATTATGTTGGTAACATCAGTGTATTGTTTATTTTACAAGATAAAACATAATTGTACGTTGAAAACGTTGAGGTTTCGGTTGCATAGATATATAGAACTGACAATTACGTATAAATTTAGATGACGTGCGACCACGGACGACCAAGTTAACTGAAGTTATGAACAATTAAAAGACGTTTAAAATGGACAAATAAGCCAAATTTCAAACTTAATGGTTACTTTACCTTGCACACATTATTTTTTTGAGGAATAAATTGGATAGATATTCGGGACTGACAATTTCAAATAGGCCACTACAACTATGGACGACCAAGTCAACTCAAGTTATGAACTATTAAAAGACGTTTAGCAATAAAGTGAAATTAAATATTTTGTAGATTTCTGTACATAACTGAACTACTTATTCATAACACTTATTTACGAAATTATTGGTTATTGATTACAATTTGATAATTATTTCATTATTCTATTCGAAAAATTACGGAACATGCAACCGTTAAATATGAAATTTGGCATATTTGTACATTTCACAGGTTTTTAAACTGCTCATAACTTGGGTTTACTTGGTCGCCCCTAGTCGCACCGATTTTAATTTTAATTTAAGATTAATTAAATTTTAATTCTAAGTTTAATCGAAATTGTCAGCCCTGAATATATATGCAATTTATAAATAAAAAAATAAAGTGCGCAACATAAAGTAACCAATAACCTCATTTGTGCATTTTATACGTCTTTAGCTGCTCATAGCTTGAGTTTACTTAGCCGCTCATGGTTGCACGTGGTTTAAAAATGTTTGAAAGGGTTAGTCCTGGATATCTCTGTAATTTATATCTCAACTAGCCGTGCCCGCGGCTCCGCTCGCGTGGACTTGATTCACCTTTATCGTCACTGCTTATTCGTTATGTTTATATTATTATATAGCTCAAGGGGCCTTAGAGGCCCATGGCTTGGTTGCATACTTGTCTCCACTTCTTTTTGTCTCCTGTTAGCTTTTCCCAGTGCGGGATTCCCATCAACTCCGGATCTTGCTTTACTGTCTGAATCCATGTAGATCGAGGTCTACCCTTGCCTATTCTTCCAACCACTCCTCTTATTAGGGCTTGCTTTGCCTGTCTTTCTTCCTTCATCCTTGCCACGTGTCCCAACCAACCTAATCGCTGGCTTATTATGATTTGGCTTATAAGGGGTTTCGTATATAGGCATTTTACTTCATAGTTTGTTCTTCTTCTCGACAGTCCCTCTTCTTTTCTTCCTCCGTAGATTCTTCTCAAAGTTTTCCTTTCCCACACCTCCAACGTCTCCTTTTTTCTTGCATTCAGTTTCCACGTTTCGCATCTATATGTCACCGTGGGTCTGACAACTGTCGTATATATTCTTTCTTTTGCTTTTCTTGATACATTCTTTGATTTCAATATTGGATTCATTGCCCCCAAACATCTCTGTCCTTTCGCTATTCTTTCTTGTATCTCCGTCCTTTCTTCTCCACTCTCTGTTATTGTTACTCCCAGATAATTAAATTTGTCTACTTTTTCAAACATATATCTTTTCCCTAAGTTGTTTATTATATCTAAACTTTTGTTGTTTTTATTATCCTTCTTCTTTGTAATTTCCATGTATTTTGTTTTTTCCTCATTTATCTATAGTCCCCTCATCCTTCCCCTTTCTTCTATACTACTTATGGCTTTTTTGAGGTTCTCTTTTGCTCTTGCAATCACTGCTACATCATCCGCATAGGCCAAGCATTGGCAGGTTTGTTGGTATATCGTTCCATTTGTTATTTCTGACTCCCAAATTATCTTCTCTAGTACCAAATTAAATAGACATGTCGACACTGGTTCCCCCTGTCTTAATCCTCTTTTCACCTTAAACTTGTCTGATACTTTGCCCTCAACCAACACTCTATTTTCTGTGTCATTCAGGGTCATTCACACCATGAGAATCAATTTACTTGGAATTTTTAGTTCTTCCATTATCTTGTAGAGTCCTTCTCTATTTACAGAGTCATATGCTTCTCTGAAATCCAGAAAGACCAAGTGTAGTGCCAAATTTTGTTCTAAGCTATTATCTTGGATTTGCTTAATCGAAAATATCTAGTCTGTAACCGATCGATCTATTTTTCCTGAATCCACACTGGTACTCTCCCAGAATAGACTCGGCTTTCTCTGCTAGTCTGTTTTTGATAGTCAACACTACTATCTTGTACACGACATCCAGTAAGGCTATTGGTCTATAATTAGCGCATATAGTTTTTTATCCTTTTTTGTATATTGGACAAATAAGCGACTCTCTCCAGTTCACTGGCATCTTTTCTGTTTTCCATATTTCTTGCACCAACCGGCACATTTCATTTTCCAGATCTACTTCTCCAGCTTTTATCAGTTCTATAATTTCCACCCGGAGCCTTATTTTTTTTGGGTTCTGAGTATCTCTCTTATTCCTTCTTTGCAGGGTTTATTTGTCTCCTCCTGCCCTTCAGTTAATTTTGCTTCCTATTTCTCATTCAACTCATTTTCATCTCCATTTAGTGTTTCTTTAAAGTATTCCCCCCATCTATTCAGTCTTTCTGCGAAGCTTACTGCTATACTTCCATCTTTTTTCCTACATATTAGCATTTTGTCTCTGTTTATTCCCTTTGTATTTTATAAAAAAAAAACACGCAAATCGGATAAGTGGTTCTTGAGTGCTAAGCGCAGTAATGGATAGACAGACAGACAGAGAGACGTTACGTTTTATATATATTATAGATTTTTTTTGACATATATTAAATTAAGAATTAAAAAAAAATCACGTAAATCGGATAAGTGGTTCTCGAGGGATAAGCGCTCTAATGGACAGACAGACAGACAGACAGACAGAGGGACGTTGCATTTTACATATATTATAGATATAAATTATTATTATTACTATATAACCTGGCCAAAGAAAAAAGGCACGTAAATCGGATAAGTGGTTCTCGCTTGATAAACGCACTAATGGACAGACAGACAGACAGAGAGACATTACATCTTATATATATTATAGATTATAGATATTCTCTGCTACATAATATTGTTCCAAATTTAATGGTTTAGGCTGTGCACTGTAAAGGAACGCGCTAGCGGCAAACTTTTTTCCGACTTCATTCACTATTATCGTCACTGCTCATTCCGTATGCTACCTATCGTAATAAAATATAGCCTATAACCTGGCCAGGGAACATATGTATGTTTTAAAAAAAAAGTACGTAAATCGGATAAGTGGTTCTCCAGTGATAAGCGCACTAACGGATAGACAGACAGACAGACAGACAGACAGACAGACAGACAGACAGACAGACAGAGAGACGTTGCATTTTATATATATTATAGAAAAAAAGTGCGTAACGTAAACTAACCATTAAATATAAAAATTTGGCCTATTTGTGCATTTTATACGTCTTTAAACTGCTCATAAGTGAGGTTTACGTAGTCCAGCATGGTCTTATATGGTTTAAGATTGATCAAAATTGTTAGTTCTGAATATTTATGCAATTTATACGTCAAAATAATAAGGTGCACAACAAAAAATAACTATTAAATACAAAATTTGGCATATTTTTGAATTGCTCATAACTTGACCTTACTTGGTAATCTATGTGGTTAGCTTTGAGCGGCAGCAGCAACAAGATCACAATAGCGAGTAGCAGCAACAGGAAAAGCATTCGAAAATGCCAAATGAGGTTTTGGAGAAACGTCGTGCAAATTGATTGTTAGACAAACGGATTGAAACCCGGAATTTTATTGTATTATATATATGACAAACAGATGCTTATACTGTACTTTGTCGGTGACTTACAAAGTATTTTCAAGCAGAGCGGCACAGCACGGCTAGCACTTAATGCAGAAACGCACCTTCTCGAGCTTACCGCTCGAAGGCATAGATGGTATTGGTATAACAACTAAAGACGAATCGAAAGATTCGCATTTTTAGGTTAGTTCAGGTTCAGGTCACCAAATGTGTTCTTCATATTTGCTGAACCATCCCAAGATGCGTTTCGCCGTATCACGGCTCCTCACCATTTTTAGTCCTTATCCAAGTACTAACGGAAAACTATGACAAATAGATGCTTATACTATATATACTTATTATATATAAAGGGTGTTTTTTATAGAGGTATAAAACTTTAAGTTGGCAACACTTTTTTAACTGGCGGCCATTTTGTCAGCTGTCAAGTGATTTATGTTTAGTTTGGTTTGGCATTTCAACATGAATAGACTGATGCCTGAACAACGCTTCCAAATTGTGCAAATTTATTTTGAAAATCATCGTTCTGTTCGAAATACGTATCGCGCACTACGTCCATTTTATGGTCAACATAATCATCCATCAGAGCAATTAATTCGATTAACTATGGAACGTTTTCGCACCATGTTTACTCTAAATGATAATACGCATCCACAGAGACGTCGTACAGTGCGTACAGAAGAAGTCATTGCTGCTGTAGAGCGTAGCGTAGAGGAAGACCCGAATCAGTCTATCCGCCATCGTGCACAGGAATTGGATATGTGTCCATCCACTTTATGGAAGATTTTGCGGAAAGATCTTGGTTTGCGTGTTTACAAAATCCAACTCGTGCAACAATTGAAGCCACACGATCACCTAGCAAGGCGTAGATTTGGTAAATGGGCCCAAAACAAGATTGCCGTTGATCTCGATTTTCATAAGCGAATTTTGTTTAGCGATAAAGCTCACTTTTGTTTGAATGGATACGTCAATAAACAAAACTGCCGTATTTGGAGTGATGATAATCCTCAAGTGTATGTTGAGACACCGTTACATCCAGAAAAACTGACTGTTTGGTGTGCTTTATGGGCTGGTGGAATCATTGGTCCGTACTTCTTTAAAAACGATGCTGGTCAGGACGTTACAGTCAATGGTGACCGCTATAGAGCCATGATTACTGACTTTTTCGTTCATCAATTGAACAACCATGATGTGCAGGAGCTGTGGTTTCAACAAGACGGCGCAACATGTCACACAGCTCGTGCCACAATTGATTTATTGAAGGAAACATTTGGTAACCGCATAGTTTCACGTTTCAGACCCGTGAATTGGCCTCCAAGATCGTGCGATTTGACGCCGCTAGACTATTTTCTGTGGGGATATTTGAAGTCGCTAGTCTACGCCGATAAGCCCGAAACGATTGACCACTTTGGAGGACAACATTCGCCGCGTTATTGCCGATATACGGCCACAAATGTTGGAAAAAGTCATCGAAAATTGGACCTCCAGATTAGACTACGTCCGAGCCAGCCGTGGCGGTCATATACCAGAAGTCATATTTAAATTATAATGCCAGAAGATTATCTTTCGAATAAAGTAAATTTTGATGTCAATTTAAAAAATTCATCTTTGTTTTATTCCATTTCAAAGTTCTATACCTCTATAAAAAAACACCCTTTATATATATATATATATATATGCACATATATATATATATATATATATATATATATATAGATATATATAGATATATATATATATATATATATATATATATATATATATATATATATATATATATATATATATATATATATATATATATATATATATATATATATATATATATATATATATATATATATATATATATATATATATATATATATATATATATACATATATATGAAATAACTACATGAGAAGAAATAATAATATGATCATTTTTTTCTTCAAGTAATGATTTTGTGTGATTTTATCCTTTATTTACTATATCCGAACACTATTAAACCCAGGACTCTTAAAGTACAAACGACGGAACTTTTCTTGTATAATCCGACAGGTCAGCCGTAGATGCTCTGGTCTCGTAGAAACGTCGCAAATATCTTGTATGATTAAGAACAAGTGCGGTAAAATTTATTGCTATATACCGAGCAAGAATAATTTTAACAACCGTGGTAAGAAAATTTGGACTATTTTTTTAACCTTCGGTAAATTTTCGTTTAGGAAATAGTTAACAACTCTGAAAACAGCAACGATTTTATGGAATTGTCCAGCGCGGTAAGATACAATAAATTGTATCTCTAGCATGAGCCTATTTCATTTTTTTTTATTTAAAAGCAGATCTGCCCTCAGCAGGGGACTGCTTTAAGCCAGAAATCGCCAGAGAAATTGTTACTATTAAAGATAGGCATCTGAATCGTGAGGGTTCACAGCGGTCAATGCTGAAATAGGAATATTGTTCATTTTTAGTAATTGATATAGATTTTTATATTTTTATAACTGCGTTAGAACCTAACAGTCGAGCTGCCTTGCGGTAACTGTTAGTAAAAATTCATCTGTCGGTATGTGGTTTTAAGTAGCCCCCGCTGGAAGGTAGGCATACTTTTAAATTCTAGTCTTTTACAAGCCCAAAAAACATTATGTTGTATCTTACTGTCATGTTCCGCTAGTACTGTAATAAATATTTCGAGTCTTTGATTGTTTTAGCCGATACTTGTTGGAAATTCATAATAAAATTATATAAAAACAACACTATGTTTTAATTTCCAATATAATATATTGGAATAGTGTTGTTTTTATATAATAATATTTCGAGTTTCGTTCTCTCATTTATTGCTTCTAGCTCAGCTAGACGCACCCTGCGATGAACGCACAAATAAGAAAACAGTGAACTCGGCCTGTAGATTTCTGGATGGATCGCGTAGCCTAGAGACGCGCAGCCGGGAGGGTTTATGGCTGAAATTAGCAGCCTACCCTTTGTAGAAAGAACGCCCTCTCACTGGACTGTTAAGCAACCTTCGGATAATAGATGCACTCTAGGGAAAAACAACACGGCTGGAACTAGGAAAAAACAAGTATAGAAATCACATAAACTACGAAGATCCAAATCTTGGAATATATTGGAATAACAGATACCAAGAAGTCATAATAGAATTAAACAAACACAAGATTAATATTTGTGCCTTATCAGAGTTGAAGAAAAAATGTAAAGAAAACATTAAATACCAAAACTACATACTATTGTACAGCGGAAGAGACAAAAATCAAAGAGTACAAGCTGGCGTAGGAATAATACTCTAAGAAAAGTTTGAAGATCATATTGATAAAGTACATTACGTAAATAGTAAAATCATGTATATACCACTTAAAGTAAATATAGAAAAAAATATATATGATTACTGTCTACATACCAGATATCAGTAAGCTGAAGGATGAAAAAAATTAGTTTTTTGAAGAACTACAAAAACTGCTAAATAGCCTACCAAATAAATAGTCTTCATCTTGGGAGATTTTAGTTTCAGAATCGGAAATAATGTCATATCCGGTATCGTGCAGAGATTCAACAAAAACATTAATAACGACAACGGTGAAATGTTAATAATCTCATGTGCGCAAAATGAACTTTGTATAAACCACACATTCTATGAACATAAAGAACAACATAAATACACATTTGGTAATACAAGAAACCAAAATTCAATCATTGATTATATTATAACTAATAGAGAAATACACGTAAGTCAAATCCTAGATGCAAGAACTCTAACATTCCGCAAACATGGGAACTGAACATGGATTAGTTCTTTGTAAATGTCGTACAAAAGTAAATATACAAAAGAAAACACCACTTTACCTTGAAAAATTTAACATAGCGTTATTTAAATATGAAACAACAAAACTTTATACAAGAACAGGATGGAAGAAAAAATAGAATTAAGTCCCATTTCAGAAGAAGAAAATGTAGACAATATTTGGAAAAAATTCAATTCAAAACAATTGTAATAAGTAGTGCTAAAGAAGCCCTCAGAACCAGACGAGTAAACATCAATGGAAGGCATAATAACAAGCCATGATTCCGCGATGAAGTAAAGGCATTAGTGAAACAAAAAAAAAAGACGCGTATACTAAGTATAGAAACATAAGAACAGCAGAAGAATATGAAGTGTACAAACAGGTTAGAAACAGAGTCACTGAAGCAATAAAAAACACAAAGAATACAGATTGGAAAAAAATTTCCACAGAGATGGAACACGATCTTTATCAGGGACAAAAGAAAATCTGGAATGTACTCAGGAGTAGAAAAAGTTCCGTCAACGAAGAAGTATAAGTAAATTCTATATCATCTAACAAATGAAAAACCTACATGAACATTCTATTCAGTAGCCAGCGACAAGAGACGGACGACGATCAGGTGGAACCAGATGGCGAAGAAGAGCTGTTAGATGAAGAAAAAAATATATCTCGGGAGGAAGTACATGAAGCACTAAAAAAATCAAAGAAAAAAGAAGCTCCTGGGCCTGATAACATCTCCAACTTTACTTCAAAAGCTAGAAAATTTCTGAAGGCTGGAGGAACAGTATTACGATTCCAATATTCAAAAAAGAAAATAAAAACGACCCAGAAAATTACAAAACCATTACCCTACTAAATAGCGCTAGTGAAATAATAACCGAGATTATGACTGCAAAAATATCAAAAAAGATCAAAATAAGCGAGGAACAACAAAGATTTCGAGAAAATGAATCGAGAGTGGATGCCATATTTACAATCTAACAATTAATTGAAAAAATTGTTAGAATTCAATAAACTTCTATTTCTGTGCTCGTGGGATCACGTAAGTAGGATGCCAATTAATAGCTGGCCCAAATGGCAAAAGATGAAAAACCAGAAACAAGAAGACCTCCCGGTCCCGAAGATGGAACGGAAAAAAACTGGACATCTACGTCACAAAAGGCTTAAAAACAGATGACCAAGACCTTGGCTTCTAGGAAGAAGAGAACAATGGTTAGTACTGAAATATGGATTTCGTTCATTGTTAATGGTTGATATCATATAAATGTATATATATATATATATATATATATATATATATATATATATATATATATATATATATATATATATATATATTTTCTTTTTGATGGTTGCAGCTTCTACTTGATGGAAATTCATTATAAATATATAATAAAAGACTGTTTTTAGTCAATAAAACTGGTTTATTTAAATTGCGATGACGCATTTCGCTGTCGATGCAGCTTCTTCAGATCTACATTTTACACTGTCAAGTTAGGTTTAATATTCACAGTTTTATATAATTTCTTAATTATAATATTACACATAATTAAATTACATTGATAGTATTGGGAAATCCACACAGATTTGGAGTTATTAGAATAAATTCAATAATGGTGAATTGCTTAAATCTACCTGGTCGTTGAGTAAGGTACGTGTAGTCCTTAATCGATTTATTTGCATTGTCTCTAAAAGGTTTAGTTTTAAACCTTTTTGTTGGGTGTGTAAAATTTTGAAATTCTTGTTAAATGTGTGATTTTCTGTTAAAAGATGATTAGCATATGTTGAATTAGATTTTCTATGGTTGAAACTTTTTTCGTGTTCTGTAATTCTTCGTCTAAATGTACGTCCAGTTTGTCCGATGTATGTTTTAGGACATGACCCACATGTTAATTGATAAACCCCAGATTTATTGTCTTTTTTGATTTGTGGTTTGTAGTTTTTAAGATATTTCCCTATAGTATTGTTAGTCTTGTAAGCTATGTTGATATTTTTTTGATTTAAAAATTTCCCCAGTTTTTCCGTTGGTTTGCCGAAATAGGTTAAGCATTTAAAAGTGGTATTACTGTCCTTAAAACGTGGGTATATTTCTGAGATTGCCTTGTTTCTAAGTTTTTTCCTAACGATACTATTGATTAAAGTAACCGAATAACCGTTGTTAACGGCTACTTGTTTTATGTAGTTTAATTCTTTAGTAAAATTTTCTTCTGATAAGGGGATATTAGTTAGTCTATGTATAAAACTATGATAAGCTGCAAGTTTATGAGGGTTAGGGTGGTGAGAACTATTGTGAATTGTGGTATCTGTATGACAAGGTTTGTGATATATTGCAAATTCATGTTTTTTTTTTCATGGCTTTACTGATTGTTAAGTCTAGGAAATTAATTTTCCCTTCGACTTCTTCTTCCATTGTAACACTGATATTTCTATGTAAAGAATTAATATACTGTAAAAAGTGAGTTAATTGTCTGTCCGTACCTGTAAAGCATACAATTATATCGTCTACGTATCGATACCAGTATAGACAATTATTACTATTGTTATTATGGTTGTTAAATACCATTGTTTCAAAACTGTCCATGAAAATTTCGGCAAGTAATGGACTTAATGGACTCCCCATAATTAACCCTTCCTTACTATTGTAGAATGTATTATTAAATGAAAAATAATTTTGTCTTAGGCAAGTTCTTAATAAATTAATTATGTCCATGAAGTTATAAAAATGGACATAATTAATTTATTAAGAACTTGCCTAAGACAAAATTATTTTTCATTTAATAATACATTCTACAATAGTAAGGAAGGGTTAATTATGGGGAGTCCATTAAGTCCATTACTTGCCGAAATTTTCATGGACAGTATTGAAACAATGATATTTAACAACCATAATAACAATAGTAATAATTGTCTATACTGGTATCGATACGTAGACGATATAATTGTATGCTTTACAGGTACGGACAGACAATTAACTCACTTTTTACAGTATATTAATTCTTTACACTTAACAATCAGTAAAGCCATGAAAAAACATGAATTTGCAATATATCACAAACCTTGTCATACAGATACCACAATTCACAATAGTTCTCACCACCCTAACCCTCATAAAACTTGCAGCTTATCATAGTTTTATATATAGACTAACTAATATCCCCTTATCAGAAGAATATTTTACTAAAGAATTAAACTACATAAAACAAGTAGCCGTTAACGACGGTTATTCGGTTACTTTAATCAATAGTATCGTTAGGAAAAAACTTAGAAACAAGGCAATCTCAGAAATATACCCACGTTTTAAGGACAGAAATACCACTTTTAAATGCTTAACCTATTTCGGCAAACCAACGGAAAAACTGGGGAAATTTTTAAATCAAAAAAATATCAACATAGCTTACAAGACTAACAATACTACAGGGAAATATTATAAAAACTACAAACCACAAATCAATAAAGACAATAAATCGGGAGTTTATCAATTAACATGTGGGTCATGTCCTAAAACATACATCGGACAAACTGGACGTACATTTAGACAAAGAATTACAGAACACGAAAAAAGTTTCATCCATAGAAAATCTAATTCAACATATGCTATTCATCTTTTAACAGAAAATCACACATTTAACAAGAATTTCAAAATTTTACACACCCAACAAAAAGGTTTAAAGCTAAACCTTTTAGAGACAATGCAAATAAATCGATTAAGGACTACAGGTACCTTACTCAACGACCAGGTAGATTTAAGCAATTCACCATTATTGAATTTATTCTAATAACTCCAAATCTGTGTGGATTTCCCAATACTATCAATGTAATTTAATTATGTGTAATATTATAATTAAGAAATTATATAAAACTGTGAATATTAAACCTAACTTGACAGTGTAAAATGTAGATCTGAAGAAGCTGCATCGACAGCGAAACGCGTCATTTTATTATATATATATATATATATATATATATATATATATATATATATATATATATATATATATATATAAAACACATTTCATTCAGAATGCGAATAGAATATGTATTCAAAAGAATCACATCCAACTATTTACAATAAAATATTATTATTATAATTATAAAAAAATAATTTAACCTAACTTAATATAACCTAATAATAAATTTAAAGGACAATCTAAATTTTCAAGCCAGGAAAAAGGATGTTGTAAGTGCGCTGTTTATACAGTATAGCGAAATAGCAAATATGAAGTATTGGCAATATATGTGTACACTTTTTACTTTAGTTTAAGGGAGTATTCTAGTCTAGAGGAGTTAATTTTATGCATTTTTTGGGCCGAATAAAAAAAAATTAAAATATTTTTACTATCCGTTTTTTACAATGCTTTTATTAATATGTTAAAAAGTTATAAAAAAAAATTTCGTATAAAAAAATGGAAATTCAATCAGTTCTGAGGATCTCCATATGGCAATGAAAAAAAAAATTGCGTAGTGGTCGATGTGATTCCAGGGTTTTCATTTGTCCGAAAGAAGATTTTAATGAAGTTTTTTGTTCAAAAAAATTATTAGAGTAAAATTTCGAACAGCCGGAACACTCTAATGACATTTTATACTTACGTTATATTAATCAGCCATTCTTGAGTCATAAAGTGAATCTTCTTCAACTTCGAAATGCAGCAATTCGTCCTTCTCTAAGAGCAGTTGTAGCTCCCTTAGAAGCAACAGACGTTCGACGCTAGATTCTATTAGGGGATCTCGCATATCGGCCTACGAATAAACTTTGGGAGCAACAGTCAATCCCCTTACAGTTAATATTTTTAAAACAGGAAAAAATCCTTCACTAAAGATACATACAAATTTGCTATTTCAGTTCTCTGAGTTCCTACCATACTAACAATTTACTAAATGACCCGTTACGATGATCTTGGGTTTCCTATTGTTAAATACTTTGGGTTGACTCTAAAAATATATTCTAGCCCAAAACCAGGTGTAGCCTTTCCAGGTGGTCGTACTAGGTAGTCATACCAGGTAGTACAATAAATAAAATTTGACGTACGTAGGCTATTGTACGTAGACTGTTGTCCGATGTGCGCCAGTGCATTTTGCAGATTTTAAAAATTTTAAAATTTCCTTTCGAGGACATATTTTCAAGAGTCCATACTTTAGGAAAATGAAAAAACAATCAATTTTTTTTCATATTTCTAGACTAGAATACCCCTGCAATGATTAGGTACTGATGATTTTTCGAACAAATGCAGAAAAAATATTTTTCGCCATATTTCATAAAAACTGCAGAAACGAGCTAAACATTTTCTTTAAATATTTCTATATTTATCACTAAATGGAATACTTATTGTTTCAAAAGCTACATAAAAGAGATCCGTCAGATTGTTGACTGTTTATTGCGTTGTAATCTATAACGTTGCAAAATAATTAAAATTCTGATTATCTCTTCCTTTTTTTCATTTCTCTCCTCTATGTTACACAATCGAACCAATAAAATCCTCTAATGCAAAATATTTACTGACAGGTTCGAAAGAGCGTATTGGCCTAAATTTCTATTTTATTTCTGCCTACCCTTGTAAAACAACACAATAAAAGGTTTTTGGCTTAAGCCACTAAATCAATCATTTGTTATTTTGTATTTTTAACCTTTTCACGTCGAAGCTTATCCGGCCAACGGCTTAACGTATTTACTCTTTTCACCTGAAATATTAAATTGTTTTACTCAAAAATAAAAATGTCTGTTAGAATAGATGTTAATTGAGGTCAACGATTTCGCCTTTTCAATGGAAAAAATAAATTAAAAAAATATTTTATAGATCATTTTGGCTGAACAGGAAGTGCCTGCACTATTTACAAGAAGTCAAATCCGTAGATTAGCACGTTCAGTTAGTTACTTGTAGTTGCTTAAAAGACATTTATTAACAATTATTAAAGTTCATAATCGAATATGAAAAATTATTCGTTAATAGATTTGTCGATTAATTGACTATTTACGTTATTTAATTTATTCTAAATAATCGGCATTTTTACACCTGCTTCAATTAGCAATAGTTGCTCCTGTTTATAAAAATGAATAAAGAAACAATATTGAAAATTACATTTCAATTTCTATAGTTGGTATTGGAAATTCATTGTTAGACGAACGGTTTAAAACCCGGAATTTTAATGTATTATATATATATATATATATATATATATATATATATATATATATATATATATATATATATATATATATCCACCGTCCACCACTCAGGCGGCCAGATAATTCTATTGTAACAACACCTGTTGAGAAAGCGAACTTGTTGGCTGCACTTTTTGCTTCAGATTCTACTGTCGATTTCCAAAGAAAAACACCACCTACTATTCCCATAGAGCAGTTAAGGATGCCCGATATTGTATCATAAAAACGTAGCTAGACACCAAAAACTCTGCGAGGAAACTAACACCAGTTTTCTGTAGACTTTTCAAACTATCCTATAGAAGGGGAATATTTTCTTCATGCTGGAAGTGTGCCACAGTTCAGCCGATACCTAAAATAGGCAAGAAGACCTTGCCAAATAACTACCGCTCAGTCGCATTGCTTTCAATAATATCGAAAGTCATGGAAAAGGCTATCAGCATCTTCTAAAATATCTTGAAGGATTTAACATTATTAGCGATAACCAATATGGCTTTCGTAAACATGGATCAACAGATCTTCTGATTTATGTAACACATGTTTGGAACAACGCAATTGAACAGTTTGGAGAATCTCGAGCTGTTGCTCTTGACATATCCAAGGCATTCGACCATGTTTGGCACGAAGGACTGTTGGCTAAGCTGTCTGAAAAGTTCTGTTTGTAGCTCTCATGTTTCCTCAGAGAGCGTTCTTTACGAGTGGCAGTCCACGGATTTCTTTCTAACATCTTCACTATCAACGCCGGTGTGCCCCAAGACTCCATACTGTCTCCTATTCTCTTTCTCATTTACATTAACGATCTGCTGGAAAAGACCGGTAATCCAATCTACAGCTTTGCAGATGACAATACGCTTATTTCTTCATTTACTTTGAACGCTCGGACAACGGCTACTCAGACGAATATCCGCAGACAGTAGGAAGTCATTCAACTTAACAAAGACCTGGAAGAAATTCTATCTTGGGGTGACAGTAACCAAGTGGAATTTAACGTTACGAAAACCCAGGCGGCAATTTTTTAAAAAAAAGTTAACGTTGCTGAACCCGACTTAGTTATGTCAGGGCACTCCATTCCTCTAACATCGTCACTCAAATTGTTGGGCGTGAATTTGGGAGCAAATATGCCTAGTACATTTCAATTTCTATAGTTGGTATTGCAAATTCATTGTTAGACGAACGGATAGAAACTCGGAATTTTAATGTAGACTATATTGGCATCATAGGCATCTAAAGCCTTTATATATATATATATATATATATATATATTGCGTAATATATATATCCTTTATATATATATATATATATATTACTCATTTAGGTATATATCTAGGAGTAACAGCTATATATATATATATATAATATATATAGGAATATATATATCAGTAGTATTAAATCTATATTATGAAAAAATAAATATATAACAGTATATATATAATGTTCGATATATATATATATATATATATATATATAAGAAGTGGTTGATATATATTTATATATTTATATATATATATATATATATATATATTGAGATCTTGGTCATTTCGGGTTTCCCATTTTTATCTAACATTAGCACGAATTCCATTTTTATGACGCATTCTTTTGAAAAGGTTCTTAACGCGTTTATAACGCCTAATGGTTGGCAATAAATCAGGTAGATTTCTGTGAGAAACCCGGGGAATAACCCATTTTATAGAAACCCAGGGAAAACCCCATTTTATAGTCGAGGCCTAGTAATTCGCAAATTCAGGTTCAGTTTCTTTTTGTTTAAGAATCAAGTAAGATGTCCAAGCGAGTGTGTTTAAGTTTAGCTGAGAAAAAAAAAAAAAAGTTTTAGAGGAAGTTGATAAAGGCTGCAAAAAAATTGATTGCTGCAAAATTTGGTGTTTCTCCAAGTTGCGTCTCTCTGATAATAAAAAGTCGCGACAGTATCATCAAGAAACCTAGTGTTCCAAGCTGCCGAGAACGTTTACGAGGATGTAAATGAAGCATCAAAACGTACCAATATCGGGAAATTTAATAAAGCAAAAGGCTCTACAATTTGCTAAAGAATTTAACTGCGTTAATTTTCAAGCTAGTGAAGGGTGGTTGAGTGCCTGGAAGACTCGCAATTTAATTGTTTTCAAGACGAGAGTGCAAGCGTTAGTCAGGAGGTCTGTGACATTTGGACTGAAACTGTTTTAAAAAGTGCGTTGAAAAAGTACGAGCCAAAAAAAGTTTTCAATTGTGATGAAACCGGTTTGTTTTTTAAAATGTTTGCTAAATAAAACTTTTGCTTTTAAAAGTGATAAATGTTTTGGTGTTAAAACAAGTAAAGAAAGGGTGACACTTATGGTTGGAGCAAACATGGATGGCTAAGAAAAACTGAAATTACTGCTCATAGGTAAAAGCAAAAATCCCCGTTCTTTAAAAGGAGTTAAATCTCTGGAGTTAGATTACGCCAGGGGTGCTCAAACTTGAACTGCTGGCGATCTACCTCAATATTGTTAGACTACGATCGATCGACTCTGAGAGGCTGCAAGTAAGTGTGATGCAGGATTGTCGTCTAGGTAGGGTGTATCGTGGCATAGATATTAGTTTTCCGCACAATATGCATTTTTTTAGTCAAGGTAAGTGTTGGTCTGCTCTAAAATGTCAATGAAAAAACTCATAATTATTCAAAATAGCGAGTTTATTGGTTCTTACAAAACAAACGAGTTCTAGTGTCTAATCTTAACTAAAGAGTGACTTTGGATGTTGAAGCGTGGCAATGCATGTCCTCAGCATACGTTTCATAAGATGGTACGTAATTACCGAGTGCTAATCGCAAGCATGATGACATATGTTCGTCAGTTAGTCAATTGCGATATTTTGACTTAATTATCTTCATTTCAGAAAATGCAGACTCGCACATGTAAGTTGACCCAAACATTGCCGTCAGTTGAAGGGCGATTTGTCTTAGATTCAGATATTTATCTTCAGATATAAAACACCAGAATTTTGTATCAGATGCTGTGGCTTTGAGATGTATATCTGATATATAATCTGCACTAACTCATTTTCAACAGAACATGAGTCCAGGTTAAACTGACTTGCTATTTCAGTAGCTAATTCTTCAATGTTTTTACACGAAAAAGGATAACTCATATGTAATGATGAATTTACTGAAATTATAAAAACGTATTTCGAATTGGCCCAAAATATTTAATAAGTCTGCCTCATAAAATCATAATTCAACTGAGGAATCCTTGCTTTCAAAGACGGAAAATTTTTTCAGATCCTTTCTTTTCAGTTGATCTATCATAAGTTGCAATTTACTTTTGAATGCGTTTATTGCGCTAATCATCTCAATAATAGTTTTTTCCTTTACCTTGAAGCTCCAAATTAATGGTGTTTAAATGCATTGTGATGTCTGTCAAAAATGCCAAATCAGTCAGCCATTTTCCGTTTTTCAGCATCTGAGTGTCATGACTCCTTTCGTCCAGAAAAGCTGTTATTTCGGGCAATAATTCTTGAAACCTTTCTAGGAACATTAATTAAAAATTTTAGCACACCATCGAAAATAATAATCCGCTAATGAAGGCTTTGTTGTGGAAATGAAATGGATAGAAATAACAGGTATCAATCAATTCTCAATAACTAGTAATATTTAATAAATCAGAATATGCTACGAAAATGTAAAGGTAAATAAAGTTATGTAGCTTCTATAATCTTCCACTTAACTTACTTTATATTTAAGGGCATCTTAGGTTGAAGACTACATTAAAGTCAAATAATTCGTCTTATGGGTTGTTTATACACGTAGTCTTATAATATGAGATACATTTTTATATGTTTTTATAGCTGTTCAAATAGTCTAATTACCATAAAAAAAAAATTGAAACATACTTTCTTTCAGGAATTGTCTGTAGCATCATACTATATAGAATTATGTAACTATTTGTATTATAGACATTGATATATGTCATAGTTGCTAAAATTGTTATAACTCTACCATGAAAAGTGAGTCTTCATAATGTTCGATTTTGCACGTGTGAAGACGTTCTCCATAGTTCGAAAATATGGCCTCTAGTCTGTATTTTGGTGGCCTTTATCACTCAGGTGACTCGTTTAACAGAAAATTATTTACCGAATTTGTGAATTTTCGTTGGATCTCCAATAATTGCAAATATGTTTAAATGTTGCCTTAGCAGGGTTCAGCTTTCATAAGGAAATGGAGTTCTTTTTCCCAGATAACTGATCATTGCATAAATTGTATCATTGTATTATAAATAGGTGATAGTCATAAGAAATAATATTGTTATCTGAATATATCATTCAAAGTGACTATCTGACGCTCGGCTGAATTTAATGAATAGTTAATACTTCAAATGAAGTTATAGAAGGATTTTCTGCATGCAGAGAAGATAGTTTCTATAGCTTTGTTTAAGCGGCTCTAATACTGTTGTAAAGGTACCTGCTAACCGTAAATTTTTAGGATCGATTTTCTCATTAGTTATAGCGAAGCAGTTTCCTCATGTTACAAGCGTTTACCGATGTACATACATAAAATGAGTTTCAAAACATATAAGCTTCAATTATAAAACTTTACAATTTCTAAAATAAACGCAACTTTCAAATAATAAAAAATGGTGGTGCAAAAAGGAAAATGATCTATCTAGCCGTCTCAATACAAAAATATGTAATTCAGCAAATGTATTAAAGCTTATTTAATAAAATGGAATAAGTGGAATTTTTAGTGCTCCGTACGAAACACTTATAAGATCACTTCAGTGTCCGTATGCCTGTCTGCCTGTCCGTCTGTCTATCTGTCTGTCACACCCGATTTTCTCCGAAATTATTTGACATAGAAAGGTGAAATTTGGCCCTAATAGAGGAATCTATGGCCTCATCAGAGTCGTGTAGTTTTGAAAGTTAAATTTTGACTTAAGGGGTTAGTTTTGGTGCGTGAAATCGGAAGTGAAACAATTTTTTTTTTAACCAGGTCATTGAGTAAGGTGTCAAATGAAAGCTTATAAAAAGACGAGTTTAAAAATGTCTATAATGTAATACTTGCGCATAATTTTCCTTACGTTGTTTTTAAAAAAGTGCGAAAAATCGCTGCCCCCCCCCCCCCTCTAAAACGTACTGATCAAAAAATTTTGAAAAAATTCTAGAATATTCTCTACAGGGCGTAGATTAAACAAAAATTATCATGAGTGCATTACCTTTAATAATTTATCTGGTATATAAAAAAAAAGTCTTGAAGTATGAGATAAGTACTTTTCTGAGCTTCTCCAGAAACATAGAATGTAGTTTTTGATTGAGAAATAGACTCTGAATATACGGGTGGAAGCCTTCCCAATTCGAATAACATGGAAAAAAATGAAACAAATATGTCTATCGTTGAAAAATGAAAACGCGCCGGGACCAGGTAACATTTTCGCAAAGCTGATCAAATATGGAACCGAAAATCTATTCGAACTCTTGAGGACTCCCTACTGAATTTAAAACATCTGTTATATCTACTATGCATAAAAAGGGAATAAAATCGAATGCGACAACTATAGAGAAATCGCCGTGACCGGCACAATCAGCATAATTTATGGGAAACTATTAAAGAGCAAAATCTAACATGAATACCTCAGCATGGAAGCCAAAGAAGAGGCAGGCTTTAGAGCCGAACGATCAACAGTAGATCACCTTTTCTGCCTCACCAAAATCATTGAGAAAAAATTCGCCATAAATCAAGAACTACATATGTTATATGTGGACATTAAAAAAGCATGTGATAGTGTTCCACAAAACGAATTAGGGACAGCACTCTAACAAACAAATACCAATTCGAATTTAATATCCGTAGTTAAAAGTTTATATCAAAAAGCAGAAACCAAGGTTAAGGTAGGAAACTCAACATCTAATGGTCTCTATGTCAGCAAGGGACTTAGGCAAGGGTGCTGTTTATCACCTACATTATTTAAAATATATCTAAAACATGCACTAAAGGGCTGGAAACGGAAATGTAGTAGTATGGGGATACCATTAGAGAACAACAACCTCTACACACTATGTTTTGCCGACGACCATATTATAATAGCACAAGATCATGATGACATAGAATATATGACTCGGAAATTGATAGAAGAATACAGAAAATGGGGCTTACTGGTCAACATATATTTATTTGAAACTTAATATATGACGATTGGCGGAGTACCGCAAGAATTAAGATTAGAGGACGGCCAGCAAATAAAAAATTGTACCAAATACACGTACCTGGGGATACAATTGACTGATGATGGCAAACTAGATGAGCTAATTAAACACAGAAACATTCAAGGACGAAGAGCTATTGAGCAGTTGAACAGTGTACTGTGGGACCAAAAAATATCAAAAAAAACAAGCATCACATATACAACACGATTGTTAAAAGTATTGAAACATACGGTAGTGATATACAGCAATTAAAGACATCAACTGAAAAAACTTTCGAGGAGACAAAGATGGACTTTTAGAGGAGATCAGCCGGAAGGTCAAGGCTGGAACACGTAATCAACTAGCGAATTCGAGAGATAATGAAAGTTTCCCATTCCATAACCGAAGACATAAAAATACACAACTCAAGTGGTACGGACACGTACAAAGAATGCCAAAAGAATGACTTTCCCGAAACAGATATTAAACTGGACACCACAGGTAGACGAAGAAGAGGACCGCCAGGACGAAGTTGGAAAGAAGGAGTCGAGAGAAGTATTCGGGACAGGGATTTGGATGAATACCTTTGGATATACAGAGGGCATGGAGAATAGGCATCGCAAGACGTCGGAAGACGTTGTGACGCGATATGTATATGTATATGTATGTATATATATATATATATATATATATATATATATATATATATATATATATATATATATATATATATATATATATATAAAAAACACCCTATATATATATATATATATATATATATATATATATATATATATATAATATATATATATATGTATAAATAAAAATTTTCGGTGTCATCAATTTTCACTAAAGATCAAAAAAAAAGTTTATTGAAAATTCATTTTGGATGTGTTTTGTGAAGTCACGAAGTAACGAAAATTTTTATTTTAAAAGCAATCAATGTACGGAACACTAATTGTGCAAGTCCAACTTGCACTTGACCGGTTATTAAAAATCTTTTATCATCTATATCCGTATCTATATGTATTAGATTAATACATAAATTAATATTTAAATGGAAAACAATCGATTATCCTTAATGTATTCAATATACCCATTAAACCAAATATAATTACAGATCGTTTAGACGACAACTCATACACACATATTTTACCCTTATTACAACAACGATAATACGTAATGTATAATTGTTTATCAAGCAATAATTGATTATGTTTCGTCGTTATTTTTTATTGTTAAATAAATTAAGCTTATCAGATTATAGGCCTCTTGATTATTGTTGTCGTTCTTTAATTATTATTTTTATTGATAGTAGAATAAAGGAAAAAGGAGTAATTTGAAAATTATATTATTTGTTTTGTAATAAATGCAATGTGCAAACACTACGCCCGTACTAGTTTAAAACAGTTTGTTTATTGACTATTTTAGTTTTTATTTGATCATTTTTTGCTATAAAAAAAATTAAAACACATTTAGTTACATAAAATTTTTTAAGATGAATTGAAGTGAATTTTTTAAACTTTTACGATTGTTAAAGTTTATTCAGGTCTAATTTAGCGATTTATATTTATAGATGCTTTAATAAACCAATTAAAGTTATGATTTTGTGCAGTATAAGATCAAAAATTTAGGATTAAACTATTCGAATGTATCTGACTGAAAAATTTTGTCGACGTTATTAAACAAAGTTACTCTTCTGTTAATTAAATAATATTAAATATGCGTTTTGAACAAAAACTTTTTATTTTTTTTTATGAGTCTAGTACACGTGCTGCAGGGAAGTCCCTAAAGCATTCCAGGTGCGGCATGTGTACGGAAAAAGTGATTCACGTTGTTCTTGAATCGCTGTAAATTGTACTCGGTGGGAAACACAGCCCTGGGCAAAGGGATGATGTTCTCCATATAAAAGATTGTTTGAAAAGCGTTGTACGCATTCATTCAAAGATTATGTCAAATTTATAATTTTTTCTATTTAACTGGTTTTAAAATCAATTTTGTTTACGGGTACAGCACACGTATTGCAGAGCTACAGGAACGACGTGTGTCTGGAAAAACTAATTTACGTTGATCTTGAATTGCTGCCAATTTTACTCGTTGGGAAATAGAGCCCTAAGCAATTTATTCCAAAGAGATATAAAAGAATTCTTAAAAAATAAGTTACGAGGTGTGTGAACCTCATACAGATGTGATGCATTAGCTCTACGTGTATTCCTGGCGTGCACCACTCTTGGATTAATTAAGTGGGCCACATCGAACACTTTTCATGAGAGTACTTAGAAAATATTCTCAAATTACACAGTTCTTAGATGTTCTAAGGAAGGTTGCAGGTGAGCCTTGGGTCTCCAATCAGGCGAAAAGCTCTCCTCTGAATCTAATAAATGTAACGTATGTTTGGGAGTATATTGTCAAATTTTGGAGCAGTATTCCAAGCGAATTTGTGCTTTATGTAGGGTTAAAAGTTGTTGTGGGGTTAAAGTCTTGTAGTATAAAATAATATTTCTGGCTTTTGAGACGAGGTCGTTGTTACGCATGCAACATGTTCAGGCCATGATATATTTGGTTCCAGGTTAATGTCCAGCAAGCTGTGTGACAATACTAGAGGAATTAAGTACCCCGACAGAACTGTGTGGGTTTATACAACTTTAACTTTTTAGAAAAATCTACCACCTGGGTGTTTACAGTATTAAATTATATTTGATCACTGTCCTTCGAAATCGAATTCCTTCTGTGTTTTTTTGTTAAGTTGTGCAACTACCTACCTTTTGCGCATATTTGCATGAATAGCTGGGGTTCGAGCCTTTATGATAAACGAAGAAACCAGCTTACGGATCCCTTTTAGTAGAGTGTTAGTTTAAAATGGAAATAGAGTAGGAGACAATATGGAGCCTTGAGGCACCCTGTGCGTTAATAGTGAAGGTATTATAAAGAAACTCGACAATTGTTACTCGTAAAGAACGCTCTGTGAGAAAGTATGACAGCCATAAACAAATCTTTTTAGTATACTGCACTGACTTAGCCGTTACTTGATGGAGATTCATAATAACTAGGAATAAAAATTTAAACAACTGTTTAAGATCACCACTTATATTTATTATAATATTGCTGACAATTGTTTCGATACACTGTGTCTTCTTCTGGAGCACGATGTAAATTAACCAACAAAGTATGTTACAGAACCTATAGTTTACCTAATTACAAGTATTAAATTCATTAACAATATTTACCTTAATACCTAAACCAAGTTCAATAAAGGAGACCCTCCCCCATATAATTGATCGTTGAGTAATAAACCTGAGGATTTTTTCTGGTTAATTTCTACCTGTTCTAGACAATTCAGTAATTTTCCTTTCTTTCTATTATGCAAAATTTTGAAATCTTCATTGAACGTATGATTTTCATCTGTTAAATGTTTAGCGTAATGAGATTTGTTATTTTTCATTCTATAGCTTTGTTTATGTTCCTCTATTCTTTTATAAAAAGATCTGCCTGTTTGTCCTATATACGTTTTATTGCAAGTGCCACAGCATAATTCGTAAACCCCTGTTTTATTTTCTATATTCAATAAAACAAATAGGACAAATAGGTAGATCTTGTTATAAAAGAATAGAGGAACATAAACAAAGCTATAGACTGAAAAATAACAAATCTCATTACACTAAACATTTAACAGATGAAAATCTTATGTTCAATGAAGATTTCAAAATTTTGCATAACGGAAAGAAAGGAAAATTACTGAATTGTTTAGAACAGGTAGAAATTAACCAGAAAAAATCCTCAGGCTTATTATTGAACGATCAATTAGATGGGGGAGGGTCTCCTTTATTGAACTTGTTCTAGGTATTAAGGTAATGGTAATGAATTTAGTACTTGTAATTAGGTAAACTATATATTCTGTAATATACTTTGTGAGTTAATTTACATCGTGCTCCAGAAGAAGACACAGTGTGTCGAAACAATTGTCAGCAATAATATAATAAACATAAGTTGTTTAAATTTTTATTCCTAGTTAAACCTTTTTAGGCATACTAAAATAGTATAGATTAGTTAGCAGTCCGCAATGCCAAACACTATCGAATGCCTTGAATATATCAAGTGCAATATCTTCATATTTTCCAAAATGTTTGAGAGCGTTATTAAAGGTGTATGTAATACAAGTTACTCGCTCTCTTGTATCTCTGTTTAGAAAAGCCATATTGATGGTCGCTAACAATAATAGATGCTTACAGGTATTTTAAAAGATTATGGTTGATGGCTGGCATTATTGAAAATAATACTAATGGTCGGTAGTTGTTTGGCGAAGTTTTTTTGCTTTTTTAAGGATTGGCTGAACCCTACGATATTTCTAGTAGGAGGAAAATATTTTTTTTTTCTGTAAGATCGGTAGAAATATCTACGAAAAACTGATGTTAGTCTGCTTGCGTTTTTTAAGTACTATGAGAGACACTCTATTAGCGCCAGAAAGTTTTTTGGTATCTAGCTTAATTAAACTACGTTTTATGACACGATGTCTGTAAAAAATATTGAGTATTTTTGATTGTACGTTAGGAATAGTGGAGTTTTTCTTGTAAATCAAGAGTAGAGCGTGAAGCAAAGGGTTTATCTAACAACTTGGCTTTTTCAACAGGTGTTGTTCCACTGGCCGTATAAGTGATGTAGTTCTTTTTTAAATAAACCTGTTCGTTACATAGAAATCCGAGTTCCGGAAGCACTGGATATAATAAAGTTTTGGAACTAACAACACTAACTGCTCATCCATTAAAAATCTTACGTTAAAACTGGTACAGTTATTGATATGAATATTAGCAAGATAAAATCTAAATCGAATGGTAGATAGTATATGTCTAACTTTTAGATACTTTTGTGGAATTGAATTATAAAAATTAGGCAAAATAACTAACTATTTCTTTTAGTAATTAATAGTTACTTAAACTGAAGTTCATATTTTGATGATCATTCATTGCTCTGGTTCCATCGGCTCGTCAGCCAAATTAAGATCAATACAGAGTACAAATTATAATTTTATCATCGTACTCGATGAATATAGTGACATGATTCAAGTTGTACCTCTCGTTGAGTCCAATCTAACATTAAAAGCATACCCATCCTTTTCCAAAGGCCGTGCAAATAAAACCCACAAACCGAGAGAAGATTTTTAGTCGAAATATATTTTGCAATTGAGAATAACGGCTATGTATCGCTAATACCCTAACCGGAATAAAAATAATTAATAACAATCAAAATTTAAAAAAGTCAATTTTTCGACAATTATTTCTAACGCTGTCTGGCGGTTATTTTAGTAACTGTGCACCATGAACGTAAAATCCGTCATTCTTCTATCATTTTGTGGCCTGCATTTGTCAGATGGAAGGTATACTTTACTATTGGGGAAAGGTCAGGCAAAATTACAACTAATTGTATCGACCCACCATTTCTTGAAAGTACGGCAAGAAGGTATTGATTCTCTCTCTCTGTCAATCCTAACTATCTTCTCTGTCGATCCTGGCTCTTCTCATTATCGATAGTAGCTCAACTCACAAGTCGTGGTACGACAAATCGTGCATCTCATCATGATTCCACACTAAAGTTAAGAATAATTTGTATTCCTGGTCCGGTGATTACCGACTCGTATATGTATAGCCGTCTACCGGTTATTTGAATCATCAAGGCTGCTAAAAGCGTCCTTACTGTAAATTGTCCTGTCGGCTTGTGGCTTATCATTGCAGATCCCTAAGTAAGGGGACAAGGGTAAGGACAAAATTTATTGTATTTCAATACCAAAAAAAATATATATTATTGTTCCAAAGGAACAAATAATTATTATTGTTGTTTTTCAACCTTAATGAATAAATTTTTTTACTGTATTAGGACAAAACAACATGTAGAAATATAAGTTCTTTTAAATGTATTACTCTCCACATATCTATTCTCGCGACATTCTAGTTTTTTTTATCCGCTTGGAAACATAGTTAGTATCGGAACCTACAAAATTTCTCCACAGAGTCAATAATGTCCTCGACGAGAATTTCTGTTTTTCGAAACAGGTCTAAACAGTAAGGGAGTATAACACTAGTTTATATTGTAATTCAGGACATTTGGCCCTGAAGACAAATAAACTGTGAGCTCTTGCATTGCCTTGGTCAGAGATCACTTTTCTGTGCAATTATTTCGTACGTTTCGATGACAGTTCTTCTTTCAAACGGTCAAGGAGAATTACATAATACATTTCTATAATTGTCCGATTTTTTCGAAATTATTGCAGAAGATAATGCCTTAATAGTTCTAAAATAATATAACTATTATCTTTTCAAGTGACAAAACAACCTTTTTAAGACACAATTAGTCTCTAATGTTGGTGCACAGCCTCCATACATTTTGTTCTACTCGGCTTTAATTTAGACAGCTATTTTTTACAATAGGACGTTTAATAACTGTAGGAAACTGGCTTTTTACCCAACGCTTACCATGTTTTGATTTTTAAACTTGGTATAACATAATTGCAAGGATGATAATTTTATGTCATAAACTACAAGAAGGCCCAAAATAATCTTATAGAAAATGAGGCCCGGCCATTTTTTTTTATTTTGCATTTTTTTGCAGCTTTTGTAGCCCTGATTAAATTCTTCATGGGTATAAAATGTGAAATGCCCTGGTTTAAGCGCTAACGCTCTGGAATCCCTAGAACTTAAATGAGATTTTTATACATACAAGATTACTGTATATATCAGTAAGTTTCAACCTGTGCCTAATTGGCAGAACGCAGAGCGTTGTCCTGGTTGCTTTAAAGTATTATTGACCATAACTAAGAAGATATGTCAGGGAACTGTATATTGTAATATAAACAATATGTTATATCTGCGTATAAATATAAAGATGTGCATAACTTGATTTCATACAGTGTTATGTGTGCGTGACTTATTTAAGCAGTATAAGCATCTGTTTTGTTATGGTTTTCCGTCAGTATCCGGATAAGGTCTAAAATGGTGTTCTTTGTGTTTGCTGAACCTAGCCCAGCCGATGAGCCGTGATACGGCGAAACGTGTCTTGGGATGGTCTAGCAAATACAGAGAACACTTTTGGGAACTACCAAGGTGCGAATTTTTCGATTCGCCTTGTTGCTTCACCAATGCGCCATCTATGCCTTCAAGCGGGAAGCTTGAGAAGGTGCGCTTCTGCAATTAAGTGTCAGCTGTGGTCTGGCCGCTTTGTTCTGAGAGACTTCAAATAAGTCACCGACAAAGTGCAGTATAAGCATCTATTTTGTCATATATATATATATATATATATATATATATATATATATATATATATATATATATATATATATATATATATATATATATATATATTTATGTGTATGAGTGCTTGTTAGTAAGTACAATTGTACAGATGTAGAAGTATCTATGTTTTTGTGCAGTATATGTGTGTATAAGTGTATCTTGTATAAATAAAAATCTCTTGCAAGTTCTAGGAGTTCCAGAAGCGTTAGCGCTTAATCCACGGCATTTCGCACTTTGTGCCCGCGGAGAGTTTTAATCAGGGCTATAAAAGCTGCAAAAAATATGTAATATAAAAAAAAAAACTGGCCAGGCCCCATTTTACATAAGATTAGTGCAGGGTCCTTTGTAATACAACAATATAAATAATGTACCAGTATTTGACAATTCCGTATTAATATAAATCCCATTATTTTCCACCTACCTTTGTTACCTTATATATTGTTCTTTTTACGTCGACGCTTATTAGACTAACAAGTAAGCGTAGTTACTAATTTGTTGAACCCCTTTAATACAGACGAATACATAAAAATGAAATTACATTTGACTTTGCAAATAATGTACAATTTTATTACTTAAGATAATTATGTGACTATTAACCTCTAGAAATAAAAGTATAGTATACGAGGGCCGCCTTTTAAGTTTTTACAAACGACCACTGGAAGGCGCCATTGAGATGTGACATTACCATTGTTGTAAAATTTAACATTTGTTATTGTTAAAAGAGAAGTAGTTCAGGTTCAGGCGGAGTAGTTCGTTTACAGTGAGCGTTTAAAATAAACAGTGATGTGAAAGTTTTTGTTCGATGATTTTTACGACTTTAGTAAAGGCCTAACTCAACAACAATGCCTCGAATCGTTTCGTTCAACTTTTGGTAATGAATCACCATCAGAAAATACTGTTTACAATTGGTTTGCAAAATTTCATCATGGTCGTGCTTCCGTCAGCGATGAATTTCATGAAGGTCGACCAAAATCGGTTGTTGTTCCAAAAGCATTGATGGTGTGCGCAACATGATTGAAGAATATTGATCTGTAACTTGTCATGAGATAGAAGCATCCTTAGGCATATCGAGGACTCCAGTACATTCGATTTTGCATGAACATTTAGCTGTGAAAAAGATCCGTTTCCGATGGATTCCGCATAATTTGACCAAACTCAAAAACAGGCTCGTGTCAACCAGTGTAAGGAAATGCTCAGAAAATTCGACCGAGGACATGTAAAATCCGTATACAACTTCCTAACAGTAGACGATACTTGTTCCAAGACGAACCGAATCCAGTAAGAGTGGAACGTTCGCGAAGTGCTTCCAGGAAAACGATCGCTTGTTTCTTTGGTTTTATTGAACATGTTGCAACCATTGCTTTAGAGGACCGAGGAACAGTTAATGATGAATGGCATACAACAATTTATTTGCCAGAAGTCATCGATGAAATCAGGAAATAGAACCGGAAACGTCGCATCATGCTTCATCATGACAATGTCAGCTGTTATACAGCAATAACGACTTCATTTTGTTCCCGAATGCCAAAAAAGATGCGTGGACAGCAATTTTCATGACCTCAAGCAACTGTTGAATCCTTCCAAAACTATGTTTTTGAGGTACCAATTTCAGAGTGGAAAAGGTGTTTTGAGAATGGGTTCGAACGCATGCCAAAGTGAATAAATCTTAAAGGCGAATATTTTGAGCAACAATTAAAGGATTTTTTTTTACTTTTCTTGTTTTTGTAAAAACTGAAAAGGTAGCCCTTGTATACAATCAGGTGTTATATAAAATGTCGGATAATTATAAGACGTTTCTTGATATAGTCAGATCGGTAAGAGATGGTATATTGGTAGAGAAGTCTCGGGTAATAAAAATTTATGAGGCCAATACTCTGCTATTTAATGGCAGTATTTCTTTTGTTATTCCGAAGCCATTAGTACCTGCTATTTTGTTTTAGTTTCATATTTTTTTGAATAAATATTTATAAATGTATATATGATATGTATTTAATTTTCTTTGTCAGGTAGCATCAGCTACCTTCTCCATTTATGATTAAAAGGTCTTTTCACATACTGATCGTTTAATATCTATATTTTGTAGATGATAGGGTGGATTTTGTGGCGTAACTGAAAAATCGGAAAAAAAATTCACAACAAATAACTACCTAAGAAATATATTCTTATAAATGGCTTCATATTTTGAATTTCACAAATGATAAAATGTATTAAAAAAAAATTATAATTCTTATAGCTGAAGTAGTAAAGATTTCGGGCTAGGTGACTTGGGATACGCCCACTTGGAAAAAAATGTCTTAACAGTACCTTCTAGAATCTCGATAAATTCCGTAAAAAAATTGATAGCGCTAAAGTATATCTATTAAAAAGAAGTTTTGATATATTCTTTGAAGAAAATGGTATTTAACAATAATGTCTTAAATAGAAATCTCGATAATAGTATCCATTCAGTTTTGCAAGGAAGATTTTGTCAGAGATAATTGCTAAAAATAACCATTGTGAGTCTTTCTTGGCAATCGAAAATATTATGAAGATATTCAGCTGAAAACATTATTGTTCATGTCAGTAAATGTCAAAAACTTCTACTGACTAAAACTTTATTTGCTTGCTTAAAAAGATACTTTCTTATTTTTATGTCCCAAAGCAAAAACATTTTTTTATAATTTTTCTGTATATATCTATATATATATATATATATATATATATATATATATATATATATATATATATATATATATATATATATATATATATATATATATATATATATATATATATATATATATATATATATATATATATATATATATATATATATATATATATATATATATATATATATATATATATATATATATGTATATATATATATATATATATATATATATATATATATATATATATATATATATATATATATATATATATGTATATGTATAACAAGAGATACTGGAAAAATTATACAAGGTATCAGAAGATGCAATACCTGATCTTAAATTATATATAAAACTAGCCGGGCCCGCGGCTCCGCTCGCGTAGACTTGAATCACTACTATCGTCACTGCTTATTCCTTATGTTATCCAACGTAATAAAATATCTCCCAATATTTCTCCCTATTTCCCATTATCTCTACATAATTTCCATTATCTAGGCTTATCTCTGCTCATCTCCCATTATTTCTCCTTATCTCCCATTATTTCTCCTTACCTCCCATTATCTCACCTTATTTTCCATTATCTAGACTTATCTCTGCTTATCTCCCATTATTTCTTCTTATCTCCCATTATTTCTCCTTATCTCCCATTATCTCACCTTATCTCCTATTATCGAGGCTTATCTCGACTTATCTCCCCTTATTTCTCCTTATCTCCCATTATCTCACCATTATCTAGGCTTATATCGAATTATATAGAACATATGTATAAATTTATAAAAACACGTAAATCGGATAAGTAGTTCTCGAGTGATAAGCGCACTAACGGACAAACAGACAGACAGAGAGACGTTGCATTTTATATATATTGTATTCTTTGCTACATGATATTGTTCCATATTTAATGCTTTAGGGAGTGTATTGCAAGAGAACGCGCTAGCGGCAAACTTTTCTCCGACTTGATTCGCTATTATCGTCACGGCTTATTCCTTATGTCACCTAATAAAATATATCCTATAACCTGGCCAGAGAACATACGTATGTTTAAAAAAAAGCACGTAAATCGGATAAGTGGTTCTCCAGGGATAAGCACACTAACGGACGGACAGACAGACAGACAGACGGACAGAGAGACATTGCATTTTACATATATTATAGATATTCTCTGCTACATAATATTGTTCCATATTTAATGGTTTGGACTGTGTATTGCAAGAGAACGCGCTAGCGGCAAACTTTGTCCGACTTCATTTACTATTATTGTCACTGCTCATTCCTTATGCTACCTATCGTAATAAAATATAGCCTATAACCTGGCCGGAGAACATATGTATGTTTTAAAAAAAAAAGTACGAAAATCGGATAACTGGTTCTTCAGTGATAAGCGCACTAACGGACAGACAGACAGACAGAGATACGTTGCATTTTATATATTATAGATGTAATAAAATATATACCTATAACCTGGTCAGAGAACATATGTATGAATTTAAAAAATCACGTAAATCGGATAAGTGGTTCTCGAGAGATAAGCGTATTAACGGACAGACAGACAGACAGACAAACATTGTATTTTATATATATTATAGATATAGATTATTATTATTATTATTATATAACCTGGCCAAAGAATATATGTATGAATGCTCATTCCTTATGCTACCTATCGTAATAAAATATAGCCTATAATCTGGCCGGAGAACATATGTATGTTTTAAAAAAAAAGTACGAAAATCGGATAAGTGGTTCCGCGTGATAAAACGCACTAATGGACAGACAGACCGACAGAGAGACATTGCATTTTATATATATTATAGATTATACATTACAGATATTCTTTGCTACATAATATTTTTCCATATTTAATGGTTTAGGCTGTGTTTTGCAAAGGCACGCGCTAGCGGCAAACTTACTTCCGACATCATTCACTATTTTACGTCATTGCTCATTCCTTATGCTACCTATCGTAATAAAATATAGCCTATAACCTGGCCAGAGAACATATGTATGTTTTAAAAAAAAAGTACGTAAATCGGATAAGTAGTTCTTCAGTGATAGGCGCACTAACGGACAGACAGACAGACAGGCAGACAGACAGACAGGCAGACAGACAGATAGACGTTGCATTTTATATATATTATAAATAAATATAGAAACTAAAAGTTTAGTTAACCAGATAGTATACTGTGTGTAAAAATATTACATCAGTCAGTAGAAGTAGACGACTTATAGTAGGGTGATCTATTCTCAGCCCATTTAGCGGAAAAGTATATGCCCAGTTCTTCCTCCCACTATGCCATTGGTAGAGAATCCTTTCGCAAATAGACAGAAAAAGTTGCCTACAAGTTAACACTACATGAGAATTAAAATCGGGTACGTGTCATGGGACTGATGAATATTATTTTTTTATTCCTCTAATTCTTGTGTTGCAGGTAAACTTTTTCCTGTACCCTCATTTCAAAGCATATATTTTATTTATTATCATTAATTTAATAATTAAAAGTAAAATTTACTGAAGCAGATAAACCACTGACGAGTAAAATTATCCTCGATATTGCTGGTTGCTAGTTACTGGCTAAACTGAATGCTGATCTATTAGTGAATCTAGCAGTTGCAATCTCTTGCGTTTATAGGTCACACTTTTTTGCTGCGTAATCGTCCAGTTGTAGGTTTAACTGTAAAACTTTTGGTAGACTGATTCACTAGTAGGATTATTCATTAGACGTACTATAAAATTTAAGCCACGGGTCTAATTTACATTCAAATTTATTCCTTTTTGGTATTCATTCATAGCAAAATATATTCTTTATAAAGCCAAATTTAAGCTCAAAATCTTAACGCTTAAAAGATAAATATATTTAATATTTAAAAGTCAACCAAACTAGCAAAAAACATCCTTTCAAACTAAAAGAAATAAATATTTTTTAATTTTCTTTGTTTCATACAAAATTCCATATTGCTTTATCCTAGAGAGCAAATATATACAACAGAAAAAAATATTCTTTATATACTCGACGAAGTTTGAGAGAAAATATATGGAATATTATTTATCTTATCAACTTGTAAGATCATAAATACTTAGGATTATGTTGACCGTCTATGGTGAGAAAGAAAAAGTAAAATATTTCTATACTTTGAAGGCGTTTTCTTCAAATATAGAATTTATTGGTGGAGCTGATGAAAGTATACAAAATACGTTCTAAGCTTCTTACTTTATGAAATTGTTTTTGAGAAAAAATACGTCTGTGATATTTTTGTTGAGTGTTTATCTACCACTGCAAACGTATGTATTCTTTGCAAGTGTATTGGATTTTGGTTTTAATGTATAGCCATCACAAAAATTATTAGATATGATTAATAAGTCCTATAAAATAACATTGAAACAAAAAAAAATGCATATTACACAACTTCGTTAAGAAAAAAATATTAATTTTATATTTATTATGTAACATTTTATTGCAAAACTCTGCATGCATTAATTTTGTTAAAGTCTTTATCACAAAAAAGGAAAATTAAAAAAAAAAAAATGAAAAATCCATCTTAGTGTTCCTCTTGCCAGTTTGTTTAAGAAGTTCGATATTTAGAGAAGTGAGCACCGCATAGTTTATAAATCGTTATTTACACATACGCATCAATCCTGAGGTGCGGTTTCAATACGAAATTCGTTGTGCTTCGGGGTAAAACGTAAGCTTTTTCTTAATAAACTTGATTAGGTAATTTAAGAGACTACTGCGCCATCGTTAACATCAACATTGCAATGTATGAATGAAAAATAAAGAGGAAGTTTTTAAAGTGAGTTGAAGGGAGATTTACAGCTGTCAGTCAACTACCAAAGTCTTGTGAAACATAAAGGTGTTTTTGTAAGATACTGGAAATCGGTAAGGCAAAAAATGTCCTAAGTGTTTTACTGATATTGTCGGAGTTTAGATAGAGTTAGTTTTTAATACAGTTTACTTAATTAAACAAAAGTTGGGATATTTTTTGTTATGTAAGTCAAATCTAATTTTTAACTTATATTTGATGGGTTTAATGCATTGTTTACTATGAACTTTTTAATTAATGAAGAAAAACTCATTACTTCTTATTTATTTTGAAGTATACAAACCATATATTTTCTTTTTTTCAGGGTCTAGCTCACGTGCTGCAGGGAAATCCCTAAAGCGCTATAGCAGCAACGCGTGTGCGGAAAAAGCGATTTACGTTGGTCTTGAATCGCTGTAAATTGTACTCGGTGAGAAACACAGACCTGGGTAAATTATTCCAAGGGGATGAGGTTCTCCATGTAAAAGACTGCTCGAAAAGGGTTGTACGAGAAGTAACAAGTTGAACCTCATGCGGATGTGAAGTATTAGCACAACGTGTGTTTCTACCATGCACCGCTCTGGGAGGAATTACGCGGGCTATATCCATCGAACATTTTTCAAGAAAATACTTGTAATAAAACAAAAAATCTAGTTCTTAATGAAGGTGAAGTCTTAATTTCTTTTGATGTTAGTTCTTTGTTCCCAAGTGTGCCAATTCCACAAACTTTACAATATCTCGAAGAATTACTTAGAATGAATGACTTTGAAGACGAAATTATTCGTGAATGCTTAACATTATCTAAACTTTGTATGGAACAAAATTATTTCCAATATATCAATCAATTTTATGTTCAGAAAGAAGGAACAGCTATGGGTAATTGCTTGTCACCTTTCATAGCCAATTTATTCATGAGTAAGTTTGAAATCGAAGCAAGTCAAGAATTCGATTATTTCCCAAGGGTATGGTATAGGTATGTGGATGATATTTTCGCGATTTTTGATACAAAGAAAGCAAATATTGATGATTTTGTTTCTAAATTAAATAGCCGGTATGATTCCATTAAATTCACTTACGAAGTTGAGAACAAAGGACAATTGCCTTTTCTAGATATTTTAATTATTAAAAATAATAATAGATTAGAATTTGATATCTATAGAAAGGACACAATAACAGATAGATATATTCCTAATGATTCATTTCATTGCAAACAACATAAATTAGCCTCATTACATTTTTTAGTTCATCGTTTGGTCACTTTCCCTCTGAATAGAGTAAACTTTAATAAAGAAAGAAATCGTATTAGAAATATAACTAGAGTTAATGGTTATGACGATGACTTAGTAAATAAGCTAATAAATAGACATAAATTTAGGTTTAATATTCAGAATTCCACCTTTTTTACACGCGAAGAAAATAACCCCAAGTATGTCTCCATACCATATAATCCGAAATATAGCAAGGGACTCAATAAGGTATTTAATAAGGTAGGCCTCACCTTAGTCTGTAAGTCATCAGACAATCTGAGGAATATCTTAGGAAATCCCAAAGATAAGATTCCTAATTGTGAGAAAAGTGGAATTTATGAAATTAGTTGTAATGATTGTGACAAAAAGTATGTTGGTCAAACTAAAAGGTCAATTAAAATACGATGTAAAGAACATTTAGCACACTTAAGATACAATAGAACAGAAAAGTCTAGCATTGCCGAACATGCCCTTGAAGCTGATCATACTATAACATTAGATAATCTAAGATTAATAAAAAATGTATCTGATAGGAGATTGTTGAAGGCATACGAAAGTATGGAAATCATAAAATGTAAAAGTAGTTTAAATAAAGACAGAGGGCCTATTCCTTATAGTCCCCTCTACTGGTTACTTGACCGGAACTGATGGCCTTGCCTATGTCATTAGTTCCGCTTGAGTAATTCAAGGGTTAGGCTAAGTATAAATAGGGTAGATTTGTAGTTAAGCTTTAGTCAATCATCGCTCCTGATGAAGCTAACATGGTTAGCGAAACGCGCGTCGAGTGCAAAAATAAAGTGTTTGGTGTAGTGGTGATATATACTGAGTAGTGTAGAATAGACTCCAATCGCCAACCGCTTTTCGACGTTTCAAAGAATCAAGGCAGCCGGCAGTGTACGTTTGGGAGCAGAGCTCCAAACATGGAAGCAGTATTTCAGCTTTGTAGAGAATTTACAGTTGTGGAGTGTAAAGCTCACTAGTTCGAAATAATATTCCCAGCTTTCGAGAAGCTCTCTTTGCTATGCTTGCAACATGTTCATGCCAAGACATATTTACTCCCAAATTAAAGCCCAACAAATTGAGTGACGATGCTAGATGAATGGAGTCCCCGACATAACTGTGTCGGATTCAGCAACGCTAACATTTTTAGAAAGAACTGCCTATAAGCAATACATATAAAGTGTTAGGTTATTTGTTTAACGTCCTCTAATAAACAAAACTTGACACAAAAGAAGCTAATTATTTAATAATTAATTCTACTGAAGCCAATATTTTCCTTTTAATGGTCACATAACACGTGTTCCAGGAAAATCTCCAAATAGCTTTAGAAACAGGGCGTATAGTAGCGTGTAAGTAGCGATTTCAGTTAGTCTGGAATCGTTGCAGGTTATACAATTAAAATATTGAGCTGTTCATTTTTCAGTGATGAGGTTCCATGTAAAAGATTTATTGAAAAGTATGATAAGAGGTATAACAACACTTCCTGTGTGAATGTTGATGGAAGAAAAAGGATTTGTGGAGGAAATTTTTCAATTAGAGAATGTCAAATAATCATAACTAAAACATATATACTCCATACGCAAGAGGTAATAAAGTGTAATTTTTGGATATTATTATTTTTAAGAATAACAATTATGTTGCCATCAAATTTCGTATCCAGTCGCTCTGTTGAGTCGAGTTTTTAAATACGTCCGCTATTCGAAAAGCCATAAATCTTATAGTTTAGCCATTTTGTAAATTTACTAAATAAGCGTTTATTTAATAACGGAATTATATATTTTTTATTTAAAAAATTGGGGTACTAGTTTTATTAGAGAAAATAAAAGTTTTTTACCACAAAAAAAGACATGCCAGTTTAAAATGGTACAACACCACCGATGTTTCTTGTAAAAGTTTAGGTTAATAGCTGTAATAACTTTAATAATAGCATTTTGTAAACATAACATTATTCATAAAAATCATTCATAAGTATTTAAATTAAAACCACTTACCATATCACTTATCAACGAAACACGAAGCGGTACAAAAGCTGCATAATTTTTCACAAATTTGCATTTTAATATTACACGTAGTTAAAGCTTTTACCTGAAACAAAACAACAAACCATTGAAATAAATATGAACGAGTTTTCCACTTTTAATTAAAAACTAAAAATACAAATTTAAAAAAACTTTGCTGACAGGTGTTATATTTTGAAAAACAGTATTAAATTAAGGTAAAACTTTAAAATTAAGCTGCAGCAGTGATTGTTCTCTAAAAATTAAAAATTAAAAAATGAAGTCGGTGGAAACAACGGGAATACTCTTGAGAATGTAGTATAGGTGAAACCATTGAGCTTTAATAATCGCACTCTTTAGAATAGAATAACAAGCGAGTAACTGCCCGGTTTGTAAATGTAAGACAGAGACATTATTCGTAATTAAGAAAAATTCCTTATTCTCAATTTCAAAAATATCAAGATCGGCTGGTTTCTCCTATATTCTAATTATAAATTTACAACAAACTGTATAATAAACATGAAGGAAAATCGCTAAAGTGATTGAGCCAGTAATTTCTGTGCAAGTGAGTAGTTCTAAAATAAGTACTGACTTTGACGTTACAGAATAAGTTAATCCAAGCACTATAATTCATTATTATAATGATGTACTTTACAGTAACATAAAGATTTCGAAATATTTACAACTGAGATCTAATATTTCTGTGCATTTATAATTTCTGTCAAATTTGAAAATAATGAAAAATAACTTAATTTTCAGATTTCTGTTCCAAGAACATGTACTCGTAATACGACATAAACCAAGCCACCCATCTGACGCTCTCCCGCGCCTCATTAATATATATATATATATATATATATATATATATATATATATATATATATATATATATATATATATATATATATATATGCTATCTTTTCATTAAATTCAAATTTTTGTGGTCAAACCCTCTGCCTAAAAATAGAAAGTACTACTTCCAAGGCTCGGGTTGATAGCAAATTTTAGGTTTTTATATCTAATTTTGAATGTCACATGGCCTTTTTACAAAACCGAGATTGTTGAGTCATTGTGTTGAAATATATCCGGTAAAAAAGTGTAAAAAACGCAGTTTTTTTAATTCTAGGCTACTTTACTTGAGAGGATTATGTCGGCATTGCTAAATTAATAATAGAATATTGTTAAATGATTCTATCATTGATTGACAAACATTTTTGTACCATTTTAATCCATCATACCAACATACTAGAGATCGCCAGCATTCTTCAGAACCACAATTTCCCCGATATAGTTGGACATATGGAATTACTGATTCCATTACACTTTGTTCAGGACTTGGCTATACAGAAACTCTTAGAAATCGATCCAAATACTTACATAATACAAAACTGGATTATTCTGGTCCATTTTGGACCATTTCTTAACCTCGCAAAAACCCCAATCACCTCCATATCGTAAAAAACATAGGTCTGTTGATGCTATTTATCTTTAATTAGAACTCACAGTTAAAATACCTTTTAAGAAAACCATCAAAATATCGTCTGAATACAGCAGTTAAAAATTTAGGAACTATTTGGACCCGCCAGCACTCTAGTTTAGCCTTTAACATAGGAAAATTGGAATTATCAATTTTTCTGTTGCTCATTTAGGACTGAGGACTGAAATACCTCTTCAAATTCATATAAAATATCTATGGAATATAGAATCGTATAACTTTAGCCCATTCTAAAATAATTCAAAACCTGAGAAACCCCGAATTTCCGTCATGTGGTGAAAAACACTGATCTATAGATACTATTAATTTTTAACTCAGGCTCTCGGCTAAAATACCTCTTGGAATGTGTACAGAATATTTGCTGGATATAATAGCTATTTTTTTCAATACTGTTTTCGCGTTTTAATATTTTTAATTTTTTAACTTTTTTTGGCGTTCTTTAAAAATTTTTCTGTTGTTATATTTCTAACCTAATTTTTTACAATTATTTATTTATCGTAAAATGAAAATTTAACAGCAGTTTCTAAACTGGACGATTATATATTAATATGTTGTAGCCCCAAAAATTTTGGGGCTACATCATTTACGTTTAGTTAATTAAAATTATTCGCTCTTGTATCCAGAAAATATTTTAATTACATTCAAAGAGGTATTTTAGCCGAGAGTCTGAGTTAAAAATTAATAAGATCTATAAATAAGTGTTTTTCACCATATGACGGAAATTCTGGGTTTTCAGGTTTTGAATTTTTTCAAAATGAGCCAAAGTTATACGATTTTGTATTCTATCGATATTTCATATGAATCTGAAGAGGTATTTCAGTCCTCAGTCGTAAATAAGTAACAGAAAAATTTATAAATCCAATTTTTCTACGTTATTGGCATATTTCCAATTATATGGGGAAAATTTTGGTTCTGAAGGGTTCTGGCGATCTCTAGTATGCTCCAGAACGTTACGAAAATATCTGTCAATTAATGATAGCATCATTTTAACAATTTTCTATTATTATTTTAGCAATGCCGACATAAAATTCAAAAATTTAAAAAAATGCGTTTTTTACACTTTTTTAAAGTATATATTATGACACAATGACTCAACTATCTCGGTTTTGTAAAAAGGCTATGTGACATTCAAAATTAGACATAAAAACCTAAAATTTGCGACAAAGCTGAGCCCTGGAAGTGCTTTTTATTTTTGGGCAGAGGGGTGTGTTCCAGATTAAAAAAACTGCCCTATATATATATATATATATATATATATATATATATATATATATATATATATATATATATATACGAGGATGGATTGAAAAGTTTGCGGCCTCACCAAAAAATAATTATAATATTTTTATTATAGTACCCTCAATAAGTTTATACATTCTTTGGTTGTCACAGTGTAAAATTTTGATGCAGTAGAATTTGTGGTTTTTAGATTAGAATCAGTTTAGTGAGACCAAGTTTTTTAAAAAAAATGGAAAAAACTGAACAACGTGCAGTCATCAAATACCTGTTTTAAAAAAGATTAACATCAATGGAGATCCACGATGATATGAAAACAACATTAGGGGAATGTGCTCCGTCATATACCAGGGTGAAAAAATGGTTTGCAGAATTTAAACGTGGACGAGAGAGCATAGAAGACGGCCTTCGCTCCGGCCGGCGATGTTTACGACTGAAGAAAACATCGGCAAAGTGTGTGATCTCATATTGAAAGACCATAGATTAACTATCAGGGAGATTGCAGACACTATAGGCATCTCGTATGAACGAACACAAAACATCATTGCCAACGAACTCGGATGTTCTCTGGTTTCCGCTAGGTGGGTCCCCAGATTGCTGTCAGTTGAACAAAACGAATTCGACTCACGATTTCTCGCGACTGTTTGGAGATTTTTGAGGCTAATCCGCAAGATTTTCTTAACAGGTTTGGACAATGGACAATGGACAAAACCTGGGTTCACTACCATGTTCCAGAGTCAAAACAACAATCCCAGAAGTGGAAAAAATCTGGTGAACCGACCCTAATGAAAGCGAAGGGGATTCTGTCGGGTGGAAGAGTGATGGCGTCAGTTTTTTGGGATGCTAAACGTATTATTATGGCCTTCCGAAAGGCGAAACAATAAACTCGACTTACTATTGCACCCTTTTGCGTCGTTTACGTCCAGAAATTAAAGAGAAACGCCCATGATTACTGAGAAAGAAAGTTTTATTCCATAAGGATAACGCTCGCGTTCACACGTCTGTTGAGTCTATGGCTTAAATTCGTGATTGTGGTTTCGAATTGCTGCCCCACCCTGCTTATTCTCCTGATTTAGCACCTTCGGACTTTCATCTGTTTCCAAACCTAAAAAAACACCTCGGTGGCCAAAAATTTTCATCCAATGAAGAAGTCGAAGCTTCAGTTTACCAGTATTTTGAACTCCTTGAGGAATCTTTTTTCCAAACAGGTGTGGAAGCTTTTGAAAGCAGGTGGAAGAAGTGTGTAGAGCTAGGTGGAGATTACGTCGAAAAATATTTTTGTACGTATTTTATTTTACTTTCTTGACTAGGCCGCGAACTTTTCAATCCATCTTTGTATATATATATATATATATATATATATATATATATATATATATACATATATATATATATATATATATATATATATATATATATATGTATATATATATATATATATATATATATATATATATATATATATATATATATATGTATGATAATATATATATATATATATATATATATATATATATATATATATATATATATATATATAAATCTTTACCCCAGAGGTAAAGTGTCGTAACTGCATGTGAAGAATTTTACTGGAATGAATTTTTAAATTGTTATTACACTACTTTTTTTTACTTATATGATGTAAACCAATGGGCATTTCTGTATAAGATTCAGGATTTCTATATTCAGTATTTTGACTTCTATCGGCTTTCCACTAGAAAATGTGAACCTTTTCATTATAGATACAACGATAACTCGAAATCATAAGTTTTGTATTTACGACACCTTATCTCTGAGGTACAGATATATGTTTGACTATAAAAATTTGAATTTAATGAAAAGGTAAAAGTTTTGAATTTTTCGACCCCAAGAACAAAGATCCTTCCGCAAGGAAATTAGACATGGTTTTCTTATAAGCCATTTAAATAATTTTAGTAATGACATTTTGATAACATAATAATGTTACAAATTACTTAAAACCATATTTTTTTTTTCAAAGGAAAAATTTATATTTACTTTTAAATAGAACATATTTTAAATTCAACAAAAAGATTTTGTGGAAAAATAAGTTTAAAAAAGCTCTTGTAAGTTCGCTAAATTATTTTCATAAAGCCAGTAAAGTAAAAATCAGAGCCCCTACTCGCTTTAAATTCAGAATACAAAATTGGAATAACTGGTGGTTTGGACTGCATACAAAGCAATATTTTAGGCGGAGGTATGAATTTTTAAATAAAAAAAAATTGTTTAAAATTGAGAAAAGATGTTTTAAAATATTTCCTTTTGAAAATGTATTTATTAAAATTGATTATATAATAAAATATTCATATTATATGACAAATTATTGAGATAATTCACTTATCTGGTCAACTGATTTTTACCTTTTTATGTATGCATGCTAATGGGTGTTCAGATATGTACCTAGATATGGTTAAGACTTATTGAAAATATTTTAAAATTTTGAAGTTCACGCTTTTTCTAAATAATAAGACAGGCGGTTATATGACAATTACAATTTACGTTGACATGAAACGCTGTGGGTTATACTCGGTGCGAAACAGTAAGTGAAGGGGTTATAAGAGAAGTGACAAGTCGAATCTCATACAAATCCGCTTTGTTAATATGACGTCAAATCGTAGTATGTATTGGTTTGAGGAATTAACTAAGTGAAGATAACCTGTTTGGCTACTCACTCTTTACTATAAATACAGTCGTATTTATAGTAAAGACTCAGGTCACTAAGTTATTGTTCAAATTTTATTAAATAAAAAACCGGTCAAGTGCAAGTTGAACTTGTACAATTAGTGTTCCGTACGTTGATTGTTTTTAAAATAAAAATTTTTGTTAGGGTGGTATAAAATGATCAGTGACTTCACAAAACACACCCCAAATGAGTTTTCAACAAAGTTTGTTTCCAATCTTGACTGAAAACTGGTCCTTGAAATTTGTTTTTTTTTTTATATACCATATAAATTATTAAAGGTAATGCACTCGTGATATTTTTCGTTCAATCTACACCCCGTGGAGAATATTCCAGAGTTTTTTTTTCGAAATTTTTTGATAAATACTTTTGGAGATAAGGCCCGGGACAGCGATTTTTTTCGCGAATTTTTAAAAATAATACAAAGAAAAGTGCGCGCAAGTATAATATTATATATATATTTTTTACTCGTGTTTTCACAAGCTTTCATTTGACACTTCCGACTTCACCCCCCAAAACTAACCCCTTAAGTCAAAATTTAATTCTCAAAACTACATGGCTCTGATGAGGCCATAAATTCCTATATTATTACCAAATTTCATCTTTCTATGTCAAATAGTTTCGGAGAAAATCGGGTGTGACAGACAGACAGACAGACACCGAAGTGATCTTATAAGTGTTCCGTACGGAACACTAAAAAGATAGTTTATTATTAAGTGTTTTGTGCTTATAAAATATTTATTTTATTTTAACATATTTTCAACAGCTTTTAATTTGTAGGTAATAAAAATATAAAAATAAAATTTCTTATATTCTCTCTATTGTATTATATATATATATATATATATATATATATATATATATATATATATATATATATATATATATATATATATATATATACATATATATATATATATATATATATATATATATATATATATATATATATATATATATATATATATATATATATATATAATACATTAAAAGTCTGAGTTTCAATCCTTTCGTCTAACAATGAATTTGTACTACGTTTCGCCAAAATCTCATTTGGCATTTTCAAGTGTTCCCGTTGCTGCTGCAACTTGATGCTGCGATCTTGCCGCTGCTGCCGCTCGAAGCCAACTAGCAGAGTTAGCTTCGAACAGCTAACTCTGCTGAGCTTCGAGCAGCTAACTCTGCTGAGTTAGCTTTAAGCAGCAAGATCACAGCATCGATTAGCAGCAGCAGCGGGAGCACATGAAAATGCCAAATGACATTTTGGCGAAATATCGTGCAAATTTATTGTTAGACGAAAAGATTGAATCCCGGAATTTTAATGTATTACATTACACCATCCGTGAAAAACTCTATTATAACATATATATATTTATATATATATATATATATATATATATATATATATATATATATATATATTTATATTTTTTATATATATATATATATATATATATATATATATATATATATATATATATATATATATATATATATATATATATATATATATATATATATATATATATATATATATATATATATATATATATATATATATATATATATATATATATAGTCCCTGGCCAAATTATTAGACGCACTGTATTTTTTTTAGTAATTTTATGTTTCTTAAGAGTTTTTATGCAATAATGGTATATTTAAACTACAATATTATTGATTTTTATTTAAAAGAATTGTTGTAGACTACATATTTGTATTTATTTTTAACATATGGCAACACTGTGTTGATAAAGTGATACATGAACGTAAATAAGTACAAACCTGTATCAGTCGCGATCGGAATCGAGTCAGGTACGGACGTGTTTCTGTGGCTTTATGGACTGTGATTGTTTGTTTAACAGTTTTATACTACTCAGTTATTAGTTTATTTTGTATGCAGTGTTTTTAAAAAAGTAATTGGACTATTTTCATTATGGGTAGGAAAGGCGATCTTTCAGCACTTAAAAAAGCTGAAGTGAAGGCCCTTGTGATTGCGAAAACATTTACAAACCGAGAAATATCACGAAGATTGGAGGTTTCTGAAGCTAGTGTACGACGCATAAAAAAGAAAATTGAGTCAGGGAAGGAATTAAGCCCGAAAAGAAAGAAAAGATGCGGTAGAAAACCAATTTTCACTCCACGGTCAGAGAGATGTTTGAAGAAAATTTGTGTAGAAAACAGATTTGCTACCACAAAGGTAATAAAATCACAACTCCAGGATGCTAGCGTAAATGCTTCTGAACGCACTGTTCGAAGAAAATTGAAAGAATTAGATTTTAAGGCCTGTCGCCCCCCGCCAGGAAGCCCAAGTTAACAGCTGCAATGAAAGCAAAGTGCCTGAAGTGGGCCAAACAATGGCAAGACAAAGATGTGGACTTCTGGAGATCGGTAAGATACAGCAATTTAATCAATAATTGATACATTATTATCATTTTCAGTTAAATAAAGCAAATAAATATGGAAGTTTATATATTTTTCCTATTTTTGACAGGTCTGCTTCAGTGACGAAAGCACATTCGAAATTTTGCAGAATAAAGCTCAGTATGTGCGTCGTCGTCATGGAGAAAAGTTTCATCCTGATTGTGTCGTCCCGACGGTTAAACATCCCACCAAAGTGATGATTTGGTCAGTCATCAGCGGCAAGGGCACTGGACGTCTGTACGTCGTCAAAGGAATAATGAGGCAAGATCAGTACAAAGAAGTATTACAAAATCGGTTGATTCCGCAGCTCAGAGAACGGTTTCCAAATGGGGAACCATTCACTTTCATGCAAGATGGAGCTCCCTGCCACACTGCTCGGTCTGTTAAAGCTTTTTTGGCAGAAAAAAATATCCCTCTGTTGGATTGGCCCCATTGAAAATGTGTGGGAGCTGATGAAAAGAGAAGTGGCTAAAGATGTGATTACCAACAAAACCCAGCTCCTAGAAAAGATTATTCATGTGTGGAATCATCATCCTCAAATGCAGGAGACAGTACAATCTTGCATTGACAGCATGCCGCGCAGAATTAAAGCTTTGATAGCGGCTAAAGGTGGCTCAACTAAATATTGACTTATACTAACATTAATTTCACTTTTCTTTAAAACTTAATAAACTTATGCTTTTCTAAATTAATGCTGTTTTATTTATGTCAAATAAATAGGTAATTGATTGGATAATATAAAAATAAAAAACAAATCAATTTAAAATAATAAAACGGTACAATATCACTCGGTAATTAATATTTTACATGAAATTTTGCAGTGCGTCTAATAATTTGGCCAGGGACTGTATATATATATATATATATATATATATATATATATATATATATATATATATATATATATATATATATATATATATATATATATATATATATATATATATATATATATATATATATATATATATACATATATATATATATATATATATATATATATATATATATATATATATATATATATATATATATATATATATATATATATATATATATATATATATATATATATATATATATATATATATATATATATATATATATATATATATATATATATATATATATATATATATATATATATATATATATATATATATATATATATATATATATATATATATATATACATATATATATATATATATATATATATATATATATATACATATATATATATATATATATATATATATATATATATATATATATATATATATATATATATATATATATATATATATATATATTAGATACGTAGGTTATCAATAGGGTCAAAATGGGTAATGATCACCGAATGGTTCGAGTAAAAATAAATTTTAACATAAGGACGGAGAAAAATATGAATCAAAAAATGACAATGATAAATAGAACACAAGGAAGATAAACATATACATAAGCTCGAAGAATATAAAATCAAAGAGGATTTTTTATCCCTCAACAAAATCGTTCAGCGTATCGTAGAATCTGCAGAAAAAATACCTCTCGCGAGAAATATCAGAGAAAAAGCTCTCTAAAGAAACGGTCAAATTAATACAAAAACGAAAATCCATGAAACAAGACACGGTGGCATATGAAAATAAAAACTTTGAATAACTATATAAAGAAATGAAGAGAGAGGAGAGAAATGAGAAGAGATTTAAGAAACTATAACAGTGAAAAAGTTGAAGAAACTCTCGAGAACAAGAAGGGAATAAAACTTTTACAAAGATCATTAAATGAAGGACAACCATAAATAACAAAATTAAAAGATGGAATAACCAAATAATAACTCAAACGAATGAACTAAGAATGTATATATAGAGATTCTACAAGGACTTTTATGAAAGTATAAAGTAGAACTACCACCAGACAAAAGCGAGTAAGATCGAATACGAGAAATGAATGAAGGATCTGAAGATATTCCTGACATCACAAAACATGAAATACAAGATTCTTTAAATAAAATGGCAAAAGGAAGAGCAGCAGGTGAAGACGGCATATTTATCGAAACACTGCATTAATGCGGAGAGCCCATATTACGAATGCTAGATATATTTATAACAAGTGTCTCGATGTGTGTGATGTGCCTTGAGACTGGGTCTAAATTAACTAACTATAGACCAATTAGCCTACTATCCGTAACGTACAAGTTATTTATGAAAATAATAACTGCAAGACTCACAAAGAAATTGGACGCTTACCAACTCAGAGAACAAGCCGGATTTAGAAGCTTTAGTACACTGGACTACCTTCAAGTATTAAGAACTTAATAGAAAAGTCAAACCAGTATAATTTTCAGATTTGGGTGGCCTTTGTGGATTACGAGAAAGCTTTTGACTCCCTTAAAATCTGGGCAACATGAAATAGTATAAATAACTGTAGAATTGATAGCAGATTCTCGCCGATTATTCAAAATATATATATAAAAGTGCAACATTTTAAATAATATTGAAAGAAAACACCAATTATATAGAAATGGAAAGAGAGGTCAAGGGGACACCATTTCGCCGAAATTGTTTATGTTGGCACTAGAAGATCTTTTCAAACAATTTCCATGGACAAGGGGTATAAATATAGGAGGAGGACAAATGACCACTGTGATAAAGAAGCAGTACTGAATATTGAAAACGCGGAAATCACAAGAACGGATTTATATTTATATCTGGACGAATTCAAAGAAAACTTGAACGGATTTATCAAGGAGGTCGTCGGCGTTTGACAGATCGCAGGACATCTTCCTTTTCAATGTACCAAATATACTAAAAGCGAACACATTTGATTAATGCATGGCGCCAGTATGACATACGGAACGAAAATGTAGATTTTGAATCAAGAAATTATAAATTGCCTACTAGTAGTTCAACGAGGATATTGGGAAAATTGTTGAGAGATAGGCTAATGGAGAAATTCGAGAGAAGGTCCAGGATAACTGATGTAGCTAAGAGGGTAAGCAAGTTAAAGTGAAGCTCGGTGAGTCATATTGCAAGACTCTCTGATAATCGATGGACCCATAAATTAATCAACTGGAGGCCCTGGAATGAGAAAAGATGTAGAGGATGTCCACAAACCCGATGGTCTGATGACATCAAAAGACTAGTGGAATGTAACTGGATAAACAAAGCCCAAAACCGAAGAAGAGGGACGTACTTAGGGCAGGCTTATGTCGAACGATGGACTGCATAGTTGAAGATATATATATATATATATATATATATATATATATATATATATATATATATATATATATATATATATATATATATATATATATATATATATATATGTATATATATATATATATATATATATATATATATATATATATATGTATATATATATATATATATTTATATATTTATATATATATATATATATATATATATATATATATATATATATATATATATATATATATATATATATATATATATATATATATATATATATATATATATATATATATATATATATATATATACATATATATATATATATATATATATATATATATATATATATATATATATATATATATATATATACATATATATATATATATATATATATATATATATATATATATACATATATATATATATATATATATATATATATATATATATATATATATATATATATATATATATATATATATATATATATATACAGTCCCTGGCCAAATTATTAGACGCACTGCAAGATTTCATGTAAAATATTAATTACCGAGTGATATTGTACCGTTTTATTATTTTAAATTGATTTGTTTTTTATTTTTATATTATCCAATCAATTACCTATTTATTTGACATAAATAAAACAGCATTAATTTAGAAAAGCATAAGTTTATTAAGTTTTAAAGAAAAGTGAAATTAATGTTAGTAAAAGTCAATATTTAGTTGAGCCACCTGTAGCCGCTATCAAAGCTTTAATTCTGCGCGGCATGCTATCAATGCAAGATTATACTGTCTCCTGCATTTGAGGATGATGATTCCACACATGAATAATCTTTTCTAGGAGCTGGGTTTTGTTGGTAATCACATCTTTAGCCACTTCTCTTTTCATCAGCTCCCACACATTTTCAATGGGGTTCATATCAGGGCTAGCCCTAGCCAATCCAACAGAGGGATATTTTTTTCTGCTAAAAAAGCTTTAACAGACCGAGCAGTGTGGCAGGGAGCTCCATCTTGCATGAAAGTGAATGGTTCCCCATTTGGAAACCATTCTCTGAGCTGCGGAATCAACCGATTTTGTAATACTTCTTTGTACTGATCTTGCCTCATTATTCCTTTGACGACGTAGAGACGTCCAGTGCCCTTGCCGCTGATGACTGACCAAATCATCACTTTGGTGGGATGTTTAACCGTCGGGACGACACAATCAGGATGAAACTTTTCTCCATGACGACGACGCACATACTGAGCTTTATTCTGCAAAATTTCGAATGTGCTTTCGTCACTGAAGCAGACCTGTCAAAAATAGGAAAAATATATAAACTTCCATGTTTATTTGCTTTATTTAACTGAAAATGATAATAATGTATCAATTATTGATTAAATTGCTGTATCTTACCGATCTCCAGAAGTCCACATCTTTGTCTTGCCATTGTTTGGCCCACTTCAGGCGCTTTGCTTTCATTGCAGCTGTTAACTTGGGCTTCCTGGCGGGGCGACAGGCCTTAAAATCTAATTCTTTCAATTTTCTTCGAACAGTGTGCTCAGAAGCATTTACGCTAGCATCCTGGAGTTGTGATTTTATTACCTTTGTGGTAGCAAATCTGTTTTTTACACAAATTTTCTTCAAACGTCTCTCTGACCGTGGAGTGAAAATTGGTTTTCTACCGCATCTTTTCTTTCTTTTCGGGCTTAATTCCTTCCCTGACTCAATTTTCTCTTTTATGCGTCGTACACTAGCTTCAGAAACCTCCAATCTTCGTGATATTTCTCGGTTTGTAAATGTTTTCGCAATCACAAGGGCCTTCACTTCAGCTTTTTTACGTGGTGAAAGATCGCCTTTTCTACCCATAATGAAAATAGTCCAATTACTTTTTTAAAACACTGCATACAAAATAAAACTAATAGCTGAGTAGTATAAAACTGTTAAACAAACAATCACAGTCCATAAAGCCACAGAAACACGTCCGTACCTGACTCGATTCCGATAGCGACTGATACAGGTTTGTACTTGTTTACGTTCATGTATCACTTTGTCAACACAGTGTTGCCATATGTTAAAAATAAATACAAATATGTAGTCTACAACAATTCTTTTAAATAAAAAATCAATAATATTGTAGTTTAAATATACCATTATTGCATAAAAACTCTTAAGAAACATAAAATTACTAAAAAAAAATACAGTGCATCTAATAATTTGGCCAGGGACTGTATATATGTATATATACAATACAATACCATACAATATTATATTACAATAAGTTGCAGAATTACAATAAAATTATCACAAAAACAAAAATGTAGAAAACTCAGCTGCATGCAGCTTGTCTGGAGTTTCATTATTAGCCAGTAAATATTAAAAGTCTAATTATACAATAAACAAGCTGAAGATTCCTATCTATTATGAAGTAGTTAAAGACAAAAATATCAATCAAAAAAAATCAATTAAACAATAGAGCATAATCATTAAAACAGTCCAAACTATTAATATTCACCCTACCCCCTCAACATAGGCATCAAAATATATATGTGCTGGTAGTTTGTCTTTATCCAGTATGTAACCTTTGTCAGAAAACTGTGCATATTGGCAACGAGTCTCATCTGAAATGGTAATATGTTAAACAGCCTAGGCCCAGTATACATAACGTGTCTTTGGCACGTTGTACACCGCCCGCGGAACATCTAGACTCCCCCAGCTAACGTGTCTTGTGCCCACATCATGCATAACCTGCCGCCTATATCGACCACTTTTTCTCATGAATCTCAAAACATTCCTAATATATGATTGTCTGAGAGACAGAAGATCCGCCTCCCTAAACAGTAGATCAGATGAGTGTCTTCCTTCTTTGTTCATAAATATGTTAATTATGTATTTCTGCGTTATGCTTAAGACATGAATGACATTACTGCACGCACCTCCCCATATACTCAAACCCTACATTAGAACCGATTCTATCAATGCTTGGTATGTCATTTTTAAGAGTTTAAGTGATAGAAACTCTCTTAGCTGGTAAAATTGGTATATAGTTTTCCTAATTTTTTGTGTAATATATCGTATATGAGAGTCAAAAACACTCAGATACTTGACATTTTCCCTTGCTGATATTGTTTGGTCACAATGCAGTCTGCCACACCAGTAACACACAAGTAATCATGTACTATAAGATCACGAAATACAAATTCTTTCCTGTTGTTCACTGAAACTCGTACACATATCGTTTTTTTAACGTTCATAGTTAAGAGATTCTGGTTCATGCATAGCCGCACTATTGATATACATTGTTCCGCTCTCTGGATCGTTTCCTCCCAGGATAAACCCTTAACCAAAATAACAGTGTCATCGGCGTAACAGACAGTATCGCCACCTGAACTGGATAGTGCAGCAAACAGATCATTTATATAAAGTCAAAAGAATAGTATGGGGCCCAGTACGTTACCCTGTGGTACTCCGATTACGACATTGCCCACCCTACTGAAGGTACTATTAATTTTAGCCGTTTGCGTTCGTTCTGTTAAGTAAGACTCTATTAAAGTAAACATTTTCAAGCTTTGTTAAAATAATCCGATGAGGTACAGTATCAAACGCACGAGCCAGATCCACAAACACACCTTGCCTTAAGTCTGTCATTAAAATGAATCCGATGAGGTTTCGCTACAGTATCAATTGACTCAGTCGCACGAGCCAGATCCACAAACACACCTAGTGCCTTATACTGAGTCTTTCTGTCATTAGAGCTATTTGTTACATATTCAGGACTATCGCATCCTCTGTACTCAATCCAGGACAAAATCCAACTGGGAATCTGACAATACCTTGTTTCTGGTCAAGAAACTTAATTTTAATTTTACGAATTTTTCAAACAGCCTAGCAATACAACTGGTTACAGCAATTAGTCGGTAATTTTCTTTACTTGTCCTATCCCCCGCTTTATAAATCGGTATAATTGTAGCTCTTTTTAATATTTCAGGATAAACACCTTTTTTAAACACTAAATTTATTAAATGTAATAAGGGTTTCAGTAGGTGTTCATGATTCTCTTTTAACATCCTGGGAGAAATATTATGGTCACCAGCAGCGGACCCATTCTTCATTGAGCCAATGGCATTTATCAACTCGGTCCTAGATATTTCCTCAAGAAACATGGAGTCCCTTATAGGTTGGCCAGGAAATTTGTAATCATTCTCTTTTATTTTACTTGCTAGTTCATTGCCAATAATACCAAAATGGTCCAAAAATATGTCAGCAATCTGGCTATTATTACGAATATATTCATTTCCCTCCTTAATCAGAGATATTCCTTTACATCTTTTATTTTCATTAGTGGCCTGTTTGATCATTTCCCAAGTTTTCTTTATATCATTTTTGCATGTAATTAATTTAGTTTTAAAGAACTTATATTTAGATTTTTTAATAAGACTGCTCAACATATTTCAATATTTTCGTAATTTTTCTAAAGCATCAGCATCATTAGGGCATTTATCAGACATTTTTTTAAGGTTATCCCTCCTTTTAATAGAAGTGATGATCCCCAGAGTAACCCATTCCTTCTTTTTATTGACTTTCCTTAATATAATTTGCTGGGAACAGCCTGTTATAAGACCACTTAACTTTGCAATAAAAATTTCCGTGCCTACGTTAATATCCGGGCTCTACATAGAATCCCAATTGTGATTCATAATTTTACGTTGCAGTTTTTTGTAATCAACTCTTTTCGTCATCATAGGTAATTTCATAATACTGTCGTCTTTAGTCACGTTATTCAAGTTATTATTTTCAACATTTAATAAAATTGGAAAGTGATCAACAACAACAACAATTTAAAACAACTGGTCTGAAAAAAGGATCAAGGTTATTATTTTGGACAAAAAAAGTGATCTATGCAGGATTTATTTATATATATATATATATATATATATATATATATATATATATATATATATATATATATATATATATATATATATATATATATATATATATATATATATATATATATTATAGCATTTAGCAGACAGGATCGTGTGCCTAAATCCTGCATAGATCACTTTTTTGTCCAAAATAATAACCTTGATTCTTTTTTCAGATCAGTTGTTTTAAGACAGGTTGTTGTTGCCTGAATATATAGATCATTTTTATGTCCATAATATATATATATATATATATTATTATATATAGTATATATATATACATATATATATTATATATATATACATATATATATATATATATATATATATATATATATATATATAATATATATATATATATATATATATATATATCACACCATATTTTCTGTCAAAGTTATTTTATTTATTTCTTATTTTTACGAAGTTCTTGATTTTTCTTTACGCATTTGTTTTAAATCATGATGATGTAATTGGATATATAACGTAGGCTACTAACTCACTTAGTCACCGATATCATACTCTTTAATAACAAAATGTTAAAAATATGAGTAGAAAGAGGTTCTGTTTCGGTGCTTTTGAACTTGCATCTCTCACGTTGTATACGTTTATTGTGTAGTACGTATAGCTAAAATTAGTCGCTCGCCAAGGTCACAGCTTTGTATAATTGTGATTAAAACATGAAAAAATAAAAAATTTTCAAAATATTTTAAGAACCTTGCTATCAAGACTCAAAAAACTACTCACACCATATTTTCTGTCAAAGTTGTTTTATTTATATCTTATTTTTATGAAGTACTTCAGTTTTATTTACGCATGTATTTTAAATCATGATGATGTAATTGGATATATAACGTAGGCTACTAACTCACTTAGTCACCGATCTCATACTCTTTAATAATAAAATGTTAAATATGAGTAGTAAAAGGCTCTGTTTCGGTGATTTTGAACTTGTATATCTCGCGTTGTATACGTTTATTGCGTATTATGTATAGCTAGAATTAGTCACTCACCAAGGTCACAGCTTTTAATCAGTGTGATTAAAATATGAAAAAATATCAATTTTTCAAAATATTTTAAGAACCTTGCTGCCAAGACTCAAAAAATTACTCACACCATATTTTCTGTCAAAGTTACTTTATTTATTTCTTATTTTTATGAATTACTTGATTTTTCTTTACGCATGTGTTTTAAATCATGATGATGTAATTGGATATATAACGTAGGCTACTAGCTCACTTAGTCATTGATCTCATACTCTTTAATAATAAAATGTTAAATATGAGTAGTAAAAGGTTGTGTTTCGGTGCTTTTGGGTAGTATGTATAGCTAGAATTAGTCGCTCACCAAGGTCACAGCTTTGGACATTCAAGTTATATCGGTTGCTTCGCTTTTTGTAAATCACGCACGTAGCACATAGCGTAAGGTATTTAAATTCATAAATTAACAAATTAACGACCAAATTAATTGAATTATTAAGCTGACAAAGCACTTTACTAGTAATTTCTCAATATAACGAATTATATTATTAAATTTAGATTTTATAGCATCGAGTCTAGTGCAAGAAAATGCATTATGTCGTAAATCAGCCGATAAAGCTGGCGTTATTAAGGAATATCGATAAGGGCATAAATCGTGACTTTCAAATTGTTAGGAAACGAGAATTTACAGAGCGATAAAAATATGCGAAATGATGAAAATACATTTTTTTCGTTGAAACATAAAATATTAATTTGAGTTTTAAATGCTAAATCTAATAAAAATACTCAGCTTGGCCCCGTAGAAAAATTTAATTAAAACAAGACTTATCATTTATTTAAATTTTATGATTTATTTTTGGTTGTGAGTAAATTTAAAAGCGATTAAAACTAAAAAAGCATTATCACATTTTATTGTCACCTCTAAGATCACGGACCCTGTGTAATTTGCAACTCAAATTGTCGTGCTTGATAAAGAAGTGAAACTTGGACTAAATCATCAATTTTTCTTTTATAGGTCTAGCATACGTGCTACAGGGAAGTCCCTAAAGCGCTCCAGGAGCGCCATGTGTGCGGAAAAGGCGATTCACGTTGTTCTTGAATCGCTGTAAACTGTACTCGGTGGGAAACATAGCCCTGGGCAAATTATTCCAAAGGGATGATGTTCTCCATATAAAAGACTGCTTGAAAATCGTTGTACGCGGAGTAACAAGTTGAACCTCATACGGATGTGAAGTGTTAGCGCGAAGTGTATTTCTAACATGTACCGCTGTGGGAGGAATTAAGTGGGCTACATGCTTCGAACACTTTCCATGAAAATACTTGTAGAACATACTCAAGTCGCCAACCATTCTTCGATGTTCCAACGAATCAAGGCCGCCGGTCAGTTCCGGGTCTCCAATCAGACGAACAGCTCTTCTCTGAACAGAATCCAACAAATGCAGTGTGTCTTTGGGAGCGGAGCCCCAAACATGGGAGCAGTATTCCATAGTTGGTCGAATTTGAGCTTTGTAAAGAATTAACAGTTGTTGCAGAGTGTAAACCTTTTTGGTTCGAAATAATATTTCCAACTTTTGAGAAGCTCTCCTTGTTATGCCTGCAACATGTTCATGCCAGGACATATTTGCTCCCAAATTAACGCCCACCAAACTGAGTGACGATGCTAGGGGAATGAAGTGCTCCGACATGACTATGTCGGGTTCAGCAATTAACTTTTTTAGAAAAAAATCCACCTGGGTTTTTGTAGCGTTAAAACTCTACTTGGTTACTGTCACCCCAAGATAGAATTTCTTCCAGGTCTTTGTTAAGTTGAACGACCTCCTGCTGTCTGCGGATATTCGCCTGAGTGGCCAATGTCCGAGGGTTCAAACTGAGTGAAGAGATAAGCGTACTGTCATCTGCAAAGTTGTAGATTGGATTCCCGGTCTTTTCCAGCAGATCGTTAATGTAAATGAGAAAGAGAGTAGGAGACAGTATGGAGCCTTAGGGCACACCGGCGTTGATAGTGAAGGTGTTAGAAAGAAATCCGCCGACCGCTACTCGTAAAGAACAACGTGAGAGCCATAAAAAGAATTTTTCAGACATACCATAACAGCGTGGTTTAGCCAATAATCCATCATGCCAAAGACAGTCGAATGCCTTGGATATGTCAAGAGCAACCGCTCGAGATTCTCCAAAGTGTTCAATTGCGTTGTTCCAAATATGTGTTACATAAGTCAGAAGATCTCCTGTTGATCTATGTTTACGAAAGTCATATTGGTGATCGCTATTAATGTTGAACCCTTCAAGATATTTTAGAAGATGCTGATTGATAATCTTTTCCATGATTTAGCGGTTGGGTCCACCGTGTGACCTCACATATTAGACTAATCGCAGACAAACTAGGAGTAGCTATTGAATTGACGAGATTTTAAATTTTTCTTCAGTGGGATACGGAATTTTTCAACGGCGTTGGAAAAAGGGCGCCGACGGGCAGATTAAAGAAGCAAGAGGATTGAAGCTTCTAGGGGCTTTCATCTTATAACAACATAGTACTTTTTGTTGATGGATTTTGCCGATCATATAATTTGTTTAATATTTTAAAATAATATTTAGTATTTGTCCAATTTATTAACACAATAATTATTTCCTATTTTTGTTTAATATTGGTTAGGCTAGTTTTCACCAGCTTTGTTTCACAAACTAATTTTTCCCAATTTTTTATGGAGGGATATTCTTGAAATTTCTTGCTTGGAATTCAGAACCTGCTGAAATCATAATTTCTAGTTTTTCTCCGTAAAATTTATAATTTAGTTCTCGTTTGAAATTAAGAAAAACACTCAAAAACATAATAGTACTTAATAGTGAGCCAAAAAAATCTGAGCAGAGGAAGGACTTTCAAAATATTTATAACTGAACCCTGGACATTTTCTTTTTTTTGTATGGTTTAACTCTTTGGCACTATAAGGATTTTTATCCTTTTTTTACTAAATCTCGAATGAGATATATTGACGGGGAAGTCATATTATCCGTCAACGTTGCCTAGGTGCTAAAACACAAATTTGTATTGCACGACACATTTAAGAAAACACGTTAGTTCTACAACATTGCGTGTTATTGCATTTCTACATTAACTATTACCTAAAAATATACATCCAGCTAATTGCCGGAATCGAGCCAGCGACCATCGGTTTAATATTCCCAAGCCAAGTCAGCAAAAACGCTATTATCATTGTGTATTAAGAAATGACCTGACAATGTTAGATGTTTTCAACTTCTGAATGTTTTTGTATATGTTTGTGTTGAGTCCTAATTGTACTAAGCGTGGTGTGAATGTTGTTGGTGTAAGGCCTGTGATTGATATGACGAGGGGGGCAATGATAACTTTTTCTTGTTTCCATAGCCTTTTTATTTCTGTTGCAAGGTCTGTGTATTTGAAGATTTTTTCTGTATATTTCGTTTGGATGTTTGTGTCGTTGGGGACATCTATGTCAATTAAATAGGTGACGTTTCCCTTTTTTGTATTGAAAAGTAATATCGGGTCTATTGGCGGGGGTTGTTTGATCTTTATGGATGTGTGACCATTTGATTATACTAAATAAATATGTGAGTATAGGTATGGCGAACATGTTGATGGTTTTAGTGAGATTTTTGGAGTTGAGTTTTGTTTATATAAGTTTCGTGAGTCTATTTTTGAATTTGGTTCTGAGCTCTGTGTGGATGTGAGTGTGGTTGAGTTTGGTGCCTTGATGGAAACCTAGATATTTGTATGTTTCTTTGTCGAGCATGTTATCGAGTGTTTCATTATTGATGGTTTTTGTCTCCTGGTGGCTTTTCTATTGGCCTTTATTGATGTAGGAGTTCTTTCAGCTGTGTTTCTGTGGCAGCGTAGAGTTTTACGTCATCATCTGCTGTCTGATGCAGAAGCCATGGTCTATTTTGTTTAGTGTATTTGAGAGTGGATTGAGACATAGGCAAAACCATAGAGCGTTGAGCGAATCTCCCTGAAATATATCCGTCTGATGTACAGCTCTTCTGTTTGGATGCGTTCGGATTGTGTTTTCAGGTGGATTTTGATTTTCCATGTTTTCATAATCAGCGCGAGAAATTGTCTGAGGTTTTGATTGATTTTGTAGATTTCTAGGGCTCTGATTAACCAGCTGTGGACTATGGAGTCGAAGGCTTTTTTATACTCTATGTAACCGATGTGAAGGTTTCTGTGTACTTTTCTGGTATGTCCCATGATCACGTTGTCTATCCATCCTCGGCTGTTTTTCCTGCACTCCTTCTGCTCTTGTGTAAGAATATTGTTGTCTATTAGATGTTGTTCTATTTTCTTGAAAATTGTGGCTGTGATGATGTTGTATAGGGTTGAAAGAAATGTGATAGGTCTGTAGTTTGACGGGTTTGTGGTGTCTGAGCTTTTGGGTTTGACGTATGGTATTCCTTGTGTAAGGAAAGTGGGTAATGTATATGGTTGTAGAATGGCTTTGATGATTTGGTGTTTGAGTGCTTCGTTTGTGGTGGTACACTGTTTGTACCAGAAGTTTTGTATATTGTCTATTGCAGGGAATTTCCAGTTGTGTGTGTGTGTGTGTTTGATCGTGTCTGTAATTTCTTGTGTAGTTAATGTGGAATTTTCTTGTTCTGCCACATGTTTATATTTGTCTTCTTCGGCTTTGATTCACGGAATGTTATTATATATTATTAATTATTAATAAAATTATTATATATTATTAATATTATTATTATTACTTTAAGATCAATTTTTATTCGGATACGTTGTCGATGTATAGTTGTGGGTTTAAAGCCCGGTCGAAATAAGAAATGTTTTCAATTTTTACAAATTTGTTTGAGTATTTATTGGTTTATTTTAAATTTATTACGGATCATAAAACCAAATATTTAAAAATAAATCAATGAATAAATAAAAACCCTCTTACCACTTTTTAAATTATATTGAATATCATTATATTCACTACTTTACCAATTTAGTTAGGCGGAATAATTTGAAAAAGCTCCTGTGATCCTACCAATTATTTTTACAAAAGCAGTAAAGTAAATTTAGGATTTACTATTCGCTTTAAATTCGGAATACAAATTTCTCGTAATTACTGGTTTAGACTGCATGCAAAGCAATATTTCAGAAGGAACTTTTTAAAAAGAATTTATTTTCCCTAATTTGACGCATTACTTCATTAAATTTCGATTTCCTGGCATCCATCTTAATGCTGAAAATGCATTAAGTCGTAAATCAGTCGATAAAGCTGATATTATGAGGAAATATCGATTTTATATAAATCGTGATTTTCAAATTGGCAGACAGCAAGTACGTTTACGATAGTAAACAAGTAAAATAGGGATAAGCACTAAACTTCGATTTATTTAATAAAGACATGGAACAGTACTTTTATTAGAGAAGTTAAAAAAGAGTCTAAACCGCAATATGTTCAAACTTTTTTTACTATGGGTTTGGTTTTCATGAACTATTTGTTGAACTTTCTGCATACATAAAACTCGATGTTCGTAGGGATTAGTTCCATGCCTACATTCATAAGAAAAACACAATTAAAAGCTACAACAGTACGGAAGAGAAACTAATTGGAGTTAAATTTGACGAGATTTATAAGTCCATTTCCCAAAAACTTTATCCGAAAGGATTTGGTTACTTTAACTAATTTACCATTTAAAGAAAAAATGATTAAAGATAAGAATAACATTATATATTGTGAAAGACCTCTGGCTTTTGTTATCATGTTATCTTAAATTACAAATTTTAACAAATTTTAAATAATAGTAATGTAATAGAAGTAAGAGAATAAAACCAACGAATGGATACCAAAAAAATGAACACTATAAGAAACAAACGCAGTTTGTTACAGTTCCTGATTTCTAATTGACTAAAGTTTTATTGACGCCTTGAAAAGTCCCATCCAGAAATTCACATCATATCTAGGAAATTCAAGTCAAACATATGAATAAGGTTATATAGATCTTAGAAACAAAGCTTTTGGTTAGATGAGCTCATTATATTTGGCTGTACTTTGGCTGACAAATCGCTCTAATAGAAATCACTGTTTTTAGTGTTCCGTAGGGAACACTTATAAGATCATTTCGGTGTCTGTCCGTCTGTCACACCCTGATTTTCTCCGAAACTATTTGACACAGAAAGCTAAATTTTTGTACTAATGTAGTATTTGATGGCTTCATCAGAGCTGCGCAGTTTTGAAAGGTAAATTTTGACTTAAGGGGTTAATTTTGGGGGGTGAAATCAGAAGTGAAAAAATTTTTTTTTACTAGGTCATCGAGTGGGGTGTCAAATGAAAGCTTGTAAAAACACGAGTTCAAAGAAATATATATACGTATAATATATAATGTAATACTTGTGCACACTTTTCTTTGCATTACTTTTAAAAAATCTCGGAAAATCGCTGTACCACTCCTTATCTCGAAAAGTATTGATCAAAAAATTTTGAAAAAATTCGGGAATATTCTCCACGGGATGTAGATTGCACGAAAATTATTACGAGTGCATTACTTTTAATAATTTATCTGGTATATAAAAAAAAAAACAAAAATTTCAAGGTGATCAGTTTTCAGTAAAGATTGGAAACAAACTTTGTTGAAAACTCATTTGGGGTGTGTTTTGTGAAATCACTGATCATTTTATAGGTAATAAAAATTTTTTTTTTAAAAGCAATGAACGTACGGAACACTAATTGCGCAAGTTCAACTTGCACTTGACCGCTTATTTCCGAATATTAAGAAATAATGATTCTTAGAAACTCTAAGGTCTTAAAACAGATACAAATAAAGCTTCCCTAGACTATGGTGTTCCAATCAACATGCTTCTGTATGATTCTGCAAAATTATATTACATTTTTGGACAAAAGAATCATCATTCTGTCAATCTTCTCGTTGCTGACAGCAATATTTTTAAAAATGCTACCTATATAATGAAGAAAACTGATGTTACTTTGAGGGATTACCATCCGCAATGTATTGTATTATTCTCAGAGACCTAGAACAGTAGCTAAGGAATAAAAATATTGTTGAAGATATCTTATACATGATCATTCTGGTTCAATTCAATTCCAGCAAATAGGTAGGTCGTAGACCTAATGGAATATAGACTTGTTTATTTACTTGTACTAGTAGTGAAGTTGAATACATAGCTCCTACACGTAGTCTGTTTTAGACAAACAAGGTTCTTTATTACTAATAAGTAAATACGGTTACTCGATTTTACAAATTCTGATTAGTATAGCATTAAAATAGAAAGTTTCTTGGTTAATTGAATGGAGAAGACTAAGTAAAGAAGTTTTTTTATTGAGCTTTATCAATGGTATCATCAGATACATGTAATGATTTGAAGGATTATATTTCACATTTACCACCTGTATATAACACGTAGGCTCAAAAGTTTTTGGTATAGCTACTCAAAACACATTTTTTTTTGCAAAATTCGACTTTATTCATTAATATCCTTCATCCTTCAAGAGCGATACAATCAGTCCAACGCTTTTCTAACATTTCTATACCTTTCTTGTAGAAGGATTTGTCTTTGCCTTTAAAATAGGTCTCAGTTTCGGCGATAACTTCTTTACTGGAGCCCAATCTCTTTCCTGCGAGCACTATTTGAGTTCTGCGAATAGATAATAGTCGCTGAGGGCCAAATCTGCAGAATACGGTGAATGAGGAAGCAACTTGAAATTCAATTCATGCAATTTTGCCATCGTAACTACTGATTTGTGACACGGTGCATTGTCTTGATGAAAGAGCACTTTTTTCTTATTCATTTGGGGCCGGTCCTTTGCAATTTCTGCCTTCAAACGCACCAATAACTTTATATAATATTTGCTATTGATGGTTTTTCTCTTCTCAGCATAGTCGATGAAAATTATTCCATACGTATCCCAAAATACAAAGGCCAAAATCTTCCCAGCCGACTGTTGTGTTTTTAGTTGTTTCGGGCGGCTTTCACCGGCTTCTATTCACTCAGCTGACTGCCGATTTGTTCCGGTGTGTAGTGGTGGATCCACGTATCATCGATTAACACATATCGCATGAAAAAATCTTTCTTATTGCGCTTAAGCAGGTCCAGCGCTTAGAATCATCAACACGTTGTTGTTTATGGTCCACTGTAAGGAAACGTGGTACTCTCTTCGAACAGAGCTTTTTCATGCCCAAATGTTCATGCAAAATATGACCAACACGTTCTTTTGATATCTTTAGGGTGTGATCCAAAACAATTTTGTGGATTTTTTTATGGTTTCCGGTGTAACCACCTCATTTGGGCGTCCAGAGCGTTCAGCATCATTTGTATCTGTACGATCGCGTTTAAATTCAGCATACCAGTAAATGATGAGTGATTTTCCAGGAGCAGAGTCACCGCAACACCTATAAAACCATTGCTTTGCTAGAACTATATTTTTTCTCGCCAAAAAACGGTGTTTAATCATCACATGAAACTTTCCATGGTTTTGAAAGTATCGAAAGTAGCCTCACTAAAACCACTATAACTTGTAAATTAATCGTCAGAATGTCATGAAATTTTGACACGTATCGTTTGAAGGCAGGTGCTTCCTAAAAATCACATGGATTTTTTTAAAAGGGCGACATCTATGTGTAAAACCAAAAACTTTTCGGCCTACGTGTTACGTGGTACCTTTTAGAAGAAATACAGTTTGTTCTTGGCTGTCAGCGTTGAAAAAACTATGTACCTTGATTAAATTAAATTAAATTAAAGAAGTTAATTTAAATTTTAAAGAATTACCCAAAGTTAGCGTTTAGAATCTCATAGTCCATGTGGTGACTATTCTTGATACTAAGAGTGTATATATGAATGCATATATAATTTCGTCGGTGATGCTGTCTTAAATGGGAGTAGGCGTCTTATCATGGGTAATGCATAGAGCATGTTAGAGTGTAAGGCAAATAGGAAGGGTTTTGTTTAAAAAACCGTGCTGCTAATACTCAATCACATAACCACATGTTTCCTGTTGTGATTTCATTTATTTTTTGGTTTGATATGAATTATTAGATCACCATAATAGGTTGTTACCCTATATTTAGAATATTCTAGAATTCTGAATATTAGTTTTTAATAAAGAAAGAGAAAAATTTCATAATTTCTAGTTTAACAGGAAATACTCAAACTTTTATTAATCAGTTTGTATTTCATATTTGCATTTTGTTTTAGAAGGGCGCCAGAGGTGGATTTTCACTAATATAATATGTGCCTTGTTCATGGATACACACATGAATATTAACCCCTGTGGGAAACAGAGACATCTCCTCTAATTCCACTCAGGTAATTTTCAGCGGACGCGTGTACGTCTCGGGGGTGAGCCCTACTTTATAAGTGAGTGGCTAAGCTCTGCTGAAGACCCAGTACAGCGGGGTATAACGCTATCTCCATGCTCAGGGAAACGGGCGAAGACCATACCGGCGGTGAAGGTGAAGAAGATGGACTTTAGCACCGCGGATCCGACGTAAGTGGCAACCTAGCTTTTAGGGGTAGTATAGAAGAGAGGGCATCCTTTTGTCCTTGAGGTGGAAGAACCAAGTAACTGGTCAACGGCATAGGATCATGCAGGCAAGGGGAAACCACTTGATTATTTTCCCACGAGAGCACTATGTAAAATGGATCGGCAGTTTACTTATGTACTATGCGACCCGACTAGCGATCGGCGCTGTATTGATTCCGGGCTGAAGTTGGCTACCGGGCATGCAGGCACCGCATGCAAAATGGGTTACTAGAAGAGTACAGATACAATTACGTCGCGATGTTACGTTGGGCACCTGGAACGTGACGGGACTCCTGCGGACAGGGAAAGGTCATATTCTGGAAAACGAACTTCAACGTGACAACATACAAATATGTGAAATTTCTGAGACATATGGAAAAGACATTTTTAAACGGAAAGAAATACCGTCTATATGTCGAGTGGAACTACAGGCAGAAATGGCTCAGCCATAGTTGTTAATAACAACTTTGCTAAATGTGTCGAGGAGTATCTACCTCTCAATGATCGCCTAATTAAAATAACCATTACGGCAAAACCAGTAAACCTGCATATCATACAAGTGTATATGCCAACATCACTCTCTGATGATGAAGCAATTGAAGAAGTCTACAATAAGATTGAAGAAACTTGTTCAAAAATCCCATCAAGAGAGATCATAATGGTGATTGGAGACTTTAATGCTAAAACTGGCTGAACAATAACCAGATTCGGAATATCATTGGAAAATATAGGCTTGGTGTTAGAAACGAACGCGGAGATCGTTTACTTCAGTTTGCTATTAGTAATAGCTTCACTATCACTAATACCACCTTCAAACATCTTCTAAGACAACTTTCCACCCGGGGTGTCACCGGACGGGCACTATAAAAAGCAGATTGATTATATCCTGATTAGCTCTAGATGGAGGTCATCTATATTGAATGAAAGATCTCGCCCAGGTGCACAGGTTATTAAAGGCTTATATGAGAATAAACCTAGCCACCCCTAAGACAGTACTCTTTTCCAAACAACAGTCAACTTTAACATTCCCGAAGTAATAAAAGATATAGACAAAACGTGGAAAAATATTAAGAAGCGGATAACAAATGCTGCTACACAATGCTCGACAAAAATATAAAAACACCCTCAAAAACATTGGATGACCGATGATAGCCTAAAGCTTATAGAAACAAAAAGAAATATGATTTTAATAAACAAAATATCGGATCGTCAAGACAGAATCAGATCAATCAATAAAGAAATCAAGGAGGCTTGTAAAGAGGACAAAAACGCACACTTGAATATTATATGTGAGGAGCTAGAACAACATGCTACGAACAATCGACTAGAACAACTTTATGAATGTGTAAAATACCTATCGAAAGAATTCAAACCTAAAATACAAATAATTAGAGATAGGGAAGGTAGAACAGTCACCGATATGCCTAGAATAATTGACGTTTCGAAGGATTACTGTAACGAACCTTTTGTGGCCCAATTAGTGGGTGACTGCAGTGTTGACAAAGGCGCCGCAGAAGAACAAGAGCCATGCATCCTTAAGTCTGAGGTCAGAAAAGGCTATTCAAAGGTTAAAGAATAGAAAAGCAGCAGGTACTGACGAGATCACTGCGGAAATAATAAAGATGACTGAAAAAACCGCCGTGACTATGCTACATCAACTATGTAATGGGGTATGGAAGACCGGAAGTTGGCCGAAAGACTGGTGTGAAGTTGCATTTATACCCTTGTATAAGAAAGGATCCCCTTGGGATTGCAGTAACTATAGAACAATGGCTCTAGTGTCACACGCTGCTAAGTAGTTTCTCTGGATCGTAAATGAAAGACTAAAAAATTTTCTGCTGCCACAAATATCTACCGAACAAAGAGGCTTCATTCCAGGAAGAGGGACTAGAGAACAAATTCTCAACATACGCCAGATAATAAAAAAAGTCAAATAACAAGCTATATTAGTTTTATAGACTACTCTAAGGTTTTCGACTGCATACAATGAAACAAACTCTGGTCGATTATAATCAGCATAGGAACATCTTGTAAACCTTATCCGATCTTTGTATGAGAACACAAATAGCAGAATTAAACTGAATAATTCTTTTTCCGATCCCTTTATCGTAGAAGCTGGCATCAGAGAAGGCTGTATTCTGTCACCTTTACTTTTTAACATATATAGTGAACATATAATGAGTTCTGTTTTGGATGGCTGGAGTGGGGGTGGAAAAAAGCTAAGTAACCTTAGATACGGATGATACTGTTGTACTTGCAACTTCAATACAAAACCTAGAATCAATTATGGACCGCCTGGAAATCACTAGCAAAAACTATAGATTAACAATTAATAGAGCGAAGACCAAAGTAATGATTGTTAGTCGTAATGAAGATCTGTCACACATAACCAAAATTGCTGGTTTCTCTGTTGTAGACCATTTCAACTATTTGGGATCTCTCATAACTAACAATGGTGGTTGTGAATTGGAAGTAAGAAGAAGTTTGGCAATGGCTAGAAACTTCGATCATCACACTCACTAAGGTCTGGAAAGATCCAGCTGTAACAAGAAATACAAAGTTATAATTGCTGTCCAGCCTTATATTCCCCATAGCAACTTACGCATCGGAAATATGGACCATTTAAACAAGCTGACAAAAGACGTATAGATGCGTTTGAGATGTAGGCATATTGAAGAATCCTCAGAGTATCATATACTGAACATCGACCGACTTTCAAATAGAATTAATAGACAGTACCTGAAATATTTTGGTCACATTATGAGGAAAATGGATGCCATGGAAAAGCTTGTAGTAATGGGGAAGATAGAAGGTAAAACATCAAGGGGACGGTCTTCGACAAGATAGTCCGACCAAGTAAGATCTCTCCTTGGGATGCGCATGCACGAGTCAAGTTGCGCAGGATCGGGATGCCTGGAGATTGATTGTTGAGGCAGCGACTGTATAGTGTCACCGACACTCCTATTGGGATGAAAGGAGTGAGAGAGACAGAATAGATGTTAGAAAACTTGCTGCTGATAATTTTTAAAATAAACCCTGTAAAAATAAAGTTTTTATAAACTAATATTTAAGCCTGTACCTTTATCAGCTAACATTAAAATATTGTTCCTTCTGGTTTCTTTTAGTTTCCTACGGAGACACTTTAAAGTCACATAGCTCCGTATCGCTACAATTAATTCGTAAGGAGGACAAAGGCCAACAGTGTATATTTGCAGAAAATATGAATTCGGTTTCTCTAAATGAAAGGAATATACTAGGAATAATAATTCAAAAAGAATTTATTTTTGCCCAATTAGACGTACTACTTCATTAAATTTCGATTTCCTAGCATCTATCTTAATATTGAAAATGCATTAAGGCGTAAATCAGTCGATAAGGCTGATATTATTAAGAAATATCGATTTGATATAAATCGTGATTTTCCAAATTATTCAGCAGCGGGAGGCACTGGCCCATAAAAATAAAAGTAGAAAATCCTAAGAAAAAAGGTTATTTATATTTAAGCTTTTTTAGAAATAAAATTAAAGAGTTACTATTTGTTCTTCTTTTAATGCGGATATATATTTTAAATGGCCAAGGTGTTAATAACGAAGACCTTATGCCACGAAGGAATAAAAACAAGAAAAAAAGATTGGAACCAGATAATTATATTGTTATATAATCACTAAAAACAGGGTGTAACAAAAATATAAAAAAAATATCTTTCCACGTTTTTAATTTTAAATTATAGAAATTATTTTTGTCATTTTTGGAGTCTTCCATTTAAATTTCACTATATCCAAGGTGTCTCAAAAAAAGTTTTTTATTATATTTATACCAGAAAAAAGCTCTAAATATATTTCACACTACTATTCTGAAAAATTTATTTTTTCTGTATTCGCGTTTTTCTGAGGGAATGGTGATACAATTAATTACTGCTTGGTACGTCGGCGTCGTTTCTTTGGTTGTTGTTACTTCTTGCCGGATAGTTTCTCTTAATTATTCAAAGGATGGAGAATTGTGATAGCAAAGCTTAGTTTTGAGACCTCCTAAAGAAAAATCACGGCTGCGTCGTGGTTTCTGTTGGAAATCAATTTACTCAGAGGAGTTACTCGAATGACTGGTAAAGATGTGCTTGAACTAGATTTTCTTGTTTCCACAATCAAAGTTTCGTAAATCAGGTGCGAAGTTCCCAATCATCTCTACATATCGCTTCACATATTATATTAACAAGGTGGAGCCTCTGAGCAGTACCAATTGGTTTTAATTCTTAGTCCAACCCTATCTCGTAGATCTGCAGAAGTAAATGTGCAAAAAATATGTTACGAAATCCTAGATATTTGAGTATTAATAGGTCAGGGCTCTAATGAACATTTAAATTCACTCAACGTTTGCCTCACTTTTTGATGTCCTGGAAAATTTTCAATAATAGTGCAGTAAAAAAAAAACATTTGAAATTGCAGAGTTTAGATACAGCAATATTATGATTTTATCCTCTTTGGGGTACCACCAAGAGTATTGTCCTGAGTTTTGGACCTCGAAAAACTTGTGCTCTTTTGTTCATAAACAATTGAAGTTTTCAAAATGCGTTTTTTGAGCTTAAAATGCGAATAACTCCGGTAACTCTTGTAATGAAATTTCTAACAAATCCTCGTTAGTTCTAAATCGCTCAAGTGCACACATAACCTACGAAATTGAAAAAAAAAAACAGAAAAAACTGTTTCGTTTTCATTTTATTGTACAGGTCGACTAAGTGAACCGATCGGCTTGTAACTTTCAAAACATATGCCTTTTGTTATAGCAAAAATACCCTGAAATTTTGGTTCAAAAATATTGAACCCAGTGGGTACAATTGAATTTCTTATATAAAATTTGAATTGCCCGTCATTGTATATCATTTAGTCCAAAATGGACCTTTTTTTTCAGAATTTAGGTCTTGACGTCAGCTTTCCGATGCTATTAAAAAAAAAAATTTGTGGAGTCATTTTAACAGGTTTTTATTTTACATTTATCTATTAATCAAATAACAACAAATGCGTTTTTTCGATCATTTAGAAAAAAAAATCGAAAAATCCTTTATTATATCTGGTAGAGAATCGCGAGACCTTTATTTAAAAAAAAAAAACATTTTCTTTAACAATTTTTTTTTTAAATATCAAATATTGTCAATCAAAATCGTAAAGAATAGTAACTCAATTTTTATTTATAAAATTCTCTATAAAAAAGCTCTGATGCTTTTTTTTATAAAATTGGTAGACAAAAAGTTATTAAAAATAATAGTTTTTCATTCCCTAAATTTTCAATATATTCATATTTTTTGTTTATAACTTGTTAATTATAGAAATAATGCTAAAAAAATTATTAAGAAAAGTTATGTATTATTGTAGAATCTACAAAAAAGTTCTTTACTAAATTTTGTCAGACTTCCAGTTACCGAGATATACGAAAAAAAAAAAAACGATTTACACTCCTATTTTCAATATAATGACCAAATGGGTGCATCCCCGACCCCGAAAACCCAAATTTAACCTTACGTTAGACCACTCACATTATAAAAAAATAAAATGGCATCCTAGCCAAAATGCACGGTTGAATGCCTAATTCACTGGACTACTACCTATAATACTATATATAATATTTTAATATCTTTCCTTGAAAGAACATGTTATTAACAACAAAAATGTAAAAAAAACGGTTAAAATGACTCCAAAAAAATTTTTTTAATAGCATCAGAAAGCTAAATCTTGAAAGAAAAAAGATCCATTATGGACTAAATGGCATAGAATGGCGGGCCATTCAAATTTTAAATAACAAATTCATACTGAGTAGTAACAAATTCAATTGTATCCACTAGGGTCAATATTTTTGTACCAAAATTTCAAGGTATTCTTGCTATAGCAAAAGGCATATTTTCTGAAAGTTTCAAGCCGATCCACTTAGTCCACCTGTATATTAAAATGAAACACAGAGTTTTGCCTAGTTTTTCAATTTTATAGGTTATGTAGACATTTGAGCCATTTAAAACCAACGAATATTTGTTGGAAATTTCGTTACGAATAGTTCAGTTATTTGCTTGTCTCGATCCGACTGATATAACCAGAGTTATTCACATTTTAAGCTCAAAAACGCGTTTTAAAAACTTAAATTGTTTAAAGAGCGCAAGCTTTTCGAGGTCCAGAACTCAGGGCATTACTACTGATGATACCTCAGAGAGGATAAAATTATAATATTGCTGTATCTAAACTACGCCTATATCATCATTATTTTGACCTTTTTTTACTGCACTATAAGGTTAAAAAGTGAGATTTTATTTATATTGGGAAAATGCTAGAAAAATGCATGCACCTCTCTGATGAAATGTTCACCTTGCCTCGTTGAGTTCCCACAATAAGCTAAATACTCTAGAGGATATTGGGAAAATCTTTGAGGAATAGGCTGACTAATGAAAAAATTCGAAGAAGGTCCAAGATAACTGATATAGCTGAGAGCGTGAGTAGATTGAAGTGAACTTGGGCAGATTACATCGCTAGACTCTCTGATGTATCGATGAACCCATAGAGTAAGCAACTGAAGGCTCTGGAATGAAAAAAGAAGTAAAAGACGCCCACAAAACCGATGGTCTGACGACATCAAAAGACAATCAACAAGAAACAACTGGATAAATATGGCCCGGGAACGAAAAAGATAGTACATTTATCAGGGGAGGCTTGTCCGACAATGGAGTGCATAGCTGAAAGCATGATATATATATATATATATATATATATATATATATATATATATATATATATATATATATTTAGTAGCAAGATAGTAGGTAACCTCTGAACCTCTGCGTTCAAAGGTTAACCTAAATGAAGATATTGACACCTTAAATGATAAAATAACAAACACTTTGAGAGAAAGTCAAATCACGTACTACCCCAGGACGAAACAAAAAAAGCTCAACCAGGCTACAAAACAGCTAATACAAAGGAGAAGAGATTTGGGAAGTGACGAATCAGCCTCAAACGAAGAGCTACGAGAAATTAACAAACAAATATCAAAAGCGATAAGGCGCGACATAGGGACATATAACAAGAGTCAAATAGAGCAGACCATAGAAGACAACAACAGCTTGAAAGTGCTACGCAGAAAACTTAGAAATGGAGGAGGATAAATAACAAAATCAGGAATAAGGAGGGAAATATAGTGACAGCGGAGAGGAAATACTAGGAGTGGTTGAAGAATTTTATCAGCTACTGTATAAAAACCAAAGAGATACTAACCTAGATCCAAACTCAGAACCATTGCAAATAAGAAAGGTATTGTAAACCAGGGATCGGAATAACTGCCAGATATCACCTTGGACGAGATAGAGTTGGCCTTAAGGAAAAAAAAGAATAACAAAGCCTTGTCTTCTAGGAAAAATAAAATACTTGTTCAATCTTTGCCTTTTTAATAGCACGATACGAGATAAGTGACATAATTCTGTCGTCACACTACTTGACAAAAAGGGAGATGCAGCAGAACTAGAAAACTACCGGTCCATAAGCCTTGTGAGCCATTTCTACAAATTGTTCACTAGGATAATAACAACAAGACTTCTACCAACCAAGGGAGCAGGCTGGCTCTCGGGCCCGATTCGGAACCAACGACCATCTACAAAGTATTAGGACATTAATTGAGAAAAACATTGAAGATAACAGACCACTTGCCTTGGCCTTCATAGATTTCCAGAAGGTTTTTGAGAGGGTCGAGCTGGACTCAGTATTAGAAGCCTTACAAGAATGCCGTGTTGACGTTATACGAAGTTGATTTACAACATCTACAAAAATGCCTGTATGACGGTACACGGAAACCCCAAATCCATACTAATTGGTAGGGGAGTAAGACAAGGCGATACGATGTCGCCTAATTTATTCATCGCAGTTTTAGAACTAGCTTTTAAGAAACTCAACTGGAAAGGAAAAGGCCCTAACATAGATGGGTCAAGTCTTACAATTCTGCGTTTAGAAGATGATATAGTCCTGATATTTGACAGTCTTAGAGAGCTTGCAGTAATGTTTCAAGAACTTCGACAAGTATATTCAAACGTGGGGTTGGAAATAAATGCTTCTAAAACAAAATATAAGAGCCTGTGAAAATACAAGTTCAAAAATATGTATGATGTAGTCCTTTTGCTCACTTTTTGTGTTATTTTTAAAAAATTGCCAAAAATCGATATCCCCCTTATCTTGAAAAGTACTTAAAATTTTGAAAAAATTCTGGTATATTCTCCATAAAGTGTAGATTGACAGAAGATTATCACTAGTGCAATAAGGTTAATAACACTGGTCAACACAAGACTTGTTTCCTTTATTTTTTTTTCTGTTATTGGGTATTTCTATGGCCCTGACTATGAAAAAAATACTGGGAGATTGCTAACAGCTTTACCTTTTGAAATATACAGTGTTATTATTTTGCCAAAAAAATACAAAAAAATAATACACTATGTTAACAAAATTTCTATTGAACACTAGCAAATGATCTTTTATAAGATTTCCTTGAATAAACGACTTTAGGTAGATATCGTTGCAAACTACAGCAGTAGTCTGCCATCATATATGAGTCCCACCGCCCCTGATAACGCTCTTCCATTGTCCGAAGATCCTGATGAAATCTTTCATCCGGCTCCTCACTAAAATCACCCAGATTTTTTGGAAATCGGTCAAATGCGAGTGCAGGAAGTGAATTTTTATGCTCATGTTGCACCCTAGCTCTTGCAAGTTCGATAGCATGCACTCAACAAGCTCGACATGGTCGTCAGATTTCTTTTTGCCTAGGAAGCTACTCATAACCAAAACAAATGAATTCCAAGCTTTGGATTCGACTTCAGTCATTGATTTGACAAAATTAGGATCTTTCATGAGTTGCCTAATCTGTGGCCCATCAAAAATACCAGCTTTCAATTTTTCTGAACTTAATCCTGGAAACTTGCGTGAAAGAAAATTAAAACATTCGCCACTTTTGTCAAGCGCCTTCCAAACTGTTTCATTATGCCGAGTTTAATATGAAGTGGTGGAAGTATGATGCGGTCTCGGCTAACTAAAGGCAAGTTTATAACATTTTTTGTACCAACTTTTAGCTTTTCCCGCACTGGCCAAACTTTTTGTGACCAATGGTGTTGTTTGCCACGACTATCCCAGAGACACATGAAACAAGGGAACTTTGTGTACCCCCCTTGTCGACTTAAAAGAAAGTTTAGCATTTTCAGATCAACACAAATGACCGATTTGTGGTCTGGATACTTAATTTTTTCCATAACCTTAGAAACATTTACGTATTCTTCTTTTAAAGTCGTCGAATGTGCAATAGGTATAGATCCGTACTTGTTACGGTTATGAAGCAAAACACACTTTAAACTTCTTTTGCTGCTGTCTATGAAAAGACGCCAATCACTAGGTTGGTACTGTTTTAATCCCATCTGCTGCAAAAAACCACCAACATCGTTACAAAAAACTAAATCCTTCTCTTGAGAAAAATACGGTAACAAATTTTTTTCTCGGGTACGATAAAATGTAATGTTGGTTTCCGGAGTAAGGAAATTTTTTTCTTTTAAACGAGATGCTAAAATTTCAGAAGCTTCTTTTGGTAAGTTCAGATCTCTTACTAAGTCATTTAGTTCTTTCTGATTAAATGGTTGAGGTTCTGAAAGGCTACATTTGTAGTCTGAATCAGAGTCTTCACTTGATGTATTTCGTTCGGGTTCACAGAGATTTGGATCATCAGAAGATTTAGATGTGCTGGGTTGTACCTCTTGTGATTTTAATTGAGTTCGTTGAGCAGAAGATAAGTTAGGATATGACCACTTACTTCGATTTCCAGGGTTAATTCCGTTTATTTTCACAACGCAGAAGTAGCAATCGTCATGATGGTTTCGAGGTTCTCGCCAAATCATGGGTGTTACGAACATTATTGCATCTCTTTTTCCAC
>CM032446.1:53272683-53394457 GCA_019049505.1 Pachyrhynchus sulphureomaculatus
AATGACATCTTACCAGAACCTCCTCCTGTACGCTTATCCCCTCCTCCCCCTCCACCCCATCTACCCCCTGCTAGCCATACAGAAACAAGTCCTTCCTTGCTCTCTTTGCCATTTATACCTGGTCTTACTTCAAAATTGGTTCATATTTTGCGCGTCATTCCCAATGTTAAGATTGCCAAGTACTATTTCTATAAAAATAAGCGTATTTTCAGCAAATTGAAATCTTCTCTACCTACTCTTTCTATGTCAGATGTTGTCTATTCCATTTCCTGTCTTGATTGTCCTGCTGTATATATTGGCCAGACATCACAATGTCTCAACCGTCGCATCGCATTACATAAAAGCGACACCAGATATCATCCACAAAGATGTGCACTGGCAACTCACTCTGTTGATAATGGACATTCCTTCAATTTCAGAGAACCAAAAATCCTTCATATCCAAAAAAAAACCTTCTTAAAAGAGAATTCCTTGAGATGTGCTATATCAACGAGAATCCCCAAAATATCAATAAAAGAACTGATCTTGACGGCTTGAGCTGCATATACAACTTTCTTCTCTCTTGTGATTTTCATCCTTTGCATAATATCTCTGGGTCGTCATACTCCTCATAATAATTTTTTCGTTTTGGTATTTAAAAGCTCTGTCCTTCTGCATGTTGCCCTCTGGGTACCATCCCGTTTAAGTACATGTTTTTCTTGGTTTCCCCTCAACTTCTGTATGATTACATTCCTATTAAAGTAACATTAATAATAATAACAATTATAATAATAAATTGATTAATATGTTCCCAATTAATGAAAATCCCTTTCTACTTGCCGCCTCCTCTTTTCCTTGCTTTACTCCCCCCAGATGAAATTAAAAATTGTTTCCTTTATATGTCACTTAATTGTCATAACAGCGAAAATGTTGCCTTCCCATTGGATATCCTTTCCCTTCATACCAAAATTTTATTATATGACGTAGCACTTAATTTTGTACTAAACCGGTCCTTTCCTGGTCGTTCGACCTTTCCTTTTATTCTTTTTGGGTGATCCCTTACATCTGTCAGGTGGTCATCCTTTGTCAGCGCCCTGTCAAAGTTGTCACTTTTCATTTTTCTTTAAGATGGCAGGTGGTTAATTAGTTTTGAATTTCAGCATCCAACGTTATCAATGGCATCCCTGCTGTAAATGCCATGTTTTTATGTTAATATGTTAGTGAATAGTGGTTGTTTTATTTCAGTGTTGGTTTTTACCATGGTGATTGTTATTGATGGTCATTCTTGTTAGATTAAATTTCATGCTACATGTGAGTCACCTGTTTTTGACATTTCTTCATAATGATAATAATAATTTGTGATTGTTTAGAATAATAATACTTTTAAATTACAATAGTTACATTTTAATAATTGTAAGATTGAAATCAAAAATTGCAAATTAGAAATTGATAATTAAAATTAATAATTAAAAACTTGACTTAATAACACCAATCCTTTATGCCTAATTTTCTTTATTGGTTGCTTCGTTATCTCTTTTTCAGTTTGTGCCCTGATGAAGGTCCCAACCTAGGACCGAAATATTGGCTAAAGTAATATAGTATGAACATCTGTTGATGCCCCCTTTTGCCGAGTTCCCCAACTAGTTTCATAACTTAGGATTTTGTTAGATACGGCAACTTTTGCTTTCTCTCTCTTTATTTGTTATATATATATATATATATATATATATATATATATATATATATATATATATATATATATATAAAATATATATATATTTATACTTTATTATCATATTTTCTCTAAGGTCTCTGATTTAGGGTAGGATGGGAATTATTTGCGGGTATACTATACACTCTGTGTAGTCAGGAGCAGGTGTAAGTCACGTTTCGCGTGTTTTATCTTAACGCTTTAATCTAGGAAACAGGAGGGATAGGATAAACTTTGTGCAATTCACACAATGAAGTGGGTGTGTAAGTAAACACTGTAAATATCATGAGAAGCAGTTCCAAATGCCTCTTATTTTTAGGAAAATAGTAATGCTGGCATATTAAGGCCTATTAGCTAATTAAAAGCTCCAGTAGTAATAATTCTTACAACAAGCATATTTTATAAGAAAATAAAGTTCCCTACTTACATTTTATGGATATTTAGTAGTAGCGAAAAAATTATGTCATTATGGTAATGAGTTACAGCTATAAACCTATTTTTCTCTGACATTTAATTGGTCGTTCGTGTTTCTCTACCTTATTTACCATACACATTTTTAAACACAAAAAGTTAATATAAATGTTCGTTAAAAATAACTCCTTTTAGGTTTTACTTTTGTTGAAGTGAAGTTTTCGTCTTTAAATTTGCATTAAGGAAAATAAAATTTTTATGTTTTGTCTTAATTCTAGAAATTTAAATAATAGAAAGTTTGAATAATAGTGGGTATACTAAATAGTAAAATAAACTATTTATTGTTTTTAAAATTGTTATGCGGTAAAAGAAGTAAGAATTTACTTTAGTTTGGGTTTTCAGCTCACTGTGAATGTTACTGTGTACCCTAAATTATTATTTTACATATATATATTTTTTGCTACTAAGTAGAAAATATAAATACGTAATTGAAGAAATACCACTCTCTTCATGGTATTTATGCAAAACGGTTAAGAAACTATTTTTTATGGGCACAGCACATGTGAGGAAAATCACTATAGGAGCGATATGTGTGTGGTAAAAACGATTTACATTGGGCTTGAATCACTGCTTCGATTCAGTGAACCAGTTATGCTTTTTAAGGCTCTTGCTGAATGCCGTATAGATTCAAGGTACATCGAAATCCTAAGACATATCTACTGTCAGGCAACATCAAGAGTAAAATTACATAAGGAAACAAACCAATTCCAAGTCGAAAGAGGTGTGCGTCAGGATGACACTATTTCCCCAAACTTGTTTATCACCCTTCTGGAACACATGTCTAAAAATCTGAATTGGAGCTACATGGGCATGAATATAAATGAAGAAATGCTGAATAACTTGAGATTCGTCGATGAGATAGTCCTGTTAACAGATCGCGCAGATGATGCGAATGTCTTGCTTAACACACTAAAAGAATAGTCCCACAAAATTGGCCTAAAGATAAATTTTTTGAAGACCCACTTTATGACAAATCTAGTTTTTGCCAGGCCACTATCTGTAAACGGGGTAAATATCGAGCAAATCATGACATATACTCGTAAATATTTGGGATATGAAATTAAGTTGGGCAGAGATAATCAGACTCATGAACTACAACAGAGGAACACTCTAGCTTGGGCCGCATTTGGCAAACTACGAGAAATGCTGAAATCAGGCATACCTAGTTGCCTTAAACGAAAGATCTTTAACCAATGCATGTTACTTGTGCCTTTTATGGAGCAGAAACTCTAACTTTGACAAAGACGACAATAAATAAGATAAGGATAACTCAAGCGGCAATGGAACGGTCAGTGTTGGGTTTGTCTCTTCGAGATAAAGTCACAAATAAAGAAATTAGGAACTGAACGAGAGTGGTAAATGCAGTTGAGAAAGTTCTATCTTTGAAATGGAATTGGGCAGGTCATCTACCCAGAACGCAAGATAACAGATGGACTAGGAAGGTGTTGGAATGGCGACCTAGATACGAAGCGTGTAGGAACAGAGTAAGACCTCCCACCTGATTGACAGTTGATCTGAGAAGAGTAGCGGGAAACTGGATCCAAGAAGCCCAAGACCGGTTTAACTGGAAAAGATTAAAGGAGGCCTATGTCCAGCTAAGGGCTGATATATGTTGACGATGATGATGAATCACTATAAGATGTTCTTTTTTGCAAAACACAGTCCTGGTGAAATCTAGAAAAAGAAGTAAGGCTGTCCATATAAGGAATTTTTGAAAAGAGTAGTACGAGGGGGCGACGATCTGAACCTCCCAAGGATGAGATGTATTAGCCCGGCGTATATTCCTAGCATACACCACTCTGGGTGGAATTAAGCGGGCGATATGCCTCAAACACTTTTCATGAAGGTATTTATTCAACAGGCTCAAGTCATCAATCGTTCTTCGATGTTTGAAGGAATCAAGATTTCAGGTGAATTTTGAGTCTCCAATCCGGCGAACAGTTCTCTTCTGAATAAAATATCACAAATGCAGTGTATTTTTTAGACAAGAGCCAGAAATATGGGCGTACTATTCCATCATTGGTCGAATTTGTGTTTTATATGGGACTAGAAGTTGTGAGGTGTAAAGCTTCATTGTATGAAATAATTTTTAATTCGTAGTTTTAAAGATATTTTGTTTCCTATGCATGAGACATGTCCATACCAAGAATAAGAGGAAAAGAAATGTTCCTTTTCTTTCTGAAATGTCATATTCTGTAAAACCTTCGTTTTCGTATCATTACAATTCGAATCTTCTTTTTCTCTGCCTTATCCAGTCCGGATGTTGGTTATCATCATGGCGATGCGGAATTTTTGGCTGCTGTTCTAAAAAGCTCTGTGGAATTGACTCCAAACTATTTTTTTAGGTTAGTTAGCCAAGAAATCTTTCTTCTGCTGGGACCTCTCTTGCTGTCAACATTGCTCTGAATACTTAGTTGTAGTAATCGATATTTTGCAGGATTTCTCATTATATGCCCTAAATATTCGAGCTTTCTCTATTTGATAGTATAGAGGAGCTCTGGCTGACAACCCATTCTGCGGATGCCCTCTTCATTAGTGACATGGTCGAGCCATGATATTTGGGGCATGCGTCTATATACATTTCGAATGCTTGGATCCTTTTTTCTATTGCAGCCGTATGAGTCCAAATTTCCACACTGTACAGGAGATTTGAGAATATATACGCCTCTTGAAACTTAGAATAATATCGTGAGAGCACAGGTGATGTCTGATCTTTACAAATATAGCTCAGGCCCTCTCAATTCTGATTTTTATTTCCCTGGAATGATTCCAGCTGTCATTAAGAGTGCATCCCAGATATTGATATGTAGCTACTTTCCTGACAGGGTGGTTGTTTACTGTCAAGAACTGAGGCGTCGGTGACTATTCGCGCATTGTTCTGCGCATCTTCGCCTTGGCCAAAACCAAGAGTTTTAGTTTTCGTGGAGTTTATTTCTAATCCCAACCGGGCACTTGATTCTGACAGAACAATTATCAGCGTTTGTAAATCTTCTTCAGACTCTCAGAACCACAGTGTCATCTGCGTATTTTAGATTGTTCACTATCCGTTCAGTGATTTTGGCGCCCTTTGAGCATTCTTCTAACGATGACTTAATTATGTATTCCGCATACACGTTAAAAATGAGTGGAGATAAAACGCATCCTTGACGGACTCCTCTTTTTATGTTGATATAATTTGTATTGCCATTTCTGGGGGAACGCATCCTTTATAGTTCCAATATATGTTGCCAATAACTAATATATCTCGTCCATCCAGCCCTAGTTCTTTCAAAATATGAATTAGTTTGTCGTGTTTGATGCGGTCAAATTCCTTTCTGTAGTCAACGAAGCACGTGTAAAGCCTTTTCTGCACTTCTAGGTATATTTCAGCAATCAGGATTAACCCCAGAATCGCTTCTCTGGTGCCTGTTCCTCTTCTAAACCTGTACTGGGATCGACTAAGGTATTAGGTTAGTAAGGGAATTATCGACGAAACCAAGGAGGCACACAATCAACGAATTAGAAACAAACTTCTCGCTTGTCTCAACAATTTCAGGTCCTTTTGGGCAGTCGCTAAGGCAGTTAGTCAAAATTTTACCAAATCCACCATACCACCACTCACACGGCCAGATAATTCCATTGTTGAGAGAGCGAACTTGTTGGCTGAACTCCTTGCTTCACATTGTACTGTCGATTTCCAAGGAAAAACACCACCTACTATTCCCATATTGCAGTCACGGATGCCCGATGTTGTCTTCAGACAGCGCATCATAAAGCGTATTTTAATGAAGCTAGACACCAAGAAGGCTTCTGGCGCTGACAGAATACCTGCCATAGTTCTCAAAAACTGTGCAAGGGAACTAACACCAGTTTTCTGTAGACTTTTTAATCTATCCTACAGAAAGGGAATATTTCCGTCCTGCTGGAAATGTGCCACGGTTCAGCCGATACCTAAAAAAGGCAAAAAGACCTTGCCAAATAACTACCGACCAGTTGCATTGCTTTCAATAATATCGAAAGTCATGGAAAAGGTTATCAATGAGCATCTTCTAAAATACCTTGAACGATTCAATATTATTAGCGATCACCAATATGGTTTTCGTAAACATAGATCAACAGGAGATCTTCTGACTTATGTAACACATGTTTGGAACAACGCAATTGAACACTTTGGAGAATCTCGAGCGGTTGCTCTTGACATATCCAAGGCATTCGACCGTGTTTGGCACGATGGACTGTTGGTTAAGTTACGCTCTTATGGTATGTCTGAAAGGTTCTGTTTGTGGCTCTCATGTTTCCTCAGAGAGCGTTCTTTACGAGTGGCGGTTGACGGATTTCTTTCTAACACCCTGACTATCAACGCCGGTGTGCCCCAGGGCTCCATACTGTCTCCTACTCTCTTTTTCATTTACATTGACGATCTGCTGGAAAAGACCGGGAATCCAATCTACAGCTTTGCAGATGACAGTACACTTGTCTCTTCATACACCTTGAACGCTCGGACATCGGCTGCTCAGGCGAATAGCCGCAGACAGCAGGAGGTCGTTCAACTTAACAAAGATCTGGAAGAAATTCTATCTTGGGGTGACAGTAACCAAGTGGAATTTAACGCTACAAAAACCCAGGCGGCAGTTTTTCTAAAAAAATTAACGTTGCTGAACCTGACATAGTTATGTCGGGGCACTCCATTCCCCTAGTATCGTCGCTCAATTTGTTGGGCGTTAGTTTGGGAGCAAATATGTCCTGGCATGAACATGTTGCAGGCATAGCAAGGAGAGCTTCTCAAAAGTTGGGAATATTATTTAGAACCAGAAAGCTTTAAACTCCACAACAACTGTTAATTCTTTACAAAGCCCAAATCCGACCAACTATGGAATACTGCTCCCACGTTTGGGGCTCCGCCCCCAAGCATACACTGCATTTGTTGGATTCTGTTCAGAGAAGAGCGGTCCGTCTGATTGGGAACCCGGAATTGACCGGCGGCCTTGATTCGCTGGAACATCGAAGAACGGTTGGCGACTTGAGTCTGTTCTACCAGTATTTTCATGGAAAGTGTTCGAAGGATGTAGCCCGCTTCATTCCTCCCAAAGCAGTGCATGTTAGAAATACACGTCGCGCTGGTGCTTCACATCCGTATGAGGTTTAGCTTGTTACTCCGCGTACAACGCTTTTCAAGCAATCTTTTATATGGAGAACTTCATCCCTTTGGAATAATTTACCCAGCGCTGTGTTTCCCACCGAGTACAATTTACAGCGATTCAAGAACAACGTGAATCGCTTTTCCGCACTCGTGCCGCTCCTGGAGCGCTTTAGGGACTTCCCTGCAGCACGTGTGCTAAACCCATAAAAAAAAAAAAAATGCCCACATTTACTTCTATTCGATTGTACATTATTCGCATGAAATTTTTTGCGGCATGACTCATCAGGCATATCGTACGGTGGTCTTCGCATCTTCTCGCCTTATGTTTCTTGGGAAGGGCTATATATGTATGTAGATGTCAGCCAGTTCTGTGGAAGTGTTCCTGATTCATATATTTTGTTGAATAGTTTGTTTAATTTGTAAACTGTTGCTTCGCTCAGGTATTTAAAGTGTTCAGGTAGTGTAGAATCCTCTCCGGGAGCTATACTGCATTTCGTTTATGGCACTTATGACTTCTGTCATTAGAATGGTAAGATTGTCCCCTTCTTCGATCGGTAGACCGTCTTTTGGTCTCTCATCTCTAAACAATTCTAAAAGATATCTTTCCCATATTTGTTCTTATTTTCCAGGATCGGGTTCGATTTAGTTGTTCTCGTTTTCTATTAAAGAGGTGTTCCAAGGTTTGTAGAGGCCGCGACCTCTTTAATCTTCTGGTGTAGTCCCCGATCTTCATGTTGCTCTTGAAGCTCTTCCACCTCCTTACACCTCTCGTTTAGCCACTGCTCCTTCGCCTTTCCTATATGTGCTTTAACTTCCATAATGAGCTGTTTATACTTCTGTTTATCTCTGTTTTTCACTTGACGTCTTTCTTCCATCAGTTTTAGAATTGTGTTCGCCATCTATGGCCTTCATTTTCCGGGGTTTTGTTTCCCTATCTTAACTCTTCCCGCTTCTATGATTGTGTTTTTAAAACTTGTCCATGTCTTCTCGATGTCTTTTTCTCTTGGGTCAGTGTGTTCACTTGTTTGTGTTCCCATGTCCAGCTGCTCATTGACCTAGTTTCTGTATTGCTCTATTTGCGCATAATTTGCACCGGAAAGTAATACAAAATAATTCCATGGGAATTACCACCAATGCCTTCTGGTGTATCAGAAATAAGCAATTTCACAGTGATTCAATATCCAGATCGCTTTACAATTTCGCACTAGCTTACATCAGTTCTTGTAGATACAGCGATCTGCGAGTGGATAACGCAACAGAATCCGATCAGACAGTGATAATAGGAAAGAATTAGGAGTAAGGGATAGTGCCTTAACGAACAAGTTAGCATATATAATTAGTCGCAATACCTAAATTTTTTACAACTCCCGTAAATAAAAGTAAAAGAAAACAACATATAGAAAATAACGATACGATCATTAAATTTTATTTAATTCACGTTAAATACCTCAATATGATACACGGAATTTGCTGCGGTATAATAGGCCTACGGTGACTAAGCAAATTGCAAAAATCCTAAAATTATACTTGTAAGGGGTGCACTGACCCGAGCATGTCATTAGCAAATAACGGCTTTAAGTTTTCCGGGGAATCTCTACTTTTTTTCAGTTTTCAAAGGGAGCCTTTACAAGTTTTATATACAGGACCGTGGAGCTCGAAAAACTACGATTAAAAATTTAGGCTTTCCTGAATACATATGTAAATAAATAAAAACAAACATATAAAGATGGAATAAATAGAATTTTTGTTTCTCTCTCTGTTATATCTCATATTTGGTAAAAATGAACAAACACAGAGCTTTATATATAAGTGACGACCCTAGCTCCATAGTATAGTTTCGGTATATGGTGCCGAGTGTTCCAAGTTTTTATTCCGGCAGGTCAGTGTATTTATTTATAAATTTATTTAAGTACATTTGAACTGACCTCATACATAGGCATTAGTTCTTACAGAAATACACCCCGTGGCAGCGACGTGGTCTAAAAGATACCGTGAAATACAATCGTATGCGATGGCACTTGGAAAACATTGACAGATATGACAGTATCAGTATCATTTATTGGCTATTGGTAAGCTGTTCTCTATTACTATTATACAAGATCGGTAAAAAACTTGAGCATATCAATGATAGCCTGTCCGAAGGTCTTAGAAGTCGGCGTCGGGTACAGGTGTACAAGTATGAAATGCGGATTTCAGACAACAGATGGTCCACCAAAGCAGTTTGTGCTATAGAGATTGGACACTGCGCCATTTTGTTGTGTCATCAATAAGTATCAGACGCGCACGAATGATAAATTGGAAAAGGGTGTGCATAGTGTTGTGTTGTTCAATATGTCGAAATATATATCGAACAAAGAGCATTCGCGGACAGCAATAATTTTTTGTTTTCATTTCAAGAAAACTGCTGTTGAATCATACCGAATTACTTCGAGAAGCTTATGGTGAACATGATGCACCGTGTGAACGATGGTTTCGGCGTTTCAAAAGTGGTGACTTCGATGTTGCAGACAAGGAACGTGGAAAACCGCCAAAAAAATACCAAGATGTAGAATTGCAAACATTGTTGGACGAACATGATTCGCAAACACAAAAACAACTCGCCGAGCAATTGAGCGTTAGTCAACAAGCTGTTTCCAATCGGCTACGAGAGATGGGAAAGATTCAGAAGACCGGTACCACGTGAGTTGAACGACAGGTAAATGGAAAAGCGCAAAAACACGTGTGACATTTTGCTCGCTCGGTACAAAAAGAAGTCGTTTTTGCATCGTACAGTTACAGGGCATAAAAAGTGATTTATTTTGAGAATCCTAAGCGCAAAAAATCATGGGTAGACCCAGGCGCACGATCCACATCGACCGCAAGACCAAATCGCTTTGGCAGAAAGACGATGCTCTGTGTTTGGTGGGGTCAAAGGGGCGTGGTCTATTATGAGCTGTTAAAACCTGGGGAAACGGAAACGTTACCAACAACAATTGACCGATTTGAACCGTTCGCTGCTTGAAAAAAGGCCAGAATACCGAAAGAGGTAACACAAAGTCATTTTTCTTCATGACAATGCTCCATCACATACGGCAAAACCAGTTCGCGATACGTTGGAAGCACCCAGCTGGGAAGTTCTACCCCATGCGGCTTACTCACCAGAGTTGGCTCCTTATGATTACCACTGGTTTGCATCGATGGGTCACGCAGAATTTTTGAAAATGCCTAAAAAAATAAGGCGAAACGTTAAATAAACTAGTTTGTATTTTCCAAAAGAACCTAAGTACCAAGAAAAACCAATCAAGTTTATATATATATATATATATATATATATATATATATATATATATATATATATATATATATATATATATATATATATATATATATATATATATATATATATATATATATATATATATATATATATATATATATATATATATATATATATATACATATATATATATATATATATATATATATATATATATATATATATATATATATATATATATATATATATACATACATGTATAGAAATTTTTTCTCAATGTCGTGAAAAGTCCAATCTAATGAGGTCCATAAAGTTTATCTAATAGAGGAAAAAATAAATAACATTATATTTATAAGGATCAGAAGAATAACTTTAATCTAACTTGCTCATAAAATTAATACCGGTAGGCATCTCAGCAAGTTTTACGACTAGGTTACGTACAATCACTTAGGTTTTCAGGGACGCTGCACAGAAACCGATAAAGGTAATTTTTTGCATAAGATGATGTTCGAATTCTGTCCAGTGTTTTGTACTTGTCCTTACCACCCACTGTGAAATCATTGACTTGGCGGGAAATGATGTTATAAATGATATACTTTGCTTGCTATTTTTTGTGTCAAGGAGCAAACCGAATCATAAATAAAAAATTCTAAATATTTTGCCCTTATTATACACACTTTATATGTTGAAAACATGACACATTAGCAAGTTTTGACGTCAAATCCCTGTATACTAGCTTCTCAGTAGATGAAGCTCTCCAACAAAGATCTTTTAGACAACATAATGTGTACTTCTTAATTAACACGTAACACAAAGTCATTTTTCTTCATAACAATGCTCCATCACATACGGCAAAACCAGTTCGCGACACGTTGGAAGCACCCAGCTGGGAAGTTCTACCCCATGCGGCTTACTCACCAGAGTTGGCTCCTTATGATTACCACTGGTTTGCATCGATGGGTCACGCAGTTGCTGAGCAGCGCCTTGGTTCGTACGAAGATGTGAAAAAATGGCTCGATGAATGATTCGCAGTAAAAGAGGAAGATTTTTACTGGCGTGGTGGTATATGGCTCTGTCCAGGAATTCGATCTGGGCGTTGATCATGAATTTCCAGATTGTCGGCATCTGGGGGTCTCTGTGAAGTTGTGTTCCGCACGAACCATGGGGCTTCGGTGATGATGTGGATGCGGAAGGCACCATGCTGGGCTGGAATAGGTTTGGTTCAGCTCTGATGATCATTTTGTAAATTGTCAACTAGTTGCAAGTTGACAATTTACTGGAGTGGGTACAACTTGCCGAGGAGTTGGTTGGCTTTTTTGGCGGAGAAAGCGACCTGGTCCTTTCATACTAGCCGCTTATCGTAGTATCCTTGTCGATGTATTTATATGATATAGAAAAGGGCTAAATCCCCGTTTAGGTGTGAAAGTGAACGAAAAAAATATATAAGTTAAATTAGAACTAGAAGTTCTGAGGTTTACATAACTTGTCATGTTATACCATGCCGTACCATATTTCGACAACGTAAGTATTACAATTTTAGAACCTGGAATTAATATACCATTACTGGTGTCAACCTTTAGCTTTACAGTAAACAGGTATATTACGAAAAAAAAGAAAATTAAAATTGCCACCAAAATGCTACATTACCTTATGGGTTAGTTTTGAATATAGCTGAAAGGTTACGTTTTACGGTTAAGATGTAAATAATAAAACGAGGGAAATAGAAAAAAAATAAAAATTCAAAAAATTTTTTTATAAAAGTCATAATTACAATAAATATTCTTGTGGTAAACTTAAAATATATTCCAACAGAGGCCTGTCTATATTAAATAAGACATACTATAAAAAAGTTTTTTTCATATATTTCAGTTAGTGCTACAAACGCAAAAACTTAAACAAAATTAATTTTTCTAGAAATAGTAGTAGCCAAATAATAGCGCTAAAAAATAAGTAATGCAGAAAAAAAATTTTTGAACACCGTCAGTAATAACAAATTAACACAAACCAATAAAGTTGATTAGAGTCAATTTTTTAGTACTTTTAGACTGTTCTCTCATTCGTCAATTCATCTCAGGGCGCATTTCCCCGTATGACAGCTCTTCAGCCGAGAAATTATTGATGGAGAAAGAAAACAAAACTTAAAGTATTTACCGCAGTACTAGTGCAAAGAATATGTAAGATATAACAATGTGCACCTGTGACTGATGTAAGCATAGCTTTGTTGTACTATAGCAAGTTAAATTTAAAATTCCTCCGAATTCTACTTTAGGCAAAACAGAATTTTATATACATACCATATATATATATATATATATATATATATATATATATATATATATATATATATATATATATATATATATATATATCTAATAAGGCTTCTTCCATTCAGAACATAGGCCTCCCCTTCCGTTTTCCATCCCTCTCGACACTGCATCTTCCTTTCTAATGTGGGGCTTCGTATGGATATTTGTTCCAACCATGGCCTCCATTCTTCTATCCTTTTATTCCATCTCCTATCTGGTTGTCTCATTATATGACCTGCCCATATAATGAGACCTGCTACCTGTTCTCTTATGTCTAGCACTTTGGTCTTATACTTTCCTTTCTGATTCTGTCTTGTAATTTTATATTCGGTATCTGGCGTTCCATTGCTCTCTGGTTTTACTCAGTTGGTATATATATATATATATATATATATATATATATATATATATATATATATATATATATATATATATATATATATATATATATATATATATATATATATATATATATATATATATATATATATATATATTTATATATATATATATATATATATATATATATATATATATATATATATATATATATATATATATATATATATATGTATATCTAATAATTTTTCTGTTGAACCTTTTGTTTACATAAACTTGATTGGTTTTACTTGGGTACTTAGGTTCTTTTGAAAATACAAATTAGTTTATTTGACGTTTCGCCTTATTTTTTTTAAGACATTTTCAAGAATTCTTTATTTTTTAATATTCATTGAGTATATACCTTGAAAGTCAACTATTTGATTGTGAGTCACAAACACACAAATAGTTGACTTTCAAGGTATACACTCAATGAATATTAAAAAATAAAGAATTTTTGAAACGTTAAAATAAACTAGTTTGTATTTTCCAAAAGAACCTAAGTATCCAAGAAAAACCAATCAAGTTTATATATATATATATATATATATATATATATACATATATATATAAATATAATATATATATATATATATTATATATATATAATATATAACCTATATATATATATATATATATATATATAATCAATATATATATATATATATATATATATATATATATATATATATATATATATATATATATATATATATATATATATATACTACACATGTATAGAAATTTTTTCTCAATGTCGTGAAAAGTCCAATCTAATGAGGTCCATAAAGTTTATCTAATAGAGGAAAAAATAAATAACATATTTATAAGGATCAGAAGAATAACTTTAATCTAACTTGCTCATAAAATTAATACCGGTAGGCATCTCAGCAGGTTTTACGACCAGGTTACGTACAATCACTTAGGTTTTCAGGGACGCTGCACAGAAACCGAGAAAGGTAATTTTTTGCATAAGATGATGTTCGAATTCTGTCCAGTGTTTTGTACTTGTCCTTACCACCCACTGTGAAATCATTGACTTGGCGGGAAATGATGTTATAAATGATACACTTTGCTTGCTATTTTTTGTGTCAAGGAGCAAACCGAATCATAAATAAAAAATTCTAAATATTTTGCCCTTATTATACACACTTTATATGTTGAAAACATGACACATTAGCAAGTTTTGACGTCAAATCCCTGTATACTAGCTTCTCAGTAGATGAAGCTCTCCAACAAAGATCTTTTAGACAACATAATGTGTACTTCTTAATTAACAATCAAATATACGAGCAAATAGACGGTGTTTCCATGAGTTCATTTCTACTACCACTACATAGCCTATCTATTCAAGACCTAGTTTAAGCGAGAGTCGTCAAACGAAGCTGTTTTATAGCCGAAACTTCAATTTCGTTACGTCAGTAACATATTCGTTGTACTGTCCTCTGAAAAAAATTAACTTCGTAAATCTTAGGTCAATTCCACAGAATTAAAACACAAGGGAATCCCATTTACATTGGAAACAGTAGAAAATAACCAACTGTCGACGTGCTTGCACACCGCATACAGAAAGCCTAACCGCATTAACAGGCATTTGCAGAAAAATTTACAACGTAGCCCATTATAATGCCATTAACGGTAGCCAACATCCTAATCTCAAGATCGTTCCGTATAATGGATAACATTAGTAGACAGAAGAGATTACCAATATCACAAAAATACTCAAACCAAACGAGTAAACACATGAAAAAGTAAGAAAATAACAAAAGATCACAAGCGGAATCTTAGGAACCACCTGAAAGCAAGCCTAGAATCCCTTACTATCAAAGAAACAACAGATCTTATCAGACGATTTTAACAAAAACAACGTATGTTAACCGTTTAATAACCACATAGAACAAAAGAAATGTCAATCAGTCCAAATAACAAAAAAAAGCTACCAGAGCAATTTCAATGAAGCCTACATAGGACAAATTACCATAAAACACCAAGTTAACATCCATATCAAATATAATAAGCTCTACTACTATAGTACTATAAAACAAGAATCATTAGAGGGGCTTTCGAAATTGAAGAAATGGTACATGGAACAAAGACCGCTTCTTTAAGGAAAAAAATAAAATATTAAAAGGGGAGCAGTCGACTGATAAAAAGGAAGCGTCCAACACCTTGATGAAAAAAAAAATACTAGTGATGGGATAATTCGAATTAAAAATAATCGGTAATCCGATTATTGAAATAATCGGCATCATCCGATTATGAAAGCCTAAGAATCGAATTATATGTAATCGGAATTCGCTTCATCATAAAATCTAAAATCACTAAAATCGTAAACAAAAGTCAACAACAAAACACTCGGATTCTCGGAAGCGATAAAATCAAACATCCAAATTCCGATTCCCCGCAGCGCAATGTTGCCATTAATAGGAAAATTTACCTAGATTTTGTTTTTTAAAAAAAAGTAAGTCTGCAATATTTTGTACTATTTTTACTATTTTTAACGGATTAGACTTAGTGCTTGCACACTCCATATTAGTGAATTGCGCACCACCTCAATATAGACTTTCAAAAATACACTCTTTGAATTGTATCCACATCGTTGGCTTTATTACTATCAATTTCCAAATCAGGCCCCGGATAACCAAATAATTCAAATAACCTATTTTATCCTAAATGACATTAAAAACGATTTCACTCTACTAGCCACGACACAGCCAGCAGCCACTACAAAAATTCAAATAAGATTTGAATTTGTTACTTGGGGTTTTATGTTTTATTTACTTTAATTGGTTGCATTATACATATATACTGGGGTAAGTTGTTCAAAATTAGGTCGGCACAAATTTTCTAATTCGATTGCCTCAGCAGCTGCAGAAATAAACAGTTAGCAATAGAACCGACTTAATTTTGAAAACCCTGTATATAAGAAAATTAATTATTTTTTTTGAGTGTTATATCCGTGTAAAAAGGATGTATTCTTAATAAATGTTGCTTCAAATTTGTTGTTCCGCCAAAATATTTTTTTATTTTATCGCATATCTTGCAAGCAGCTTGTTTACAGCCAATTTTTTAAACCAGTTCCACACCAGCTAATGTTTGTTACAACCAGGCCTCGTTTTCGGTTTTCTTTATAAATTTTACTTTTAACTTTAATTATTCAACACTCAACTAACAGTCAACATCCAACACTAATACTCACGGAACGACGATTCATCCATACTACTAAAAATAAAAATAATAAATAATTGAATTAATCGGCATGCCTGGAGTTCGAATTTCGTTTCGGCGAATCGGCAAAATCGAGCAATTCCGATGAATTTTAAATTTTATACTAAAGCGAGGCGCGTAACATCAAAAGTAGTAGGGGATGGGATGATTTTTAATTCGAATTATAATCCGATTATCAAAATCATTCATAACCTGAGAATCCGATTATTGCAATAAGGCGATTATGCCCACCACTAAAAAAATACCTTCTTGTACTGGCACTTTAAAAGCTTGGACTCCATAGAACACAGTAAACTGAAAGTTGATATCCGTAGGGAACGGAACTTTAAAACTTACTCTCGGTTGAACGAAAAGTGTATTTTGTAGGTTCGAAGGGATGGAGAACTTATACCCCCATAGGCTCCCTTGGCTACAGCAACGGATGTACCGTCAGACCTACAACGAAATACATACATTTCTCTCTGAACATGTAAATATGACGCGCTCTGTTAGCCATTTCAGCATTAGTTAGTTATTGCTTGGTTAGAAACTGGCTCCTCGAGTACAAAAAGTGTTGGGTGTAGTGGTAATAACTGTTATGTAATAAGATAACGAAAACACCTTACCCCTCAGGGGGTAGTTTCGAACATATAATATTTTAAATATTCTTAGAGATTTTCAAAATCATTTTGATTACGCTCTTAGGTATAATATAAAATAACCGGTCAAGCGCAAGTTGAACTTGCACAATTAGTGTTCCGTACGTTGATTGCTTTTAAAATAAAAAAAATTGTAACGGAACGCAAAAACACACCTCAAATGAGTTTTCAACAAAGTTTGTTTCCAATCTTTACTGAAAATTGATGATCTTGAAATTTTTTGTTTTTTTTTTATATACGGATAAATTATTAAAGGTAATGCACTCGTGATAATTTTCGTTCAATCTACACCCCGTGGAGAATATTCCAGAATTTTTTCAAAACTTTTTGATAAGTACTTTTTTTCGAGATAAAGCGATTTTTCGCGATTTTTTAAAAATAATAAAAAGAAAAGTGCGCGCAAGTATTAAATTATATATATACTTTTTACTAGTGTTTTCACAAGCTTTCATTTGACACCACACTCGATTACCTAGTAAAATTTTTTTTTTTTTCACTTCTGATTTCACATCCCAAAACTAACCCCTTAGGTCAAAATTTAACTTTCAAAACTACATGGCTCTGATGAGGCCATCAATTTTTATATGATTACCAGTGAGTAATGTGCTTTAGGTACCAAGTATCGTCTTAGCTCTGATTTAAACTTACTTAGAGAAGAGATTCCCGTTAGTGTTTTTGGAAGTTTATTGTATATCCGAATCAACATACATTACGGACCATTATTAGTAGCTGACAACCTAACATGGGCTGAAAAGTCCCGGGCCTAACACATAGATGGCGCTAGTTTTATTGCAGTCACCTTTTTTTCAGTTAATACTAACCTTCAAAAGACAGCTGTTAAAATTTCATGATATTCTATTCATTAGTTTGTGAGTTATTGTGCTAAGAGTGACGCTACTTTTGTTATTTTCAAAAACAATGGATCAAAAACAATTTCGTGTTTTAATTTTACACTGCTTCTTGATGGGAAAAAAATACCGTTCAAGCGAAGCAATGGCTTGAAAAGTGTTATGGGGACTCCGCTCCATCAGAAACAACAATAAAACGTTGGTTTGCTGACTTCAAAGGTGGTCGTAGAGACACCGATGATGCAGAACGCAGTAGACGTCCAAATGAGGCGGTAACACCAGAAAACATCAAAAAAATCCATAAAATCGTTTTGAATGATCGAAAAGTGAAGTTGCGTGAGTTAGCTGACATCGTAAAGATATCAAAAGAACGTGTTGGCTTTATATTGCATGAGCATTTGACTATGAGAAAGCTCTGTTCAAAGTGGTGCCGCGTTTGCTCACTGTTGATCAAAAACAAGAACGTGTCGATGATTCTGAGCAGTGTTTGGCCATGTTTAAACGTAACAAACCGGAATTTTTGCGTCGATATGTGACAATGGATGAAACATGGATCCATCACTTCACTCCGGAATCAAAACGATCGTCATCTGAGTGGACAGCAACTGGTGAACCTCGTCCAAAGCGCCCGAAAGCACAACAATCGGCTGGAAAGGTTATGGCCTCGGTATTTTGGGATGTGCGTGGTGTAATATTCATCGACTATCTTGAGAAAGGAAATACCATCAACAGTGAATATTATATAGCGTTATTGGAGCGTTTGAAGGCCGAAATTGCAAAGAAACGACCGCATATGGCAAAGAAAAAAATTTTGTTTCATCAAGACAACGCACCGTGTCACAAGTCAATCAAAACAATGGCAAAACTACATGAATTGAACTTCGAATTGCTCCCACATCCACCGTATTCGCCAGATCTGGTTCCCAGCGACTACTGGCTGTTCGCAGACCTGAAAAAAATGCTCGCCGGTAAGAAATTTCGCACGAATGAAGAGGTTATCGCTGAAACTGAGGCCTATTTTGAGGCAAAAGATAAATCGTTCTACAAAAGTGGTATTGAAATGTTAGAGCGGCGTTGGAATGATTGCGTTGCTCTTGATGGAGATTACATTGATGAATAAAGCTAATTTTGAACCAAAAAAACCGTGTTTTCTTTGTTAGGCCCGGGACTTTTCAGCCCATGATAGCAAGTCAAAATATTATAATTAATAAATAGGTTCCTACAAGATGTCCTTGGCGGGGCTTTAGCCATAATTTTCACTATGACAAATAGTTTCGGAGAAAATCTGGTGTGATTGACAGACACAGACGGACAGACAGACACCGAAGTCATCTTATAAGTGTTCCGTACGGAACACTAATAACGAAAGCAGAACTTACCAAACCACTCTGCTCGAAAATCTTTCGTAGCTGTAAAATGTATGCTTTGATATTTCTTGTGGTTAATTCACTAGACATAACTTTATATTCTTTGATATATCAAGTAGCAATGTTAAGATTAGATATAAAGTTCATTAATTATTATCCAACTTCTATTTACGAGGTAAATCTGCAATTTGATATAACTAAACACTAATTAAAGAACTTATTAATCAAAATATATTTTATGTATTTATTATCTTTACAGCTACTAATAAATACACATAATGAATGATTGAAAACGTTCTAAAAATCGCATTAAAATACTTTTTTGAATAGAAACTGTCCATTAATATTGAAGCAGGGCTTTAAATACTTAAAAGTATTAATTCTTTATTTGGAAATTTAATAGTAGCTGACAGTGGTGGAATTATTTAAATTAACGTTGACGGTCATTTTCTATTAAAAATTAAATAATCTGAGTTGATTCTTAGTGAAAAGTAGCATTAAGGTTCTTTAAACTTTTAAATGGTTTATTCTTACTTTTATAACTTAACGTCTTTTTTGAAATTTTAGCATTACTAATGGAAAAAAAAGCTCAATAAATTAAATTGGTAAATACTTATTTTGGATATTATTTGAAATAAAATGATAATAACTTGATTTGCTACCGCGTTTAAGGTATTTCTTACGAGAAGACAGAGAGAGCATTATGTTGGAGAAAGACGCGAAATAATTTGGTTTTTAAAGTATAATGAGTGTGGCAACGTAGCGTCTCGCTTGCTTCCCGTCGCACGCAATCACGTGTTATTGCATTGGATATATTAGTCCTGGAGCTCAGTACCAAAATCATTTTCAATCATTGCCTCAGTACCAAAATGCCCCAAACCGCGCAAGATTCATCGAAGAGTAGCGGATAACAGTATCATTTTTGTTAATTATGCCCCTCTTAGTCTCTCCAGGTAGTTTTTAGCCTCAACTCTGGTTCCTGTTCCTGGAAATACGCTTTAAAGCTGTAAGAAAAAGTTGGTGGACGAACCAAACGCTGAGTGGCAGATATTTTTTGGGTATAGCTTCATTTCTGTGAAATATGACTGAAAAATGAATATCTGTAATGGATATTGGGTCAATCCAAAGTTATAACGGACCAAAGTTGCAGAAAAATGGACCCACCTGAACCCATAGAGGAGCGAATGTAATTTGTTCGTTTAGAGGTTTGTAGATACTAAAAATAACATTACCTGCCATAGAGTCTGGTTCTGGTCCTGTGATTTGTTTTTCTCTCAAATACTATACACATGCGCCAGTGTCTCAAGAGACGCTCAAATCACCATTGAAACAGTTACAAGCAGATTAATATATTTATTTAATTTACAGTGCAATTTAGTTCTATATTTTTTTTACATTTAACCTTTAAATTTTGTTTATATTTATTATCAAAAGCCCCAAAACTCCTTTTAATATGTGATTACGAGAATTAAAAAAAAATTTTTGGTAGCTATATATTGGATAGTACATATGAAAATTTTGACTTTTAACATGACAGACAATAAGGGTGATCCAAAAAACTTCAAGAATTAAAATTTTAAACATTTAAAACTCACAATAATTTTTGCCGCATTCGGTTAATGCCAATACAGCAATGACCGAATACTTCATCAGCCACCCGGGGTTTCACTGTGTTCTTTTTAAACTTTGAGTGTTGCGGCTCCCCTCTAGTGTACGTTATGTGTTTTTGGGTCGCAGAATTCGATCTGCAATTAGTTTTTTGAAACAATAACCTATTAATTGTTATTAACAATTTTTTAAGTAATTATCTAAAAAAAGTAATTTGATATAATTTATTTTTATAATAACGAAATCTAAGTTTAATAAGCGCTACACCCAAATTTTTTAGACGTATTTCCAACTCACTGAATCTATTTTTGCAAAAACTTAACCTTTTTATTGTTATAAATAATTTATTATAAACAATTATGCTAATAAATAGACTTTCATAGAACTTATCTCCATAAGAGCAAAATCTAAAGCTTTTTACGAGCTCTACCCAAGTTTTTTAGATGAATTTTGCCCTGCTGTCTGAATTTGTAATCTATTTTTTCCAATTTAATTAATTAAAAATTAAGATTAAGAGCTAATAACTTTATTTATATGCAATTAAATAAAAATATTTGTGTTAAATTAACAAAAAAAATTAATGTAATTCTAATAAATTGTCAGTAATAATAAAATAATTTAATTTTTGAAAAAATGAATAGAGAATCTAAATTTAGCGAGTTAAATAATATTATGTTAAGTTATTATTAGAAAAAATTATTTACTTATAACAAAAATTTATAAATTTTTAGCAAAAACGGATTATAAATTCGACTTTAACGTGTCAAAAAACATATAAACTCATGCATCACAGCTAAGTAATAGTGTGAATAGAGAAAATCAATTTGTTTATAACTTAAGCTTTGCATTAACAATTCTGTTGATAAAAGCACGGACTGGAGTTCATGGTACATATTCGGGATTTCATCTCGTATTATAGTATTCGGACACTGGTTCATTTATCTGCTGCTCTCGAATGAGTTCAGGTGGATCCAAAAACTCTACAGGTTTAAAAATTTGTAGAAATTCAAAGAACCAGGATATTTTTTCATTTATTTTTGAGTCCCAAACTAACCATATCTCGAATATCTGCCACTCAGCGATGAGTTCATTTTTTGAGCTCATTTTTTTCAAGAAAAAAAAAGTTTACTCCCGCAGGAACCGGTCTACGTGGCAGATATTAAGGCTCTAGTATCCTCATAACATATAAAACTGCTACTCTGCGATGGGTTCACTTACCCTTAATTTGTTTGCAACTTTCTCCCTCCATAACCACGGCAGGAACCGGACTTTGGATCTATAAGTTGTATTTTTTAGTTCAGTTTGTTACATTTAATAAGTGATATATTTATCTGCAGCTCTTCAATGAGTCCCCGGACTATATATGATTTAAAATTTGTAAGAACGCCCGCATCCGCACGAGCTGTCGTTCTCAAGCTACGTTGCCACGGCGAAAATTCACTCCATAAAATTCTATAAAAGGTAATATTTATCTAATTTTTTGCAACAACTAGATGGTAAACTGCCTTCATATTTTAACAAACGATAACAGAGTAATTTTTTTATGTACATATAATTTTTTGTGACCATTTACTTTACTTTAATGCACATACGACAACATAAATTGTAAAAAACGCATGCTTTTGATCGAAGAAAAAGTATGGATTCCTATCTTATACGTATTAAACACCAACAATTAATTATGGCGAAACGGCGTGGTAAATATTGAAGCAGTGAATGCATGATACTAAAATCTATTATTTTTCAAAATTTCAAGCAAAACTACTTTTAACAGTTACTTGTAAGAAATACCTTAAAATATCCCTAAGATTTTATTCTTTTGTACACAAAAAACTAAATTAAATTCCGAAATTAATATTTATTTGGTCTCGAGTGTTAAAACTAAATAGTAGCGGTTATATACTCTTCTGCGATCCCAGCAGAGGACAAATATACTTTATGGACGCGACCCTGCCAGCCTTGGTCTCCTCCCACCTCCTAATATGGGGGCACCAGGTCCTAAATTTAATTCTTCACCACATAGCATCCTTTCAACTTTACAACCTCTTGTCAAAACGTTTGGCCGGCGCGACAAGGAAATGGCTAAAAACACTAAAACCTAGTACCCCAGGCGAGTAGAGGAAATTCAGAATCACGCACTGCTCTTGCAGTGAATCCCATGGATTCTGGGGGAGGGGACAAAAATTCGTCACACAGTCGTGTGTGTAGTACATAGCAACTTACAATACAAGAAATCATCGAATTGGAAAAAGAACTAAAAATATAAAATGAACAGTGTTGGGATTAGCGACAGTAAGAAGAACAGGAGAGTCTTATATCATCCTAAAAAGTGCTGATAATTTTTCTATAGACGCAATGAAAGAAACAAAATTATAGGAGTCGGTTTACTTATACATAAAAAATAGCAGAAAATGTTGTTCAATTTAAAGCCATATCGGAAAGATTTCAGACGAACAGAAGATGCAAATATCATTCAGGTATATTCACCGACATCAGACAGCAAGGAAGAAAAAATTTACTAATTCTACGAAGATATAAACAAAGCATTGCTACACCATAAAACAAGATATATCATAATATAGGCGACTTCAATGCCAAATAGGTAAACCAGCGAATACAAATGAGAAGAGTATTGAGAAGTTTGGTTTGGCTCCGAGGAACAACAGAGGAGAAATGTTATCAAATTTAGTCAACGAAAATAACTTGTACGTTATGAACACATTTTTTCCAAAGCCAAAACATAGACGATGGACATGGCAAAGCCCACATGAGATACCAAGAAACGAAATTGACTGTGTTTTATCAAATTACAAAAATATTGTAACTGACATGACAGTCCCGAATATGATAAGCATTGGCAGTGACCACCGGATGTTCAGAGCAAAAATAAGAATAAATCTGAAGCAAGAGAGACGTGGATTGATAACGCATACAAAGATAAAGACACCAACAGAAATAATAAAACAAGACACAAATGAATATCGACAAGCATCATATAAATCACATATAGAACACATAAACTACCAAACCGAACTTGATGAACTAAACGCACAAATAACCGACGGCCTACTCACAACTACAAAACAAATACCAACATCGAAAAAAGAAAAAAAACACAAAAATTAAGTAAAGAGACACAAAATCTCATGAAACAGAGAAGACTATTAAGAAATAATCCTACAAATGGCAGATTAGAATTGACATAAATAGACAAAAAAAAGAAGAGAAAACGTCAGACAGTACAAAAACTCGAAAATAGAAGGAGCTCTGAAAGAGGGAAAAAGTTTGAAACTCCTAAACAAACAAACGAATGAAGAGAGACATCAACTAATAAAACTTACAAATAACGATAACCAAGAGATCGCACAAATCTAAGACACAAAAGAAGCTGCAGAGAAATATTATTAAATACTATATGAAATAAATGATCAGGTATGGAGGGGCATACCAACACCTTGGGTAAACGCCTTGATTGTGTTTATATTTAAAAACAGGAACAAATTTAAATTGGAAAATTACACACCCACAAGACTGTTATCGGTACTATACAAAATCCTCACTAGAATCATAATATATATAACGAACAAATTAGACAGTTATCAACTACGTGAATAAGTTGGAAATAGAATACAGTACTTTGGACCAACTTGAAACAATTAGATTACTAGTGGAAAAAGGCAAATGAATATAAGGGCACCTTGTGAATAGCAATGGTTGACTGCGAAAATGCATTTGATTCGGTAGAGATATGGGCAGTCCTTATCGCCTTAAGTAACAGCAGAGTCGACGAAAGAAATACAACTCTTCTTGAATACATATATAGAAATGCCACATCACAAATAATCCTTGTAGAAAAGACAAATAAAATCAAAATTAAAAGAGGAATTAGACAAGGCGGCTCAATATCCCCAAAAGTGGGAAAATAAAGGAATGCCAATGGATGGTGAACGATTAAATCACTTATAGTCCACAAATGTTATCACGCCGATACAAAAGAAGAATTACAAGAAATGCTGATGGAACCAAATAACAAATCTCTAGAAATAAGTCTAAAAATAAACTTCACCAATACACATACCATAGTTGAACAACGAAAGGGAAGATAACAGCCAGGAATTATTAATAGAAGGTGAAAGAATGGGAAAGGTACAAATATTCATATATTTGAGACAAAAAATCGAAATATCAAAAAATAATTTAAAGGCTGATTTAGATAGATGAGTCTCGTTAGCTTGGTCTGCATTCGAAAAGTTACAATCTACATTTAAATTGGACATCCCAAACACAATAAACGCCAGAGTATTCAATCAGTATGTACTGTCGGTATTAGCATATGACACTGAAACGTGCGCTTTGAATAAAAGTATAATATATAAACTCCAGGTAACGCCAAGAGCAATGGAGAGGAGAAATGTTAAATATTACACTACAAGGTCGTATTCCTAACATCGAGATACAAAGAAGATCATAAATGACAGATGTAACAGAACGATTATGTATATTAAAGTGGAATTAGGGCGGGACATATCGCAAGGATAAATAATAACAGACAGACACGCCGTATAGTTGAAAGGAGGCCCAGAGAACATAAAAGATGAAGAGGTAGACCACAGGCAAGATGCACAGACGATATAAAAAATTTGCGGGACACGATTAGATGCAAAAAGCAAACAACAGAGCTTATTGGAGACAACTTAGGGAGGCTTACATCCGACTATGGATGGAATAAGGTAAATGACGATGATGACGATAAGTTAAACTAAGAATTCGAAGAACCCAACAAAAACGAAAATAATATCAGATTTGATCTTAAGGAAATTTTAATTAAGATGAAACCACAATTATTATGAGGAAAAAACAAATTTGGAAAATTTATTATATTACTTATTGTTTGATATTATTTAACATATTAATTGGTATATACTTTCTGCAATTACAAAACTAGTTTACATCCCTTAAAGACTAAGCTAAATATAATACAAATTTTCTTTTCACGTATTTTTCTAAAAAAACGTTGTTTTGATGGTTCGATTTCACGTTAATAATATACCATATCGCATTTTTATTATTCACTTTTCTTTTACAACTGACATTTTTTCCTGACGGGAGTAATGTCTTTGTGAAGAAGAAGAAAAGTTGTTTGGGCTAAAAAGACTGTAAAATAGTTTGAATATTCGAGTGGCAAAAGGTGTTAGTGTGTTTTATTATTAACAATCATCAACGAAATGTCGACTTTATTTGAAAATGTAAACTTATAAACTAAAATAATCTGTATTTAATTTCATGTGAACTAGTATTTTCATTATAAATAAGGTATGCTTATTCATGCACGGATTATTTGGCCCATTGAACTTGGTTTTATTCAGATCCTTATTAAAGAGAAGTTTTGGATTTGTTATAATAATAATGAGTATTATTATATTCCATGTACTTGAGAAATATTTCTCTAAAACCAAATAATGTAATATATTTTAGGCATTTGGGCAATTATTATTAACAGAGAAGTTTAGCATATGTATAGTTATACCATCGGTACCACAAGAATCTGTTTTAATTGTAGATAAAATAGCTACAATATTATTCTTCAAAATCGGTCCTAAATAAATGAATAAATAAATAAATAAATAAATAAACAATTAAAAATACATGTTACATATAAACGTAAAAAAATAGTAATCATTACATTATTCACATCTGGGTACCAACAATCTTAACCTATGTAAAGAACTTATTCAATGAGTAATGTGCTTTAGGTACCAAGTATCGTCTTAGCTCTGATTTAAACTTACTTGGAGATGAGATTCCCGTTAGTGTTTTTGGAAGTTTATTGTATATCCGAATCAACATACATTGTGGACCATTATTAGCTGACAACCTATATAGGGGCTTGTGAAGTTCGTCTGCTTGCCGAGTGTTTGTAAGAATGAATATTACTACGGATCGTGAATTTTTCAATATACCTTTTAACATACACAGCGCTGCAAAAAATATATATTCCATAGCAAGTCAAAATATTATAATTAATAAATAGGTTCCTACAAGATGTCCTTGGCGGGGCTTTAGCCATAATTTTCACTATATTTTTTTGACAAACAAATAACTGTAGAATATGTGCAGCCTTACCTCAACATATAATTCCGTAAGATAATCTAGAATAAACTTGGCCATAGTATAAGGTAAGAAGTGTAGTGTCTTTGACTATTGGTCTCAATTGTCTAAAGAGATATGCTAATGAATTTATTTTTTTACATATTTCTAACATATGTGCTTCCCATGTTAGTTTGTAGTCTAATTTTACTCCTAGGAAGTTTATTTGGTCTATTTGAGCCACAGATATTTTATTTGGGAACTGAATAAGTAAGCTCTCATACCGGGTAACAGGCTTAGGGATAAACTGGACTATTTTGGATTTGGCGAAATTTAATTTTAAATTATTGTTATATGACCACTGGCAGACTCCATTAACAATTCTCCGAGTGGCTGATTGAATCTCCCCTTTTTTAGAACCCACAATTAGAGTCGTCCACGTACAATACGGGACAGACGTTACTATTTAAATTACTGTTTGCTGTTGATGGCAGATCATTGTTCATTATAAGGAAGAAAATTGGAGATATGAGACTCCCCTGGGGAAGTCCCTTGATATTTATGATCTCCCTAATTTTGTATCATTTGACAACTTTACTATTTGCCCTCTATTATTAATTTTAAATCATTGTTATATGACCACTAGAGTGACCGGATCTCATAGAGGGGAAAAAAAATGTCGGAATCTTGTTCGTCTGGACCCCACAAAACGATTCCCCTTTCCAGATATTGAGATAGCCGAAATTTGAGCTCGATTAAACGACGTTAACCCGTGCCGCTCGTCGCTCAAAGTTTGAAAAAATCCAAATTTTTGGCCAAAAAGCCATAACTCCAGAACGGTAAATAATAGAAACACTCTTAATATCTCAAAAGAAAGCTAATGTTGTTCTTCAAAATTTATATTCTATATATATAACTGTTGTTATTTTAAGTCAAACCGAGTTACAACAGCCTTTAGCCCCAAAAACGTGACCTGGTACCACTAGGAGCATACTTCGTATATTTTGTTATTAAGTGATAAATTTTGCTTTTGTTGGTATATTTTTGAGTTTAAAGTAGAAATATAATAAAAAAACAAGTAATACCGATAAGTCTAATGACATTTTTTATTTTAAAATATAAAAAAATTAGGTATATAATACATACAAAACAGACACAGAAAAGATACAGACGTAGTACCTACATGAGTCGATAATTTTACATAGTTATCTAATCTATTCTAGAGCTTTTGTTAAAGTAGTTTTTGAAACGTCAGGATATAATGCTCGGCATTTACTTACAACTTGCAGGACATATTGCTTTTGGTCTGCATCTTTTGTCAGAAGGTCGTTAAAGTCGGTTATTAATTTAACACCATGCTCAGCCATATCATTAACTACTTTTAATGTTTTGACAATTTTCAATCCTTCTTGGAAGTCATTATTTTGAGGCCAGGTGTTTGGATGTTGTCTTAGGAAATCTGTTTTTATATTAAATTGGTCAAAGAATGTAAACGTTTCTTTGGTAAGTAAATTTACCAATCCTCTATCAACTACCTCTTTTAAGTTTTCTTTCCTAACTTTTGGATTTACAACCCTAGCGTACTGTGATGGTTCATCTATGCTACTGAGCAATTTATTAGCCATTACCAACTTTTCATCGTCTGTAATGGTGGGATCAAAAGACGATAATCCCACCAACTTTGCATTCAAATACCACAAATGGTTCGAAAATTTGGTCAGGGCTATTTCTGCAATGTCGTTGTCACATTCTTTATAGTCTAACAGACTATGCAAAATACCTAAATCTTGCTTTGGTGCAAGATGAGCTTTTGGAGCATTGAACCAAGCTTTACAATAAATTTTAACTAGGAAAACAGAAATGGCACTTACAGAACCTTCTTCTTCTTTAGACATCTTAAATTGACGACGAAAAATGAACATTTTTAAGCAGTAAATAGCCTTTGCCATCCACCTAGCGTGATGAATGGCTCCTGGAGTTCTAAAACCCACAACATTGCCGTCTAGTGATCCAACAAATACGAGAACCAACTGCAATAGCTCCTTGTAGTCATCTCTGGGGTGGCTCTCAGTTAATTTGGTCTCGAATTCAGCAGTAACATTTGCAATTACTTCTGGAGTTAGCTGCTTTTGTATTAGATTGTCACTGATACCTGTGTCGTATTTTCCTTTGTCTATCTTGGGCCACGCAGTGAGGAATCTCTTGAAAATGTCTAGATGAGGTCCAGTGGTTGATCCCATTTTTGTGTCGAATACGCCTCTTAACAGAATTTCCAAGATATGGTGACGGCAAGCTAGGTATAACAATTCTCTTCCTAACATTTTGCTCCAAAATGACGCATGCTCCTTTGAGTCTTCCCGTGTTGGATGCTGTAGTGTCGAAGCACATCGCCTTGACGGTGTTGAGAAGACCCCATTCATGTAGGCATTCATATACGGCTACGGCTTGCTCCTCTCCAGAGCTGTTTGCTGTTACAGGAACTCCCAGCAGCTGTTCCTTTTCGCCATATGAAATAGCTATAGCTATTCGCTCACATTGTTCATTTTTTAAAACACCCGGTTAAAGTTTACCGTCCCAATGGACAATCACGGGCTCTTTTTCAGGAATGTTTACTTTATCAAAAATTTTTTTATTATATTGTTCTCTGAACATTTGCCTTCTATCATGTAATAAAGTTTTCGAGACTTTGTACTCAAGAGGGTCAAGGTTTAGTGCTTCTAGAGTAGCTATTAAAATACTCGTGGCATTTCTGTCGGATACCTTACATCGATCTAATAAAATGGACAATTTCATGTTTAAAATCTCTTTAACGCCCCTTGCAAATGAAACTTTCATCCTCTTGCTCTCAGATGGTCCTGGATCTTCTGCAGCTTCTTCAGGGATGTCCATTTCCTCCAAGCTCTCAAGTTCCTGGTAGATGCTGTCCTCTTCAGTGTCTTAAAATATCTTCACTAGATAATTGTTCGATCTAACCAGCTCAAAGGCACATTAGAAACTAAACTGAATAAATAAAAGGTCGGTTGTACACTGAAGTAAAATCACTATCCCTAAAATAGAAATTAGATTCACCCTCCTTTTTACCTGTCAAACGGGTCTTTCTTTGGTGAACTAGTCAGGTAATCCCCATATAATAAAAGATTAAATTTGAACAAAAGGCTCTTTATGTTTGAAAATTGAGTTCCAAAATACTTTTTAACAAAAAAATGTTAATTCCGAGACACATTATGTAAAAACCCGTAAAATTCTTAGAATACTCCCAAACTGGCTCCTACTGGTACCAGGTCACGTTTTTTGGGGCTAAAGGCTGTTGTAACTCGGTTTGACTTAAAATAACAACAATTATATATAGAATATAAATTTTGAAGAACAACATTAGCTTTCTTTTGAGATATTAAGCGTGTTTCTATTATTTACCGCTCTGGAGTTATGGCTCCACATGTTAGCTTTTTGGCCAAAAATTTGGATTTTTTCAAACTTTGAGCGACGAGCGGCACGGGTTAACGTCGTTTAATCGAGCTCAAATTTCGGCTATCTCAATATCTGGAAAGGGCAATTGTTTTGTGGGGTCCAGACGAACAAAATTCCGACATCGATTTTTTGCGGTCACCCTAATGACCACTAGTAGACTCCATTAACTATTCTTCAAGTGGCTGATTGAATCTCCCCTTTTTTAGAACCTACAATTAGAGTAGTCCGCGTACAATACGGGACAGACGTTACTATTTAAATTACTGTTTCCTATTGATGGCAGATCATTGTTCATTATAAGGAAGAAAAAAATTGGGGAAGTCCCTTGGTATTTATGATCTCCTTAGATTTTGTACCATTTGACAACTTTACTATTTGCCCTCTATTAGATAGGTAAGATTTTACCCATTCGAAGGCCACTTCCCTTATTCCAACTTTCTCAAGTTCATGAAATAAAATATTATGGTCGACCAGGTCAAAAGCGCGACTATAGTCAAAATCTTGACAGTTATTTGTATCGATATTAAGATATTTACAAGCGCAATTGGCATAAATGTATATATATATATATATATATATATATATATATATATATATATATATATATATATATATATATATATATATATATATATATATATATATATATATATATATATATATATATATATATATATATATATATATATATATATATATATTATATATATATATATATATATATATATATATATATATATATATATATATATATATATATATATATATATATATATATATATATATATATATATATATATATATATATATATACTATAGCTACTATAGCGATGAGTTCACACAAAAAATAAATGACACCAAGAAATGTGACATTGGACCAAATATTTTAAGAAATTTATTGTTTTCATTTGTCTTTATAAATACAAATATTGACTTTTATGCACGCTTAATAGACGGAAGGGTACTCCTTCTTTGAGCTAGGACCTTGTACATGTAATAATTTTTTTAAATGTACAAACAGTTAAGAAAAACAAGCAGGCCAGGTAGGTGTTTTATTATCCTGAGTCTAAATATAGGTTTAACTTTTAACCTTTCGAACAAATACTAAATTACTAATGGTTTACGTTGGAAGATTAAACCCATAAAACATCTAAAAGAGGTCTAAATATGGAGATGTTAATTTGTAAATGTCACTCAAGAACTTATCGTATTACGAACAATAACAAATATCTTTAACTGTTGTAGATTTGTTGGACAACGTTAATAGACGAAGATGTTATGACATTAGCCTATAGCGTTATACTCTTATACCACGGTATCAATTTTAGTAACACGAGGCAGAGGAAGATTGTGCTAAGAAATATTCCAAATATATATTTAAAATTTGGTTCGTATAAATTTGAAAGGCCTGTGGCTTACAAGTATTTAAATTATATAAAAAAAAGTGTATTAGCGTTGATGAAAAATACACAGAAAAATTTGCTATAGCTTGTAAAATGCTTTACCCTTTAAAGTTCTAGAAGTAATTCTATTTTGGGTGACAGCAGCTAAGTCGAATGTAACTCTGCGAGAATCAAGGTGGCAGTAGCGATGTAGAAACTCAGTGTAGTTATGTGGAGACACTCCATTTCTATAACATCATCACTCAGCTTGCTAGATTCTAACTTAGTAGCAAATATGTTTGGGACTGTAACTTTTGCATGCATGGCAAAAACAGTTTCTGTTCAAGGTTCAAGTACGACCAATGATGGAATACTGTTACCATATATCAGGTTCTGCTCTCAAATATACGCTACATAAGTCAGATTCAGTTTAGAGAAAAGTTATTCGCCCGATTGGAGAAATTATTCAATTACAAAATAACATTCACATACCACAAAGGTGGCAGCCGTGGCTCAGTGGTATATTACCTTACTACTGTGCAGAAGGTCGAGGGTTCAATCCTGCAGGTCGATATACTTTGTTTATTAAATTTTTTAAGTATATTTGGCTTGGCCACGTACGTAGGTAGTAGTTGTTCACATAAATGCAACAACGTCCGACGCAGCACTACCGCGTTGTCTAAAAGATGCTGTGAAATACAGAAATGTATGTTTCGGCACTTGGACAACGTGGACGGGTATTATGACATCCTCGCCGATATCCTTAGGATATGGAAAAGGGTAAAATCCCTACTCAGGCGGGGGTGAACGATAAAAAAAATACCAACATTTTCTATCAAAGCCGAAATTTTTCACATCCCCTAATAATCAAATTCATGAAATATATTGCTTAACTTTATTGTGTATAATGACATAAAATATATCTTCTTATCACTGCAATATCAAATTACACTTTTAATAAATAAAACGGTCTCGTATCCCTTTGACGTGGTTTCCTTGCAATTCGCGTGCTCTTACTGACTGAACCGTTACTAAATACACAGTCACGATTAGTTTAGAACCAGACAGCATTAATATGTTCATCATACCAGCAAGTCGGTTTATTTTTATTTATTAATTTATTTAAGTATATTTGGCTTGTTCACATACATAGGTAGTAGTTGTTGCATGAAATGCAATAACGTCCGTGGCAGCACTACAGCGTTGTCTAAAACGTGACGTGAAATACACTAACCAATCAGGTGCAAGTTGAATTTGTGCAATTAGTGTTCCGTACGTTCATTGCTTTTAAAATAAAAAATTTTGTTACGGAAGCCTAAAATGATTAGCGACTTCACAAAACAAACCCCAAATGAGTTTTTAACAAAGTTTTTTTCCGATCTTTAGTAAAAACTGATGAGCTTGAAATTTTTTTTTATATATACCAGATAAATTCTTAAAGATAATGCACTCGTTATAATTTTCTTTCAATCTACACCCTGTGGAGAATATTCCAGAATTTTTCAAAATTTTTAGATCAGTACTTTTTGAGATAAGAGGGGGACAGTGATTTTTTGCGATTTTTTAAAAATAATATGATGGATTGAAAAGTTGACGGCCTCACCAAAAAGGAATTATAATATTTTTATTATAGTACCCCCAATAAGTTCATACTTTCTTTGGTTGTCACAGTGTAAAATTTTGTTATAGAATTTGTGGTTTTTGGATTAGAACGAGTTTAGTGAGACCAAGTGCAGCGTTTTCGGAAAAATGTAAAAAATTGAACAACGTGCGTTCATAAAGTACCTGTTTAAAAAAAGATTAACACCAAAGAAGATCCACGATGATATGAAAACAACACTAGGGGAATCTGCTCCGTCATATACCACCGTGAAAAAATGGGTTGCACAATTTAAACGTGGACGAGAGAGCATCGAAGATAAACCTCGCTCTAGCCAGCCCATGACGTCTACGACTGAAGAAAACATCGGCAAATTGTGTGATCTCATATTGCAAGACCGTAGATTAACTATCAGACAGATTACGGACACTACAACACAATACATCATTGCCAACGAAAATGGATTTTCTAAGGTTTCCGCTAGGTGGATTCCCAGATTGCTTTCAGTTGAACAAAAACGAATTCGACTCACGATTTCTCGCGGCTGTTTGGAGATGTTTGAGGCTGATCCGCTAGATTTCCTTAATAGGTTTGTGACAATGGATGAAACCTGGGTTCACCACTACACTCCAGAGTCAAAACAACATTCCAAGCAGTGGAAAAAATCTGGTGAGTCGACCCCAAAGAAAGCGAAGGAAATTCTGTCGGCTGGAAAAGTGATGGCGTCAGTTTTTTGGGACGCTAAAGGTATTATTACGGTGGACTACCTTCCGAAAGGTGAAACAATAAACTTGACTTACTATTGTACCCTTTTGCGTCGTTTACGTCAAGAAATTAAAGAGAAACGCCCAGGATTACTGAAAAAGAAAGTTTTGTTACATCAGGACAACGCTCGCGTTCACACGTCTGTTGAGTCTATGGATCAGATTCGTGATTGTGGTTTCAAATTGCTGTCTCGCCCGGCTTATTTTCCTGATTTGGCACGTTCGGACTTTCATCTGTTTCCAAACCTAAAAAAACACCTCGGTGGCCAAAAATTTTCATCAAATGAAGAAGTCGAAGCTGCAGTTAACCAGTATTTTGAAGACCTTAAGTCTTTTTTTCAAACAGGTATGGAAGCTTCGGAAAGCAGGTGGAAGAAGTGCATAGAGCTAGGTGGAGATATTTTTGTACGTATTTTATTTTGTTTTCTTGACTAGGCCGCGAACTTTTCAATCCATTCTCTTACAAAGAAAAGTGTGGGCAAGTATTACATTATATATATTTTTGAACTAGTGTTTTTACAAGCCTTTGACACCCCACTCGATGACCTGGTAATTTTTTTTTTTTCACTTCCGATTTCACCCCCCAAATATTAGTACCAAATTATGACTTTCTATGTGAAATAGTTTCGGAGAAAATCGGGTGTGACTGAGGAACGGATAGACACCGAAGCGATCATACAAGTGTTCCGTACGGAACACTTAAAATGTGTGTTCCTGCCGGATATCCATAGGATATATAAAAGGGTAAAATCCCTATTCCGGTGGGAAGGTGAACGATAGCAAAAAATTAATTGGTCCACCTAGTGTGTAAAAGATAATTGAGTTTTGAGCCTTTGTTTCGGTAGAATATCAGTTGCTTCCTTAAGATGGTGTATGTGAATAAATATTTTTTATTATTTGTTGTATTTTCGTTATGATGTTTCAGTTTTAATAAACTCGAGTTTTTTGATTTTTTTTTTTATGGGTTTAGCATATGTGCTGCAGGGAAGTCCCTAAAGCGCTACAGGAGCGACACGTGTGCGGAAAAAGCGATTCACCTTTTTCTTGAATCGCTGTAAATTTTACTCGGTGGGAAACACGGTCCTGGGCAAATTATTCCAAAAGGATGATGTTCTCCATATAAAAGACTGCTTGAAAAGGGTTGTACGAGGAGTAACAAGCTGAACCTCATACGGATGTGAAGTATTAGCGCAACGTGTATTTCTAACATGCACCTTTCTAGGAGGAATTAAGCGGGGTTCATCCTTCGAACACATTCCATTAAAATACTTGTAGAATAGGCTTAAGTGGCCAACCGGTCCCCGTGTTCCAGCGAATCAAGGCCGCCGGTCAGTTCAGGGTCTCCAATCAGACGAACAGCTCTTCTCTGAATAGAATTGTAAAGAATTAACAGTTGTTGTGGAGTGTAAAGCTTTCTGGTTCGAAATAATATTCCCAACTTTTGAGAAGCTCTCCTTGCTATGCCTGCGACATGTTCATGCCAGGACATATTTGCTCCCAAATTAATGCCCAACAAATTGAGTGATGACGCTAGGGGAATGGAGTGCCCCGCTCTAACTATGTCGGGTTCAGCAAGGTTAACCTTTTTTGAAAAAATTGCCGCCTGGGTTTTTGTAGCGTTAAATTCCACTTGGTTACTGTCACCTCAAGATAGAATTTCTTCCAGGTCTTTGTTAAGTTAAACGACTTCCCGCTGTCTGCGGATAATCGTCTCAGTAGCCGATGTCCGAGAGCTCAAAGTGAATGAAGAGATAAGCGTACTGTCATCTGCAAAGCTGTAGATTGGGTTTCCGTCTTTTCCAGCAGATCGTTAATGTAAATGAGAAAGAGTGTAGGAGATAGTATGGAGCCTTGGGGCACACCGGCGTTGATAGTGAAGAAGAAAAAAATCCGTCGACCGCACTCGTAAAGAACGTTCTCTGAGGAAACTTGAGAGCCACAGAACTTTTCAGACATACCATAAGAGCGTAGCTTAGCCATCAGTCCATCGTGCCAAACACGGTCGAATGCCTTGGATATGTCAAGAGCAACCGCTCGAAATTCTCCAAAGGGTTCAATTGCGTTGTTCCAAACATGTGTTACATAAGTCTTTTTTTTTATTTAAGATTTAACAGCGTTTTACAAAGTAACGTTTTATGATTAGAAATTTTTACAAAAAATACCTATAAGAAAAACTTATATTGGCTTACTCAGTTTCTCTAACAACACTTTTGTTATATTTTCTTCAAAATCTGATTGCTTTAAAATTTAAGCCAAAGAAGGTAAACATTAGACAACAATGTTGATAAGAGCCTAACAAGAACTTGTAAAGTGGACTTTAAAATGTCTATCCTGGCAATAAAGTGTTGAATCGTTCTTTACATATTTAAATTTTCATATATTACGCAATACTTCTTTTCCAGGTTTTAAATCTGGATAAAATAGATAAAGTTTGCATTTATTAATCTTTTAAATAGAAATACCATTTTATTTTAAGTTAATTGCATCACCACATGCTAAACTTAAATCATCAATTAAAATTACATCAAACTGCTTCACCAAAAACATACTAGAAGTTAATTCACATCCTGCTCAATTAAATTTAAGTTAGCCCGTAGCAACTATGCCCTGAATATACCACACTTGAACCGCAACAAAATAAAATTGCATGTGACTAAATTGGAATTATTTTGAAATATAACAGTCTTATGCCGAGAAAATTATGGCTTTTAGCCAAACTGCACTAAATTTAGTAGTTATGACTGTAAACAGTATTACGAAGTCCGACCGAGCTGATATATGACAATATAGCAGATATAAAATCGGAAAATTTTGATGGTTATAGTGCAATATCGACGGGTTAAAATGGAAGTTTATGTTTATGATTAAAGCTATTAAGAAAATTGCGAAGCCTATGATGGCGAATTTATGTCGAATATCTGATATCGACGTTTAAATCGAAGGGAAATAATTGCATGGTAATATTTGATAGCTAACAGTATTTAAAGCGGTGATTGATTGGTCCATTACTTTGTGACAGTACATTTTAACAATAAAATTACTTATTTACTTTGTTAACTGATACTAAATATATTCTTGTAAAGATTTACAAATGCGTTATCGCGATTTCATAGTACAACTACATTTTCAATTGCTTAACCAAGACTAAAATAGATTTTTTGTGTTTATCTTTATTTAATGAAAGGATGTCTATATCTTAGGTGCTATAAAAGTTGGTAAAGGACAGAATTTCCAAAACAAGATTCGCAGAACATAATGCATCTTGTAGGTTAAAAAGTGAAAAATCACACTTTGCTAAGCATTTTTTAGAAATAGACCATCCATTTCCTAATAATAATTGTTTATCAAACTTCATACGACAACTAAAGGATCACAACTTAATTTCTTAGAATCTAGCCTAATATAAACTTACTAATACGTCAAGTAGACGTCGGAAATTCCGCCCTTTACCAACTATTATAGCACCTAAGATACTTACAACCTTTCATCATATAAAAATAAATACAAAAAATCTGTTTTGGTCTTAGTAAAGCGTTTGACTACGAAATCGCGATAACGCATTTATAAATCTTTAACAGAATATATTTAGTGTCAGTCAGTAGCTTTATTGTTACCAGTATTTAAGTGGATGGAGTTGTAATAAATTGTTACGGAGCATGTTACTATAGATAAACCATAAGTTACTTAGCAGAAAATTGCTGCTTTTTTAGCGTTCTGTACGGAGCACCTATAAGATCACTTCGGTGTCTGTCCGTCTGCCATACCCAATTTTCTCCGAAACTAGTTGACATAGAAAGCTGAATTTTGGTACTAAATATAGGAATTGATGGCCTCATCAGAGCCGTGCAGTTTTGAAACTTAAATTTTGACTTAAGGGATTAGTTTTAGGGGATGAAATTGGAAGTGAAAAAAAATTTTTTTTTACTTGATCATCGGGCGGGGTCTCAAATGAAAGCTTGTAAAAACACGAGTTCAAAATTATATATAATGTAATACTTGCACACACGTTCCTTTATATTATTTTTAAAAAATCGCGAATAGTCGCTGTTCCCCCCTCTATCTCGAAAAGTACTGCTCAAAAAATTTTGTAAAAATTCTGAAATATTCCACACGTGGTGTAGATTGAACGAAAATTATCACGTGTGCATTACCTTTAATAATTTATCTGGTATATATAAAAAAAATATATCAAGGTCATCAATTTTCAGTAAAGATTGGAAACAAACCTTGTTGAAAACTCATTTGGGGTGTATTTTGTGAAGTCACTGATCATTTTATACCTCCGTAACAATTTTTTTTTTTTTTAATTTTAAAAGCACTCAACGTACGGAATATTAATTGCGCAAGTTCAACTTGCACTTGACCAGTTTTTTTTATCTGAAATGTACTCAGAAAAAATATTATTAATAAAATAAAATCCATAGGTTTTCCCCCTTTTAACTATATAGTGAAAGTTTTGTAAGAAGTAAAACACTACTTAAATTTCCACTAAATTTTTTATTTTTAACACCATGACCTGTTTCGCTGTACTACAGATTCTTCAGATGGTTTATTACAAAATGTAACAAACCATCTGAACAAGCTGTCGTACAGCGAAACATGTCATGGTGTTAAAAATAAAAAAATTATTGGAAATTTAAGTGGTGTTTTACTTCCTGCAAAACTTCTAGTTATGGATTTCCACCAAATATCGGCTGAATCAATGCAAGTATATAGTGAAAATTAAACTTCCAATAAAATGCGATCAATTATTTAATATCCTATTAAAGATTTCCTGAGATTGAGTTGTAATATGTTAAATATACCCATATATAACGATTAAATCTAAGAAGTACACGTGGCAATGTCCCTACGGTATTCAAAGCGATTTGCAAAATAGCTGGTAGCCTATCAGTTTTCGTAATTACCATGAACATGTGATAAATTAATTTTTGCGTATCGTTAAAACGTACTGAGCGACAATCGGTAAACCTGAACAAGTACAAATATGTGAGGAGGATCAATGAATTGTTAAAAATAACACCTAAAAGATTATTCAAATCAATCTAACTAGTAAACTAAAGACGAACTACAAACTTAATTAATGCTTCTAGTTTAATTTATCCAGAAAAGAAATATCATAATGGACGTTCAAAAATCCACAAGAATTATGTAATTCTTCGTCCAATCGCTAGTGTAATATATTCGTCAACACATTTGCGATTTTTCAACTTAAAATAGTCGAAATGCAAAAATTTATTTTGAACACTCTGCATCTATCTTAAATTTCTTTACATATATCTTTTTTTTTCATCTCTATAGAACGCTCGTACCAATTATTAGTATTCCACCTTCGGAAACAATGGCGCTACTGGCAATTTTTGAAAAACTGAAAACTAGTATTTTTTTAAAAAAAATTGAAATATTAGGAAAACTACTAGGTTTAGGTATTATTTATTATTAATAAAAAAGTTATAAAATTGTACGCAGAATTTAAAAATAAACTAGAAAATAGGCTGTTCCAATTAAAAAAACATATGTTATATATGCCACACTTTTTTGAAGTACCCTGTATACTCAAAAATAATTTTAAACTAGGTAAATATTTTTGGCAACCTTTCACAGAAAAACTGACTTGTGTATTACTCTAACGATATTAATTAGTTTAAAACATCAATACTTACACAAGGCAGTAATAAGGATCCACCGGCAGATAATGCAATTTTACCCTACATATACGGTACTATAAAAAAAATATCCCAATTACTTAAAGACTCAATATTCACATAATCTTCCACGCTTGTAGGAAAATTGGATAATGCTTGAGGTCAGCAAAGAGCACATTTCTCCTGCTGGGAGGTTAATGTCAACTAGAGTCCAGGAACATGAAAACTGGAAGTATCAAAAAGAAACAAATTGTACAATCGGCAGTAGCTGAACATCAACATTCGATAGGATAAACTGTTGGAGTCCTTAGCGGTTTGAATTCCTTGATTTGGAATGAATGTTGGAATCCCGAGCGGTTTGGATTCTTTGATTCGGAATTAGAGCTTGGAATCCCGAACGGTATGGATTCGTTAAATTAAAATTAAATACTGGAAACTAATAACTCTAACATATTTGAAATGATTCGACTACTTAATGAAACAACCAATAGTAAATAGAAAATAGAAAACAGAGAGATTTTTGAATACGTGCCTAGTTTTTCGTTCAGATTCTTATTAGTACTCGCGATTAAATATTCTTCTAAGTCAGAATTGATACTTCTTTATGAGTGTTACGAAAATTATTCTACTTTGAGTGTCGAATGGATATACTTTGAGTGTCCGTGAAACTATTACTCTATAAAAGTAAGAACTGGTTATCGTTGAGTGTCTAGAAATTATTACTCTATGAACGTAAGAACTGGTTATTGTTGAGAGTCCAAAAGCAACTGCGTCTGAGGGTTTTTATACTGTTTCTTAATAAACACAAAAATAATACAACTACGTAAATCAGCACATATCCTAATAGAGCTCTTATGTTAATAGACAACCGGTTTCCGAATTAAATACGGAAGCCTTCATGCATGAAAGAAGTTATTAAATTTAATGGGTTTCGAGATAAGAAACTCTACATTAAATGATTTTAGAAATATTAAAATAGTCTTTAAAAGACATAAGGATTAATAAATTATTTAGATACCATATAGAAGATGAGTGTTAGTCACGTACGCATTTATACAGGGTATAATAATACCAGAAACTAAATTTCTTGCTTAAGTCAAGAATTTCTATTAACAAATGTGTAAGGAATTTATCAAAATTTATAAACACCCAACCGCATTGGGACATGGTACGATAAACTCCAGTCAGGTATAAATATTAGATTTCTTATCGAGTTCATTTTATTGTTCTAATCGCGAAGGGTAACGATCCCTGAAGATGTTTAGTGTCCATAATTTTGTATATAACCCAGAACGTGAAAGCTTCTGTCTCATGTCAGCAATCCCAAGTTGGAAGTTTTTTTTTTTAAATATGAAAGGCTTATAATGGGATCTAACTAACTCCATAAAGTACATAAATATCAGGATGCCACATGTTCCTGATGGTTGGAAGGTGACGAAGGTTATAATGCTAAAAAAAACCTGGAAAACTACCCAGCGATATTAAGTCGCATAGACCAGTATCGTTGCTTTCCATCACGTCGAAGCAGTCTGAAAAACTCGCTACAGCAGACCAAGTCCATAGAATAACGAACCTGATTGAGATGACCCTACAAGACAAACAATACCTTTCAGCGATCTTTCTTTAATGTGGCTCAGGCCTTCGACAGGATCTGGAATCAACAATTATTTTACAAATTGCACAATAAGTTGCCAAGAAAGTACTTCAGCTCTTGAAGTCATATCTATTGGACGGATCTTCACAGTGAGACATTGGTCGAATATTCAGATATCAGAAAGACCAACTTAGGTGTCCCATAAGGTAGCGTCCTGGGACCTATCTTATACCTATTTTATACGTGTGATCTACCCAAGACTGAGGTCGTGATTTCGTGATTCGATGACACTGCGGTGCTTGCTACCGGACTAACAATAGAGGAAGCCACTAAAAAACTTCAAATAGCCAGCGGTAAGATACAGGACTGGACTAAAAAATGGAGAACAACTTAATCAATTGAAATCAGTTCATACAGATTTCATATAGCGAAAACTAAAAGAAGTACCACCAGTTAACTTAAGCAATGTTGTGGTATCATATGCCAATACCGCAAAATACCTGGATATGACCTTGGATGCCAAGCTCCAGTGGAAAGAATAGGTAAAGAAAAAAGCATAAAGAGCTCGATAGAAGATTTCGCCAGATGTATTGGCTCATGGGACGCTACTTCAAGATGTCAATTCAGTGTAAACCATGGATCTATAACCATACTCCTAAACCGAACTGGACTTAAGGTATCTAAATATGGGGATGCCCAAGACATAGAAATATCAAAATTATTCAGACGTGGCAAAATAAGGTGCTGAGGACTATCGTTGATGCTCCTTGGTACGGGAGGACTTTCACAGAGATTTAAGGGTACTTATCGAGGACCAAGATTGACCAGTGATTCAACAATTCGCTGGGAATCATGAAGATCATCTCATCGTCATCCCAACGTCGAGGTACTTTATCTTCTTGACTAGGGTAATCTGCACCTCCATCTGAAATGTCATATGGTAGTACGATGTAATCTGTTAAACCTTAGTGGATGAACAACACTAGTTTTAACATTAATTTCAAGAGTTATGGGAAGTAAATTGATGGTTGTTCATGCTTAAACAGTTTCAATAATAAATGTAAGAGAAAGAAAAGTAAATATCAATTCATTTATTTACCAGTTTATACAAATGTTTTCGTCTAAATGAATTTACTCAAAATAAAAATAGAAAAGTCATAAAAATAGAAAAGTAAACCGACAACATTTCCCGGTTATGGTTTTTCCTCTCTTTGCCCGTATTTATGAAAACAGCTTTATTGGGCCACTTGGTGTCGTTTAAAATATTCCAAAAGGCATATAAATCAGTCGTTCTCGTTCGAATTTTTTCCGTTTCAGTGAAAAATGTATAAATGTAAATGGCTGCCGGATATCGAGCGGAGGCCAGGACCAGGCCAGGTTGAAGTGAGGAAATTGAATTAATTGGTAATGTTTTTCCATAAATTGGAATGCGGAATGGAAATGGGCTGAAAAAGTGGAAAAAGAGAACTCAGAAATAATGATTTATTGGGGAAGTCTTAAGAAAAAGGAGAGTAATAATAAGTACTATAACAAGTTTAGCAAGCAACATTCAAAAGGGGATCAAAAGGATATTGAATATTTTAGTATCATTTCTTTTGTAGTCTTATAAGGATAAAGAAAATTTACATAAAATGGAAATAATCTGAATTTTATAGAACCAGCTTTCGGCTAATTTCTCTAAAATTTAAAGGTACTGTGGTTAAAAATGTACGTAATTAGCCGATACTTGATGGAAATGTATTTCAGCTTGAGAGAAAGGTGAGAGATTTTTTTATTATAACTACCTGTATGCTATAACGATCGTTTTAATAACATTAACGTTTTCCTTGTATGACTTACAACTAAGTATTTTGGACCCAACTTCACTATTACCGGTGTGATAGTACAGACATGATGTATAAACTGTAAATTATATAGGAAGTTATATATTAATAATTTGCTAATAGCGGTAAACGTTCCATACATAAAATATTGACGGCTTATTGGTCATTAAAATAATGAGCTGCTTTTTTATTTATTATCTCAAGAAATTCTAAGTAGTTAGGCTTTTTTTCTGAATAGAGTAACTTGAAATATGGATTGACGTAAAAATTTTGGATATTTAAATGTTTTGCATAATCGGAGTCCATTTTAGCGTTATGACTATTTTTAAAATTGTCTGTATTCCTTTTTTTTTTTAAAAAAAAAAATACTCCCGTTTGTTCGATGTAAATTTTGTTGCATGGTGGACAATTTAATTAATAAATTATCTTTGTTATGCATGCAACATATTAATACTAAGACATATTTGCTCTCAAGTTAATGGCTAGCAAATTGAATGCCGATACTAAAGAAATAGAGTTTTTTTTTATGTGTCTAGCACACGTTCTGCAGGGAAGCCCCTAAAGCGCTACAGGAGCGACACGTGTGCGGAAAAAAGCGATTCACGTTGTTCTTGAATCGCTGTAAGTTGTACTCGTTGGGAAACACAGTCCTGGGCAAATTATTCCAAAGGGATGATATTCTCCATATAAAAGACTGCTTGAAAAGCGTTGTGCGAGTAGTAACAAGCTGAATCTCATACTGACGTGAAGTATTAGCGTGACGTGTAATTCTAACATGCACCGCTCTGGGAGGAGTTAAGCGGGCTACATCCTTCGAACATTTTCCATGAAAATACTTGTAGAATAGGCTCAAGTCGCCAAGCGTTCTTCGATGTTCCAGCGAATCAAGGCCGCCGGTCAGTTCAGGGTCTCCAATCAGACGAACAGCTCCCTCTGAACAGAATCCAACAAATGCAGTCTATGTTTGGGAGCGGAGCCCCAAACATGGGAGCAGTATTCCATAGTTTGTTGAAATTGAGCTTTGTAAAGAATTAGCAGTTGTTGTGGAGTGTAAAGCTTTCTGGTTCGAAATAATATTCCCAACTTTTGAGAAGCTCTCCTTGCTATGCCTGCAACGTGTCCATGCCAGGGCATATTTTCTCCCAAATTAACGCCCAACAAATTGAGCGACGATGCTAGAGGAATGGAGTGCCCCGACATGACTATGTCGGGTTCAGCAACGTTAACTTTTTTAGAAAAAACTGCTGCCTGGGTTTTTGTAGCGTTAAATTTCACTTGGTTACTGTCACCCAAGATAGAATTTCTTTCAGGTCTTTGTTAAGTTGAACGACTTCCTGCTGTCTGCAGCCGAGGTCCGAGCGTTCAAAGTGAATGAAGAGATAAGCGTACTGTCATCTGCAAAGCTATAAATTTTTTTTTTTTCCAGCAGATCGTTAATGTAAATGAGAAAGAGAGTAGGGGACAGTATGGCGTCTTGGGGCACACCGGCGTTGATAGTGAAGGTGTTAGAAAGAAATCCGTCGACTGCCACTCATAAAGAACACTCTCTGAGGAAACACGAGAGCCACAAACAGAACTTTTCAGACATACCATAAGAGCGTAGCTTAGCCAAGAGTCCATCGTGCCAAACACGGTCGAATGCCTTGGATATGTCGAGAGCAATCGCTCGAGATTCTACAAAGTGCTCAACTGCGTTGTACCAAACATGTGTTACATAAGTCAGAAGATCTCCTGCTGATCTATGTTTACGAAAGCCATATTGGTGATCGCTTATAATGTTGAATCTTTCAAGATATTTTAAAAGACGCTGATTGATAGCCTTTTCCATGACTTTCGATATTATTGAAAGCAGTGCGACTGGACGTTTTCTGAAGACAATATCGGGCATCTTTGACTACACTATGGGAATAGTAGGTGGTGTTTTTCCTTGGAAATCGACAGTGGAATGTGAAACAAAGAGTTCAGCCAACAAGTTCGCTTTGTCAACAGGTGTCGTTGCAATAGAATTATCTGGCCGTGTGAGTGGTGGTATGGTGGATTTGGTGAAATTTTGACATAACTATTTCCGGTTCTACAACGTTAACATTTTTACAAAGAACTACTAGAAACTTTAAGAAAAATGTATCAAACCTGGAATTTTTAATGATTATGTAATAATAAATTCCTATAATTATATATCGTCCTAGAACTAGAAAATACTACTCTCTGAACAATTTTTCGGAGAAAAAAATTAATAAAAATAGCAATTTTTCAGATAATTGCACATAAAAGTCTTTTATACTGTTGCAGTCAAATATCAATTTAATGTTATATATAGACTTGTAAACTTCATAAAAAGACGCCAAATTATTCAATATCCTGTTGGACCTCCTTCGTGAATAGTCTCAACTAAACCTATTATAATTCTCTTTTTCTTAAGACTGCTTTTATAAATTACTACTTCCGAACATTGAATCTTTTTAGTCTTTGTGCTGTGTCTTTCATTGTTATGAATAAGAGAATAAGAAGATAAAGTAATAATATGGATGGTGGGAATTTAATAACTTAATATTTAAATTATTTTGAATGTCTAAGCTTTTTTCTAATATGAGATTTTTAAAAAAGCCTGTATAGGTATTATGCATTCTTATGACATAGCACTACATGGTTATAACTAGGCAATTAGATCCTTTTTGCTAACTCCATTTAACGTTTGAGTAATGAGAGCTGGACGAGACCTTCAGTTGAACGTCAGATCAGACGGCTCATGTGTTTGCAGCAATGTAGGTTTTGATCATTTAACGGTGATAGTTATATACCAACCTAATGTGGTAATAAAGTATACCGATCTACCTGTAATCTACCTCGGGATTCGGCGTAGTAATACTAATATTTTTATTGCATCTAGGGGTCATTACAGAAAACGAGGAGGACTCCAATGAATATATATATATATATATATATATATATATATATATATATATATATATATATATATATGTATATATATATATATATATATATATATATATATATATATATATATGTATATATATATATATATATATATATATATATATATATATATATACATACATATATATATATTATATATATATATATATATATATATATATATATATATATATATATATATATATATTCATTGGAGATCCTCCTCGTTTTCTGTAATGACCCCTAGATGCAATAAAAATATTAGTATTACTACAAAATTTGGATTATTTCGAATTAAGTATTTACAGAGTAATAGTTCCTTACGTCAAACTGTCTCTAAGAAATAGTCATGACTAGCATTCAGGGACAGACGCAGCATATTGTAAAAACAATACTTCCAATTCCAAATACAAAATACAGAAATACATTTTTATTTTGATACAGTAATAACCTCTATGCATATCATTGTTTAATTACATTTACTTTTCAAACTCCAATTTGTCGTTAATTACACTGTCTCCGAGAATTGCCTCTCCTTGACTTCTAACTAAAGGCGGCTATATTTCATCGACAACTTATCTTTCTTGAGATTCCAAGATGAACATGATAACAGTACAGGCTGCTCAAAAAATATTAACGGAAATTGTAAATTATACATATATATATATATATATATATATATATATATATATATATATATATATATATATATATATATATATACCAGATGTACAAGTATGAAATGCGGATTTTTTTGTTAAAAAACATGTTAAATTCGCAAGAATGATAAAAAGTGCCTTATTCAAAGTATGCTCCATCGCTTGTTATACATTTTTCCCATCTTTTGGGCAATTTGTGAATACCACGCCAGTAAAAATCTTTCCCTTTTGCTGCGAACCATTCATCGAACCATTTTTTTCACATCTTCATACGAACCAAAGCACTGCTCAGCAAGTGCGTGACCCATCGATGCAAACAAGTGGTAATCGGAAGGAGCCAAGTCTGGAGAGTAGGCCGCATGGGGTAGAACTTCCCAGCTGAGTGCTTCTAACGTGTCGCGAACTAGTTTTGCCGTATGTGATGGAGCATTGTCATGAAGAAAAATAACTTTGTGTTGCCTCTTTCGGTATTCTGGCCTTTTTTCAAACAGCGAACGGTTCAAATCGGTCAATTGTTGTTGGTAACGTTTAGTATTAACCGTTTCCTCAGGTTTTAACAGCTCATAATAGACCATGCCCCTCTGGTCCCACCAAACACAGAGTATCGTCTTTCTGCCAAAGCGATTCGGTCTTGCGGTCGATGTGGATGGTGCGCCTTTGTCTACCCATGATTTGTTGCGCTTGGGATTCTCAAAATAAATCCAATTTTCATCCCCTGTAACTATACGATGCAAAAACAACTTCCTTTTATACCGAGCGAGCAAAATGTCACACGTGTTTTTTGCGCTTTTCCATTTGCCTGTCGTTCAACTCATGTGGTACCCATCTACCGGCTTCTGAATCTTTCCCATCTCTCGTAGCTGATTGGAAACAGCTTGTTGACTAACGCCCAATTACTCGGCGAGTTGTTTTTGTGTCACTACTTTTAAAACGCCGAAACCATCGTTCACACGTATCTTGCGATGGAGCATGTTCACCATAAGCTTCTCGAAGTAATCAGTATGATTCAACAGCAGTTTTCTTCAAATGAAAACAAAAAATTAATGCTGTCCGCGAATGCTCCTTGTTCGGTATAAATTTCGACATATTGAACACAACAACTATGCACACACTTTTCCAATTTATCACTCGTTCGCATTTGACACTTGTTGATGACACAACAAAATGGCGCAGTGTCAAATCTTTATAGCACAAACTGCATTGGTGCACCATCTGTTGTCTGAAATCCGCATTTCATACTTGTACACCTGGTATATATATATATATATATATATATATATATATATATATATATATATATATATATATATAAATATATAATATATATATATATATATATATATATATATATATATATATATATATATATATATATATATATATATATATGTATATATTTCCCGAGTCAACCCTTGTGCATAATACCTTATGAGTTCGAGAAGCATCTGAAAGATCTAAAACATAAATTTTTTTACATATCCCTAGCCAAGCCTAGAAAAGATATTTTACATTCTTCTTGATGGTCTGCCATATTTTGGACAAAATATTGTATTTATACAAAGTAAATTATTTTATAAGTTATAATACATGATTTATAAATCTTTTTTTTTGTAACGATAGCATCAATGGTTTTAAGAATTTGGCTGGTTGATAAACAGCAGCAAATACATTTAAATATATTTCATTAGGTTCACCTAAATCTCATTCACCTTAAAATAGTTTCCGGTAGAGAGGGAATATGGCATCATACAGCGAAGTTTGATGAATTTGGGACTCGGCAGATTCACTTGACAGGACAGTGCTTTTAGAATTTTTCATTCATCTTAGGCTGGCTATAATTTTGATCATGTTCTAATATTGTTTACTTGGAGCATATTTTTTTCCTATTTTATCACATATTTTATTCCATTTGATTATTTGCTTAAATACGCTGAACGAGAAAAACTCTAAATGCATCATATAAATAAAATCTCAATTTAGTTTACCGAATACCCTAAATGAATCTAAAATGCAAAATAGTTGTAACTACCTTCAATAATGTACAACATCGCACTGAAAGTTAGAGGCTTAATTTCTGTGGCAACATAATTAAATATAGATAAAAATTATAGTATAGAAATGGATACTTTATTTACATTAGCATTTATTCATTTGGCAGTTAAAAGCTGCTAAATTATTTACAATAAAATAATCCTGAAATTGTAGATCAGGAGCCAATTTCACAATGGTAATATTTAACAAGTTTACCAATTGGTGTTTTGCGAACGTACGTATTTGAGTATAAAAATAAGTAGTATTTAAAAGTAGTATCAACTATCAATCTATTTGTACTCAACAAGTACGCTTTCCGTTCTTACATTCATACCCGTTCTATCAATAGTCTACATAGATCGTTTGCCTCTCTGTATCGCTTTATTATGGGCGTAGCATACGTGCTGCAAAGAAATGCCTAAAGTGCAATAGGAACGATGCATGTGCGGAAAAAGCGATTCACGTGCGTCTTGAATCGCTATAAATTGTACTCGGTGAGAAATACAGTGCTGGGTAAATCACTCCAAAGGGATGAGGCTTTCCATATAAAAAATTGCTTGAAAAGTATTATACGAGGAGTAACAGGCTGAACTTCATACGAATATGATGTATTAGGGCGACGTGTATTAATAGCATGCACTGCTCTAGGAGGAGTTAAACGAGCTACATCTATCATACTTTTCATGAAAATACTTGTAGAATAGTATCAAGTTGCTAACTGTTCTTGGATGTTCCAAGGTGTCAAAGCCTCTGGTGAGCTCTGTGTCTCCAATAGGCGAACCGCTCTCTTCTGAATAGATTCTAACAATTGCAGTGCATATCTGGGACCCGAGCTCGAAACATGAGAGCAGTATTCCATCGTTGGTCGGATTTGAACAACAAATTGGCACCCTTAACAGGTGTTGTTGCAAAAGTATTGTGTGGCCGTACGAATGGTGCTATAGCCTTAGCCGCCTTAGCCACTGACAAGAAGGACTTGGAATTGTTGGGGTAGGCAAGAAGTTTATTTTTAATTCATTGATTTTATAACTCTTTGGTTTTGTGAATAATTTCTTTTCATCTGTTCTAGGCACGAACAAAGGTGTTAGGATTTATGACGTTAGGATTTTTACACCTTTGTCGGTAGGCAAGGTGTTTAGAAGCAACACCTTCTTTGCATTTTCAGTCCAACCAAGGCTTGCCGTTGGAAAAGCATTTTTTTGAAAAAGGAATATGCGCTTCCATGCTAGCCAAAATGACATCGGAAACCTCCTTAGTGCAGTCAGATGGATCGTCGGCTCTAAAACAAACGTCTCACTAAAGGAAAGTTCTTCCCACTTAGCAGATTTGTAGTGTCAAATCTTGCGCGGTTTAGACTACCCTTTGCCACTAATTGGTAGGATGCTCGATGGCAGAAGCAATTTATAGTCGGAAAAAACCTAATGGCTGATTTACGAAAAATGTATCTTTTTGGATTGGTTGTTAAAACAGATTTAGAAGACTGGCAAACTCTTCGTCTCGATCAGGGATCCGTGTTGATTTATCGATAAGCTGAGTAAAATCATAACTGACCGAGAATGATTCAGCTTTACGACCTTGTTCGTCGGTCGTATTTGAGTTGACTTAAGCCAGTTGATGTTGTGGACATTAATATCTAAATAATCAATGGTGTCTGCAAGAAAAGCTAAAACCCTTTGTGGTAGATAGAGACATCAGATAAACCTTGTTATTTGTTGAGTCGTTATTTTTAACCATATAGCATCATTTGACAAAAAAATAGATTCTAAAGTTAAGCCGGGAATAGAAGTCGTACTCAAGAAAGAAAAAGTTCAGTGTGCTGGTCGATGAACTGACCTTGGTTTCGCAGAGAACGGGTACATGAGGCTTCTTTGATTGGAGAAGTTGGCGCACTGAATTTCTGTTTGAGCTTAAACGTCGTATGTTACAAAAATCTATTTTAAAATTGAGATACTCGTATGTTAACGCTCCAAAATCAGCCACCACCCGGAGATCCGAACGGGGGCTATTTTGGCTATTTTATTGTCCATTATTCGGATATCACCACACTAGAATAATTTCGGTGGTCAAATTCAATATATCTCTAATTTTTTCCTTGGGGATATGCTGCAGCCTAGATATTCGTAGCAATCCTCGGAAGTCTCCCTTGGTTTATGATTCGATTTGGCATGGTCATAAACAATTATCATTTGATATTCCATAAAAAGGCAAGTTAAGGACGTTAAACTGTCAGTTACAAGTATTTCCATTTCGAATCACGTTCTCCTCCATTGTTTAAATAACTTTTTCAGACATACATATTTGAAAAACGGTAGGGAAAAAGCTGCATTTCTGTTTTGAACCTTCACTAATTTAAAAGTTTTTACAGAATCTGCGTTGAAATTTTATTCTAAACATGGTATTATGGTAAAGTTATCATTAAAATTAAAACACAAGAAATAGTCTGGGTAAATATTCTTCTAAAAGTTAGTAAATATATTTACCTTCTTGCAAATAAAAATTGTAAAATCAATATAATTAGATAAATAGTTACCAGAAAAGTGTACTATCGAAAAGACTTTGAAGGTAGCTACAACTGAAACCTAACATTCTTACAGCTCCTAAAATGGTTACGGTTCAGCTTTCTTAAATGACATTTTATATCATTTGCTCAAGATAGAATTGAACTAATGATTAATTTTAAATTAACATTATGCCTTTTTATGCGAACTGGCACGTGTCATCGTTTTTTGTTTTTTAACTTATAGTACAGTAATACCCCGCTTTACGCGAGGGATACGTTCCGAAAAAAATCGCGTTAACTGAAATTCGCGTATATCGAGGTTTATGATTAAACATAGTCAAAATTTAATACAAAAAAATACAAATCATTTTAATCAATCACTTTAATTCTAAGAACACTTTATGCAATACATACTCTTATTTTTACGGAAAAATACATCATATTCAGAGAAAGCGGGGATCCCCCGCGACCATAGAGAAGTTAATGACTACATGAGCGCGAAATTTGAAATTCGCGTTATAGTGAAACCGCGCGTAACGGGGTCGCGCTAAGCGGGGTATTACTGTACATCCAATGTTAATTGTTTACACTGCTTTATAGGCACAAATATACGTTTTTTACTAAAATGGCATGTCGATAATGACGCCTTCTCTCCGTTTGGTTAGTAATAATCAATAGCTTTTTGCGTCTTTGTTTTCACTGACTCAGCTGAAATCTTTTTAAAGATTTAAAGTAAATCAAATATTGTTACACTCCTAACAATACCATGGAAGACATAGTAAACTCTAAAACTTCTAAGTAACCTTTTATTCATCTACTTAAATTCTTTTTCTACTTGATTACAATACGATATGCTTTTAACGAAAGATAATAAAACTAGTTCCATTAATGTGTCAGAACTTCAATTCCTTTTTAAAATAAAGTCTGTATTTGCGATATGTCTTTCCACAAAAATATTTTTAAAATATTTAGATTTCTAAAAAAATTAGAAAAATATAAATAAATTAAAACACATTCGCTGCAATGTCATTTTTATTCTAAAAATGTGTATACAAGGTGAAACATTAAGTTGGGAGTGCTTCCAAATAACAAAATACTTATTTAAATTTATTTACGAGAAGAAAACAGTACAGTAAGATCTCAAAGGCTAAATGTCTATTCACATTAAAATTTTACAGCTGATAGCCAGAAAATTTAAAGTTCTTGGCTATTCTCTTTGCTAAGATATATAAGATAAAATTTTAATTATCTATTATATGGTATTTCAGATAGAAACAAATATATAATTTTTAGGCGATCTCTGGAGAAACGGGGAGTAGGCCAATAAATTTTGTAGAATTTCGATAGTCTTATAGGAAATTTTCCTAGTTTTTGGTGGAAAATGACCAGGTGTTAAGCATTAATATTTACAGTCAAACTTATAAAATTTTGAGAAGAGGTTAACTTGATCACATAAGATAGTATTATGATATGCATATTTTTGTTCGTACATACCTCACAGTATTATAATTGAAATATTGTGAAACTATTTTTGTTTACTTTAGTTCTTCTATATTTCCAATTTTATTACAAATAACACTTATAGAGGAATTCTATATGTATATAAATAACTTAAAAACGAGGGACAGCATTATTTAACTGCTTCCTTTTGTGAGGAACATAAAGAGTCAGTAGCAGTAAACAGGACTGAAATATGATTACAGGGTTATGGCGATTATAAATCTTTTTAACTTTAAAATTAATTACTTTTTTTAATTACAGATATAAGAAATATTGGTCTAGTAACTAGTCAGACGCTCTTGTTTTCATTATATTTTTTATGTGCCGTTTTCAGTATTCTTGAAGTCAGTTGTCTTTGAAATAGTCGGTGGTCGGAACCGAGCGGTGACTAAAACTAATTTTATACAAAAAGGTACAAACTTATGAGTTAAATATTGGTTTAGAAGGAACCCTATAAAAAGAAATTTCTAGTTAATCACAGAAGTAATTTTAGAAATACGAAATATGTGTGTGAGGATGAAATACACACAACAGTTTCTTATAGTATACAAAGGGCTACATAAAAATGAAACAACATGTGCATGTACCACTCTTGTTTCTCATTTCTTACTAAAATATTTTGGTTCTAGTATAAAAACTAAAATATTAACGAAATGGGCTGCTTTGCTTTGAAACGCACTATTCTGAACACTGTAAAATATTAGGTATCAATTAATAGTGCAGTAAAAAAAGCATTTCAAATTGCACAGTTTAGATATAGCAATATTATGATTTTATTCTCTCTGGAGTATCACCAGGAGTATTGTCCTGAGTTTTAGACCTCGAAACACTTGTGCTCTTTTGCTTATAAACAATTGAAGTTTTCAAAACGTGTTTCTTGAGCTTAAAACGCGAACAACTTCGATTATATATGTCGGATCTAGATAAAAAAAAAAAACGAACTCTTCGTAATGAAATTTCAAACAAATCTTCGTTAGTTTTAAGTTGCCCAAATGTGTACATAACCTACAAAATTGAAAAAAAACCGATCGGCTTGAAATTTTCAGAAAATATGCCTATTGTTATTGCAAAAATACTCTGAAATTTTTGTTTAACAATATTGAACTCAGTGAGTACAATTGAATTTGTTATTTAAAATTGGAATTGCCCGCCATTTTATGCCATTTGGTCGAAAATGGATCTTTTTTTTCAAAATTTAGATCTTGGCGACAGCTTTTCGATGCCATTAAAAAAAAATTGTGGAGTAATTTTAACCGTTTTTTTTTATATTTGTTTATTAATCAAACAAAAACAAATGCGTTTTTTCGATCATTTTGGAAAAAAAATTGAAAATATTTTATCACATCTGGTAGAGAATCTTTTTCGTTTACAATTTTTTTTTTCAAAATGTCAGTTGTTTTTTGAATAATAAACAAATGCAAAAAAAAACAGTAAAATGACTCCAAAAAATTTTTTTTAATGGCATCGGAAAGCAGACCTCGAGACCTAAGCTTTTTTTTAAAAAAGATCTATTTTGGACTAAATGGCATAAAATGGCGGGCAATTCAAATTTTAAATAACAAATTCAATTGTGTCCACTTGGTTTAATATTCTTGCACCAAAATTTTAGGGTATTTTTGCTATAACAGAAGGAATATTTTCTGAAATTTTCAAGCCGATCGGTTCACTTAGTCGACATGTGCAATAAAATGAAAAAAAAAAACAGATTTTTGCGTTTTTTCGATTTTGTAGGTTATGTACACATTTGAGTGATTTAAAACTAACAAGGATTTGTTGAAAATTTCATTTTTTGTTGGTCTCGATCCAACTGATATAACTGGAGTTATTCACATTTTAAGCCCAAAAAACGCTTTTTGAAAACTTCAATTGTTTTAAACAAAAGTACACAGAGAGGATAAAATCATAATGTTGCTGTAACTAAACTATGCTCGTCTCGTCATTATTTTGACCTTTTTTTATTGTACTCTAAAGATATGTTAGAAAGCCCCTGTCGTGAAATATTTTTTTTTGTGATTAGTATCTATTTAAAAAATATTGGTCATTTCATATTTTTTAATCAATATATTTTCACTAAGATTGCTACGCCCCTGATATATACCTAAATATATCCACGTCCATTAAAAATAAACCGAACTAACCCGTTACCGATCCATTAAGCTTTTACATTCAAATAGGTAAATAGGAAGGTGAAAGTAGAGCCATTAGTGTGCCAGAATTCCAATTTCTTCTTAATTATATTGTCGCCCGGAAATAGGTTTTGTGTTTCTAATGCGACCTTTCACATATAATTAAAGGCCGCCATTACCCTACTAATTAGTTATCTGTCCCGATATTTGTAGAGAAATTGCTGAGTTAATGAGACGTGGAGCTAGTTTTGGACGTTATGGGTATCGATTTTTTGGAAAATGCGCTGAACCAGATTTCTTTTCACGTATGTTGTAAACAGAAATATTCTATCTGTGAAAAAATCATTTTCCAATTTTTTTTGCACGTTGCGAGGTACCGAGATTACGAAATATACATAACTTCCAACTTGTGTCGATTTTTCTCTCATGATAACTCCCAAACGAAATAAGATATAGATTTGAAAATTTGCCATAGATGTAATGTTTAAAGTAGGGAAGATATCTATAACTTTTGTGCGCTTTTGCATCAGGAGAAGGGAGTAAAAGGGTATTTGAAGGTCTATGTTATAGAGTTTTTATAGTAATATGGGATTTATTCATGGTCTTGTTCGGAAAAGGAAAAAAATTCACAAATCGTATCATTTTTTGAGTTCTTGGAGTCGAAGAAATTGAAAATAATGTTATTTTGTTCATTACTTTCAATCTTAGTAAAACTTGTGTGTAGAGCGAATAAGGATGTAATTATGGATATACATCAACAGACACACTTACGTTATAGTTTGCATTTGCAAAGGAAGTACGGGCCAAATATTCTCACTAATTAATATTGAATACATCAGGAAAAAAACCGGACAAGTGCAAGTTGAACTTGCACAATTAGTGTTCCGTACGTTAATTGCTTTTAAAATAAAAAAATTTGTTACGGTGGTATAAAAAGATCAGTTACTTCACAAAACACACCCTAAAGGAGTTTTCAACAAAATTTGTTTCCACTCTTTACTGAAAACTGATGACCTTGAAATTTTTGTTTTTTTATATACCAGATAAATAATTAAAGGTAATGCACTCGTGATAATTTTCGTTCAATTTATACCCCGTGGAGAATATTCCAGAATATTTTCAAAATTTTTTGATCAGTACTTTTCGAGATAAGGTAGGGGGATAGCGAATTTTCGCGATTTTTTAAAAATAATACAAAGAAAAGTGTGCGCAAGTATAACATTATATATACTTTTTTTTACTCGTGTTTTCACAAGCTTTCATTTGACACCACACTCGATGACCTAGTAAAAGTTTTTTTTTTCACTTCCGATTTCACCACCCAAAACTAACCCCTTAAGTCAAAATTTAACTCTCAAAACTACATGGCTCTGGTAAGGTTATCAATTCCTATATTATTACCAAATTTCAACTTTCTATGTCAAATAGTTTCGGAGAAAAAAATCGGGTGTGACAGACAGACACACACCGAAGTGATCTTATAAGTGTTCCATACGGAACACTAAAAATTTGTTACGGTGGTATAAAATGATCAGTGACTTCACAAAACACAAACCAAAGGAGTTTTCAACAAAATTTGTTTCCAATCTTTACTGAAAACTGATGACCTTGAAATTTTTGTTTTTTTATATACCAAATAAATTATATTAATGATGATAATGATAATTTTCGTTCAATCTATACCCTGTGGAGAATATTCCAGAATGTTTTCAAAATTTTTTGATCAGTACTTTTCGAGATAAGGTAGGGGGACAGAGATTTTTCGCGATTTTTTAAAAATAATACAAAGAAAAGTGTGCGCAAGTATAACATTATATATGCTTTTTTTACTCGTGTTTTCACAAGCTTTCATTTGACACCACACTCGATGACCTACTAAAAAAATTTTTTTTTCACTTCCGATTTCACCCCTCAGAACTAACCCCTTAAGTCAAAATTTAACTTTCAAAACTACACGGCTCTGATGAGGCCATCAAGTCCTATATTAGTACCAAATTTCAACTTTCTACGTCAAATAGTGACAGACAGACAGACAGACACCGAAGTGATCTTATAAGTGTTCCGTACGGAACACTCAAAAAGGATTTTAGTCTTAAAAGCCTTCAAATATTCCAGTTGTGCTGCATATTTACATACTTTGAGGCAGAATAAAAACATTAAAATTTAGTTTTATTTCTTGGTGTTAGTGAAGTACTTATATATTATATATTAGGAGTTTGCTGAAAAGCAGTGCAACCAAAAAAAAATGATACGGTAGACGCAATGAGAGAGAGAGAGAGAGAGAGAGAGAAAAGATACGTAGTATGAACCTCATCAACCACCGACTTGCTAACTTATATACTCACCTACGTCTCTGACTATCCTGCTACTTACCTCGGGCACCCAAGTAGACAGATAGGTAGCTTTACTCACCTACCTACTATGTACTGGACTTCATTTTCGTTTGATTTGAAGCAAAACTTTTATTTAACCATTGAACTACAAATTATTTTTGAATTATTCTTTCATTGTGATTTTAATTAAAAAACTCTTAATTAAAAATAGTTTCAATAAAATCGGTCCAGTAGTTTTTTAGATATTTGAGGACAAACGTACATTCGTTAAATTTGGTGTGTGGATTCGAAAGCGTATGTAGACTAACACAGGTAAGTATTACGACATTTGAACAATATTACGTACCTTTGTATTAAACTGAGCATCTACTTTTTTGAAATTGGTTTGAAAAAACCTATATAAAGTCGTATAATATGGTACTAGTTAGTAAATAAAATGTAGTGTTTCAAAAACCCAGGAAGCACTTTTTTTATGATAACGTTGGAAAAGTTGTCATTAATATGTCTAAATAACGTCAGCCTATTTGCATCATGAATTAACTTGACAGTCTATAAGGAATAAACTTCGTGCTAATATATCATATTCGTTTGAGGTTCAGCTTGTCAAATTTGTCCTCCTCTTCAAAAACGCTGTTATATGGAAACCTCTTCCCTTTGGAGTGAACTGCCCGAACTGTTTTTAACCAAGTATAACTTCCTAGTCCACAGTGTACCGGTAGTTCCGCTTTTACGGTGATTTTACAATTAAAATTTGATAATTGGCTTTTATTTTAGCGTGTAAGGATGCTGTTAAAAATATCATAGAGGAAAATATAAAAGGAAAAATTGGAGAAGACCAAGCTGGCTTTACGGCAGGAAAATCATGTATAGACCACATATACACTATAAAACAAACAATGGAAAAAAAAAACTGGCAAAGAATAGAGAAGTTCATCTAGCCTTCATAGACATAAGAAAGGCCTATAATTCAATACCAAGGCAAAGATTATGGAATGCAATGAAAGAAATAGGCATTGATAAAGAACTAATATACGCAGTAAAAGCTCTCTACGAAAAAAAAACACAGTGAATATAAAAATAGGACATAAAATAGGGAAGAGACTTCAAACATCAAAAGGCCTATTACAAGGATGCTCTACATCCCCAACACTATTCAAAATATACCTTGAACAAACCTTAAAAAAGTGGAAGCAAAAATGTAGTGGGACTCCTAATACGAGAAGATTACTAAGTTTCGCAAACGACCAAGTAATCATAGCGCAAGATGAGAAAGACCTCAGTTATATGGTAAGAAAACTGAAAGAAGAATACACTAAAGCGGGATTAGTAATAAACTTTGATAAAACGGAATATCTAACAACAAAGGAGGGAAATGTGGAGAATCTAGAAGCCGATAACGAAACAACAATCAACGGAACCGATAGAATTAAATATTTAGGAACCATCATTTCAAAAAACGGTACATCAGAAGAAGAGATCAAAGCTAAATTAGGACAAACGCGGACATGCATAAGACAATTAAATTCGATCCTGTGGGACAAATACATTACGAAGAGAAACAAAACACGCATATACAAATCAATAATACAAAGCATAATGACATCCGGGTCAGAAACATGGTCGATCAACAAAAGAGATAAATCTAAAATTAACGCGGCAGAGATGGAGTATTGGAAAAGATGCTGTAGAGTCACACGTATGCGTATGGGGAGAATACCAAATGAAGAAATACGAGGCAGAATGAACATCAAAGAGAACGCAATAAACATCATTGAAGAAAAACGATTAAAATGGTATGGACACATAAGACGGAGCGAAGATAATAGATGGATAAAGAAAATAACGGAGTGGAGCTCTATAAGAGGAAGACCCAGACGATCGTGGAGAGACGATGTGGACCAGGCTATGGAGGACAGGGGTCTAACAGATGGAGACTGGGAAGATAGAAATGGATGGAATCAAAGGCTGAGAGAAGGAAGACACCGTCAGGTGTAGAAAATCCTTGATATATATATATATATATATATATATATATATATATATATATATATATATATATATATATATATATATATATATAAATATGCCGTTAAAATGTTAATATGATTTTTTAAGTTTGCTATTGCCCTAACAGTTCTCTAGTTTTTTTTTTATAACAAATCAAAAATTTCCTTGTCTTATAAGATGTAATCTAAATCAACTTTTCATTCAAAACTTTGTGACTATGCACTTTGACTCTTCTAACTACGCCCTCCTCCTATGGACAGTCACACTTAGGAGCCACAGAGGTACGAGGTAGGTAGGTACTACTGGGTTTTTGCGTCTTGATATTCGTCCACAGCGGCGACTTTAACTTTTGCTTAATATTGTATGTTTAAACATAATTATTTTGTGCATTAAATGTTAATTAAATATTGCCTAAATTTCTTGGGAGTATTCAAGATATATAAAAAAAAAGCAAGTTTACTTTCAGCGAAAAATGTGTAGATAAGATTTTTGCCCTTTTCCAGCAGACTTGTTAGTATTAAGAAAAAAGAAAGTAGAAAATATTATGGACCACCAGCGTGCAATTGCCAGTTGTTCTGACGAAAGTCGAACATTTTAGACATATAATACAAGCGAAAATTAGCCAACAGTGTGTCATGCCTAACCAAGCCGAATGTCTGTCACTGGACTCTCCATTGCGTTGTCCCAAAGATGTGAAATATAGTTTAGTAGATTTACTGTTGACTTTTGCTTGTTGATGGTGACTTGGAGAAAAAATAGTAATAATCAAAGAAAACTTGAAAGAGAATTTATCAAGGAGAATATCATTGGCTTGGTCGGCATTTTGCAGATTACGGAACATCCTCCTTTCCAATGTCCCAAATACACTAAAAGCGAACATATTTGATCAATGCGTGTTGCCAGTATTGACATACGGAAGGGAAGTTATTAATCTCCCACAACTGGCTCAACGAGCGATGGAAAGGAGGAAGTTGGGAATATCGTTGAGGGATAGGCTGACTAATAAGGAAATTCGAGGAAGGTCTAAGATAACTGAAGTAGCTGATAGGGTAAGCAGGTTGAAGTGTAGATGAGCGGGTCATATCGCAAGACTCTCTGATAATCGATGGACCCATAAAGTAATCAACTGGAGGTCCTGTAATGAGAAGAGAAGTATAAGACTCCCGCAAACCCAATGGTCTGACGACATCAAAAGACTAGTGGCATACAACTGGATAAACAAGACCTAAAACCGAAGAATGGACATACTTAGGGGGGTTTATGTCCGACGATGAATTGCATAGCTGATAATGATAATGATGATGGTGACTACATTGAAATAATAATAATAATCGTTTCTCTACTTTAATATGCGCATTTTAATGACTTCATCTAGTATAGTTCTTTATAGAAGGGAAGTAGAATTTTGTGAAAACTACTTCATTTCCTTTCTTTATTTTCCTTCATTCACTTTTATCCAGATTAGTTCAGGTTTTTACTCTAACAAGACGATTTGTATACAAATATCGGTCGAGATTACTAATTGGTAGGATAATGACGGACCTAAATTACATGTGAAAGGTTGTATAAGGGACACGACGGCTGATTCCGGTGACAATGTAATCAAGAAGAAATTAGATTTCTGGAACACTAATGGATCTACTTTTACCTTCCTATTAACTTATTTAAAAGCTGAAAGTTTAATTTGGGTCGATAGCATCAGGTTAAGCAGGACATTTTGGTTAATTTCCTGGAATAAATTTAGGTCAGTTTACTAAAATTAAAATTCCAGGTTCATTAGCTATGTTTATAAGATTATTTTTTCGTTTAGCAGTATTAATGTAGCCAAACGGTTAACAAAACCATTGTCTTTCTAATCAAAGGAGCTTCCGATGTCTTAGGGACCTTTTAACTCTCTCCTGCAGAGTCCTACATATTAGAGTGTTACAGCTTCTTTATATTTTTTAGGACACCGTTGTTTTTTTTTTTGATATATGAATTATATAATTTATATATTTAGATATGAAAGTTTTCCATATTCTTCTATGTGCAAAATGTCACAGAACGAATTTACTAGGTGTGTAGATAATTTGGGACTTATGCCTTAAATATTTTAGGAATTTTTAAAATCTTCTCTGGTAACTAGAATTTGTCGATTGATGTAAGTAGCTTGAACTATATGGATAATATTTCTCGCATTTTTCACGTAGAGTGAAAACAGCCAATATTTCTTTTGCTAATTATATTGTCTTTTATAAAGATGTAGTTACTAAGTTTACTACATATGTTTCATTTTTACTAAGTAAAAGAGACAGAAGTTTGCTGCAAATGAGCAGCATGAATGTTGCCAAACAAACAAAAAAAGCAAAATATGCGAATATGAAAGTAGCACAGCATTTGTGACATGCAGTATATATATATATATATATATATATATATATATATATATATATATATATATATATATATATATTGTGTTTCTTTTTCTCGACCGCAATAAAGATTATGAGGTGAAAAGTATCGGGATAGTGGTCTATATAGTAAAATTATTCATTTGCTGTTTAAAACTCTATATTTCGCCACTACTTCTCAACTTCATCAGGAGTATTACTAAAATTAAAACCGTCATGCACACATAGGTCGCTAAAAACATACGACATGCACCTACCAACTAGAATAAAATAGACACAAAAGGAAAACAAAACGTCACTGATATTGAATATTATTTTATTTCTTTTATTTATTTATTTTTTTTTTTTATCATTATCGGTGTGTGTACAGTGGTCAGGTGTAGCAATTAATATAATTATTTAGAATATTACAGTATATGTGGCTTAAATTATTAGTATCCATTTTGTAAAAAAAAAATAATATTCAATATCAGTTCTAAAGAAAAACCTTAGATCGAAGTATGTATAGTTGGTCTAGTTGTGTGATGTTTTGTTTTCCTTTTGTGTCTATTTTATTCTAATTGGTAAGTGCCTGTTGTATGTTTTTAGTGAACTATGTGTGCATGACGGTTTTAATTTTAGTAATTCTCCTGATGAAGCCGAGAAGTATTGGTGAAATATAGAGTTTTAAACAACAAAAGAATAATTTTATTACAAGACCGCTATTCCAATACTTTTTACCTTTATATATATATATATATATATATATATATATATATATATATATATATGTATATATATATATATATATATATATATATATATATATATATATATATATATATGTATATATATATGTATATATGTATATGTATATATGTATATATATATATATATATATATATATATATATATATATATATATATATATATATATATATATATATATATATATATATATATATATATATACATATATATATATATATATATATATATATATATATATATATATATATATATATATATATACATATATATATAAAACATATATATATATATATATATATATATATATATATATATATATATATATATATATATATATATATATATATATATATGGTAGACCGAGGAGAATCGGATCACAGGGCGAATCGGATCAAAATAAGAAATCGGTTGATATTTTAAATATCGCATTGACATGGAACGCACCCAACTGGCGTCTTACGTCCCCCTCTCGCCCCGCCCCTCCTGACATAGGCAGTATTTCGATCCTGCTTGTACATCAGTGTCGGCGCCGCTCGCCAGGTACTCGGACGTTTGTGTGTGTTGCAATTTTGGCGCTCATCTAAGGTAGGTACTTACGATTTCTTTGTGGCATATTAAGGATTTGTGTTAAAACTTCAAATTTAATGGTTTATATTGTTTAGCAAGGTGTCTGTTTTAGAGAACCGATTCACTTTTAAGTATAATCTTAGAGGTTAATGTCTAAAATATTTATTTCAAAAGTCTTAAATACGGGGCTAATTGGATCATGTCATCAGGGGCGAATTGGATCACTCTTTTAAACTGATTTATTACATGTATGTGGTTATTGATTCATATTTATTTCATTGTAGATGGTTCGCACGTACAAAAGAAAGACTGATGCAGGAAAATGGTCTCAAGAAAAAATGATAGAGGCTGCAAATAAAGTCCTGGCCAAACAGTTAACTTTACGTTCGGCTGCTGAGATTTTCGAATTACCGTACACAAGCTTACAAAGAAGAGTCTCTTTATCCAGAGGTGTCATTAAGCGTCGAGGTGGACAGCCAGCTTTAGACAAGAACGCAGAAAAGACGTTAGCTGACCGGCTGTTGCACTTAGCAAGTCGTGGCTTTGGAATTACACCCAAGGCGGTTCGTAAATACGCGTTTGAATTTGCAGAACGTCAAAAAATTAAACACAAATTTAACAGAAGAGCAGGAATGGCTGGCCAGGACTGGTTTCATCGCTTTATGGAAAGAAATAAAAAATTAACTATTCGGAAGCCGGAAGGCCTGTCAAGAGCAAGGATTGATGGTATGAAAAAGGAAAAAGTGGCAGAATTCTTTAAGACTTTGGAAACAGTAGTAGACAATAACAATTTAAGAGGAAGACCTGAATGTGTGTACAATGTGGACGAAACAGGGATACCGCTTAATAATTACCCACCCAACATTATAGCCCAGAAAGGTGCAAAATATGTCGTCAGCATGACGAATGTTGAACGAGGTGAAAATGTAACCGTCCTAGCCTGTATGAATGCAACAGGGCAGTACATACCTCCATTTGTTTTGTTTAAAGGTCTGCGTAAACGAGACGATTTTCTCATAGGTATGCCACCTGGTATTGAAGTTATCATAACAGAAAAGGGCTGGGTAACTGAAGAAGCTTTTAAGTTGTGGTTGCAACATTTTAATCGCTACCGCACCCAAGGAAAAGTAATTCTAATTTTGGATGGACACGCATCTCACACAAGCTACTCAGTGGTAGACCTATGTGACTCTTTCGAAATTGAGCTTATTCTTCTTCCTCCACACACGTCACATGCCCTGCAACCGCTCGATGTATCGTTTTTCAAACCACTCAAATCATATTATCACCAACAAGCTACATCATGGCAATATTCACATCCAAATCAAGGAATCACAAAAGTCGCTTTCGGGGGACTTTTGAAACAGGCTTGGAACCAGGCTGCCACTGTTGGGAATGCTGTAAAAGGCTTCGAAAATACTGGAATATTTCCATTAAACGCCAATGCAATATCTGACCACAAGTTTATCGGTGATCAAGAGTCGGACATTGTGGAGTCCCAAGTCCAATCCAGTACTCAACTGGTGCAACCACAAGTCCAATCTTCAAGTACAGAACAAGTACAGCCATAAATACAGGTACAAGTCCAAGCCACAAATACACAACCAATTGATGATACAGTGTTATCCACAAGTTCACAACAGTCTGACAGTGCCCACTCATCCACCAGTGCAGGGATAATTAAAGAAATTCTTCCATTACCTTTGAAGTCACCAACCACGTCTAAGAGAATTCTTAAAAATTCAAAACCGGTCTTGCATTTAACCTCATCTCAGAGTAAGATTAATCTTCTCGAAAAAGAAACAAAGAAAAAACTTAAGATAGACAAGAAAGCTCTGGAAAATAAGAGAAAGGCTGCGGGAAAAGAAAATAGTAAGAAGAAGGTGAAGAATAAAGCAACGCCTGGGATAAAAATTAAGAGTTCATCTGCCAAACAGAGAGAGTGGCACTGCATTTACTGTTCCGAAATATTCGTTCATCCACCATTAGAGGACTGGATTCAGTGCAATGCATGCGAAGAATGGTGCCACGAGAAATGTGCTGATATGGAAGGGAAAAAAGGGCCGTATATATGTGATTTGTGTCCCAGTAATGAAAATTGAACTTATTATTCATTATTTAAAATTTGTTAATGATCCCAAAGCTATTATGTCAAGAAACTTTAAATTTAGTTACATGTTATGTACGATCCGATTCGCCCCGAAATTTGGGGCGATTCGAATATTTTCAATTTTTTAGTTTTTAATCACTAATTAAGAGAATGCATGAATGATTCAAGTTTTCAAATGTTTATTGCATAGTTGATTAGTTACTGATTACCATTTTGTCAATAAAAAATTACATATATTACACTTTAGTATGATTTTATCATTCTCAAAAAAAAAGTGATCCGATTCGCCTCGGTCTACCCTATATATATATATATATATATATATATATATATATATATATATATATATATATATATATATATACATATATATATATATATATATATATATATATATATATATATATATATATATATATATATATATAAGTATATATATATATATATATATATATATATATATATATATATATATATATGTATATATATATATATATATATATATATATATATATATATATATATATATATGTAGTGTGAAAAATTTAGTTGCCTAGGAGTGATACACCGAAGTGAAGCGAGCGAAAGTTTTACAATAAGCATAATTCTAAGATTCTTACACAAAGAAATCTTGAATGAAGTTCCATGTGTAAAACTTTAAGTAAACCTCGGCAGGACGACCAAGGATATCAGAAATGGATATAAAGTGAAGGGCATTTAGTTAGTTATCCATATATAAACAAATCATCATATGTCGCAAATGTATCCAGGAATTCATTATAACGTATTTTTAGTGAAGGCACTCCTACAGGATAATGCTTTTAATACTTGCCAACATCTAATTCCTGAATGGGTTATACGAGTATTTCCACCCTAGCAGCCACATCAATAAACAAAATTGTTGTTACTGACGTGCGACAAATCAAAATATAGCATCAAAAACGTTTATCTTCTCTTAAAGTGACGGCCAGAACTTCTTTGAGGATAACAGAGGGAGCAAACGAGTTGGTAATGTGAAGAAGTATGTAAAGACGATTGAGAACTTCTTCAGGCCCGGTTTAAAAAAATTTTGTGGTTGTGACCAAAGGAGGTGAATAATAGACATCACACGTACCTTCTCCAGTAATTTGGAAAATTTTTCCTAATAAATTGATAACCGAAATAGGTAAAATAAGTTGGCTTTCACGTAGCCCTAATTTGATGTCGATTGATTTTTTCTTCCACAGATATATCCGAACAGTAACCAATAATTTCACTGCTTGCTTAAAGAAGTGTCAGCAATGTAGCTGTTCAAATTTGGATGACATCTTTTTAAGAAATAATTACCTATGTATACGTTTTTCGTATTTATGAATATGTTTCATACTATATGGTAAGTATTTTAAAATTGCATATGATGACGTGCGACAAATCAAAATATAGCATCAAAAACGTTTATCTTCTCTTAAAGTGACGGCCAGAACTTCTTTGAGGATAACAGAGGGCGCAAACGAGTTGGTAATGTGAAGAAGTATGTAAAGACGATTGAGAACTTCTTCAGGCCCGGTTTAAAAAAATTTTGTGGTTGTGACCAAAGAAGGTGAATAATAGACATCACACGTACCTTCTCCAGTAATTTGGAAAATTTTTCCTAATAAATAGATAACCGAAATAGGTAAAATAAGTTGGCTTTCACGTAGCCCTAATTTGATGTCGATTGATTTTTTCTTCCACAGATATATCCGAACAGTAACCAATAATTTCACTGTTTGCTTAAAGAAGTGTCAGCAATGTAGCTGTTCAAATTTGGATGACATCTTTTTAAGAAATAATCACCTATGTATACGTTTTTCGTATTTATGGATATGTTTCATACTATATGGTAAGTATTTTAAAATTACACTTTCTGTAAAAATTAAAACGGTAAAGTTTACATTTTAATCCAACCATGTTGTAATTGTTATGGGAGACAGATAACCCAACAAAATAATAAATATCAATTATGTATTTAAATTTGTATTATATCTTATTTGGAACAGATTCGAACTAACGAGAAAGGGAATTTCTTAGACATAATAATGAATTTACTTTCACCTCCTATTTACCTATTTTGAAGCTGGAAACTTAATAGCCTGATAACACGCTTAGTAAAAGGCCTTCGGGTAAGTGCATAAAATCGTAAACCCATTATTATGTTTTTGAATGGAAACAAATCTTGACAGCGTTCCGTAGCAGAAAGGAATTAGTGTAGTAATTTGTTACAGGATCACGTTTCTAAGGCGATATTATTAGTAGGAATATAAATTAAATACGATTATTTCCAAATAGGATTCCAAATATTTAAACTAATACAATGGATCCAGTGTCAATTATGTTTTAGATTTAGTCTTATTTCTTTTAAGTATTTGTCTCTTCTTTTCCATTTAACTTTGCAATGAAGTTATATTTGGTTATTATGGTTGGGGTAGTACGAGTTTTGGATTTAACATCGCAAAACGTGCATTGTTTTCGCGTATCACCATCAGAGCTTTTTGAGGAAGTGTTTGTCAATAAAGTCTCAGTACACTTAACAAGTATCAGTATTCGTTTGACGGAGTTTAACGGAAAATAACAACCTCATTTGACCTTATATTTAGTGGGATCGCCGTTGGCCTTGATAATCTCCTGTAACTTTTTGTCATGCTGGAAACCAGCTTTCTAGTAATTTCTGCTGGCATGTTCTACCATTCGTTCCATATTCTGTTTTTTAATTCTTCTCTATTTAAAACATTATGTTTGCGAACACCCTTCCATAAATGCTCGATGGGGTTAACATCGGGTGATTGCGGAGGTATATGAAGATACTCTCGCACATTATGGATCATCCGTTCTCGCACCAAGTTTGCGGTATGTTTCGGATCACCTGTTGGGAAATGTATCTTTTTTTGAGTACTAATTTTTGGACACTCCCTTAAATTGTCTCTCAAAAATGTTCAGATGAACATGCTGATCCATGGTACCATTAGTAAAATGTAAATTTCCAATCCCTCCAGCAGACGTGCTTCCCCAAAGCAGAACACTGCCACTCCCTTGTCTCATCGTCTCATGTATTCTTCTTTCTCCAAACTTTAGTTCTGCCAGCAGATCCAAAAAGGTTAATTTTAGTTTCATCACTAAAGATTACGGATTCCCAAAATTAAGGAGGTTTAGTAACGTATTCCCTAGCAAAAGCTAACCGTTTTTTGAGATCAGCTTCCAAAATTAACGTATTCTTCCTTGCTGCACACCCCTTATACCCTGTCCTGTGTAAACAATTTCTCACTTCTTCTTTTAATTTTGGTACACTCTTCTTGGTATCTATAATTATTTGTCTAACAATACTAGCCTCTTCACGTGGAGTTAGTTTCTTGGGACGATTGGAGCGTGGTCGAATTTTATAGGAACTCGTTGATTTATACTGGCTTACAACAACAATGAACAGTATGTTAGCATGCGACTTTTTAACAAATTTTCCTATATCTCTGGACCATTTTCCATCTTTCCACAAATCAGTTACGATCTTTCGAACTTGAAGTGGAATTTCACAGTTTCTCTCGCTTATTTTTAATACTACTTTAAAAACCCACTGCAAAATTACTAATAACAAGTGTACAGTATATCCCAAAATTATTCATTTATTTTTAGTTTAGCAAGCAATAGATAGCTTGATAAAATACGGATGATTATAATGTGTTTTTTTCAATGCAGTTCTTGAGTATATGGAGACTTTGTTTACAATGTTTACATTGTTATAACAATGATGTAACTTCTAAATAAAATGTTCCGTAGTTGTTTTTAATACTAACCCTCGTCGATTAAGTTTCAAATATTAATTTAAACATGTTTTCTCATAGTTCCAATTAATTAGTTAAAACATAACAGAAAAATAGTATAGGTGGTGTATGGAGATTTTTTGGACTGACTTTATATATATATATATATATATATATATATATATATATATATATATATAATATATATATATATTTATATTACTTAATGAGTAGATGAAGCCCACAATTTTGAGTGATATTGCTGAAAAGAAAGAGGGTAAAGGGAGTGATGGAAAGTTTTGTATAGTTTTTGTAGTAGTAATATTGTAATTTTCCTGGTTATACTTGCGATAATAAACAAACATTTTGCACAAATATTTATAGTAACTCATGAAAGGGGAAAAAGGATGGAGATTAGAGAGATTATATCTTATAAATAGCGTTATATGTCCTTTCCAAGGCTTCAAGGGTTAAAGAATTTAAAAGTTAAGTTATTTCTTCATTATTTTAAATTTTACTTTAAGGAGGGGGTGAAGAATATAATTTCTGAGCGATGTCGCTTAAGAGAAAGAGAGTAAAAGGGCGTGAGGGGAAGCGATAAGTTTTGTATGGTTTTTATAGTAATATGGTTGTCTTCCTGATTTTTTGTTGCGATAAAAAACAAACATTTTTGCACGAATATTTGTAGTAACACATGAAAGGGATAAAAGAGATGGAGGAAGAGATAAGAGAGATTATTTCTTATAAATAGCGTTATCTGTCCTTTTTAAGGTTTCAGAAGTCAAGGAATTTAAAAGCTAAGTTATTTTTTCATTATTTTAAATTTTAACTTAAGAGGGGAGGGTAAAATCGGTGGGGCGATTAAATATTTCATAGCTCTACTAGTATTTTGAGAATTTTTTCAGGTTTTTTTGTTTGGTATAATTCACAAATTTGAAGTTTATTATTTATTATAAAATATGTAAGAGATTAATGGGATGGGGGAGGGGGTTAAAGGGGTTGCATGATATATATGCTATGTGCCCTTTTCAAGGTTTTTAGATTGTTTGAATGAATTAAATTATTTTTCCATTAGGATCAGTTCTTATAGGGGAAATAGGTGAGAATCTTGTATAGTTTCAATAATATAAGAAATTTTCCAGGATTTTTGGATGAGAGGATGGGCAAATCTTAAGCATAGTTACTTATAATTAAATATATAGGATACGAAAAGAGTCGAGAACAGAGAGATATGAGTGACTTCATATTTATCTTTTTTCAGATTCTTTCAGGAATTGAAATATTCAATTTTTTTTTTCATTAGTTTCATTGTATCTTTTCGATAGTATTATGAGAATTTTTTCTAATTGGGATATTTAATATAAAATAATTGTTCTATGTTAAAATATATACGATATCAAAGAAATAAGGTAGGGGGCTCAAAACGGTTATTATATATATATTTTCTCGGAAATTATTTGACATAGAAAGTTGAAATTTGGTACTAATATAGGAATTGATAGCCTTATCAGAGCTGTGCCATTTTGAAAGTGAAATTTTGACATAAATGGTTAGTTTTGGGGGGAGAAGTGAAAAAAACATTTTTATCAGATCATCGAGTGGGGTGTCATATAAAAGCTTGTAAAAACACGAGTTGAAACATATATACATATATATATATATATATATATTATATATACATATACATATATACATAAATAGATATAAATATATATATATATATATATATATATATATATATATATATATATATATATATATGTATATATATATATATATATATATATATATATATATATATATATATATATATATATATATATATATATATATACTAAGTTGGGAATGTGGTATCTTTGGCACAATGATACTACTCAGTATATACGTGTATCACCACTACACCAAACACTTTATTTTTACACTCGACGCGTGTTTCGCTAACCATGTTAGCTTCATCAGGAGCGATGATTGACTAAAGCTAAACTACAAATCTACCTTATTTATACTTAGCCTAACCCTTGAATTACTCAAGCGGAACTAATGACATCAGTAGTAGAGGGGACTATAAGGAGTAGGCCCACTGTCTTTATTTAAACTACTTTTACATTTTATGATTTCCATACTTTCGTATGCGTTCAACAATCTCCTATCAGATACATTTTTTATTAATCTTATATTATCTAATGTTACAGTATGATCAGCTTCAAGGGCATGTTCGGCAATGCTAGACTTTTCTGTTCTATTGTATTTTAAGTGTGCTAAGTCTTCTTTAAATCTTGTTTTAATTGACCTTTTAGTTTGCCCAACATACCTTTTGTCACAATCATTACAACTAATTTCATAAATTCCAACTTTTCACACAATTAGAAATCTTATCTTTGGGATTTCCTAAGATACTCCTCAGATTGTCTGATGACTTATAGACTAAGGTGAGGCCTACCTTATTAAATACCTTATTGAGTCCCTTGCTATATTTCGGATTATATGGTATGGAGACATACTTGGTGTTATTTTCTTCGCGTGTAAAAAAAGGTGGAATTCTGAATATTAAACTTAAACTTATGTCTATTTATTAGCTTATTTACTAAGTCATCGTCATAACCATTAACTCTAGTTATATTTCTAATACGATTCCTTTCTTTATTAAAGTTTACTCTATTCAGAGGGAAAGTGACCAAACAATGAACTAAAAAAATGCAATGAGGCTAATTTATGTTGTTTGCAATGAAATGAATCATTAGGAATATATCTATCTGTTATTGTGTCCTTCCTATAGATATCAAATTCTAATCTATTATTATTTTTAATAATTCAGATATCTAGAAAAGGCAATTGTCCTTTGTTCTCAACTTCGTAAGTGAATTTAATGGAATCATCCCGGCTATTTAATTTAGAAACAAAATCATCAATATTTGCTGTCTTTGTATCAAAAATCGCGAAAATATCATCCACATACCTATACCATACCCATGGGAATTATTCGAATCTTTGACGAGCTTCGATATTAAACATACACATGAATAAATTGGCTATGAAAGGTGATAAGCAATTACCCATAGCTGTTCCTTCTTTCTGAACATAAAATTGATTGTTATATTGGAAATAATTTTGTTCCATACAAAGTTTAGATAATGTTAAGTATTCACGAATAATTTCGTCTTCCAAGCCATTCATTCTGAGTAATTCTTTGAGATATTGTAAAGTTTGTGGAATCGACATACTTGAGAACAAAGAACTAACATCAAAAGAAATTAAGACTTCACCCTCATTAAGAACTAGATTTTTTGTTTTATTAATGAATTCTAACGAATTCTTCACTGCGAAAGTATTTAACGGTAACTTCTCAAGTTCTTTTGATAACCATTTGGATATTAAATATGTGGGTGATCCGACCGATGAATCAATGGGTCGCATTGCTTTTCCAGGTTTGTGAATTTTTGATAAGCAATACAATGTTGGTATGGTCGGATTACTCACATTTAATTTAAATTTTAGCGAATCGGAGACAAGGTCCTTACATTTTTTTAAAGAATTTTTGACCTCTGATATCATTCTCGGTAATGGATTTCTTATTACCTTTTCATAAGGGCCAGATTCGATAAGATTATCTACGCGTTCAAAGTTAGCTTTCTTATCCAATATAACAACCTTATTTCCTTTATCCTCTTTTAAGTAGAAGACATCTTTCCTTTTCAATCCTTTAACTACTTTTATGTCTTTTCGTGAATTAGAATTTGTGTTGTTAACCATGTTTTTCGATATTTGATTACGACATGCTAACAAATGATTTACTATTTTCTGGAAGTGTACTAATGGAACTTTCAATGTGAGCAATTATTTCTGATAAATTATCTCCAGGAGGGGGGGGTACTGCAAAGTTAAGACCTTTGTTTAAGATGTGAATTTCATTTTGTGTAAAGGATTGAGATGAATGATTTTCTACAATATTTATGAATTCCTGAGGACTATTTTTCTTCGGTAAGAGCTTTTTTAATTTTTTACTTAGAATAGAGAATTTCTTTTTATATTGAATATCGATAACTAAAAACATTTGCCTCTGGAACTCGCTCCATACTTCATATTCAATATTGTTTAATCCTGAAGTAAGTTTTTTGAATATGCTGTATGATTCTACTTCTAACATAGTACGTTTTGTGTACAAATTCTTGATTTATAAGTCAAGCCATTTTTGTTTAGCATAGAATGAAACTTTTTCTGAAATGTTTGATTTTGGTAAATTAACCTTAATAAAATTAGGAAAAACTTTAAATTTCTTGCAAGACTTTAAAAACCAAATATCTGCACCTACTAATCTAATCCTTGGCACAATGATACTACTCAGTATATATCACCACTACACCAAACACTTTATTAAAGATTTAAAGAACACTTAGCACACTTAAAATACAATAGAACAGAAAAGTCTAGCAATGCCGAACATGCCCTTGGAGCTGATCATACTGTAACATTAGATAATCTAAGATTAATAAAAATGTATCTGATAGGAGATTGTTGAACGCATACGAAAGTATGGAAATCATAAAATGTAAAAGTAGTTTAAATAAAGACAGAGGGCCTATTCCTTATAGTTCCCTCTACTGGTTACTTGACCGGAACTGATGTCATTAGTTCCGCTTGAGTAATTCAAGGGTTAGGCTAAGTATAAATAGGGTAGATTTGTAGTTTAGCTTTAGTCAATCATCGCTCCTTATGAAGCTAACATGGTTAACGAAACACGCGTCGAGTGCCAAAATAAAGTGTTTGGTGTAGTGGGTGATATATACTGAGTAATATATATATATATATATATATATATATATATATATATAATGTAATACTTGAGCACACTTTTTTTTGTATCATTTTTTAAAAAATCGCTGTTCTCCCCTTTACCTCGAAAAGTACTGAGAACGAAAATTATTACCAGTATCACCTTTAATAATTTATCTGGTATATGAAGGAACAAAAATTTCCAGGTCATCAGTTCTTAGTAAAGATCGTAAAAAACTTTGTTGAAAACTTACTTGGGGTGTGTTTTGTGAAGTCATTGATCATTTTATACCTTCGCAACAGAAGTTTTCATTTTAAAAGAGCTTCAACGTACAGAACACCAATTGTGCAAGTTCAATTTGCACTTGACCGGTTATTTTTCCATTACCTCTAATTTTAACAGAAAGATACTGAGATCTGATTACACAGTAACCTAAAAAATGTTGAGTTGAGTATAGGACACGTTTTAGAAATATAAACGGTTAAGTTGGAGAAATTGTGCTTATGGAACAGAAGATAAATTAATGTATTTTCTTTGCCTGCTAACAGGAAGTATTGTATTTGTGAAAAGATAACGCTCCGAAATTCTTCTAATAAATAACACTAAATATCACAAGGTAATAATCTATCTAGCCACACACTACAAAAAAGTTTTATTTTTATTTATTTATCTAGAGGTCCTTTCTGGTATATCCGACAATTTTTTTATCTCTATCATTCGCATTTAAATTTTATTCTTTAATGTACGTTGGCAGAGAGCATGCAATTTGTTTGATGTGAGTTAAAAGAGAGCAAGTTTTTTAAACATTAAATTTACAAAAAAAAAACCGGTCAAGTGCAAGTTGAACTTGCGCATTTAGTGTTCCGTAAGTTGATTGCTTTTAAAATAAAAAATTTTGTTACAGAGGTATAAAATGATCAGTGACTTTACAAAACACACCCCAAATGAGTTTTCAACAAAGTTTGTTTCCAATCTTCACTAAAATCTGATGACCTTGAAATTTTTGTTTTTTTTATATACCAGGTAAATTATTAAAGGTAAGGCACTAATGATACTTTTTGTTCAATCTACACTCCGTGGAGAATATTCCAGAATTTTTTCAAAATTTTTTGATAAGTACTTTTCGAGATAAGGCGGGGGATAGCGATTTTTCGCGATTTTTTTAAAAATAATACAAAGAAAATTGCTCGCAAGTATTACATCATATACGTATTTTTTACTCGTGTTTCATAAGCTTTCATTTGACACCATACTCGATGACCTAGTAAAAATTTTTTTTTTTTCACTTCAGATTTCATCCCCCATTTTGACTTAAGGGGTTAGCTTAAGTCAAAATTTAACTCTCAAAACTACATGGCTCTGATGAGGCCATCAATTCTTATATTATTATCATATTTCAACTTTTCATGTAAAATAGTTTCGGAGAAAATCGGGTGTGACAGACACCGAAGTGATCTTATAAGTGTTCCGTACGGAACACTAAAAATATAATGATATGATCAACGTAAATTTCTAATTTTTTTTATTAATCTTTCACCATAAAGTGGATTGTATTTTTTAGTGTGGGATAGTTAATAGTATTCCAGAACTGCATGTTTGGAAGGAAATGGCTGGAAAAATGATTTTACCAATTTTTCACATAAAATATATTTGTCAATATGAAGGATACAATTATACTTTACTATTACACATACAAATGATCGATGAATTTTGGTAATATGCTTTAGAGCTCCTAGCCATTAACCCCATTAAACAATTTGGAATAGATATCAGGACAGATAACTAATTAGAAGGATAATAATAGCATTTGGTTACGTGATAAAGCTTTATAGCTCGTACTATATCTGATCCTTGATACAACATAATTAATAAAAAATTTAGATGTCTGAGATAAATAATGAACTTATCTTATATTTTGATGTCAACAGAAAGCCAGTCTTGTAATTATTTGTTACAATATTACGACTCTTTGATAATGGTAACACAAATTAAGCATGACAATAATGTCAAAATAATTCAGTGGCAGCGTTGGAAAACGTTGGCAAAGGTATTAGCGATATTCGTTCTGCCTTTCTCTCAAAGAATAAGTTTGACGAATCGTAAGAGCACAGTCAAGTACGATTTTTCTTCTGCAACAATTCTTTAAATGACTTATACATATGAGATTGGAGGTAACGTAGATTGCTCCCTAGCTACGTTTTAGAGAATTAAGGATTGCGATTGGTATAGTACTACAATACTCATATCTAAGGAAACCCAAATATGCAAGTGAAAAACTTTAAAATATGCGCATAAATATGCAAATAATTTTCTCAAAATATGCACATACATGTTGTAAATATGCAGTAAAAAAAATCGAAATAGACTTGAAAAATGTAAATTTATTGTTTCACATTACATGATACGAGTACTATACAAATGTAGCAATAAAAAACCCATTTTAAATTTTCAACATACAGGGCGAATGAATATAATAACAGGCTGAGGTGGAAGAGGTAGTTTTTCTTTGTAGAACTGAATCCTTAAAGGCGCTTTAAGAAAGATTTTCTTCATGTTAGAAATTAAGCTATTCACAAGCGGAAAATGATTCCTAATTTCCTCAGCAACCCTATTTAAAGCATGAGCGAGACATGTTACATGTATTAAGTTTGGATAAAAAATTTTCAAATTTTGCCCGGCCTTTATCATGTACGGTGCTGCATCTGACAAAATAAACAAAAAATTATCTCCTGGAACAGGCGTAGGAAGAAAAAATTTTGATAGTTCATCTTGAACAAATTTGGCCACTGTCAATGCATTCGTTTTTTTCTAACTGTTTGGAAGCAATCAGATAAGATTTTGGCAAAATATCGTCGCTAAGAACTCCAATCAATAAATGCGCAATATACTGTCCTCTTGAATCGGTGGTTTCATCAATACATAAGTAAAAATGTTCGTTGCGAATTTTACCTTTAATTTCCTTAATTACCTGTGAATACAAGGAGCTTACGTCGTTTCTCCGTATTTATTAGTAATAAATTAATAATACAAGTATGCTCTGATGGCCGTCTGGGGTTTACTGACTAGTTTTTACTGACCATAAAATAATAAAATTTATTTGGGGAAAACCACCGGCGCGGCGGCGGCGGCCTAAACATTGACCCTTATTCCGAAAAATGTATGAAAACGCTTACATTATTATAAATTCCTTCAAATATGCACATATATGCTATTTTTAAAGCATTTATGCAAATATTTAGAAAAATGCATATAATATGCAAAATATGCAATATATGCGCTTTGCATATTTGGGTGTCCTTACTCATATCACTTTCATGTATGTCACTATTTTTCAATTATCAAGATAGATGAAAGATGAAATTATCAGTATAGCCGATTTTGACATACTATCTTATGAAACATGCCAAGTTCCATAACATGTATCCTAGTTTCGACCAATTATTAGAGACATTCTTGAATATAAGAATTGACTGGACCGCCTGCGAATAAAATTTAAAAAAATCTATTCAGAAACATGAATTAAACCTCCAGCTTCTATTTTGTAATATGACTATACAAAATAAGATATTTTGTCAAATTATGGAAATAACGAAAATTAACCTTTAAAAATGGAAATGTAAATGAAATCTCATCTGTCTCTATATTGTCTTCTTTTGCGAAGATAACATACAAATTAAGAAATGTAACAATTTTAGAGATCTTGAGGTTAACAAAGCGATGAGGTTTGCCTTAAGAAATTTGGCTGATTTGAAAAAAAAATCCAAATAATAAAAACGCTCTCTATTTGAGGATGGTGCGATCTAAGCTTGAGTTATTAAACATGGAATTATTCATTACATATAATTTCATGTTTAATAATTATATTATTTAATTGAAAAATACCTAAAGACTATTCGTCCCATTTCTTACAATTAAAAAAGCGCCTACTAGGAGTAGAGCTGACGGAAGAGGAAGGTGACTTTTTCTATGCGAGATCTTTCTAGCTGACTCTGGTTCTTATTTCGGGTTCTCGGTTTTCCTGCGAAGAGTTTTTATTAGTGGTAAAAATTTTATTATAAGAGAAATTCTACTCTTTAGTCGGCAGTTTTAAATTGTGGTAAAAAATGAGGAAGTCACCTTTTTTTGTATAAAAGAGGGTTTCATTAAGAGGACCTCCCCCCCGCCCTCAAATAACACCGATCATTACTTTGAAAAGGTGGAACAATGTTAGGGAAGGCTCTTTATTCAGAAAGAGTAAATTTCTTATAGAAATTCTTCCTGACGTTACTTACGAGAGCGCGGTAAAATTTAAAATAAGGAAGAATTCTTTTTTAGTGTTCCGTACGGAACACTTACAAGATCACTTCGGTATCTGTCCGTCTGTCTGTCCGTCACACCCCCTTTCCTCTGAAACTATTTGACATAGAAAGTTGAAATTTGATACTAATATGATACTAATATCGAAAGTAAAAAAAAAAAAATACTATGTCATCAAGTGGGGTGTCAAATGAAAGCTTGTAAAAACACGAGTTCTATATAATGTAATACCTGCGCACAGTTTTCTTTGTACTATTTTTAAAAAATTGCGAAAATTCACTGCCTGCCCCTTATCTCGAAAAGTATGGATCAAAAAATTTTGAAAAAATTCTGGAATATTTTCCACAGGGCGTAAATTGAACGAAAATTATCACGAGTGCATTACATTTAATAATTCATCTAGTATATAAAAAGAAACAAAAATTTCAAGGTTATCAGCTTTCAATAAAGATCGGAAAAAAACTTTGTCGAAAACTCATTTAGGGTGTGTTTTGCGAAGTCATTGATGATTTTATATCTCCGTAACAAAAATTTTTATTTTAAAAGCAAATGAACACTAATTGCGCAAGTCCAACTTGCACTTGACCGGTTTTTGCAATTTATATTTGATGATTCTTTATTGTGGAAATCTCCTCTAGTCATCATTTTTAGAAGAAAGTAAAAATTTAGAAATTGGGAGACTTCCTTTTTGATAACAGATTTGATTAATTATGCTAGTAAAGTTTAATTACAGTAGTGATTTTCTTGGAGATGCGCTCTTACTATAACCACGTTTCACTACAGATGAAAATTGTTTAAGCGGAAGCTATAAATTTAATTTCTTTGGGCCTGTCACACAATTTGTAATATTGGTTTGTAGTAATTATTAAAGGATTTAATGAAATGAATTCAAACTTTGATAAAATTTCCTAACATGTGTAGGTTCATTTAATAATAGGATAATAGGAGTTCTTTTTTGTATCAAATGGGTATTTGTTATTTCAACATATGAAATGTGTAAGTGAACAGGTAAACAGACAACAGATTCCAACAATATACATTTTGGATTCTATCCATTAAACAGATCATTTTCGTATAGATGCAGAACATATAATTAATACATAGAACAATAATAGGATTTAATACATTAATTAGGTAATATAGGTCGAATGAATATAATACATCTGTTTTCGGAAATAATAAGATTAATAGGAGAGAGAAATAACAATAGATTTATTCTCATCTTCCTGTTTAAAAGCTGTAAGCTTAATGGCCTGTTTGCAAACTTAACAAATGTCCTCTGGGTCGTTGCATAAAATAAACCCATTATTATTACCTTGAATTAAAACAAATCTTGGCAGCATTTCGTAAAATTAGAAGAATACTTTAGTAATTTATTACTGGATCCCGTTTTAACATTACATAAATTAAATATGATGGTAACAATAATACAATTCAGGATTTTTTGATGCACAATAATTTTATAAGTTTTGGTTAGGTCTTAGAATATTATCGGGAATCGAATTATCGATACAGTTTAATTAGTTGAAGTGAATAATCATCAATATTTAGACGTTTTATATAAAGACAAAGTCATGCTTTCATTCCCAAATACTTTAAATAAATTAAAATACTAAGTACTGTGAATCTTCATACTATATTTTTTTTTATCTTTAAAGTAAATATGTACTAACATAATTAAAAAATAACTGGTCAAACTAAAAATGCAAACAAGCCAATACCCTTTATTGACAGTTTGACTCTTCGATCGAGGAAATCAACAAGTAATTTTTTTTTTTTTTTAGCTGAAATCAATGTGATTTTTTTTAGATTTCTCTCACCTAAGAATGTCATTTACTTGATTGATCTCTATGTTGTGTCAGACTTATATACTCATGTCCCGTCACCATTAATTATCAGAATCATGGTTAAATATCATCTCTTTAGCAAATTTAACACCTTAACTTTTTTATAACAAATTTTTTTCTTTTGGAAGCAAGCAACAAGTTTTAAAGCTAAATCTTTAAGTAAAATGCTCTGAATGTATCCAAATGATATTAAAGTCTCTTCTGCTATCGCATAAGTAGTTAATATTGTGTTTCCTTAAATCATTGTTTTAGTTTTGTCGACGTTGTCATCAGTTTTCAATGTTGAATTAGGTCTTGGATCATCTTGTACTCATTCGGAATCATTTTCCAAGCGCTAATACCATTAATTTGGTGTTGTTTATGATAAAGCACAACCATCATAACTTTTTTGTAACATTTTTCGTGCATTAGAATGGTTTATTTCATTTATGAAGTTGAATATAATACAAATTTACAACAAATAATCAAAGAGAAGTAAGAAGTAAACTGAAATATATATATATATATATATATATATATATATATATATATATATATATATACATTATATATATATATATATATATATATATATATATATATATATATATATATATATATATATATGTATATATATACACTAACATCATCAAATATACTCTAAAAAATTAATATATATATTTTTTAAAGGACATTTCATATTTTTTACATTACTATTGTATTCTTCTTTCTAACATTTGGTCAATGTGGTTCCATATTTGGCTGGCGGGCTTAAGCCAAGCCAGCACAAATGCTGTTAGGGAATGGCCTGTCAATCATGTTTTCAAAACCACTGACTTCTGAATGTTTTGGTGTGTTTGTGTTGAGTCCTAATTGTGGTAAGTGTGGCGTGAATGTTCTTGGTGTAAGGCCTGTGGCTGATATGACGAGGGGGACAATGATGATTTTTGCTTGTTTCCATAGCCTTTTTATTTCTGTTGCAAAGTCTGTGTATTTGGAGATTTTTTCTGTGTATTTCGTTTGGATATTTGTGTAGCTGAAGACTGCTAGTCAATTTTTTTTCCTTCCTTGTATTGAAAAGTAATATCGGGTCTATTGGCGGGGACTGTTTTATCTGTATGGATATTAATGTCCCAGTAGAGTTTGTAATCTTTATTTTCAAGTATGGATGTTGGTGTGTATTATTATTATTATTATTGAACCTTACGCCTTTCATACTCTATCGCCAGGGAATATTGAATCATCTCAGATATTTTTAGATCATAAGGATTGAATACTGATGGGACTCTTTCAATGTTATGAGATCTCGAGTATCGTTGTGAAGTTCCTAAGAATTTCAGAACAGTTTAGGCTGTTGCTAGTACTACTGCATTCTGTGTGCGAATGAGATATTTGATACATTGCTAACGAATATATACACTTATACAACCTCTAGTAACAAGTACAGAACAATATTTAAACAAGTTAACATTGAAGAACAGGTTCAAACAAAATTTCAGAACATAATAAAACAGTTACGAACTCTTCTTATCTTACCGAACAACCTACGAGCCTCGATACTTTTGGTTGATATCACTTTTCGCGAAGTTAAGCGTGTTTAACATCAGGTTGTAGATTATATATTATGAATACATCAACATCAAGTTTTTTCGACTTAGAACTTTAAAATGTAACGTTTTTATAGAATAACTGATTAGAATTGCAGACACTAATCTCAGTTCATTAAATCCTACCTACAATCTTGGTCGTCGATCGTTAGGTTATATCAACAAGTAATGATACGAGGCACTTAAATAATATGCATTATGGCTTCAACCTATTAACTCAGCCATTTTGGGAATAGATATGATAACCAATAACTATTTAGTGGGATAATAATAAATTTGGTTACATACTAGAAGTCTAATGGCAATATAGCGTCCAAAATAATGACATTATTAACACATCAAATTTGTAGGGCATAATAATGGATGTACTCGCCTCGTCCTGTTTCAAAGCTTTAAGCTTAATAACCGCTAGTAGGCTTAGCAGTCAAATTCTAGCTAGTTGCATAAAATAAACCGAAAATTATGTCGTTTAATTAGAACCCACCTTGACAGCATATCGCAATAAGGATCACATTTACACTTATACATTTAATTTAAGTATTAAAAGAACATTAGGGTAGCAAGGGAATATGTTGCATAGATGTACAGTAGGATGGTCACAAAAAATCAATGTTCGAATTTTTTTCGAGGACCCTCCTAAAGGTTGATAATTGACTAAAAAATGAGATTGGTAAAGTTTCAACTCAGTTGGATAACGTTAACCCGTACCTCATCAAAGTTGAAGTTTTGACTTTTTATGAAAATTGATTTTTTAAGAAAATGTCTAAAAACATTGCAAGATTCAATTACATCGGCTCTCTAGATTTTATTTAATTTATTTTTTCAATATGTACATAAAAAAAGGGTTAATTTTTTAAAGTAAATAGAGCAAAATCCAAACTGAAACTGGAGGATTTAGGAGAAAAGAAAAACAAAAGGTATAAAAATGAGAAGAAATAATTTTCAAATGCATTTTATTACTTAAAGTTTAGGTATAAAAAAGGAAGCAATATAAAGGAAACAAGTTATTATTATTATTATTTACATTTACAATTTATTATCAGATCAAGGTGGTAAGGGCTTAGATAAGGTGGTCTTTGAAGAGTCAGGAAAAATTTTCCTATATTCAGATGCAACTGGTAATAGAAACTGTGGTAGTCAAACAGGAATTGAAGTCTTGAATTGATTTTACACCTCTTTCAGCTGTTATTGACAACCTTAAAACTTTTTGCCATTTTGTTAGTTTTTAAATAGCGTGAATTGTTACACCGGGATCAGTATTTAAAAAGTTTGTATCAATTTCAAATCTCTTGAAAGAATTTATAGTTTGATGGGAAACAAAATAATCAGTTTTTTTGTCCAATAATTCATCCACTAGTTCGAGATTGAGCCTTGTTTTTACATCCCTATTATCATAACTTTTTTCTTCAACGGAAATTAATTTTAGACATTTTGCAGTCATGCTTGTTTTGACATTTTTTTCTAAAGTTTCATCAAGAAATGAAAATGCGACTTGCTCTGAATTGAGATACCATAGATGATTTATCATTTTAGACAGTGCCTTATCTGCAAGTTTTTTATCAATTTGTCTGTATTTCACAACAGATTTTAACAATTTTAGGTCTTGGTTGAGGGGTCAAAGTGGGTTTGAGGCGTTGAACCACGCTTTTACATAAATATTAATTGCAAATAAACAAATGTCTGTGGCTTGAAAGCCTCTCCTTTTTTATTTTGAATTGTGCTTTTAGATCTTTTGGCGTTTTTTTGCAGTTTTATCCACTCTTCGTACAGTTTTTCTAATTTTACAACACCATCTTTCAGGTGTCTGGTTGGTATCTTAGCTTTCTCCCAAGAAATTAAAACTTCCTCTATTATAAGTCTTGTAGCTTCTCTGGTGTTTAGTTTCACTTGCCGTATATTATAAAATAAAATGCGTAAAACTTGACAATTAGATGGTAATTTACTACCACTGATTTAATGAGACATGTGGCCGATTAAATACACCATTTCTTTCTGCCTTGAACTCGAACAAGCATGGCTCATTGATGCCGTAAAAAAGACATTGTCACGCGAATCTCACAGAAAAGTCACTAAACGAACGTTGTTGAAATGTTCACTGCTTGAAAAGCAAACGTAAACTAAAACTCTCTGACTTCTCCCCGGGTATCCCAGACAAGGAACAAAAAAGAAGGGTATTGTTTTATGACACTTCAGGTAGAATTCTCTGATAAAAGGGTCCTTAGCAATAGCTTTTTTGTAACAAAAATAAACCTTTTAAAAAATAGAACTAAATATCAGGTAGATACCCACTACCGCTCAATTCGTAAAATTATTTATACCAAATGACAATTTTATGTCTTACTATATATTGTATAATAATGTATTTGTATAATTGTATATAATGGAAAGGAAACAAAAAAAAAATATTTAAATTAGGTATCTTTGTTGACATTTTTCACTTTCGTTTTCTAAGCAGGTCGAAGCTCGAATTTGAGGATTCGAATCATGTCCGGTCTTGGATGATGAAAATCTTCAAATATAAAAGTTTTAACAAAAAAAATTGGTAGGAATAAAACTTTAAGATAACAACATTTCCAATGAAATAAAACAAGAGTCAGGTTTCTAGGACGAATGATTTTCATTTTATGAGGAAAAAACTACGATTTTTTTACAAAAAATCGAATTTTACAGCTTTAACCTCGATGAGGCACGGGTTAACGTTATCTAATTGAGCTAAAACTGTCTAAATCCTATTTTTTTAGACAAATGGCAAATTTTAGAGGGGTCCCGTCGCCATTACGATGAAAATATTTTTTCCCCTATACCTTGTGATCACCCTAAGTACAGTCATCTTACTGTGTTAAACTTTACATTATATTTTAATCGATAATTCGAATCTTTTCAGAAATTACACATGATTATCAAAACACTTTGATAATCACCCGTTGACGTAGCGACTTTGTAACGGACATGACGAATAAGTAGTTAGTAACATAATAATAGCATTTAGTTACATGTGTAAAGTCGAATGGTTCTATTATGTCTGACCGTCGAAACAACGTAACAAATAAGAAATTGAATTTGTGAGAGTTTATAATGGATCTGCTTTCACCATCCTGTTTAAAAGCTGCAAGCTTAATGGTGTGTTAGCAGGCTTAGTAAAAGGCCTTCGGTAGTTGCATAAAATAAATCCATCATTATGTTCTTGAATTAATTCACAGCTTGATAGTGTTGCGAAATGGGAAAGGGTTATTTCAAAAGTACGAGGTGATATCAATAAACTCATTGTAGTGAATAGAGGAAAAATGAGTAGTATCTATATAGCTTATTATTATAATCACATATACGAATTTCAATCTTTTACGGCATCATTTTCAGGGTTAATTGTCTGGGAGTAAGGAACATGTTATAGATCTTGCAGTACAAATAGTATTTATGGTTCAAAAACAAGTTTAAATTCCTAGAAGTAGTCCCAGAAATCAAAATATTTTTCACATAGAAGCAACCCATAATAGATTTTTACATGAAATTCAACTAATATAATTAAAGATTGACACCTTATGACGCGAGCAAGTAAAATTAGATATAAAATATGTGAAAATGACGTTCTTAGAAGCTTTTAGAAGACTATGACTGAGTTTTCGCCTTCGTAGGAGGTGAGTAGCCCTTATGTAATTATTGCACCTACTTTTGCCTCGTGGGTGTCTTCTGTAATAAGTCACAAAAAATAACTCTAGTCTTTCTCAAAAGAGGCCAAATACGAGGCTGGTTTGAAAAGTCCGTGCAAAAATAAAAACTACTTATGTGTTTGGGGTAAACCTTTTTTATTTTTCGACATAGTCTGCTTTTAGGCATATACACTTCGTCCAACGATGTTCTAGTTTGTTGATCCCTTCCGAATAATAGGATTTGTCCAAGTCTGCAAAATATCCATTAGTGTCTGCAATCACCTCCTCGTTTGAATAAAATCTTTGTCCCGCCAGCCATTTCTTCAAATTGGGGAACAAATAGTAGTCCGAGGGAGCCAAGTCTGGAGAATAGGGGGGATGTGAAACGAGTTGGAATCCTATTTCCATTAAGTTTGCGACCACAACTGCTGAGGTGTGTGCTGGTGCGTTGTAGTGATGGAAAAGGACTTTCTTGTGGGCCAATCGCGGGCGTTTTTCTTGCAGCTCGGTTTTCAAACGGTCCAATAACGATGAATAATATTCACCTGTAATAGTTTTACCCTTTTCCAGATAGTCGATGAGGATTATTCCTTGCGAATCCCAAAAGACAGTCGCCATAACCTTTCCGGCCGAAGGAACGGTCTTCGCCTTTTTTGGTGCAGATTCCCCCTTGGTAACCCATTGTTTAGATTCTTGATTGGTCTCAGGAGTATAGTAATATATCCATGTTTCATCCACAGTGACGAAACGATGCTTAAAGTCCTCCGGATTCTTCTGGAACAGCTGCAAACCATCCTTGCAACACTTCACACGATTCCGTTTTTGTTCAAGCGTGAGCAATCACGGCACCCATCTTGCGGATAGCTTTCTCATGTCCAAATGTTTATGCAAAATATTATGTACCCGTTCAGTCGAGATGCCCACAGCACTAGCAATCTCACGCACGTTAACTCTTCTGTCATCCATCACCATATCATGGATTTGATCAATGATTTCTGGAGTCGTAACCTCCACAGGCCGTCTAGAACGTTCAGCGTCACTTGTGCCCATATGGCCAGTCCGAAAATTTTGAAACCACTTATAAACTGTTCTAATCGAAGGTGCTGAGTCACCATAATGTTTATCAAGCTTCTCTTTAGTCTCCTGAGGCGTTTTGTCTTTCATAAAGTAATGTTTAATCACCACATGAAATTCTTTTTCGTCCATTTCTTGAAAATCACTCGACTTCCTTGATTCACACGAATGCCAAACACAAAGAAATAGACCAATATGGCTGAAACTTGGTGTGCGTTCATTCAAGAGATGCTACTAACTAAACATGACCTCGATACGCGCCGGTGGTGCCATCTCTCGGACTTTGCACGGACTTTTCAAACCAGCCTCGTATATTGGAGAAATTTCTTACCTCGATGGTTTCTGCTGTGGGTTAAAGAGTTTGAGGATCCATTATGCAGTAACTTTTTTCATCCTTAAATCTCATAGAACGCACTGGAGATAGACTTCTGGCGCAGATCTGCGGGTATATCAAAAACCCTGCACACAACCAATGAAGTCATAGGCCGTACAAATACTGTTATAGAGGATATGCAACAAAAACCGCTTTGCAGGTATAGTCACGTACAAAGGATGAGGGACCATCGATTATCAAAACAGATAATGGAATGACTACCCCTAGAACGAAGGAAAACGGGTACACCTAAAACCACGTGGATAAGTGAAATCCGAAAGGAATGTGAAATTGGGCTGATAGACGACAGTGGAGACTGGGAACCGGAAGGCAGAGGACACTGTGAACCGAAGAATAGATAGAAATTTTACAGAACGATTTTAAAAACTGCCATTTCAGGTAATCTAGCTACTTGAATAAGTATCAGGATCTTCAATCGTCGATTTGATAGTAGTAAAAAAATCAACAAGCCTAACTCTTTTCTCAGTTTTTGCTACAACGGCTTTATTGATCCGGGGTAATCTTGAATTAAGTTTTGGCCCTATCGAAACTGTTTCTATCAAAACTTTACTTGCAAACATATTCGCCACTGACGTCCACCTGGGAAAGTCCTTTATTAATAAGGCATGGTACGTTTACCTATTTAATGAGACACTTTATCATTGCGCGTTGCTCCAAATTACTTTCACTTTCTTTTTCGGAAGAACAAAAATCGTAAAAATTGAAAAATGCAACGACCTCGAATTTCGCCATATTCATGTTAGGGAGATAACTTGAATGCCCTCGTAATAAAAAATATCACCAACTTTTTGTTATTGCATAATATCCTAGTGTTTATGAAATGACAGTCTAGTGACATAGTCTTGATTTGTAATTATTATTGTAAAATGTTTGTTCATGTAGTCGACCTATATTGTGTTTACGGATTATTTGAGGAGAATAACATTTTATTTTTATTCCTGTAAGTTCCTGTAAGATTTTAATCTTAGGTATTTTTTTATAGTTTTCACCGAAATTACCGTGTGGATTACAAATTGTTTAACACGGGGGAGTTTTATATAATCACAAACTGACAAACTGTTATCCCTGAAGAAATATTTTTTTAACGATTTAAATAAATTATTTTTGACTAAATAGGTTTTCTTTTCTAGTCAATATGTCACTGCCGGATATCATTTACGATTTCACGAAACTTCATATTAGCTGTTATATATATTTTAAGTCATTTTGGAATTTATCTGTGCATTTAGGGTTATAAGTAACAAAATGACTCATTTAAATAATATGCATTCTGATATCTACGCATTCATCCACCCATTTTGGAAAAAAAATTTTAGAAGCGAATTAGTCGGATAATAGTAGCATCTAATCCTATGAAAGGTTGAATCGTCGTTTTATGTCTGCACTCCGAAATGGAAATATTAAAAAATCGAATTTACAAGAGAAAACAATGGATCTATTTTCAATGTGCCATTTAAAAGTGTGGAGCTTAATGATCTGATGACAAGATCAGCAAAAGGGCCTTCGGGTAAGTAAATGAAATAAACCTATTATTACGTTCCTTAATGGAAACAAATCTTGACAGAATTCCGTAAGGGAAGTAGATTAGTGTAATGATTCGTTACAGGATAACGTATCTGAAATGATAATAATGTAAATTGAATATGAAAGACAACGTTAATAGAATACATCAAACATTATCCGGGGAGGGAGAAATTAAGATACATTTATCTATTTTTATTTTTTTTTTGGGTAGAGGGAATAATTTAATCATAAAAAATTAAACTAATTTTTAAAGTTTGGACATATAAAAAATTATATTCTTATTACTCTGTAACTACTTGTTTCCCATACAGATTGAAGCTGGATGTAGAATTACACTCTATTTAAATTTTGTTTATTTTTCTTTTAAATTTATTTTACCATTAGAATCACTATTAGTATAAGGTACTATAAAATATTACATAGATAGGAAGTCATGTACCATTGTGGATAAATAAAACATATATCTGGAGTACGTTCTGTTAGCCATACTGCATTTGTGGTACTACTGACAATATGCCTTTGCTCGCCGGAAGCATGTGGTATATAACCTTTTAGATTTTCTAAACTCCAAAAAAAAAAATAGTGAATACTGCTATGCAATGCAAAATAATTTCCATTTATTCATTTTCGTATTTTTTTTTGCATGATTTTTTTCCTTCAAAAGTATTTCCTGTTAAGATGTGGAAATGTATTTCAGCAAGAGATTCTTCTCTGCTACTGGCTGTATATTATCGTTGTGCTTGTCTTGCGTTATATTCATTTTAAATGAACATTTCGTATATAATCCGTTTTTAAAAATGCTTCTATATTTACCATTTTCAACTGATTCTTCAAATAAACGAGTTAGAGAGATGCTTAATTTTTAATTATAATAAAAAGAAATATATATATATATATATATATATATATATATATATATATATATATATATATATATATATATATAATACAAATTAATAGATAGAGTTCGCACTCATCCGACAGAGATTAGCAGAATAAAAGATCTTTGTTAATTTGCGTTATTGTAAAGCATGCGTAGCCAATTTCCTTCTCATCTATTTTTTTTGCAAAATTACTCCATAAAGTATTCCATAAAACAGAAAAGTTTATGTCATACGTCCAAAAGATCATGCGCGGTTGTTTCTATGTTGACTATGTAGAAAATTATTTCAAAACGTAAAAAATTTGGATTTGATATTTTTGTCTAACTCTGTAAATAATGATAATTGATATATATATATATATATATATATATATATATATATATATATATATATATATATATATACATATATATATGTATATATATATATATATATATATATATATATATATATATATATATATATAAATGTATATATATGTATATATATATATATATATATATATATATATATATATATATATATATATATATATATATATATATACCCGGATGTCCCAATTAACTTGAAAAATATAAAAAACTCGAAAAATAAGCTTTACCGAAGAAAATATTGCAGGGCTCAAAGGGAGACATACAATGGAAGTAAGAAATTTCACCTTGAGTGACGTTTACAAGGTTAAATCAAAATCAACTCAGTTTTTTTAAATAGAAACTAATATACTTTTAGCAGATTCGTAGTTTATTTGAAAAAATAAGAAACTTTGTTAGAAACGCTTTTTTTGAGAATGTCAATTTTTTATGGTACTCAGAAAAACCATCAACTTTTAAGAAAAAATGTGAAAAGCAAAATATGCTTAAATTTAAGTAAAGAATCTTTTGGAATTTTAAAACAAAATTGGATTTTTTTTTCACATAATGATAAATAAAATAGAATAAAAAGTGCATCAATTTTTTTTTAAACCAAAAGATCCTTTGCTTAAATTTAAGCATATTTTGTAATCTGCATTTTTTCTTAAAAGTTGATGGTTTATGTGTTAAAATTATATATTTTCAAAAAATGTGTTTTTAACAAAAGTTTATTATTTTTTCATGTAGAATACGAATGTGCTAAAAAAAGTTTTTATTTAAAAAAAATTTGGATGACCTTGATTTGACCTTAAAAATGCCACTGAAGGTCAAATTTCTTACTACCATTGTATGTTCACCTTTGAACCCTGCAACTTTTGTTTGAAACATTTTTTTCGATAAAGATTATTTTTTGAGTTATTCGTATTTAAGTTAAATGGTACGCTCGGTATATATATATATATATATATATATATATATATATATATATATATATATATATATATACATATATGTATATATATATATATATATATATATATATATATATATATATATATATATATATATATATATATATATATATATATATATGTCGTAGTAGGTAAGGAATCACGGCTCGAAAGTAAAGTATTCAATTTAAAAAAATACAACGTGACGGTCGCCTCTCTCGGGAAGGCCATAGCAAATCATCTGCAGTTGGTTGTTCGAACCCGGCTTTAAACTGTAGGTCCCCTTTGCCTTACGAATGCACCAACGACAGGAAAAATTCAGAGAGTAGCCTACGTCCGTATCGGATATGGCACATCAAGAAGAAGACATATATATATATATATATATATATATATATATATATATATATATATATATATAATATATATAAACATCTTTTCTTTTGTTCTTGAGCCAGTTGCTTACAATTGGTTTTCTTAGTTTTTTCTAGGTTTAGGTTTGCATGTGTAACTAAAGGGATATGTTGACGTTTTACTCGTGTTTCAGAGCATTTTGAAAAACTTTATTATATCCAATTACATCTTGAGAATGCAATTATCGTTCAGCGAACTGAAAGAAAATTTTACAATTCAATAAAAAATTTTTTCATTATACAAATATGTACAGCATAAAAAAAAAAGTTCGACATTTTTTTTTTTTGAAGATTGAGTTGCGAAAATGTGTGTAGTACAAAAAGTCCATTTTTTTTATCTTTAACAATTTCCTTATATTTCTATTAAACATCTGATTTAATCTTTAACTATGAAACTAGTATTTGTACTGTATTTTTGTTATAAATATAATTTAAATAAAGACCAATAGAATAAGAAGTAACATATAAATGGAAACAAAACTTTCCAAACATCAATATTATTTGTAAAGATTTGGCAAAATTCATATTTTTAGCAAACTCCGTTTATTTTATTTTATAAAAAGACAACCATCAAAACCATTTTTACAATTTACGCTTCATATGTATACAATATTGTTTTGGATTCGTTTCGCCGCATTCTTGGGTAACAGTTTGTATTCCCTATGTTATCCTAAAATAGGGTAACAGGGGAAATAAAATCGAAATTTTATTCATTGGTAAGGTGACACCTTATATTCTTGATAAACTAAAAAAACTTTTCTTTGTAATACAATGCGGCTTGTATTTAAAAGCGGGGTAATCTAAATAAATACTATGCGGACTTTGAAAATAGTTTTTTTAACGTCTGAATAATTTTATATAGAAATAATACTTACAAGGGTCATCTGGGGTGACGGTGCACATATCGGTGTACTCTACGTAGGAGACTTGAAGTAAGCGACTCGGTTAGAGCCACAAAATCAGAACAATAAATTTATATGTATGTATATTAGGGTGACCGCAAAAAAATCGATGTCGGAATTTTGTTCGTCTGGACCCCACAAAACGATTCCCCTTTCCAGATATTGAGATAGCCGAAATTTTAGCTCGATTAAACGACGTTAACCCGTGCCGCTCGTCGCTCAAAGTTTGAAAAAAATCCAAATTTTTGGCCAAAAAGCTGACATATGGAGCCATAACTCCAGAACGGTAAATAATAGAAACACGCTTAATATCTCAAAAGAAAGCTAATGTTGTTCTTCAAAATTTATATTTTATACATAATTATTGTTATTTTAAGTCAAACCAAGTTACAACAGCTTTTAGCCCCAAAAACGTGACCTGGTACCAGTAGGAGCCAGTTTGGGAGTATTCTAAGAATTTTACGGGTTTTTACATAATGTGTCTCGGAATTAACATTTTTTTGTTAAAAAGTGTTTTGGAAATCAATTTTCAAACATAAAGAGCCTTTTGTTCAAATTTAATCTTTTATTATATGGGGATTACCTGACTAGTTTACCAAAGAAAGACCCGTTTGACAGGTAAAAAGGAGGGTGAATCTAATTTCTATTTTAGGGATGGTGATTTTACTTCAGCGTACAACCGACCTTTTATTTATTCAGTTTAGTTTCTAAAGTGCCTTTGAGCTGGTTAGATTGAACAATTATCTAGTGAAGATATTTTAAGACACTGAAGAGGACAGCATCTACCATGAACTTGAGAGCTTGGAGGAAATGGACATCCCTGAAGAAGCTGCAGAAGATCCAGGACCATCTGAGAGCAAGAGGATGAAAGTTTCATTTGCAAGGGGCGTTAAAGAGATTTTAAACATGAAATTGTCCATTTTATTAGATCGATGTAAGGTATCCGACACAAATGCCACGAGAATTTTAATAGCTACTCTAGAAGCACTAAACCTTGACCCTCTTGAGTACAAAGTCTCGAAAACTTTATTACATGATAGAAGGCAAATGTTCAGAGAACAATATAATAAAAAATTTTTTGATAAAGTAAACATTCCTGAAAAAGAGCCCGTGGTGGTCCATTGGGACGGTAAACTTTTACCGGGTGTTTTAAAAAATGAACAATGTGAGCGAATAGCTATAGCTATTTCATATAGCGAAAAGGAACAGCTGCTGGGAGTTCCTGTAACAGCAAACAGCTCTGGAGAGGAGCAAGCCGTAGCCGTATATGAATGCCTACATGAATGGGGTCTTCTCAACACCGTCAAGGCGATGTGCTTCGACACTACAGCATCCAACACGGGAAGACTAAAAGGAGCATGCGTCATATTGGAGCAAATGTTAGGAAGAGAATTGTTATACCTAGCTTGCCGTCACCATATCTTGGAAATTCTGTTAAGAGGCGTATTCGACACAAAAATTGGATCGACCACTGGACCTCATCCAGACATTTTCAAGAGATTCCTCACTGCGTGGCCCAAGATAGACAAAGGAAAATACGACACAGGTATCAGTGACAATTTAATACAAAAGCAGCTAACTCTAGAAGTAATTGCAAATGTTACTGCTGAATTCGAGACCAAATTAACTGAGAGCCACCCCAGAGATGACTACAAGGAGCTATTGCAGTTGGTTCTGGTATTTGTTGGATCACTAGACGGCAATGTTGTGGGTTTTAGAACTCCAGGAGCCATTCATGACGCTAGGTGGATGGCAAAGGCTATTTACTGCTTAAAAATGTTCATTTTTCGTCGTCAATTTAAGATGTCCAAAGAAGAAGAAAGTTCTGTGCGTGCCATTTCTGTTTTCCTAGTTAAAATTTATTGTAAAGCTTGGTTCGATGCTCCAAAAGCTCATCTTGCACCAAAGCAAGATTTAGGTATTTTGCATAGTCTGTTAGACTATAAAGAATGTAACAACGACATTGCAGAAATAGCCCTGACCAAATTTTCGAACCATTTGTGGTATTTGAATGCAAAGTTGGTGGAATTATCGTTTTTTGATCCCACCATTACAGACGATGAAAAGTTGTTAATGGCTAATAAATTGCTCAGTAGCACAGATGAACCATCACAGCACCCTAGCGTTGTAAATCCAAAAGTTAGGAAAGAAAACTTAAAAGAGGTAGTTGATGGAGGATTGGTAAATTTACTTACCAAAGAAACGTTTACATTCTTTGACCAATTTAATATAAAAACAGATTTCCTAAGACAACATCCAAACACCTGGCCTCAAAATAACGACTTCCAAGAAGGATTGAAAATTGTCAAAACATTAAAAGTAGTTAATGATATGGCTGAGCGTGGTGTTAAATTAATAACCGACTTTAACGACCTTCTGACAAAAGATGAAGACCAAAAGCAATATGTCCTGCAAGTTGTAAGTAAATGCCGAGCATTATATCCTGACGTTTCAAAAACTACTTTAACAGAAGCTCTAGAATAGATTAGATAACTATGTAAAATTATCAACTCATGTTAGGTACTACGTCTGTATCTTTTCTCTGTCTGTTTTGTATGTATTATATACCTAATTTTTATATTTTAAAATAAAAAATGTCATTAGACTTATCAGTATTACTTGTTTTTTTTTATTATTATATTTCTACTTTAAACTCAACAATGTACCAAAAAAAAGCAAAATTTATCACTTAATAACAAAATATACGAAGTATGCTCCTAGTGGTACCAGGTCACGTTTTTGGGGCTAAAGGCTGTTGTAACTCGGTTTGACTTAACATAACAACAATTATGTATAGAACATAAATTTTGAAGAACAATATTAGCTTTCTTTTGAGATATTAAGCGTGTTTCTATTATTTACCGTTCTGGAGTTATGGCTCCATATGTCAGCTTTTTGGCCAAAAATTTGGATTTTTTCAAACTTTGAGCGACGAGCGGCACGGGTTAACGTCGTTTAAAAATTCGAGCTCAAATTTCGGCTATCTCAATATCTGGAAAGGGGAATCGTTTTGTGGGGTCCAGACGAACAAGATTCCGACATTTTTTTTCCCTCTCTATGAGATCCGGTCACTCTAATGTATGTTATATTTGGAAGCTACACTACTTGTGTAATGCCAGTGATTTTTGCAATCCCTCGCGTCCGCTGCTAGTAAGCTTTGGTAGAAATTACCACCTGTCACGACAAGACAGAATGTAATATAAATAAAGGCGCATTAATAAGGTCAAAAACATTTTTAAAAATTTTGTTTGATGTAAGCCATAAACACTATCATAGTCATTTACCAGTTGATAGACAGTGGAACCGAATTGCGACAAACTTGGGAAAGACAAGTAGATTATTACAAATTTTACCAAATTAACGTTATCTATGTGTATTTTTTCCATTTATGCATACTAAAACTCTATTATCTACCGTCTAATCAAACAAGAAAAGAATTTTTTATAATTTATTATTATTAAACATTGTATTTTTTGTATATCTTTTTTTAAGGAAATGGTAAAAAAAATAATGTTTATTTAAAAACATTTTTTTTTGGGCATAATACACTTGCTGCAGAAAAATCTCAAAGGCGCAACAGAAGCGATGTTTGTACTGAAAAATCGATTCCCGCTGACCTTGAATCGCTGTAGAATGGACTCGGTAGGAAACACATTCCTGTGCAAATCACTCTAAACAAATGAGGTTCTCCATATAAAAGAATTCTTGGAAAGGGTTTCACGAAGAAAAAGAAGCTCATACAGATGTGATATATTATCACGACGTGGATCATCGAATACTTTTCATGAAAATAATTGTAGAATAGACTCAAGTTGTCAACAGTTTTTTAATGATTTATATAATTACGGTTACTGGCGATTTGTGGGTTTCTAATCAGCCGACCAGCTCTCTTCTGAATAGAATCCAAAAATATAGCGTTATTCCATCGCTGTTAGGATTTCAGCTTTGTACCGAATTGTACAGGACTCGAAAACGCACATAAAGACAAATTTTCTGTCAAGACAATTTTATTTTTTTTTTGTTTTCGTGGAGTTCCTTACCTTTTTTAGTGTTTGACGCTTATAAGATGATTTCTTTGTCTGTCTTTCCGTCTGTCTGTCCGTCTGTCTGTCCGTCCGTCTGTCTATCATATCCGATTTTCTCCGAAACTATTTGTCATAGAAAGTTGAAATTTGGTAATAATATAGGAATTGATGGCCTCATCAGAGCCATGTAGTTTTGAAAGTTAAATTTTGACCTAAGGGGTTAGTATTGGGGGGTGAAATCGGAAGTAAAAAAAATTTTTTTACTAGGTAATTGAGTGTGGTGTCAAATGAAAGCTTTGTATTATTTTTAAAAAATCGCGAAAAAATCGCTGTTCACCCGCCTTATCTCGAAAAGTACTTATCAAAAAATTTTGAAAAAATTCTAGAATATTCTCCATGGGGTGCAGATTGAACGAAAATTATCACGAGTGCATTACCTTTAATAATTTATCTGGTATATAAAAAATACAAAAATTTCATGGTCATCAATTTTCAGTAAAGATTGGAAACAAATTTTTGTTGAAAACTCATTTGGGGTGAGTTTTGTGAAGTCACTGATCATTTTATACCTCCGTTACAAAATTTTTTATTTTAAAAGTACGGAACACTAATTGCGCAAGTTCAACTTGCACTTGACCGGTTATTTACGTATGTGGTTAAAGGTGCAATGATAGGTCGATAAGATATATACAAAGGTATATTACAGATAGAAATTATTATCTAGTAGAATATTTTTTCTTATGAAAATAGTAGCAATTTTTCATAACTTCTTGTTAATGTAGAAGTAAAGGACACATTTTTTCATATTAGTATAACTTTCTACACATAAAAACTAATAATATAATTTTTTATCAGGAATTGGCATTCTTGTAACATATTGCCAGATGTTAATTTTCACCAGTCCACTAATAAACGTTAAAGCAGCTGTTCCTGATGATTTTTAATTAACCTTCTAATAACACAAATTTTGACCAGGAATGTTCAGGCCTACAAGTTTTGCAACCGAGGAAGGACTCTTCTGTCTTATTGCTTTTGGCCTCCTACGTAAGCCACTCTTTGCACACACTCGATGCCTCGCTCGTCTCGCATGTATCACTCACACCGATAGAATTAGTCTCTTATGTAGAATACAGCCTTAAAAGATCTCAGCGAAACTACTTACTATTTAGAACTGTTTAGTTTGATTGACAAGTCATAAAGTACCGGGTTATGGTTCTATGGAGCTTCGACTCATGTTGCCGGATCTTTAGTTCCGTTGATCAATTCTAAAGATGTTTGTACTAAAAAGATATTATCTTTTAACTTTTTCTCGAACCGTTTAGAAATTAAATATGAATTAACAAAGCGACATTTTGGTGTATGTCTGTCCTTCTCCCTGTCACACCCGATTTTCTTCGAAACTATTTGATATAGAGGTTAGTTTTGGGGGGTGAAATTTTTTTTTTTACCAGGTTATCGAGTGGTATGTCAAATGAAAGCCTATAAAAACCCGTTCAAAAATATATGTAATGTAATACTTGCGTACACTTTTCTTTCTATTATTTTTGAAAAATTGCAAAAAATCGCTGTCCCCGAAAAGTATTGATCAAAAAATTCTGGAATATTCTTCACAGGGTACAGATTGAACGAAAAGTATCCAGAGTGCATTACCTATTAAAATTTATCGGGTATATAAAAAAAAAACAAAAATTTTAAGGTCATCAGTTTTCAGTAAAGACCGGAAAAAAACTTTGCAATGTGTTTTGTGAAGTCATAGATCATTTTATACCCCCGTAACAAAAATTTTTATTTTAAAAGCAATCAACGTACGGAACACTAATGCGCAAGTCTAATTTGCACTTGACCGTTTTTTTTTACTCCTAAGTATAGATCGTTTGCTTCAAATCAACTGTTTGGTGTATTGATAAAAACTATAGTGCAATATCATTCTACCAGATTCCAAAATTCTAATGTAACTTAGAAATAGTTACTTTAATATTGAAAATTATCATTATCGTTATTTTTTTTTAATAGGCGGATATTACAAAAATTAATTTTTACTTTTCACATCTCACACCTGCTTCGATCGTTATATAAAATTAGCTTTGGAATCTAATCTAAATGGTTTCTTTTATTACAGCACCTTTTATTATATTTAATTTCCAACGTAAAGAAAATTACGGAATAAAAGGCCAAAGACAATGCCATTCATTAAATTTCTACCCTAATTTATATCTCTATACAAACCCGGTCGAGCTACAAGGGAAAACTTTCTCGCTAAATACAGATATAAAACCACCTAAAACCGGCTTAAGATGATAAGTCACCAAGAAACCCCACAAAAACCAGTAATAAGAGGGTCGGTGTGTTAAGTGTAGAAGGCCGAAAACAATAACTTCCTTAGAGAGCGTATCTTAAATAATGTACATTTGGGACTGGAACACAGTTTGAATTAGATACTTATGTCTGCCTTGTATTCAAGGGTAAATAAAATGACCAGGCGCTTATTTCACCAAACTACAAGTCATTTTGACAAAATTTGGCAAAATATTTTATTGTTGCGTGGTTAACAAATATACATTTCTAGATTTGTAATAAGTGTATTTTTACATGTAAATTACTTACTTGTAGGGGCCTGTTTTACCAGAGAGCAGATAAAAAGTGAAAAAACGGAGCACTTGTAATTACAAGTTGTTATGACTAAGCATTTCACAAGCAATTATATAATTTGTTCGTAACTTGTATGGAACTTATACATAACAGTTTTTGGAGACAATAAATGACACAAAAAATGTTAGCAACAAGTGTAAGATATTTATTGTTATTTGTTAGTCACTGTGATGTTTGCTTACTGGTTTAATATGTTGCAATGTGTTAAGTTAAATAATAAAATTAATAATTAATATAAACTACTAAAAACTGGACAAAATCCATTTACACTTTTTGACTGTTTTTCTCATCCGTCACTCCATCTTGGGACGCGGCTCTTCAGGTGAACTAAAATCGACGGATAGCAACATAATGAAGAATAACAGGCCAACGATGAAAAAACTCTTTTAATAATTTTACCTGATTTCTATATTTGTTGGTGTGCTGAGTCCGAAAATAATAATAAAAAGTCGTATCATCCACCAATTTTTCACATTTTAATATTCAAAATGTAAAACGTTTATGTTTTACCATTTGAATAAAATCAGAATTTTATAAAGTTGGCAGTAAAATCAAATGTTATTAGGTTGGCAGTTCCGATAAATGTCACAGCTGTTTATTTTCTTCCAGTTAATATAACCTCGCATTGCAGTGTTTAACCTATGTGCTTTAATTCACACTCTAAGTATGGCTAATCGTGGTTGTAAAAACTCTCTCAACACTTTTTGTTATATATGTGGTGAGTTTGTAGTTAAAAACATCAAGGAAACATTACTGACTTTGTAAAAATGTATACTTTGCATATTTTGGTGCAGAAATCGGTAATCAAGAAAAATGTTTGGCTCCTCACAAAGTACTCGTATGTTATGTTTGTGTCGAGGATCTTAGGAAATGGTATAAGAAAGAAAAGAAAGCTTTTAGATTTGCAGTACCCATGGTATAGAGAGAGCAAGAAAATTATTCAAGTGATTGTTATTTTTGCAGCGTTGATCTTTCTGGATATAACTCCAAAAATAAGAAAGTAATTGTCTATCCTAACTTTACTTCAGCTAATGGGCCGGTAGGACATGGACCGGGACTTCCTATCCCTGAGCGCCTATTTATGACGTTTTACAGTCCAGTTCCGCATTTAATGAAAGTCGACTGGATGATGATGAGTTTTAATGTTTTCTAGAAAATTTAAAACCACAGTTGTTTATAAAAGCTGAGTTAAATGATTTAGTGAGAGATTTGGGTTTGACTAAGGAAAAAGCAGAATTGCTTGGTTCTAGGCTGAAAGAAAAACATTTTTTGGAATCTGGAACATCTATTTATTTTTTTATTTTTTTTACTTAATTTAATTATTTATAATTATATAATATAATTTTGAAATTTAATCGATGTCATATTTTGAGAAAACTGTGGGTGATACAAAAAAACTGATACCAGATACGGTTTCAGCACCCAAAAATATATAACACTTAGATGTATTGGGTTAAAAAGTTTTTTGCAAATATTTTTTTGTTGGCCTGTGTAATTTGAGCTTCTGGCTGATGCAAGCCTAGTTTCGAAGGCGTATCTATCTTCTTCCGAAGCTGTTCAAGGCTACAAACTGATAGAGAAATTATTCAGCAAGTTGCTCACAATTACCGCTTTTCAGCCCTTTATAGGTTTCTATCTGGGATATCTGAACTAACCTGCACAATTTCTTTATTGGTGTAGCCTTGAACAGGCCTCGACAGAGGGCAGGTATACCTTCAAATCTAGGGTTACATCAGCCAGAGGTGAAAATTATTTGTATTTTACTTATCGTAATTATTATTTTAAAAGGTGACTAGTATACAGCAGAAGAGATTTTACCAACGTCGAAAGAAAAATTTTTCTAAGTCTAGTAATAGTCTAGTTATTTGTGTAATTTATAAAACCAAAACGTTAGTTTTATCTTTTTACATAATTGTATTTTGTGCTTGGTAAGATTGCATCATTTCCTTATATTAAGATCATCATACATGTTAGCCAATAAAAGACAATATATTTCTTAGGGTAAGATTCAAAAATATTCACATGATAATTACCGTTTACTAAGTAAATTTAAGTGCTTTTTACACATACTAAAGACCAGAGTTACCTTTTTAGATAGCAGTTTGATTATACATATAATATCTCTTAATTCTTAAGCAATAACAGCATTCACATATATTTTTTTAAGCACTAGACTACATTACAGATTTCATTAATGTAGGGAAATAAATTGATATTCCATTTTATCTGAAATTCCCTTGTTTTATTGCCTAGTTTAGTGAGATACCAATTCTATTTAATTTAACAACGTTCATAGGACCTAGCGATTCCTCTTTTTGTGCTAAGCAAGCACAATTATCACATTCGGAGTAGGTGGTGTCCAAATAATAAAAGAAAGGTATATTTAGCGGCGTCTTTACAGCTGGAACGCCAACTCTACAATTTAGCTGCCGTTTCATTTTCTGTTGTCGAGAAATATTGGGACTTATGTTAAATTTTAACAAATTAGTTCCATGAGCAAGAGCTCGATAAAAATAATTAAAGCAAGAAAATTTTTCTATTAAAACACCTAAACATATTTTCGCATCGAATTTTCGTTTTCGGTTAGAGCTTGTATTTTTAGTAGTGTCTCATCAATATAAGCTTACTTATAGAAACTTATAGAAAAGTTAGGAATATTTTCAACTGTAAAACAATTGAGGAAACTTTTTTTTGTTTGTTCAACTACATATAGAATTTCCTGGTATCTTTTCACATACTTAATTTATTCATTACATAATCTATGATTATTGTGATCCAGTACTTAGTTAGGGTAACAATATATAGTATTGTAAGTTATAAGTGTCCAATATACGTCCTAAGTTGTTCCATATTTCTAATCATTCAAGATAAGACTGAAATTGAAAGCGAAACATTGATCTCAGGTTTTTTCAGTATCTTTCAATAATTTTTTCAGATTCGTCTTCTGATGAAGCTACTGAACTAAATATTCTTATGGCTTTCGAAAATTCGAAAACCATCTACTTAGCTTTCTAATTAGGTAAAAAATAATAATAATGATGATGCTGATAGTAAGGAATAAATGTTAATTACACAGCCCCACAAAAAAAAAAGTGGGGTATACTTTTGATGCGATATATCAGATCCATAGTATTTTTGCCCGCTGATCACGAATCTGACGTCAGAATATCGCCATCACATCTCAATTTTTTTCTAACCTCAAAAAATAGGTAAAAATTAGTAAAAATTAAGAAAAAATATACTCCTAAAAAATTGATTCAAGCTTTTTCATGAATCCAAAGATGTATTAATATGTATTCGGACACGCTAAGCTAATATTCATCGGTTGGATTGAGCCATACAGTTCTGTTTTCTTTCTAACCTCAATAAATCAGACAGATATAGTGCTTCTCGAATGCAAAAACGAATTCAAATTAAAATTCAACTGATCCTTGCCAAATTTGGTAGACGGGGATTTTTTGGGTCGCTGATCACGAATCTGAGGTTGGATTTGCAAAATTCAAGATGACAGATGTTTTCGCGCCATTTTAAACGCCGAGAAAATTCATCGGTCGATTTTTATTCTTCTACCTGCATCCAGGGCACCTGCACGTGGTGACGGTGGGCAACGGTGTTACTCCACTAGCCGGCAGAGTCCCTGGATAACGGCTTAGATGCCGTCATGGCAGGTAGAAGAAAGATAATTACGATGCAGGGACTCGGAAACCTAGTATCGGCGGTTGGTCAGGGTGGGAAAGCGGGCCCGCAGCCGTCGTCATCCAGCGACCGTAGCTCTTCATGTGTGGGCGACTTGGCTCATGTAGAGTATAATGCTACAAGAAAACGGTCTCACGGTACAAGGACTTTTCATAAGTGCGATAAAAAAACAGTGATTCATTTTGTTATATTTGCTGTCAACACGTATTGAGTAAAATGGGGTCACCGATAACGGATAAGATTAAAACCTTATATAAGGATTGTTTTAAAAACATTGAAATACAGCACCAGAATACAGATTGGGTTCCCCACATCATTTGCAGTTCTTGCAAAATAATGTTGTACATCAATAAGAAGGCGATTAAATATTCCAGACCAGCAATATGGAATAGACCATACAGTGAAAATGATTGCTACTTTTGTATGAATGTTGTATCTAGGCATAACCGAAAAAATAAAAGCACTATTACTTATAACGATGTTTCGACAGTAACAAGACCAACTAAACTAATTCCGCCTCCTGAACCACTTGATGCTGATGTTATGGAAACAAATGATTTCACCTTATCAGTTCATGCCGAAAACATTGAGACTGTCGAAAAAGATTCAAACACTGTTACTAATGAATGTTCTAGTGACAACCTATCATATACTAGTGACACAGATAAAGAATTTCTACCATACAACCGTAAACCAGAACCAGTACTCGTATCACAGTCAGAACTTAGTGATCTAGTCAGAGATTTAGGCTTATCCAAAGATGGTTCAGAGCATCTTGCTTCCTTTTTAAAGAAAATACATTTACTTAGGCCAGAAGCTACGATTTCTTATTATAGAAACAGATATGAAGAATTTCGAAAATATTTCACAATGGACGAGGAATTGTCACTTTCATATTGTACCGATGTAAAAGGTCTAATGGATGAATTTCAAAATAACTCATACGATCCTGAAGAATGGAGACTGTTCATTGATTCTTCTAAACGGAGCATTAAGGCAGTTTTGCTGCATAATACCAACGTTTACGCTCCCATTCCGATTGCTCATTCCACAGTTAGGAAGAGCAATATGAAAAAATGAAGCAGCTTTTGATAAAAATAAAATATGCTGATCATAACTGGAAAATTTGTGGAGATCTGAAAATTGTAACAATATTGCTTGGCCAACAGTCAGGGTTTACACTTTATCCCTGTTATAAATGTCTGTGGAATAGCAGAGACAGGGAACGTCATTATAAGAAAAAAATTTGGCCAACAAGAGAATCGTTCACTCCTGGTGAAAATAATGTATTGTTTCCACCATTGGTAGATCCAGGAAAAGTTCTTATTCCCCCCCCTTCACATTAAGCTTGGACTTATGATGCAATTCACGAGAGCATTAGATACAAATGGCCCATGTTTCAAATATTTGCATAAAAAATTTCCGAAATTTTCTGAAGCTAAAATTAAGGCAGGCGTATTTGACGGGCCACAAATAAGAAAATTGTTTCAAGATTCATTATTTGTTACTAAAATGAATAAAGTTGAAAAAGCTGCTTGGCTTAGTTTTAAAGAAGTCGCAACAAACTTTTTGGGAAATAATAAAACTCCTAAGTACAAAGAAATAGTCGAGAAAATGGTAAAAAATTTTCAAACATTAGGTTGCTTAATGAATCTAAAATTACATTTCCTGGACTCCCACATCGATGATTTCCCAGATAATCTTGGTGACTACAGTGAGGAGCAAGGGGAACGTTTTCACCAAGATCTGACAATCATAGAAAATCGGTATCAAGGACGATGGGATGACCATATGCTAGCGGACTATTGCTGGTCGCTAAAAAGAGAAACAAGTCCTCAAAAGCGTTTGGGCAGAAAGCCTTTGAATAGGTCATTCGCGGAAAAAAGAACAAGATACAGCTAAAAAAAGGAAAGTTAGGCGCGGGTCTAACCTTCGCAATTCTAGGGCTTAAGGGTCTACTATTTGAGAGTATATGGTTTAAAAGTCCTGGTTTTGAGTTTATTGGGTCTCATTTTTAAAGTTACAGGGTTATTGAGGTCTATTTTTTGAGGTTACAGGGTGTGTGGGAGTCTAAGGTTTCAGGGTTCAGGGTTTAAGAGTATCAGGTTTGAGGATTCCCCAACTGTATACCAAATTTGGTAGGAATCGGTTGGTTTTCAAAAATTTTGTCCGCCATCTTGGATCCGCCATTTTGAATTTTGCAAATCCGACCTCAGATTCATGATCAGCAACCCAAAAACCCCCGTGTACCAAATTTGGTAAGAATCGGTTGAATTTTAATTTGAATTCGTTTTTGCATTCGAGAAGCACTATATCTGTCTGATTTATTGAGGTTAGAAAGAAAACAGAACTGTATGGCTTAATCCAACCGATGAATATTAGCTTAGCGTGTCCGAATACATATTAATACATCTTTGGATTCATGAAAAAGCTTGAATCAATTTTTTAGGAGTATATTTTTCTTAAATTTTTACTAATTTTTACCTATTTTTTGAGGTTAGAAAAAAATTGAGATGTGATGGCGATATTCTGACGTCAGATTCGTGATCAGCGGGCAAAAATACTACGGATCTGATATATCGCATCAAAAGTATACCCCACTTTTTTTTTTGTGGGGCTGTGTTATTAATTTGGTTACTACACTTGTTAGACTTAAGTAAACCAAAAGTTACAAAAAATAATTTACTTGAAAACTTCTCAAAGCCGAAATACGGCATTTTTTGTCGAACATCTTAAATATTACATTGTACTTATAAACTTGTAGTTTTATGAAATAGGTTTCATATCGATTTACTTGACCAACTAAATAATAACTGACCCTAGCTAATTGCTAATCGTCTATTATTCAATATTACCTAACTTGAAAGTTAAATTTTTTTCAAAGGGTCAAAAGATACGGTTCTGTACAAATGAAAAAACTTTGAATGCATATTCAATACTCCACCCAACTGACCGGTCCAATGAGCTTACAACCATAATATATATTTTTTTTAAGGGTCCCACCTAATTCACTATTTTCTTATTCCACATAACCAGAAAATTCTTCCAATCCTTAGTTTTTTCATACTTATTAGGAAGGCAAATATGATAACAAAAAATTTATCACTTGTCAAATTTAATATATTAGAGAGTCAACTAGATTTTTTAAAATGACAAATTTTTGCTATGATATTTTCCTATTTTCTTGTGAATAGTAAGACAAAACGAAATTGCAGAGAAATTTTACAGACATAAAACACAGGTATTAACTCTGATGCAAGATCTGACACAAATCAGAATAGAACATAACCCGACACACAAACCATTGTATCATAGATCATTAATCTACTGCGAAGCTCCATAACTGCTTCGCGACGAGTGCAAATTGGAAGAATTTGGAGAAGCCAAATAAAAAATTTACGTACAGGGATTCGAGGACCAGCTGATAAAGTATCTAAAGCGCGCCTAAAGCGTGCTGAAAGCAGGCCACGGTATGCTGACCTAAAGCTGGTGAGCGTCGGGTAACTGTACGGAAGTAAAGTAAACAACTTAAAAATAGACCACAAAGCAAAAAGAGTAGGAACTGATTGAACATTCAGTCAATATAAACTAACTATTATGTAAATAATGTAATTCTTGTAAAAGTGCAAAAAGTTAATAAAAAGTTTTAATCAAAGTGCAATAGTGCAGTGAAAAATGCTAAATAAAAATCATAAACGTTTAAAATATGTAAATAAATTAGCTTACGATCTATAAATATGTACATACCAAGTTGTAAATAAACAAATGTAATTAGTATAAATAATGAAAAAATAATAATAGGTGTGAAAAAGAGTATGAAAGGGCAAGACATAAAAAAAAAGAATGAATGAGACTAGAATAGAAATGTGTAATATGAACGATGAATCATATGTTCCTGACTATATCGAGCTGGGTTTCTTAACAAATTATTTTTCCGAGTAGACAATAAACTAAATGCCCACATAAATAAACAAAGCATAACAAAAAAAAATCTCAGAAACCAAGCAAAAAATAAACTACCATTTAAGAATCTACTGAAAATAGCACTATTGTATAATCACGTACATAAAGTTCAAACACCAAGGCCGAACATCAGCCGCCACAAAGCTTCTCTGTGGATGAGAATGCTGTAAAGCATTCTGTATCCATAGAACTTGAACATATATGTAGAACCTATAATAATTTATCATTTTTGAATTCGATTTGAATTTTTTGTTATGCCAAATAGGAATGGTTAAAATTCCGCTCAATAGCTTGAATGTAATGTACACCGGTAACGACTTAAAATAAATATGAAGACTTAAAAATTGCTAAAAATGTTATTTAATGGTGTGCTTGTATCTAGAGGGTGTCATTTAAAAAAATCTTAGTTGGTTTTGTAAACCGTCAAATATGACAAGTTTAGTACTTAAAGAATTTTCTTGGTATGTAGAATAGGAAAATCATGAATTGGGTGAGATACTTAAAAAATGTGCAAGTACAACTACACTAGCCAAATACTGGAGCATACTCCAATAGTATAGAAGATAGACTGAGGAAATCAAATCTATAGAGAAGCATGAGAAGGATTATGTATACATTTCACCAAATAAAATCAAATTTCTCCAAGTTGTTGCGCTGCCTGTAAATATTATGAAAGTGGGATGTGCTATTGAAACAACAGTAAAAATAAATTTTCCAACCAAAAACGAGGCTACTCTTTTTGACTCTAATAGAAACCACTCCAATTTTGTTAATAATGACGACTAAAGTTGACTGAACAGTCAAAATAAAAAAAGATATTTTCATGAGCTATCTTAACTTTGCTTCTTTAGCAGTAAATTAGTAAAATCGCCTACGAAGACGCGTAATCCTGGGCGAAAGAAAATAATAAGTTCTTAATATCGGTGATAGCCCTGTAGCAAGGTATGCCCAAGGATGTTGCTTATCGCGTTCGCGCGTTTAGTAATTGTCTGCAATACAGTTATTTTAATTACAATATAAGAGCAGAAATTCTTAAGGGTTTCCTACGTGGTCATAAAATTTCTCTTTTGACAATTTCTACAAATTCGTGGCATAATTATCATTGCTTTGTGCTAATACAAATATGTAGCTATAGATATTGCTTATTTTTTGGATGTATTATTATTAATTGAGAGAGTTCATAAAGGCGATTATAATTATTATTAAATAATATATTTAAAATTATGATAAAACCGTAACGCCAGCCATTGTTAAACGCTGTAGAAGAAATATTATCAGTGGAACAATAGTAGCACGAAATACTTAAAACCCGCTTGTGTCTAAATAAGAAAAACTAAGGGAATCGCAAGGTTGGTTATAACGACCTTAATATATAGACCGTATATTTCTCTGCAAATAAAGACATAAAACAGTATAAAGCCAGCTTATGATAATAAGTCACCATAAAGCCTTAACAAAAACCAATAAGAGGGTCGATGAAAAGAGTGTAGAAAGCTGAAAAAATAACTCCTCAAAGAGGCGTGCGCCGATACTTAAGATTTAGGGCTGATAGAATAACTTGATACTAAGCGGATTTTTCACTTCTTTATAATACTGAAGGATATAAATATGATTAAAGTAGGTGAAATATTATACTAAACTATGCATTGTAGGAGAATTTTTTATGATAACTTGGATGTTTAATAAATATGGTAGTAAATAATAACTGATTGATTCACTAAAAATATTTAAATCTACAACAGGTCTGATTTGGCAATTAGAGTTTAAATAAATAAGACTAGTAATAAGTCAGCAGAGTCAAACTACTTGTACGAATGAATACCTTCTTCAAAAAAAAAGACTTTATAATTTCCACCCAGAAAAAGATAATATAAGATGTATCAGTCCTAAGTAAATGTATAGTTGGCAGCGACCACAGAATGGTCAGAGCAAAGATGTACATCAATCTTCAATCAGTTAGAACTAAGAAATTCGTAAATAAAAGAAAACCAGACACCAGAAAAAACAGATGAAACACAAGATATAAATAAACTTAATGAGCATATTTCGTCAGCGATAACAGAAGCAGTCCTAAAGGCAGCCCCCAGAAGACCCAACAAAAACACAAACATAAGCCAAGCAACAGGGAAACTCATAAAGGAACGAAGAAGTTTCAACATAGAAAATGATCTGAATAAGATAGAATTCGCGGAACTGAATAAACTGATTAAAAAAGAAATAAGAAAACACATAAGAAAGTTCAAAATATTGGAGATGTCGGAAGAAAATAAAAATCCTAGAACCCTGAAGAAAAGAAAGAATAGGCCAAACAGAAATCGTAAAAATTAAAAACAAAGAGAACGAAACACTAACAAGGAGAGATAGCATAAAAAACGAAATCGAAAGATATTATACTGAACTTTACAAATTAAAAATGGGCCCAGATGAGAGATAACGCAGTCTCAAAAAGGAAAATTTTAAATGTCGGTTTGGAGGAAATACCGGATACAACAGATGAAATTAAGAATGCCCTTAGAAAGATGAAGAGGAACAGATCCCCAGGGCCAGATAATATTATTGTCAAGATTTTGAAAGAGGGGGGAGAGAACCTATACAGGCAAATTGAAAAAATATTTAATAAGTGCTTGAAAATCCAAGAAATACCCAAATCATGGCAAACAGCGGAAGTCATAATCATGCATAAGAAGGGAGATATTGCCTACCTGAATAACTATAGACCAATAAGCCTACTATCGCAATTCTATAAGTTATTCATAAGGATAATAACCAATAGACTGACGACCAAATCTGAAACCAATCAACCAATAGAGCAAGCAGGATTCAGATCGGGATACAACATATGCAACCACCTCCAAACAATGCAGAACTTATTAGAAAAAAGTAAAGAATACAACCTTCATCTATATATAGCATTTATAGATTACGAGAAGGCCTTCGATTCCGTTGAAAGCTGGGCAATACTTAACTCGTTAGTTAATTGCGGAATAGACAGTAGATACAATTAAATAATAAAGAACATCTACAGTAGTGTAACAATGTACATAAAAACAGACCCAACTACAACCACATATAACATACCCATACGTAGAAGAGTAAGGGATGTGATCACCCCAAAGTTACTCATTAGCGTGTTAGAAGATGTCTTTCGCCAAATGGTCTGGTCGGATAAAGGTATAAATATCGATAGAGTGAACTTAAGTCACTTGAGGTTTGCCGATGACATTGTGATACCTAGTATAGACTACCGATCAACCTGGTCAACGAATTTAACAACTGTTCAAAGGAAGTTGGATTGAAAATGAATAAGACGAAGATTAAAGTATTGACAAACGCAAGTAAAAATATGAATATTACCCTAGAAGATACACCACTGGAAATTGTTGACAAATATACTTACTTAGGCCAACAAATCGTAATGGGTTTGGCTACATTTGGAAAGCTTAGTTACATCTTAAAAGACAAAGAAGTTCCAAATCATTTGAAGGCAAAAGTTTACGACCAATGCTTCATCCCGGCAATTACGTATGGCTGTGAAACCTGGAGACTTACAAAAAAGAACGCTCAGAGATTAGAAAAAGCGCAAAGAGCACATAAAAGGCAAATGCTTAGAATAAGACTAACAGACAAAAAACGAAACACTTGGATACGCCAACAAACAAAAGTCAAGGACATTATAGAAAGAATTGCACAACTAAAATGGCAATGGGCTGGTCATTTAGCATGAAGACAGGATAATAGATGGGCCAAAACTACATTCCAGTAGAGACTGAGAAGTTACAAAAGAGGAAAGGGAAGACCAAGTATACGGTGGAGAGATGTCATACAAGATGTTGTAGGAGCACAGTGGATGACTTTAGCTATTGACAAAGAAAGAGGGGAAAATTTTGGGGAAGGCCTACGTCCAACAGTGGATGAAGAAGGGCTCATAGTCATAATAAATCTGCAGGGCCTGGAGGTGTGGTGCGATTAAGTACGGGTCTAATAAATTACATCGAATGCTGAAAAACATGTTCCACAGAGCGATAAATGGAGAAAAAATACCAGAGGAATGGTCAAAAGCTTATATAGTATCTATATTTAAAAAGGGAGACCGCAGAAAATGCACAAACTATAGAGGCCTAAGTATAATATCGAGTATGGGACGTTTGTATGGAAAAATTATTAAAAATATTATGGAGAAAAATATAAATTTCGCAGACGACTCAAGTAATTATAGTGCAAGATGAGAAAGACCTCAGTTATATGGTAAGAAAACTGAAAGAAGAATACATTAAAGCATGATTAGCAATAAATTTTGATAAAACGGAATATCTAACAACAAAGGAGGGAAAGGTGGAGAATCTAGAAGTCGATAACGAAACAATAATCAAAGGAACCGGTAGATTTAAATATTTAGGAACCATCATTTCAAAAAACGCAACATCAGAAGAAGAAGATTAAATCTAGATTAGGACAAACGCGGACATGCATAAGACAATTAAATTCGATCCTGTGTAATAAGTTAGCTAAAGGTATGAATCTCAGAAGTAGTAAACTAGAAAATTTGTTGATAGTTATGGCTAAATCTATCAAAATAAAAACTCCTTATTCCCTGTTTGAGGGTTCTACTGCTCGTTTTTATTTTCTTCTAAAAGTTTTAAATTCTATTCTATAAGCAAGCACAGGTCTAAGCTCTAGACTTTTTTAGTAATTGTAGCTGTAAAAATTTTGCTTCTAAAAGAAAATAATACTGCTGCCGGTTCTCAGAATCAATAAAGTAAGAACACAGGAGAAAGAAAAATTCTCTCAGCGTACGTGAAAATTAAGCATGCAATCTTCTAATTCGCACTCATTAAATTCATTTTAAAAAACTTTCACAACACAAGCAATCTCTTTTAATGACATTGCTTTAAATACCATACCGTTTAAAATTTTGTTTAAACCCTAATAAAGTACGTCATTTCAAGATTTGCTTCTTTCTATATATTTTAATAAGTTACTCTCCTAATTGTTAAAGCTTTTCAGCAACAGACAATCTTCAAACTGGGTAAATCTAGCTCTAAAAGATAAGTCACCAAGAAAACCTTTCAAAAATCAACAGCCAGAGGGTCTCGGCCTTAAAGTATGGAAAGTTAAAAACAATAATTTCTCGAGAAATCGTGCCTGGGAAAACAGAGTTGTTCTGCTTAATTTCAGTAAAATAATATTTATTATTCATATTATTATATACTTCTCTTTCTTAAAGTGTTTTTAAAGACCTCTATAGTTTATCTGCAAAAAAACACATATTAAAAAGATATGAAAATTAACTAGTTTTTATCCCAAGATATTTAAAGCCTGAAAGTGATTTAAATATAACATAATGTAAATTCTGTATACATTAGGAAGCAGATTTAGTGTACTTTGTCAAATAAAACACCAAAGTCAGTTAATCTTAAAGTTGATCAGAAATGCAAAGAAGCTGTTGCTTGTAAACATCTTGCCTACCGATAATGGCGTGAAAATCCTAACGCCATAAATCGTAACATCTTTGTTCGTGCCTGGAACAGATGTAAAGAAATTATAGACGAAACCAAAGAGGTACACAATTAACACAATTTTCGTTTGTCCCAACAATTCCAGGTCCTTTTGGGCATCGCTAGGCAAGCCAAAATTTCACCATATCCACAACACCACCACTCACACGGCCAGATAATACTATTGCAACAAGACCTGTTGAGAAAGCGAACTTGTTGGCTGAACTCTTTGCTTCACATTCTACGGTCGATTTCCAAGGAAAAACACCACCTACTATTCCCATAGTGCAGTCAAGGATGCCTGATATTGTCTTCAGACAGCGTATCACAAAATATATTTTAGTGAAGCTACACACCAAACAAGCTTCTGGCGCTGACAGAATACCTGCCATAGTACTCAAAAATTGTGTGAGGAAACTAACACCAGATTTCTGTAGACTTTTCAACCTATCCTACAAAAAGGAAATATTTCTTTCCTGCTGGAAATGTGCCACAGTTTAGCCGATACCTAAAAAAGGCAAAAAGATCAAATAACTACCGACCAGTCGCACTGCTTTCAATAATATCGAAAGTCATGGAAAAGGCTATCAATCAGCATCTTCTAAAATATCTTGAAGGATTCAACATTATTAGCGACTGTCAATATGGCTTCCGTAAACATAGATCAACAGGAGATCTTCTAACTTATGTAACAGATGTTTGGAACAACGCAATTGAACACTGGAGAATCTCGAGCGGTTGCTCTTGATATATCTAAGACATTCGACCGTGTTTAGCACAATGGATTGTTGGTTAAGCTACACTCTTCCGGTATATCTGAAAAGTGCTGTTTGTGGCTCTCATGTTTCCTCAGAGAGCGTTCTTTACGAGTGGCTGTCGACGGATTTCTTTCTAACACCTTCACTATCAATGCCGGTGTGCTCCAAGGCTCCATACTGTCTCTTTCTCTTTTTCACACATAAACGATCTGCTAGAAAAGACCAGAAATCCAATCTACAGCTTTGCAGATGACAGTACGCTTATCTCTTCATTCACTTTGAAGGCTCAGACAGCGGCTACTCAGATGAATAACCGCAGACAGCAGGAAGTCGTTCAACTTAACAAAGATCTGGAAGAAATTCTATCTTGGGGTGACAATAACCAAGTGGAATTTAACTCTACAAAAACGGGGACGGCAGTTTTTTCTAAAAAAGTTAACGTTGCTGAACCGGACACAGTTATGTAGGGGCACTCCACTCCTCTAGCATCATCACTCAATTTGTTGGAGGTTAATTTGGGAGCAAATATATTTTGGCATGAAGATGTTGCAAGCATAGCAAAGAGAGCTTCTCGAAAACTGGGAATATTATTTCGATTCAGAAAGCTTTACACTCCACAACTGTTAATTCCGTACAAAGCTCAAATTCGACCAACTATGGAATAGTACACCCATGTTTGGGGCTCTGCTCCCCAACATACACTGCACTTGTTGGATTATATTCAGAGAAGAGCTGTTCACCTGAATGGGGACCCAGAACTGGCCGGTTTCCTTGATTCGTTGTAACGTCGAAGAACAGTTGGCGACTTGAGTCTATTCTACAAGTGTTTCCATAGAAAGTTTTCGATGGATTTAGCCGCTTAACTCCTTCCAGAGCGGTGCATTCTAGAAATACACGTCGCGCTAATACTTCACATCCGTATGAGGTTCAGCTTGTTACTCCTCGTACACCTCTTTTCAAGCAGTCTTTTGTATGGAGAACCTCATCCCTTTGGAATCGTTTGCCCAGGACTGGTTTTCTACCGAGTACAAATTACAGCGATTCAAGACCAACGTGAATCGCTTTTTCCGCACACGTGTCGCTCCTGTAGCGCTTTAGGGATTTCCCTGCAGAACGTGTGCTAGAGAAATAAAAAAATTCTTAGAATAGGTAAGACAACAGTACAAATAAAAGCAAATAGTAAACTACAATAATATATAATTAATTAGCAGACCAAGTGTTCGATTTGAAAATTGGGGAGTTAAATGAATGGATAATAGGATAGTTGTTGCTGTCCTTTTCGTTCGAGAAATAGGCAAGTCGTCACCACCAATTGGAGGCCATTTAACTTAAAAACACTCTGTGCAAGATTTAGTATTCGTGTGACAATTTCAGATCTTGTCCCGGGCACTTTTTACGCGGTAATCTTGGTCGCTTCTACTTTAATTTACTATACCACAGGTCCAATAAAATAGAATAATAAAAGTCGGTCATTGTTTTATCCCTTTCCAAATAGTCAATCATGCTGATACCCTGTGAGTCCCAAGAAACAGTTGTCATCACTTTTCTGTTTTCGCTTTTTCGGTTCACTTTTACCTCACCAACTCACTGTTTTAACTGCTGTTTTGTCTCCTGGATCTAATAGTGGATCCATGGCTCGTTTATAGTTACAAAACGATGGCCGAAGTCCTTTGGAGGGCGTGCATTTTTGGTCTGGAGTCAACAAAGGCGCCTACAGTTTCTTCATTTTTGGAATTTCGTGCAAGTGATTATGTATCCATTCATATGAGATTCTTACTATCTTAGCAATCTCACAAACCTTAATCTGATGATCTTACAAATTTAATCGACCATTTCTTCAGAAGAAACCTCAATCGAGAGTCCTGAACGTGCTGCATCTGCAATGCCCGTACGGTCAGGTTTAAATTCATTTATTCAGTAATGAAGGATCTTGAGTGCCGGTGGAGAGACCCCATGAGCTTCCTTCAGTTTACTTTCTACCTGGGCCACAGCACGACACTCGACCTTATCCATTTCTACAGAGTTTACAGTAAATGCCAACAAACAACTATACGTAGCAGACGAAGTGTTCCAATTAAATGGGAGTTAAATGAATGGACAACAGGACAGTTCAAAATTTGAGAGTGGGCTTTCCGCTCGAGAAGTGGGCACCACCAACTGGATGTCAATTAACTTAAAAACACTCTGTGCGAGATATGGTACTCTTGTGAGAATTTCAGATCTTGTCACAAACACTTTTAAATTTCTAAAAAGAATAGCAAGCCTGAAAAGCAGGTATTCCTCTCAGAACACATGGGCGAAAATGCGTAACTTAGACCAGACGTGAAATTTATTTTTATCACACCTGTAAAAATATCAAATTTAGAGACATAATTTGACGATGAGCTTCTAGTATTTCATACTGAAATATATTCCTCTTTAAATATATATAGTATAGTAGATTTTATACTATAATATTCTACCATTTTGAATATTGCCTTTTCTCGTTCATCTTTGGTAGTGAATCTTCAATGATAATCTTCCATTAGTTTAACACTTGTTCTGCTGCATCTTTGTAGATTCAATCTTCACGAACAGATAACACTACTTGATTATCTGCAAATTTAACCTCATGGTGATGTTGATCCTCTCGAAGTTTTATATTGTCTGTTACATCTACTGACACAATAAATATGTATCGAATGTTACTGCTGCTTATATTGATTATGTGATATTCTAAATGTCTCCTGCACACCTTTAAACTCATAGTTAAGAAAATGACGGTAATTAGAACACTTGGGAATAAAAAAAATTAATAATAAAGTTTTTTCATCGTTGCCCTGGCTAAATAAAGAGTGTGAATTAATGTTGAGGGATTTCTAAGATGGTAACTTGTATTATATCGCCTCGGGGCATACTGTTGCTATATTCATAATAAAGCACCATCATTAGACTTTAATTTTTAGTGTACGTTATTTTGCCGAAGTGTAAACATTTTTTTGAGCATTGAATATGTCGAGTTACGTAACAACAAAACACCATTTGCGGGAAGCCTTACTTTTCTTATTTAATTCAAAGAAAAGAGCTACTGAAAGTTATCGATTGTTGTCGGAAAAACTATGGTGATTATATTCCATCGATAAAAACATGTGAGTACTGGCGACGCTTTGAAAGTGGGGATTTCGAGACAGAAGACAGAGAACGTCCAGGCCAGTCGAAAATGTTTAAAGATGAAGAATTAGAGGCATTATTCGATGAAGGTACGTGCCAAATGAAAGAAGAACTTGAAGAATCATTAGGAGTTAAGCGCATAACCATTTCTAAGCACTTACATGTACTGGGAATGATTCAAGGGAATTGGGTGCTGTACGAACTGAAACGGAGAGACGTTGAAAGGCGATTTTTCACCTGTGAACAACTGCTTCAACGGTATAATCGGAGAGGTTTCTTGCATCGTATCGTAACTGGTCATGAAGAATGGATACTCTAGGATAATCCAAAGCGCAAAAAATCATGGATGAAGTCCGGTGAAGCATCACCATCTGCTGTGAATTATGAGCTGTTCCAACTCAATGAAGCTGGGGAAAGTTACCGACAACAGCGTTGACGGAAAAAAAAAAAAAAAAAAACGACCGCAATATGCCAAAAGACACGACAAAGTGATTTTTCAAAATGACAACGCTCGGCCATATATGGCAAAACTCGTCAAGGAAATGCCAGATGCCTTGGATGCGACGTCTTACCTCACTCACCGTACTCATCAGACATTGCTCCTTCTGATTATCACTTGTTTCGATCGATGACGCACGGCCTGTCTGAACAGCACCTCCATTCTCATGAGGATACCAAAAAATGGGTCGATTCATGGATAGCCTCAAAAGATGAGTCGTTCTTTCAACGTGGTATTCATATGCTGCCACAAAAATGGAAGAAAGTGGTGGCTAGCGATGGACAATATTTTGAATAACTAATGTATAACTATTTTTTTATAATACATATTTTTACCAAAAAATCCCTTAAAAAAGCACACACCCAATAATAAGTGAGAAATATACTAGTTTGATGATTAAGTTTGTGTGTTAGTGTTATTTCATTTCTTGATATTTTGATTTTGATAGATGTAACGCACTTATAGAATTAATGCATGCTGCCTTTGTTTAATTAATTTTATGAAAAAATAATTAATAATACGTTTTCTTTGAAATAGAATAAAGCTATAATTACTTACTACTATCAAAATATTTTGGTCGCTTTCGAGTCATCACTCACCTAAAAACAAAAACAAGAAATTAGAAACAAATAATAATATATATATATAACTTAGTATTATTATTATTATGTCCATCAGTAGAACTGGGTTTCGTACCCCAGTACCCAGGTTCTATCTCAAATGTAATTTTATAGATGATTTTCACTTCATTTGCCGAAATTAATTACATACACACTTATTTCTGATATAAAAAAATTATCATACATCATATAAAAAACCGGTCAAGTCCAAGTTGATCTTGCGTTGCGTTGCGTTCCGTACGTTGATGGCTTCTGAAATAAAAAAGTTTGTTACGGAGGTATAAAATGATCAGTGAGATCATAAAATACACCCTAAATGAGTTTTCAACAAAGTTTGTTTCCGATCTTTATTAAAAACTGATGACCTTGAATTTTCGTACAATTTACATCCCATGGAGAATATTCCAGAATTTTTTCAAAATTTTTGGATCAGTACTTTTCAAGATAGAGGGGGGAGACAGCGATTTTTCCCGATTTTTGCAAAAAAATACAGAGAAAAGGGTGTGAATGTAAGACATTATATATATATTTTTCAACTCGTGTGTTTACAAGCTTTGTTTCCGATCTTGACTGAAAACTGATGACCTTAAAATGTTTGTTTTTTTTATATACCAGATAAATTATTAAAGTTAATACACTCGCGATAATTTTCGTTCAATCTAGACCCCGTCGAAAATATTCTAGAATTTTTTCAAAATTTTTGGATCAGTACTTTTCGAGATAGAGGGAGTGACAGCGATTTTTCGCGATTTTCTCAAAATAATACAACGAAAAGTGTGCGCATGTAAGATATTATATATATTTTTGAACTCGTGCTTTTACATGCTTTCATTTGACACCCCACTCGATGACCTAGTAAAAAATTTTTTTTTCACTTCCGATTTCAGCCCCCAAAACTAACCCCTTAAGTTAAAACTTTCTCTGATGGGGCCATCAATTTCTATATTAGTACCAAATTTCACCTTTCTACGCCAAAGAGTTTCGGAGAAAATCGGGTGTGACAGACGGACAAACAGACACCGAAGTGACCTTATAAGTGTTCCGTATGGAACACTAAAAATTATTTCAAATTCTTCACGGAATTCTAGAATATTTCATTTGATTTTATTACAGAACAGTGGATTTTTACTTTTCAATTCAATTACCAGCCTAAAAAAGATACTTAATTAAAAATTTTTCCAAAATGATTGAAAAGACAATTTCTACAAAATTTTAGGTAATCTAATTTCAAAATTGGGTGAGAGCACTATTGCTACAAAGCCTTTGTCTCTTTCTGGAACAAAATTGATAGGGGCTATTTTCACGAAGTTACGAGAAATTTTATTTTTAAATTATATCAAATAATCAAATTCTTAGAAAGTACCAGTCAATTTTATTAATAAATAAGATAAAATAAACATTATCTAAAGCTCTAAATTAACTTATTCAAAAAAAAAACTGTTTGACGTTAGCTATGTTTATTAATTAATTCAAGAGTTTCAAAGTTCCAGAATATTTTGTTCGCAAATTAGAAGCAAACATAATTTTTACAAAGTTCTAGAGCATTCGGTATGAAAATTAACAGAAATATAATAATTTCTATACAGATAGCACTCTATCTGTGCCCAACTTTTTTTTTTTTAAATGTGGAATTATTAGTACAATAACACTACTCAGTATATATCACCACTGCTCCAAATACTTTATTTTTGCGCTCGACGCGCGCTTCGCTAACCATGTCAGCTTCACTAGGAGCAATGATTGACTCACGAAGCTAATATGTTATGGTTATCGAAACCCGAGCCAAATGCAAAAATAAAGTGTTTGGCGTAGGGGTGATGCATAGTGAGTATTTTCAAAAAAATGTTGAAAAAGAACATTTGATCTCGATTTGAAAATATGCGCATCGTGATTACTTCCATTAAAACTATATGAAATACCCAGAGCGAACCAGGTTAACCTGAGTATCCGAGCCGAAATTGATTTGGGCATGGATATTTTCGTTTTTAGACTGATCGTCCAGAGGAACTGTTTCCTTATTTAATAGATTTTTATTTATTTGACGATGTATGTGCAAGCGTATATACATAATCTCTTGGCTCATACGCTGGCCAATAAAGATATAATATAATTTTTGTATAGCGTAAAATACGTTAAGGCTGTAGCAAATGTTTTAGTGCCATCCTGATTAACACTATTTTGAAAATCAACATAGTGTTGTTTTTCTTTGCTAAGAAGTTTTAGAGCGATTTTATTTTTATTATTGTATTTGTGACCATTTATTCTACTTTTAGAGGTTTACTGGTGTATACGGTAGGTAAATGCGTATTAAAATTCTAAAATTCGAAAACAGTATAAAAAAAAGAACTAGAAAATCTCGAGGTGATAGATAGTAAGATGTATTGCACTATTCTAAATAGCAATTTATACTTCTTTGAATCTAAGCAAAGGAACAAAACAATATTTTGTAGATTTGACCTTCTGAATCTCTTAAAGTTTGAGAACAAACCTGTACAATAAATTTAAAAAAAATTAAATCAATAAACCTTCGCTTGTTCTTTCTTAAGAATCCAAAATGCCAAGAGTTGTGCACGATCCTCTTCAGCCGTGTGCCATAAAATGTATATTCTATTCTAAATTTGTTTAAAGTAAAAAATATTTGTAATAATACTGGATTAATTAATTTGAACTTATTTAACGTTAAATATACTACTACTTTCTCCTGACGAAGGCAACGTATTGCCGAAATGTAAATAAACTTTGATCATATAAATATATTTTGTTACCTACGGACTACAATCACCTATATATATGTATGTATATATATATATATATATATATATATATATATATATATATATATATATATATATATATATATATATTTATATATGTATATAAACTTGATTGGTTTTTCTTGCGTAATTAGGATCTTTTGGAAAATACAAATTAGTTTATTTGACGTTTCGACTTATTTTTTTTAGGCATTTTCAAAAATTCTTTATTTATTAATATTCATTGAGTATATACCCTGAAAGCCAACTATTTGTGTATTTTCCAAAAGAACCTAAGTACCCAAGAAAAACCAATCAAGTTTATGTAAACAAAAGGTTCAACAGAAAAATTATTATATATATATATATATATATATATATATATATATATATATATATATATATATATATAATTTTGTAACCATAAATCAACTGTGTTAAAACCCTTGCAGGTAAACCGGAAACACACAAAAAATGTATTAAATATGTAAAGCCCTTCTTACTACATATGTTTTGAAATATTTATATTTCAAAGCAAAAACAACCTTGCTAATGTTCAAAAAAATATTTCCCCATACATGGAAAGGATTTCTGGGCAATCCAGGGCATTAATTATTGAATTCATATATTAAATTTACATAATATCAAGGTAAAACATAGAATAAAGCTTGCTAACTTTATTTCATTTTATTTATTTATCATTGTTAATTATTAATTATTAGTGAAAAAGGGTAATATGGGTCAGTTAAGTAAAAATAGAATATTTAGTATATTTCTTGGAGTATTTAACAGAAATGTTCAAAACGCCGAATTTTAGTAAGAGTATCAGTTGATTCCTGACTTTCATCGAAATCACGTAAAATCCAAAATGAGTCACCTGTTTGTGCGTCGGTTCGAGGCAGTCTTTCTTTGTTCCCATCCAAAGGGCCTAAAACGACACATTCCGGTGTCGTTTGTGAAGAAGTTGGTAAATCATTTTAACGAGACGAAAAATGTCGACGACTTGCCAAAAACGTGGCTCTGTAAGCAAAGTCACTCCGAAAGTCATAAAACGATTTGTGTTTTGGTTTTCATGGGACCTGAAATTGATGCCGCATTAAGGAGCGGCAAAATTAAGAAAAATCGGGTTTGAATGTGTCCCATGAGACGTTTCGACATGTGTTCATGATATCAGATTCCGCAGTACGTTGAAGAAACTTTTGCTGTGCGAAAGTCACGTCAAAAAGCGGCTTGTTTGAGCCCACGATAAGATACTAGAGTGGCCTTCACATCGCCGGACGCCAACTCTATTGAAAACGTTTGGACCTTTGTAAAGAGAAAGCTCATAGGAAAAACAGGACTTAACTCTGTCGAAAAAACAGAGTATGCAAAAAAAACTCGTCGACAATATGTCTCGAAGATGCCAGGCGATTATTGATGCAGGAGGCGATTGGACAACTTACTAAGTTAAAATGTGTGCCATTGTTAGAACACCAAAGAATACATTGATGCCAAAAAATGTTCTCGAAACACATTTTTCAAGAATACGAGCTGTCACGTTCTTACTTGACTGACTGTGGTTAATTAGATAATGCGGTATTAACTATTTTAAAAAACATGATTAGTGAAAAAACTATCATAAATAAGTATTCGTGATGTGAAGAAGATGATGCTTATCTGTAGTATATCAATTCAAGTATTATTAAAATTTAACTTACGAGGGTGGATTGAAAAGAACAAAGTAAATAACTTTTCTTTGCAAAAACAAAAATTGAGTTGTCAACAAAATCCCCACTGAATTCAATACATTTGATCCATAGGGATTCTATTTTTTATTCCCGTGAATAAAAAATTTGTTTTGAATTGTGCATAAGACTCGGTTACATCACCGAAATCTCCTTATTCGACGAAAATTCCCTTCCCCCAATCTTTTGGTTGAAGATAAAAAAAAAAGTTAATTTGGGCCGAATCTAGGGAATAGGATGGGTGGGGAACTATTTTGAAATCTAAGCTCGTGCACTCTTGCACTAGCACACGTGCAATAGCAAAGGCCGATATGTAAGAAAGCGCATTGTCTTAGTAAAGGAGCATTGCGCTTCTGCTAACCTTGGTCGCAGGTATTAGTCTGTTTTAAAAACTGCTCATTTTTTCGGTCTCCGGGTGTTTTAACTGCTATGGTGGATACACGTTTCGTCTACAGTCACAAAACGACGCTCGCAGTCCTTTTGATTGCATTGCGCTACAAACTTGTCCAAACAAGATTTTAAAATGTTCTTCCACGTCCGTTTTTGGTCTGGAGTCAACAAACGCAGCACTATTTCTTCAGAAAAAATTTCAATCGGGCGTCATGAACTTGCTGCATCTGCTGTGCTGATTACGGTCAGGTTTAAATTTATTTATCCAGTAATAAAGAGTCTTGAGTGCTGGTGTAGCTTCGTTCAATTCATATTCTACCTAGGTCGGAGTTCACTTTGTGTCGCAACGTCAGATCGTTTGATATTAATTTTTTTTCCAAAAACTGCTCTTTGGATTCTTATTGAATTGATAGTAGTAATAGTAGTAATTATTTAGTTTCCGTTATCTCAAGACAGAATTTCTTC
>CM032446.1:53394557-53447057 GCA_019049505.1 Pachyrhynchus sulphureomaculatus
GACGAGTATGCAACCAAGCCATGGGCCTCTAAGCCTCTCGAGCTATATAATAATATAAACATAACGAATAAGCAGTGACGATAAAGGTAAATCAAGTCCATGCGAGCGGAGCCGCGGGCACGGCTAGTTAAAAAATAAAAAAAAGGAGGCAATTAGTTACATTTGTTCATTCCTGTACAAAACTAGTATTGTGAAAAAAATTAAATTTCATCATAAATAATTTAAAACGATGACTTTGTACGATTTTCCGTGTGACTTAACGTAACACCAATGCCGACTCCATCTGGTCATTGGGAAAAAAGCATCAGTAAGTGGTACTATTTACAGCTGGTTTGCTAGATTCAAGCGTGAACGAAGGAATTTCATTGATACATTTTCTGTAGGCGATTTATTAACTCATGTTGTCTTATCAAACATCGATACTGTAAGAGAAATGATACAGATGGTCCCGCAGGTGACATACCGTGAGATTCAGGTGTCAATAGGCAGTCGCATGAAATAAATACATGAGATATTGCATGAACATTTCGGATGGAGATCTATAATTTTAAGAAATGAATTTTACTACCATCTGCCGAACTTACATTGGATTGCAGAATGGCAGAATCCCTCGGGAGGGTGTTTACATGCATTAATTCATTAGAGTGTAAAATGAAACTAAGCTACTTGTAATAACGACTATAAAAATACTATACAATGCTCAACTAGAACAAGTTAACTTCATAGAAAATATTGTTAATTTCTTAGAAAATAATAATAATAATCTTTATTGTCTAACAGATAAATACATCCATTAACAAGACAATGTGACTAAAGCTAAGTTAAATATAAACGAGTCTGTTCGGACAAACACATTACAATATTAAGTTTCAGCTCTAACAATATACGCTACAATATTAGTTAATAATATTCCCAAGACAACGATCCCGTGCAACCTTCAAAAACCGAGAATATGTTAGATTGGTAATATCAATGCCGTTGCAATTCACATTAAAAATCTTCATAGCCCGAAAAAGGGGGTCTTTTAAACTGAAAATTTGAAGCATGGAACGGCAAGTTGAACACGGGATAATGTCTTAACGCACGAGATGGTACGTTAAAGTTTAGTTTTGACAATAAGTAGGGACAGTCGATAGCCGAGTTGCAAATCTTAAACAAAAACAAAACCAGCATAAAATTTCGACGATCCGCCAATGACGATATCTGAAATCTGCGAAGGAGAGTTTCCTGTGGCGAGCCTCGTGGTGGGAAAAACACCCTCCATTTTATATACGAGAAATTTTAAAAATTTTTATTGTACGCCTTCTATTTGGGAAGTGTACTTTGAGTGTATAGGATGCCACACTACTGCTGCATATTCTAATTTTGATCAAACATATACAAAGTACAGAGATTTAATTGTATCAATGTTTGAGAAATCACGAGAGTTTCTAAATATGAATCCCAGCGTTTGCATTGCGCTCTTGTAAACCTGATTTATGTGTTCCGAAAATGATAGGCGCTCGTCAAAAACTACGCCAAGGTCCCTGATGGATTTTAAATCCTTCAATATCTCAAGATTTATTTAATAGTCAGAATGAGTTAGGGTCTTTTTATTAGCGTACGTCATTTTGTAGCACTTTTCGACATTTAGAGGTAAGTTGTTAGCTGTGCACCAGTTGCTAACTAGTCGTATATCATCTTGCAGTGCAATGCAATCAGAAACGCAATGTATTTGTCTGAAAATCTTTAAATCATCCGCAAAAAATAGAACATTGCTAGAAACATTTATGCCTATATCGTTAATAAACAGAGAGAATATCAGTGGAGCCAATATACTGCCCTGAGGAGCTCCACTTGTAGCTTTGAATCTGAAGGAGTGATTACCACGAATGTCGACATATTGATACCTGTCACTCAAATAGGAGGCAAACAGTCGAATAAGATTGTCATCGAAACCAAGCCACCTCAATTTAAGAAGGAAGACAGAATGATCCACTCGATCGAACGCCTTTGAAAAATCCATATAAATAGCATCAACCTGACCACGAGCATCTAAGATCTGACTTACAAAATGAGTGAAACTGGCCAGATTCGTGATCGTACTGCGACTTTTTATAGAAGCCATGCTGAGATTCAGATACAGAATGTTTTACTTGATTAAACACATCTTCGTGAATCAGCCCCTCTAATGCTTTCGCAAATGGCGATAGCATCGATATGGGCCTATAATTAGAGATGTTATTTCCATTGCCTTTTTTGAAGAGAGGAATTATTCTAGCTTCCTTCCATACCTGAGGAAATGAATGTATTGTGAGTGCCATGTTATCAATGAAGCTCAATGGCTTCGAGAACGCGGATGCACAGTCTTTGACGATGAAACTGGGAATATTATCAGGACCCATGGACATTTTGTTTTTAGATTTTTTCAAGAACCTACTGACTGCTTCCTCTGATACACAATTAAGAGTTACATGAGAGCTTATATTAAAATTATTGTTTGGTGGGGGTTGGAGAGCATTACTCGGTGCAGAGTTGTTATAGACCGAAGAAAAAAAATTCGCAAAGAGGTTAGCAATTTCAATAGGATCTGAATAATCTTTTCCCCCCTCAGTAAACAGGGTCGGAAAAGAGCTTGAAGACATTTTCGAGCTAACGAAGGCCCATAATGTACTGGGATCGCCCTGCACAGAGTTTTCAACCTTGGACAGATAGTTCTTGTATGCTATGTTTATTCTCCTTTTTATATCCAACCTCAAGTCATGATATTGGTTGCGCCGTAACTCTGTATCAGGTATTTATACTTTTCTAAAAATTCTATGCTTGCGCTTAATTGATTTAATAATATCCGTTGTAAACCATACTGGAAAGTTTCTTTTATGAATTACCGACGTGGGCACATACAAACCAAATACACTCGCAACTGTTTCATAGAAAAATTTACAGGCCTCGTCAACATTTCTGGCGCCATAAGTATTAGACCAGTCGGCATTCAGCAACCCGCTGTACAACTGTGGAAAATCTGCTCTTCGAAAATTATACCGCGTATGACCTGTGCCGATGGGAAATTGGCGCACCTTAGCAACATCGAAAAGCAATGAAATGTTCAAAGCAGGGTGATGAGTATCCTCGGGCACCAGTGGTAGTAGTTCTTTAGATACTACGCATTGGATGTTTGATAGGACTAAGTCTAGAGTCCTATTATTCATGTTAAGAATATCATTGTATTGTTTTAGATCGAATAGGATGCTAAAATTATATAGTGATTCCAGTTTTTGGTCGCCCAGAATGTTGTCATGCAAATTTGGTATATTAAAGTCTCCTAAAATGAAAATAATAATATTTCTAAAACAGTAAATGCCAAATATAGAACCCTATGTTTTTTAGTATTGAATACTACTCTAACCGCACCACCCACTTCTTCATTCTGCTTACTTTTCTCCATTTAATAAACCTAATTTAGCCATAAAAATACGGCACCCTTTTGTACTGATATAGCAGATTGTTCTAATCTGATACACACGCAATAATTAAATTCCAAATCCGTATAATTGCACAAAGAATTCAAGTGGAAAAATGCTTTTAAAGGCATTTTCAGTTTAGTGTCAGCAATAATGGAAAACCTTCATTTGAAGTGAACTTAAAACTTCAAAGTAAACGATATATAGAAAGCAGTCTTCTATAGCTAAAATCGTTTTTTTTAACATAACTAAGTGGTAAATTGACAAATAAGTGAAAAGGTGTTTTTTTACCTCTCGAAATATTTTAATGTATTTTATATTTCTTTAATATAAATAAGTTTGAATATTTTTAAACCTTTTAGAAATATAATATTCCATCAAAAATATAAACTGTAAAAAATGCTAAGTCTCGCAACGCAGTCCTTCCACCACAAAAAGTTGTGAGATCTCATGTAAAACTAAGTAAATTATTTTAGTTAGTATCTATGGAGGCACCTATTCAACAACTTTGTCATAAATTGTTATCTATTTAGTTACCTACTAATATTGATATGGTCACTACATTTGTAGTGACCATATCAATATTAGACATATTTACTTCTATAATAAATATAATGACTTGGCAATCGCAGGGCAACATAATCACATAAGAATAATCTACTATTTCGATTGCTAAGTAAGTCTAAACAGTGCACTTAAGAATAAAGTATTTTAAATAGTAGTTTTTTCTTATGTGATTATGTTGCCGTGCGATTGCCAAGTCATTATATTTATTATAGAAACTAGCTGGGCCCGCGGCTCCGCTCGCGTGGACTTGATTCGCCACTATCGTCATTGCTTATTCCTTATGTTACCCAATGTAATAAAATATCGCCCATTATTTCCCCTTATCTCTCAATATCTCTACATAATTTCCATTATCTAGGCTTATCTCTGCTCATCTCCCATTATTTCTCCTTATCTCCCATTATTTATATTTATTTTCCATTATCTCACCTTATCTCTCCCATTATCGAGGCTTATCTCGACTTATCTCCCATTATTTCTCCTTATCTCCCATTATCTCACCTTATCTCCCATTATCTAGGTTTATATCGAATTATATAGAAAAATTTATAAAAACACGTAAATCGGATAAGGGGTTCTCGAGTGATAAGCGCACTAACGGACAGACACACAGACAGAGAGACGTTGCATTTTATATATTATATTCTTTGCTACATGATATTGTTCCATATTTAATACTTTATTGCACGAGAACGCGCTAGTGGCAAACTTATCTCCGACTTGATTCACTATTATCGTCACTGCTTATTCCTTATGTCACCTAACGTAATAAAATATATCCTATATGTATGTTTAACAAAAAAGAACGTAAATCGGATAAGTGGTTCTCCAGTGATAAGCACACTAACGGATAGACAGATAGATAGAGAGACGTTGCATTTTATATATATTAGAGATATTCTTTGCTACTTGATATTGTTCCATATTTAATGGTTTAGCATGTTTAAAAAAAAGCACGTAAATCGGATAAGTGGTTCTCCAGTGATAAGCGCACAAACGAACAAACAGACACAGATACGTTGCATTTTATATATATTATAGATGTAATAAAATATATATCTATAACCTGGTCAAAGAACATATGTATGAATTTAAAAAATCACGTAAATTGCATAAGTAGATCTCGAGGGATAAGCGCACTAACGGACAGACAGACAGACTTATATATATTATAGATATAGGTTATTATCATTATTATTATTATATAACCTGGCCAAAGAATATATGTATGAATTTAAAAAAAAAACACATAAATCAGATAAGTGGTTTTTGCGTGACAAACGCACTAATTGACAGACAAACAGACAGAGAGACATTATATTTTATATATATTATAGATTATAGATATTCTCTGCTACATAATATTGTTCCATATTTAATAGTTTAGGCTGTTTATTGCAAGGAAACGCGCTAGCGGTAAACTTTTTTCCGACTTCATTCACTATTTTACGTCACTACTCATTCCTTATGCTACCTATCGTAATAAAATGTAGCCTATAACCTGGCCAGAGAACATATGTATGTTTTAAAAAAAAATACGGAAATCGGATAAGTAGTTCTCCAGTGATAAGCGCGCTAACGGACAGACAGACAGACCGACAGACAGACGTTGCATTTTATATATATTATAGATGAAGATGTCTAATATTGATACGGTCACTATAAATGTTGGTAGGTAACTAAATAGATAACAATTTATGACAAAGTTGTTAAATAGGTGCTTCCATAGATACTAACTAAAATAACTGACTTGGTTTTACATGAGATCTTGCAACTTATTGTGAAGCAAGGATTGCGTTGCGAGACTTTTTTTACATTTTATATTTTTGATAGGATATCACTTCTTTTTGTGGGTAGTCATCTTTTTTTTCTTCTCGGGTAATACTTCTTGTACGTCAGCTATGGATTTTCTTAACGCCCACTTCCTGTCTCTATTGGTTTTTCTCAAAGGCTATAATGTAACAATTTTTGACAAGTCTAGACAAGTGCTTTTAAGTCGATTATATTCAGCGATTGCGGACTCCTGAGATTTGATACTACCGAAGTCGACATTAATTAGATGTAATGCACTGTTTAGACTTAGCCCCTGACTTTTGTGTACGGTAATAGCATAGGCTATACATATCGGAAACTGTCCGCGATGAACATAAGCTCTATTAATAATTTCAAATTTAGTTTTGACTGAACCAAGTTCGTAAAGATGTTCATTATTAAATGTAATTTGTATTTTTTTTTGTTTTATTTGTATTTTCAGGATCAACCTTTACTCCTTCTACCATACCGATAGAACCGTTGACTAAGCCAAGACTCACGTCAATATTTCGTCTTAACATGACTTTTGCTCCTATTTTAATAACTATATTCTCTTCTAGCCCTGCTGTCATGGAAGCATCATCTTCATACTTTTTTATAATTAAAATATACTTAAAGTATTTCACTTAACAATTTTTTAATTACACGAAGTAGGTAAGTATTAATAAACGAATATATGTGATAAAAGAAAAATATTACTAAATATAATATATTAATTAACAAATAATACAAATTATTCATAATCATGGATTTTTTAGTGATTAATTAACTTTATACGACGTATTATTTACCGGGACTCACGGTTGACTTTGCATTATGCTACGTATGCTGAGCGCTGCGCGCTCTCCGCGCTCTATCTCAAAAACGGTTAAGCGTATAAAAAGATGTTTAGAACAAAATTTGTAGAGAATTTTATGCCCTACAATTTTATAATGGAAATATCATTGAAACCATGGAAGCGAGATATTTGCGAAAAAAACGATTTTTGTGACTTTTGACCTTGAATATCTTAAGATGCGGACACGAGATTTTATGAGACTTTTGAGACAACTTTTAGAATGCCAGAATAAAGGTTTATACAAGTTTACAGCTTATTATCTCTCATTCCGGGGTTGACCCTCTTTTTTGGCTTAAGTGACTGTACAATTTAGAAAACGGGACTGAAATTTCAGGATGTTTCACTTTTCCTTCCTTTATAGGCTAAAACACTAACTAAATTCAAAATTTGAAGTTTGTGTGTCAGTGACAAAATTAAAAAACTTCGACTGGCGATACAGTAAACTATAAGGTATAAATAGTAGGTAATTTAGAAATATAGCTAGTATAGTATGTCCTCTTGGCCACTGGAAATTCAGGCTTCTAGCTTTATCCACAACGAAGTTACAGGGGGGTCGAAAGTGCCGTGAGAGGCTTCGAGAACAGGATTGTACGGCTGTGCTTTCTGCTCGACTTGGCGGGGGCACTGCCGTGCCCCCAGATAAAATTTTAAAATAAATTTCAAAGTTAACTACATATAGAAAGCTGAATTGTATAGCAGAAGCTGCCTTTTAATATGGTTTTTTTTTTTCTGACTGTTATTCACATGCATATTTTCGGTGGTTTTAAAGTATTTGGAACTTTTTTTCTGCACATATAATATATAACGGTTACCTGTATGTGTGTATGTTTGTATGTATATTTAAAGGTAGTGTCTCGTTTCGCAATAGTTTCTAAAAGTAGTTCGACACGAGGATGGATTTTGACAATAGAAGAGGATTAGCATGCAGTTTGAAGGTCAAAACCTTTGACCTCTATGACATAGACCCAAAGTAAGTATTTTACAGAGGTTAGTTATGGCGTGACAAACAAAAATTATGAAACAGAAGTTGTACATGCAATCATTTGATTAGAAAAAGAGTCTAGAATTGATATATTTCCATAGAAATGTTCACTGCACTTTAAAAATAGGCTATTTTATGACTTTTTTTTAAGTAGAACAGTATCCAATAATAGAAATCATCATATTTTACTTGCTTGTTAGATTATAATTCATAATTGCAGCTGAAGAAATATAGAGGATATTACTGAGAGCTCTTGCAGCTTACAGTGGTATTCCTGGAAAGAATCTCACAAGAACGGCAACTCCTATAATGTCAACGCACCAAGTTACTTAAGGTAGATAAATCGTGCAATCTAGTCGTTCAATACTTAAATATTCAGGAAGCAGCTGCTGAAACATCAGGCAGATTTAGAACGGAAACTATTCAATCTCAATGGGTTGCTTCTGTGTAACGGCCTACGGACTTCTCTTATTAACCAGGTATTTATGCATCTGCTTTACGGCACCAGAAACCTGAGATCCAGATGGCAGGTAGCTCTTGTGGAGCCTTCCAGTCACCTTAGGCCTCTGTTACATAAACTACTTTTTTTTTCCTTTTTTAATGAAACAATGCCGTACGAAGACAAGAAAGAGAGGGTAGCAGCTTTCCTTGAATGAAGTTCATTGAGGTGATAGGCATATCTTTGATTTTTTTGTGAAACATCAATCATTGTGACTTATCGATGATGATTTGATGAATTTCATGGTTGGAAATCATTACTCAACTAGGAATTACATTAATAACAAGGTTGAATGGAACTAAATTTAAAATAGATGATTAAAAACATCAATTATTCTTATTGAAAGTAACTGGTGATGAAAAAATAACAAATTAATATAGAATTTAGCTTTGCTATTTACTTAATTCTAATTTTAGTACTCATTTTCTAACAGCCTACCTTTACGTCAATTGTTTTACTTTTCGTCATATCATGTCTACCTTTACGTCAATTGTTTTACTTTTAGTCATATCATCAATTAAATTGGATACCGTCACATTTCAGGGCATTAAGAACGCATTGCCTTAATGGGTAGATCCACAAATAAATATATATGTTTTTTTTTTTTATATATTTCTCCATAATAATGTAAATAACTAATATGACGTAAATGTAGACAATGCTAAAAAAAACATATTTGTCAAGAAACCATTATCTGGTTTTATTAAAATTTGTTCGTTAATAACTTATAATAAGGCAAGAAAAGTCCGGTTAATAATTTGCAAGTATATTCAGATGTATTTAATTATGTAATTTTAAAGTAACTGCAAAATCACTCATGACAAGTGGGCGACATTTTTATAAAAAATCCGCGATTTTTGATTTATTTGCTCACGTTGTTAGATACACAATTTCAAACAATTTCTGTTCCATGAAATTTTTTGTCACAGCATAACTAACCTCTATAAATATAAACATGTCGTCTAGGTCGAGGTTTACGACCTCAAATTCGACAATTCCAATTTTCTTATGAATGAACAATACAATTTTCGTGATGTTTTATTTTATATATAGCTGCATCATAGGGCTAGATATTTCACTATATTTTGGCGATCTTATTTATATATTCCTTATTTCGAACATGTATGTTATATAAAAATGTTAGATCATGACAATTAAAACATAAATTTAATTGAATATTATAAATCAAAGTCTTCCCTAACAAAGAAAGCGATTTCAATTTTAAATCGAGTGGGTAATGATTTTATACTATAATAGTGATGACAAAGACTTAACCTGGATTGGAAATACTGAAAAAATACCTTGCTGTGACTACAACTAGTGGCGTATCTTTATTTTGAACCAACCGTAGTTTTATAAGTAACAGTAAGTTACAAGGATTTATCACTAATAGTGAATAAGGAATTTAAGTTTACATAGCATGGAAAAATATATTAAACAATCTGAACTTAGCAGGTTGTTATATTAAATATAGATACCAAAGTGATAGTTCCTAAAAGATTTGTTCGCTTTCGGTTTCTGTGTTTTTTTCCGGAAACGCTCAATGCTGAACAAATCCTTACGATTTTAGCATGAAGGTTATGTTAGATTAAATTAATAGCGTTTTTGTATTCATACAAGGTAGTCTAAAATTGTTCTTTTTTTTGATAAAACAGGGAAATATTCCTAATTATGTTTAACTTTATCTCAAGGAATTAAAAACGCCATTATAATTACAGAGGTTACACTGTATGTAGGTAAATTATCCAAAGAGGTTTTTAGGACATATTGGTTGTAATTGGTTAGGTAGTTCTGGACAAATAAGGGGCTGTGAGCAAAATAGTACATAAAAGGAAATTTATAGCACTTTTTAATATCCTTTATTACCTTAAAAAGGCAAGTCATGGAGTCCACGCGTCGAAGCTGCGGACACATGCTACTATTATATAAACATACGAAACTAACTTCATCTATAATATATATATAAAATGCAACGTCTCTCTGTCTGTCTGTCTGTCTGTCTGTCCGTTAGTGCGCTTATCACTGGAGAACCACTTATCCGATTTACGTACTTTTTTTTTTAAAACATACATATGTTCTCTGGCCAGGTTATAGGCTATATTTTATTACGCTAGGTGGCATAAGGAATGAGCAGTGACGTAAAATAGTGAATGAAGTCGGAAAAAGTTTGGCGCTAGCGCGTTTGTTTGCAATACACAGCCTAAACCATTAAATATGGAACAATATTATGTAGCAGAGAATATCTATAATCTATAATCTATAATATATATAAAATGCAATGTCTCTCTGTCTGTCTGTCTGTCCATTAGTGCGTTTATCACGCGAGAACCATTTATCCGATTTACCTGTCTTTTTTTAAATTCATACATATATTCTTTGGCCAGGTTATATAATAATAATAATCTATATCTATAATATATACAAAATGCAACGTCTCTCTGTCTGTCTGTCTGTCCGTTAGTGCGCTTATCCCTCGAGAACCACTTATCCGATTTACGTGATTTTTTAAATTCATACATATGTTCTCTGACCAGGTTATAGATATATATTTTATTACATCTATAATATATATAAAATGCAACGTATCTCTGTCTGTTTGTCTGTTCGTTAGTGCGCTTATCACTAGAGAACCACTTATTCGATTTTCGTACTTTTTTTTTTTAAAACATGCATATGTTCTCCGGCCAGATTATAGGCTATATTTTATTACGATAAGTAGCATAAGGAATGAGCAGTACGATAATAGTGAATGAAATCGGAAAAAAGTTTGCCACTAGCGCGGTCTCTTGCAATACACTGCCTAAACCACTAAATATGGAACAATATCATGTAGCAAAGGATATCTATAATATATATAAGATGCAACGTCTCTCTGTCTGTCCGTTTGTGCGCTTATCACTGGAGATTACGTGCTTTTTTTTTAAACATGCTAAACCATTAAATATGGAACAATATCATGGAACAAAGAATATCTATAATATATATAAAATGCAATGCTCTGTCTGTGTGTCTGTCCATTAGTGCGCTTACCACTGGAGAACCACTTATCCGATTTACGTGCTTTTTTTTAAACATACGTATGTTCTGTGGCCAGGTTATAGGATATATTTTATTATGTTAGGTGACATAAGGAATAAGCAGTGACATTAATAGTGAATCAAGTCGGAGAAAAGTTTGCCGCTAGCGCGTTCTCTTGCAATACACTGCCTAAAGCAATAAATATGGAACAATATCATGTAGCAAAGAATATAATATATAAAATGTAAGGTCTCTCTGTCTGTCTGTCTGTCCATTAGTGGGCTTATCACTCGAGAACCACTTATCTGATTTATGTGTTTTTATAAATCTATACATATATATAATTCGATAGCCTAGGATAATGGGAGATAAGGTGAGATAATGGGAGATAAGGAGAAATAATGGAAGATCAGTCGAGATGAGCCTCGATAATGGGATATAAGGTGAGATAATGGGAAATAAGGAGATAAGGAGAAATAATGGGAGGTAAGCAGAGATAAGTCTAGATAATGGGAGTTATGGTGAGATAATGGAAGATAAGGAGAAATAGTGGGAGATAAGTCGAGATAAGCCTAGATAATGGGAAATAACGTGAGATAATGGAAGATAAGGAGAAATAATGGGAGATGAGCAGAGATAAGCCTAGATAATGGAAATTATGTAGAGATAATGGGAGATAAGGAGAAATATTGGGAGATAAGAGAAAATAATGGGAGATATTTTATTAAGTTAGGTAACATAAGGAATAAGCAGTGACGATAGTAGTGAACCAAGTCCACGTGAGCGGAGCCGCGGGCCCGGCTAGTCTACTATAAACAGAAAACAGTATTATAAAGCGCAAGCGGAATTCATTAGGTTTGAGTTATTTATTTTCTATTTGTTTTTAAGTACTTTAGACTGATTTAAAATATTATACAAAATGATGAAATAAACCCCAAAGTAAACGATATATGTACTCGTATCTATAGAAAGCACCCTTATACAGGGAGAGCTCTTAACATAATAAATTATATTTGTAAACAAGCAAAAACTTATTTTTTAAAGCAGGGAAAGCATATTAATATGAGTTTTCTTCGCGGATATGATAATGTGATATGTTTATGTTTATTTTCTCTTAATCATTAATCTTAAAAATGTTATTAAATATTTATTTCTAATTGATTTTTATATTTTATATAGTTTTTGAGAGACTCAGTACCATCACCAATAAAATATTATCTTTGCTTGAATCATTATTATTTTAGCCCGGGGAATTTGGAACAGATCATTTTATTATTTTAATTTCTTTACTTACTTTGGGGATAAAGCCAATTTTTTGCAACAAGTTACACATTTGATAGTAAATATTATTATGTAGGAAATGATACGGTGACGATTAAATTGGAGCAAAGTTCGTTAATCTAACAATTAATGTTACATTGTCCATGAGGATAGTTGAGTTCTGGTTGAAAATATTTTTGTGTTAGTTATTTAATTCTTTTCAAAAGTACTCTATAATCGGCTTTAAGATAAAAAATAAACCTAGTAAATTCATTAAATTATAATTATTTACTTATAAATGGAAGTCATCAACTTCATCTGAAGTCCAGTCATCATCGCAGTGAGACACTTCATCTTAAGAATCTTTTCTGGCGCTTTTAATATTTTCCGGCTGTAATATATCAGTCGCTCTCGATTTTCCTGGCCGCTAAGTTGGTAGAACTAGAAAATTATTTTGATGAATCGATCTTCTTTGTTTTATGCTACTGGTCATTAATTTTTGGATTGCACTTAAAACATCTCCATTTGCATTTAAAGATTTGCACTGGGATTTTTACAACTGTGTGTCAAAGTGTTCTCTGTATATCTGTCTTAAGCCGGCCCAAGTAGCACGGTGTGCCATGTGTACTTATTTATGTTCATTGGTTTGAACCGGGGATACCGGCTACGTGTCGTGATGTCTCAGATTTTAAAAATATACAAGCTCGTAGCTTGTATATTGGGTGGCTTAAGATAAAAATGAAGCAAGTCTTACAGTCCAAACTACCTTTAACGGCGAAACATGACAAGAGCAGTTATTAGAAGACTACAAGTCCACCAGAGAGCAAACCAAACGACTGGATAATGAATAAAACAAGAGTCAAGGACACAAATAAAAGAATATCTTCCTTCAAATGGAACAGGGCTGGCCATGTGCTTGTTCGTGAGGCTAATAAAAAACAGAAAACAAAATATTTGTCTTATGTCAATTAAATGATGGAAACACGGCCTAAAGTAATTAAATTTTTTTTTCTGCTTATTTTCTTTGTACTTTTTTGGTCAATTTCGAAAAAAAAAAAAACAGACAAATGAAATTATACAACTAAATAGTTACATTATTATTAAAATAAAATCTAGTAAAACAAAATGACGTGTACATCTGCGCAGTTAACTATTTAAAATCGGGTACAATATTTTTTTTCTTGACACAGGCTAACGATGTTACTAAAGTGTTGAAAAAATATTCATTAATTAATATGGCAATTTCAAATGAATAAAACTGAAATAGTATCAATTTCAGACGTAGAACTTTACATTCAATGTTAAGTTTTTTTTTATCGTTCACCTCCCCGCCTGAGTAAGGATTTTACCCTTTTTCCATATCCTAAGGATATCGGCGAGGATGTCGTAATACCCATCAACGTTGTCCTGGTGCCGAAACATACATTTTTGTATTTAACTGTACCTTCTAGACAACGCGGTAGTGCTACCGCGGACGTTATTGTACTTCTGCGAACAACCTCTACTTATGTATATGGCCAGGATAAATATACTTAAATAAATTAATAAATAAGTATACCGACCTGCCTCAACCTTCTACACAGTAACCAAGGTACTATGTCAGAGTCATGGGCTGCCACCCTTTTCCCTTGCATGTACCTTTTGCTTTCCGAATTATAACGAATACGAATACTTGCAAACACGTTTAATACACACTCTCATCGTTAATTATAATTAAGGACTAAGACATGCACATTGATAACGGTTGCATTCAACGTAATAATTCAAAGGTTAGAAAGATATAAAGCAATAATGAATGGTGACGGACGAAGAATAGAAACAACGTCAATTAAACTGAATAACTTAGAGATAAACTTATCGAATGCCTTTACAAATAAAATAAAATTTTATAAATATTTTATTTGGTCTACATTAAGATAATTTGAGGCTAAAATTATACAAAAATAGTGTTTTGTTATCTAATAGATTCTTCTGTAAAGAAAATACTATGTAATTAAATGATAGTTTTTTTTTGTCTTCTTATAAAGCCTGCCAACTTTTACTCTCTTTATATGGTAAGAATATTTCTCTATGTCGTTTGGACTAAAATTCTAAGATTTGAAAGGGTATCGCTTAGTAGCAAACTACTGTGATATTCGAAAATACTCTCGTTTTCTCTCTCCCCTAGTTTTTGCACTACAGGCGGTTTACAAAAGTACTACTGTCTTTCTGAAACAGACAATACTTGGTGGAGTAATCTCCTACATGTTAACACACTTATTATTTATCCTAAAGATGTCTGGTTCCGTAGTCGATGAATCCGAAAGAAAAATGATTATTTTCATCTGCTACCATTAAAATCATTTTAGGCCCTAATTTCATTAAAAAAGTGCTAAAATAACTTACTTTAAAAAATGATAGGTTTGTCTAAATTTCTCTTCAGTTGTTTGTTAAGAAAATTCTGCTTTCTCTAACTTTTTTTTACATGCCCCCTTTTGATCTTCGAATTTCGTTAAATTGGTATGTGTGATACTATTCGTTTAGACTACAATCCTAAGACAGTTTCTCTTTTACTGGCACTAAACTAGAAAACCCGTAGGAATTATTATTGCAGTTTGAATTCCTTGTAATATTAGCTATATTTGAAACTTAATATATATATATATATATATATATATATATATATATATATATATATATATATATATATATATATATTTATTTATATTTATTTATATTTATATATATATATATATATATATATATATACATATATATATATATATATATATATATATATATATATATATATATATATATATATATATATATATATAATTAATTAAATTACCAAAATTAAATTATAAATTTATTTTATCTTTTTATTAATTATTTTTAAACTGTTTTTTGCGACAGACAGACCCTGTTTTTATGTTACAATTTTTAGACCCACTAATACTATTTCACTGATGAAAGGGGAATCTTAAATTCATATTAAAAATGTTTATGCGATGGAAGAATGGATTAAGCTATATAGGGTACCTCATAAACAAAAAAAATAATGTATTTTTTAAAATTCATTCTTGATTTTTTTTTCCTTTTTTCCCAACCTTAATCAACGTCAGAATACTAGCTTGCGAAATTGAGGACATTGCAGCTCCAATAACAACAAATAAAGGAGAACCGATCTTGTATTATTAAAATATAACGCTAAATATTTCCGTAACTGAGGTTGTATCTTTGTCATGAGTAGCCATATATTGTCATAATGAATACATGCAAAAAACATTTATTTTTACATATTTTAACTGCAATTTTACAGAATACTTTTGGCTTTCTAAAAAAATGTCCTCTAAAAACTATACATTTAATTAATTTCCATTTTATCTGCCTTTTCTAAAAATAACGTGCTTTTTCGAGTATATTTCATACGTCAAATTTGGGTCCATTTGTGCTAGATTGCTGCATGTGGTATTTCAATATTAGATCAATATTCTTTTACTGGCGAGATAAAATTTAAGAATCCATTGAACAGCTTGAATTCTTTGCACTAACTATTATAACAATTTGAGAATATATTGTAATATATATTATAGATATACTAATATAAAAATTTTAAAAAGTATTGAAAACTGATAATGTGAGAGACAAAACACCCGGTGAAGCAGCTAACTAACTTCTAAAGTATCTGCGATATAACGCTGTTTCTCACGTGGGAGTCTTGCAATAAGAAACGTGAGCGTTACAGCTAGAGTAAAACAATCAAAACAACACATTTAAATGGGGGCATCGTAAGGAGTAAAGATATCGACTAGAGTAGTTCAAACGATTTTTAAGGCATCTACATTGACCAAATTGATTAAGGTTATGTGGTTTGCTGCCTTTGGCATAAATTACAATCTGTTGCCAACATGGAAGGAATTCATCGCAAAGAATTAATTGACGCAGTAGAAAAATTCTTGAATGCGAGATATGAGAAATAAAAACCATTCTAATTACTTATGGAATTTTTGGCTAGAAAATAATGTTAGTTATTCGAAAATAACAACTTTCAATAACAATCTTTTCAATCTTTTAATATATATATATATATATATATATATATATATATATATATATATATATATATATATGTTTTGACGGATGTTTTCACGGGTGTAATATGATAACTGTGTATATCGGGTTTCCTGTGTAGGCTGGATATCCTGAGAAGGATTGTTTAATAGCTGACGTTTCAATGGGATCTCACCCATCTTTTTCAAAGCTTACGTGATGGAATCTCGAAGTAGACTGAGTTCTGCGGTTCGATTGCGTCTGGTTATATGCGCTACAGGGGCGTTCTTATTGGTTGATTGGGATTGGCCAATCGCGTGCGTCTGAGTGCGTGTTATTCTGGCTGGTGGTTTTTGTATTGTTTCTGCTTCAGGCTCTGTGTTGTTTTTTGGCTTAATTCTGCAGTTGGTAAGAATATTTTTCCAAGCAGTTGGTAAACGTTGACTGTCGTCTCGGTTGTTGAGATTGATGGGCTTTTTTTCTATTCTATAGCTTCTCTTACTATTCTTGTGGACAGGTTGTTGCTTCTTGCTAAAGTCCTCGTTTTAGCAAAATAATAAGTACAAGAAAAGACGAACACATAAATGCAGTTAGACAAAAAACAATAACATCATCGCTTTTTCAACACGTCGCCAAGACAGGACATAAAATTAATTTTGCTAAAACGAGGACTTTAGCAAAAAGCAACAACCTGTCCACAAGAATAGTAAGAGAAGCTATAGAAATACAAAAAAGGCCCATCAATCTCAACAACCGAGACGACAGTCAACGTTTACCAACTGCTTGGAAAAATATTCTACCAACTGCAGAATTAAGCCAACACAGAGCCTGAAGCAGAAACAATATAAAAAAACACCAGCCAGAATAACACGCAGTCAGGCGCACGCGATTGGCCAGTCCCAACCAACCAGTAAGAACGCCCCTGTTGCGCATATAACCAGAGGCAATCGAACCGCAGAGCTCAGTCTACTTTGAGATTCCATCAAGAATAGCATTTATAATTTATTGTTACAATACCATCTGTATTATTTATAGATATTTATGTAAGATAACAATATTTAAAAAAGCGCTAAAGTGATTTACTCATTACATTTCACATAAACACTATATCTTGTTCGAGAGTTCCCTTGCGAACAAGTTGCCAGACTAGCGGGTGAGCCTAGAGGAATGGTAAGATATGTCTTTTTTTAACTAGGGATCCGGAAACGTGAAGAAATGAAAAAAGTTTGGAATAGCAAGACTTCTCCTGGGGTAAGGAAGTAAATTCTCTTTTTCTTTTATGGTTTGTATACATACTGTGGCGAAAAGATCGTAAAATTTCGCACAAGGACTTGTTCTCTGTCAGTTTTTCCCGGAATTCATAGACAATGGGCTATTAAACAAGAGGAAATAATATGAAAGGTATTTTGAAAATTTGTCTTCAGGGGTATACCGGTAGTAGGTGGCAAATCTCTTAAAATTTTGGATGGTTGTAGCTTCTACTCGATGGAAATTCATTATAAATATATAATAAAATACTGTTTTTAGTTAATTTCTACTGGCAGAACAGTGGAAATTGACTAAAAACAGTCTTTTGTTATATATTTATCAAATCCCTTATTTTAAATGGAATTTCTAAAAGCTACTGTTATTAGTAACTTTGATTTCATAGATTGGCACTTTTTTTTAGATATTAATTTTAACAATGCTAAAATGTTAAAAATGTTAATGACTCATTTTCTAATAATTTAATAAATAGTAACTTTGTAATAACAAAACTATTTACTAAGAAAGCTTAAGTCTATAAGTTTTGCAACCAGCAAAATAATCTTTTGTTTCGCTTCTTCTACTATCTAGGATTTAAATTTTGGCCAAGAAAACATTTATTGTTTATTATTGTCTTGTATCTCGTCAGTGCAAATAATATTTGTTTATACATACGTTAACCAAAAAAATTAACACATTGTAAGGCTGATATTGGACAAAAATACGTTATTTTCCCTAAACCGGGAGACACTAGACTAACGATATACATTTAAACGATTTCCGTTTTATTGGTCTTCTAACAAAAACCTTCTTTCTCTAACACTCATCGCATGCCAACTTGTTCTAAATTGCTACTTGTGATACTTCAGCATTTCTCTTTGTACTTTAGACTGAAATCCTGAGACCACTACACACGACAGTTTCTCTATTGCCGACACTAAACTGGAAAGCCCATCGAAAAGCTTTTCCCAGCTTGAATTCTTTGTGCTATTAGCTGGATTTGGAACGTAATTATTGTGTATATCCGGAGATTAGGATAATCTGATAATTTCGGATCCAAATTACTTACGGTAATTCAAAGGAAGAGTAGCCATATCTTCGTTTATTTAGAAACTAGAATATTTCGTTTATAATCGGGGTTAGAGAATTTGGTCAAAATGTGCGAATTACGTGCGTGAGTATGTAATTTGATATAAACATAGTTCTGGATCTGCTTAGTTTCCAAATCATGAGGTTTTTTGCTTTTGTATTTTTCTTTAAATAATTATGGTGTTTTAATAGAAACGGAGAGCGACCCGAAATTTTGACCTGTCGACTAATCGTCTACTCAGTTGTTCATTCTATCGCTAAAAGCCTTTAACGTGGATTTTGCGGCCGCCCATGCCCTGGAATGCCCCGATAAGATTCAAAATGCTATATCCAAAAATGGACTGTCTTTTAACCACTTCAATCAAGTACTATAACATTTGTTGACACTAAAAAATTCGAGATCCCCAAAGTCATTTAACCATATAACATCAATAAATTTAGTTTGTTCTTGATAAAATAAGAGGGAACTATGCCCCAAATATCGGAGGACGAAGCTGGACCCGCTTTTTCCAGCCAAAAATGCTTAAAAAATTTTGAGGAGATACTTTAAAATTCATTTAAAGTTTTTTTTTATAGTGCATTAAAAAAAGAAATATTTTCCAGAAAATTTTCTATAATAAAAATGTACAAAATTTTTTTTTAAAAGTACTTACCGTATGAATTTCTTGCGACTATCGGCATAATGTTTCATAGAAAATAGGAAATTAACCTTTTTCGAACCTAATTATACTTGAAGAATCCGGAAATTTTCATTTTAATGCCAAAAGCTGGTATTACAAACAAATACCGATTTGGGCCTAATTGGGCCCATAGCAATAGACCTAAACGATTTCATTCATTGAAACTAGTTGTTCGGAATTCCACGAATTCTATTATATATGAAAATGAACAATTTACCCTCAGAAATTGTATAAAAAAAGGCTTTTTCGTGCTCATGCCGAAGGGCCGAACACTATGGGGCCTCGGGAATGCAAGGTCGAATTCTACGGGTCAAAAAACATAAAGAAATACCAATTTCAGTCATCCGGTACGAATTTTATGTAGAACCTAAACTATCAGAATTTTGATTTTTTTTTTTTAACTTTGAAAACGCCTTGGCTTGTTCAGGTACAAGCTAGGCGTCTGCCCTCGTGATATTTTATTAATTAAGGCCTAAATTTTTCAAAAATAACTTGGGAAGACGTGTAGGACCCAAAAATTCAGACTTACGGTCTTATTTATTCAAAAACTTGAAAAATGACCGTTTTTGGCTGGCAAAAGCGGGTCCAGCTTCGTCCTCCGGTATTTCCGGCCTTTTGTAGGTTCCCCTTATTTTATCAAGAAGAAACTAAATTTATGGTCCTTTTTTGGACCGGCGTTTTTTGGGCTCTAAAGCTGGGTCCGGTCTCAGCGGGGTCTGCCCTTTGGGGCGCCCAACTTTTTTAGTGTTAACAAATGTTATAGTACTTGATTCTAATGATTGAACGACAGTTGACTTTTGGATGTAGCATTTTGAGCCCTTATTTGTGCATTCCAAGGCACGTGGACTGTAAAATCGACGTTAAAATCTCTTATTCGCCTCGTCCGTTAGAATGAAGAACAACTAGATAAACGGTCAGACGACAGGTCAAAATTTCGGGTCGCTCTCTTGGTGTAAAATAATATATAGAAACGGAGGCTTGTACGATCCTGGTGAGAGGAGAACTAATATGAAGAGAAAATGTCAGGTTCCAGTTTTAAGTATCCCTAAAGCCCTTTCAGCTTTGTTATTGACATATTACTATAAAGGGGCTATCATTTAAAATATTGACTTTGGATTAAGTTATTCTCTTGGGCGGGCAAGTTAAATTCGGGACTTACAGGTATGTTATTTTAAAACTAGACGCTTGCGAGAAAAGTACTGGGTAAATCACTTCAACGATTTTTGTGGTTGCAAATAGTACTTCCCTTTAAGTCAGTCTTCTAGAATAATATTAAATTTTAGTTTTTTCTTTTTCCTTCAATCATCAACATTGCTGTAATTCTGTTATTCAAATATTTTCATAACTACGAAACTCTCGCTAACTTGCGCTTTACACGAGATGACATGCTACTTCGTCCATGTTGATGTAATAAACCACTTCCTTAGAAATAAGGCTAGTTTTAATTAGAGCCTCCATTTATTGGGCATCGATTTTTAGTACACTCTGTGAGGAAGGGCTTAAGCTTTTAGAGCTTAAACACTTCTGGCAAAGAGTTGATGCTAGCGAGTACTGCGTGGCTTGCGGCGCCGTTTTACTGACACCCTCTAGCTTCCAAATCTATATCTCAAAATTTATGCCAAACAAAGTCAACTATCATTAAGCAATAACGCTCGGCATTCACGGTAACCGCGGCTTCGACTTCATTTAAAAAAAAAACATGGTCCGATGATGGTACGGTGCCGCACCATACAGTTAGTTTTTGTTAGTGGATTGGCTGGTTTTGGATGAATTATGGATTGGATATACTCCAATATCCATCCAATTTTGTTTATTTACAATCTCTTTAATACAGAAATTAGCTTCAATGGAAAATATGATTTTTTAAAGAAAATGGGAAACTATTTTAAATTGGTATCAATTAGCCAACCTAAATCGCATGCTGTGCTCTGCAGGCTTTAGTTGATAAGTCAAAACAATCTTATGTGGATGCAGACTGACATCACACACGCGCCATGTAGATACTGATGACAGTCCTAATTCCTGAGAACGGCGAGAAAAGAACTGGTTTTTGTTTTTTCAACAACTTGCACTTTTGCGTTTTCTAGCGAGTAAAGATAGAAGGTTCGTGATATTAACAAAGACCACTGTGCGCCTACCAACAAACTCGAATTTTCGTTTTTTTTTTTTTAAATTTCTAAGCGCTCTTGGGATCTTTCGCAAAACATAGTGATTTGTTAGATCTTACTGAACTATGCCGTGACATTTTTGATGCGGCGATTATGTTATTTAACAACACATCGTCTCTATTGGTAGACCCATTCCATAGACACGACTAGTTTTATACAATAATTTTGGATACAATTATTTTTACTTCGAAAATTCTAGAACTACTGTAAATACAGGAAGCAATCTTATTCAGTTACATAACTTTTCTAAGGACGAAATAATGTAATTCCTAATAGTCTGACATCTAAAGTTATTTTTTGTAAACATTCTTCTGTCATAAAGAAGGAACTTTGTTTTAGTGGCAAAGTATTTTGCGCTAAATCTAACCAAATTTGAGAAAAGTCAAAACTTTTTCTAATGTATCAATAATCAAATAACTTATTCTGGAACAACCTTTTAGATTCGCTAGTTGGGGTAGACGCGGTAAGCATTTGTTACCTTTATGTATTATAAAACACTCTCATTCCATAAGAAAAAAAATTTAGTGTCACAAATCGCATATCATAGATCGATGAATTCTTGGTATTTTTTTTTGAACAGAGATTGACATTCTTAACACTGACTTAAATTATGTATTTTAATTAGACACGAACGTGACACCATCTCTGTCGAGGTCTTCAAATCACCATTTAAATTGGTACAATGAGAGTAAATGGAAATGTGGGTTCTAGATATAAACATTTCTTTGGCAGTATGTAGAAAATGAATTATCAGGTAGTAGCTAAACAAAAATAACCGATCAAGTGAAAGTTGGACTTGCGCATTTAGTGTTTTGTACGTTGACTGCTTTTAAAATAAAAATTTCCATTACAGAAGTATAAAAATGATCAGTGACTTGACAAAATACATTCCAAATGAGTTTTCAATAAAGTTTTTTTCCGATCTTTAGTGAAAACTGATGACCTTGAAACTTTTGTTTTTTTTTATATACCTGATAAATTATTAAAGGTAATGCACGCATGTAAGAGTCCAAAGAGGGGCTTCATGTGGCAGCGACCACTACGTTGTGAAAGGAAAGATAACCTCACGAACAACACGGGAAAGCAAACTGGAAGATACAAGCACACAGCACACCATAAGTGAAACAACAATAAGATATAATACAGACAGCTTACAAAATGAAAGTATCAGAAATCTATATAAGAGTAGACTGGACCAAAAGATACAACGGACCGGATTTGTTAATATAGAAGAAGAATATAAGTATATAAAGGAATGCCTACACGCAGCCGCACTGGAAGCATTAGGGTACCAAGAGAAAAGGGAAAAACAGCAAAAACCATATTGATGGGATGAAGAAATTAAATACGAAATTGAAGAAAAACGGAAAAGCTATCACAAATACTTAAGTTCAAAGAGCACAAACGACAAAGTAAAATACAAAGAATCCCAAGCTAGAGTACGCAAAATGATTAGTGACAAAAAGAACAACCAATGGGAAAAGACATGCTCAAGACTGAACACTTACATAGAAGGAAGAAAAAGCACAGAAAGCTGAGGACTTCTTAAAATTATGAGAACAGAACGGAAAAGAGAAATCTTCTCACCAATAACACCAGAAAAATGGAGCCAATATTTTACAAATATGCTAACAGAAGATAGACCAGAGTTCAAAAGTACCCAACATGGAAATCCAAATATAGTTATACGAGGATCCTCAATAAGGACAACAACATCAGAAGTTAAAGAAGTATGTAAAAACGCTAAAAAATGGTAGAGCTCCAGGACCAGGAAACATCCCAGGAGAGATAGTAAAATACGGAACTGAAAAGCTATTTAGCGCTTTGAGGAACTTATTCCAAAGATGCATTAACACATCAGAAGTACCTGAGGAATGGAAAATATCATACATATCAACAATTCATAAGAAAGGAGACAAAAATAATTGCGATAACTATAGGGAAATAACAGTTACAGGATCTATTAGCAGAATATACGGAAAAATACTTAAAAATAGAATAGAAATGGAATACGCGGACGTAGAAGCTGAAGAACAGGCAGGCTTTAGAGCAGGAAGATCCACAATAGACCATCTCTTCTCACTGACACAAATCCTAGAAAAGAAAACCGCATTTGATCAGGAAGTCCATGTCTTGTTTGTTGATTTAAAAAAGGCCTACGACAGCGTGCCCCTAATGAGATTGTGGGGAACACTATAACAGAGTAATGTAAGCACCAAAATAATTAAAGTCGTAAAATCCTTATACCAAGACGCAAGAAGTAGTGTGAAAACCAAATATGGTATAACAACAGGGTTCCAGGTCACAAAGGGTCTCAAACAGGGCTGCTGTATATCCCCAACGCTATTTAAAATCTATTTGGAGAGTGCACTGAAGAACTGGAAAAGGAAATGCAGCAGCATGGGATTACCACTGGATGACGATACTACATTGTACACGCTATCATTAGCAGACGACCAGGTAGTAGTCGCTCAGGACATCGATGATATGGAATACATGACACGAAAATTTATGGAGGAATATGAAAAATGGGGCCTAGAAGTCAATATTAAAAAGACCGAGTACATGTGCGTCGGAGGACAACAGCAGGACTTGAAGCTGGCCACAGGACACACCATCAAACACTGTGTCAGTTATAAGTATTTGGGAACGAGAATATCTAGGGACGGAACACTGGAAGAAGCAATATTCGAGAGGAATATCCAAGGAAGAAAAGCGATTGCAATGCTTAATAGTATACTGTGGGACAAAAACATAACCATTGAAAATAAGAAGAGAATTTACAACTCAATAGTGAAAAGTATAATAACTTACAGCTCCCAGGTGTGACAATTGAAGGAAAGAACAGAAAAAATTCTGAAAGCTACAGAAATGGATTTCTGGAGACAAGCAGCCAGAGAATCCAGAAAAAACCGCATACCAAATGACACGCTAAGACGAGCTTTAGAAATAAAACACGATATAGGGGACGAAATCAGAACCCAACAGTTGGTATAATACGGACATGTATAGAGAATGTCACAAGACCGACTACCTAAAAAGATTTTAAATTGGAACCCTCATGGAAAAAAAAAGCGAGGAAGACCACGCCAAAGCTGGAGAGCAGGAATCAACAAGGAAGTACTAGAGAGAGATCTGGAGGAGGAGGGATGGAGAAACCGTGAGGAGTGGAAATTAGGCATCGGAAGACGGAAAACGTTATAAAACCGATTGATATATATATATATATATATATATATATATATATATATATATATATATATATATATATATATATATATACATATATATATATATATATATATATATATATATATATATATATATATATATATATATATATATATATATATATATATATATATAATGCCCTCGTATAAAGAACACACTTTGAGGAATTAATAGACTGGTTAATCACACTAACTGGTCTTTTAAAAAAAAAAAAAAAAAATAAATAAAATTCGCAACTAAGCAACACATACAGCAGGTTATCTTATATGAACACTAAGGCAACTCATTTCATTGTATATTTCTCAGTCTTACTGAAAAAAACTGGCATTCTAAAAAATACCAAATAGTAAAATATTAGTTCAATGAAGAATTATCTTTTTTATTAAATGCAAATTTTTAAATGGCAGTACTTTCAGGCTTCCTTAGTCCCTCAAACTTAAACAAAGTTGATCTTTTACCAACCGGTACAGTGTAGCATTATAATTGATTAATAGCTAATTTCAGCAAAGTAATATATAACTTCAGTTAACGCGGTTCATCAATAAAGTACTATTGGGAAATGTGCGGCCTCTAATTCTTCGCTTTGTTAATTTGAAAAAGTACTTCTTGCCTCTTATCAGGACCATTACAGATTATTAATTTATTTTGATAAGAAGTATATTATTCAGTTTATCTAAATGAGCTATAAGATTTATTATATTATATTATAAATATTTGAAAACTCGGTTTAATATAGATAAACTCTCTGACTATAATCCTGCTCGAGTTTTCATAAAGGTATTTCAGGAATTTCCTTATGAAAATTGTATTTCTTTAAGTTTAATGTAATCTGATTTATTACAAATGAACAGTTATCGTTCAATCATAATGAAGTAATTATTCTGGAAAAAACTTGCTTTCTTTTTACAGTGTATATAAACATTTACCATTCCTGAAAGTATTGGTTTTTTAGTATACGTAAAACTTTGGTTGTTTTAAGAATAAGTTAAATTTAATGTTAACATGTTTAGTACGATGTTCTGCATCAGCCAAAAAGCATGCAGCAGACATATTTTTTTTATTTTTGATTTAAAAAAAAATAATAACGGCAAAAATATCTGTTTATAGCTAAAATTTATCTGCTACTCAAAAGCAGCAAAACATTGTTTTAGAAAACTTAAAGTTTCAAAATATTGATTGTTTTAATCGTAAAAAAAACTTACAGTATACTTGTAAAAATTGTAACTCATCGCTATAATTTTATAAATGAAAGTTAATTTTTAAAATTTTATTATTATTTCTATTATTATTTGGTATGGCTAGTCAGTTATTATCACGCCTCGTATCCTTTTAGCTAATAATCTTCATTCAAATTCATATGCTGGAGCAATTTGAGCGAACAGTAAGCTATTATCTTGTTCGGCGCTAAGAGAAGCTTAGTACGGATTGTCAAAAGCACACTTAACATCTGTTTTTTCTCGCGACTGCTATTTTTGTCCCATAGACACGGAAAACTCCATAAACAAAGCATATTAAATATTCATATATCAAATTTGGTGACATCTGTAAATTTTAAATTCGATCTTTCCCCGAAGATGTTGCAGCCTAGGGACTTCAACATGTACGATCATATACCTTGAACTGAACAAACTGAAAGCGGAAACATAAGTAAGTCTGGTTCTATGCTCCATAAATTATCATTAAAATATTAAATGTTGATAAGATTCAGAAGTCAACTCAACTCGGATAATATAGGACATCGATTATACCATCCGGATAAGGAAATAGGTACCTTTCAGTATCCAGTTTAAGACCATCAGCCTGTAGAAACTAAATGTTTTTTTTTTTGACTTCTGCACAGAATCGCTTTTTCTACAAGTACTCCATAATGGAGCCTGTTTTGTGCTGTCTTACAACCTGTTGATGATTTGCCTTTAGTCTACGGAATTGGTCATGCGAGTTAAATGATAGGGTGTTAACCCATCATCATCTCATATTTCCGATGTTAATGAGGTTATGGAATGGAATTAGGTATATATGTTATATTGATGTTAATAGGGCCCCTTAATGAATGAGAGAGCATATTATTGAAATTTGTATTTTATCTCGTGCCCACAGAGCGCAAACATTTTATCGAATAATAAGCTAGTACTATTCGATTTGGATTTATACTTCAAAATTTTGTATTAATTTTATTTAAAATGGATTAACTAACCCCTAAAATAATTAAAACCGTAACTTATATTGGTAAAATAGGTTGGCAAGACAACTTATGGCACGCAGATCTGTGAACGCTTGTTGAATTTCTCAGAGGTATGTTTTGCTTGTGTATTGAGGGTAACCTATTTACATAAACAAGATTATATTGATGTAAAGATTAAGCAATAACATTTTATTAATAATTTATAGACGGAGTCCAGAATGTATTGAAGATGGGCTCCGTATCTGCTCTATTTTAGATTTGTCTATAACAAAAGCTGTATAATATAAAAAGTAAATATTTCGACAGTTCTTCACTGTTCCAGTATCACATAAAGATGACTCGAAGAATGCATATATATATATATATATAATATATATATATATATATATATATATATATATATATATATATATCTATCTATATATCTATCTATCTATCTATCTATCTATCTATTCTATCTATCTATCTATCTATCTATCTATATATATATATATATATATATATATATATATATATATATATATATATATATGGGTCATTATATATATATATATATATATATCTATCTATCTATCTATCTATCTATCTATCTATATATATATATATATATATATATATATATATATGGGTCATTCTTTTTAAACCGGACCTCCCACCAAACTAAAGCTTAAAGACTCTAGTTTTGAAAGCCGTTGGACGATTTTGAAAATTAAATACTGCGTATACGCAGAGGTCTTCGAATGGAGAGAAAAAAATCATTAAAAGTAAAAAAAACAATGGCTCTTTTTATAACCTCACTAAACTATTAGCTTTATGACCTCATGGTCCTGCTTTGGAAAAAAAATGAAAAAAATGCATTCAGAATTTTTTTCTCAAAATTCTTGTTTTGCAATAAGGAATACATATGAATTTCTGTAGATTCTTTCAAGCGATTTTTCAAATTTTGAACTTTTGCATCAACAAAAATCTGTTGTAACTCGCGATCAGGGCTTTCAAAAAAATCCTCCTGAGGTAATTTTTTTTTTTTTGAAGTTTATAAAAAAAATATCATTCCATCTGTTGTTTTTTTTACTCTCCTCCTTTCGGGGACCTCTGCGCATGCGCAGTATTTAATTTTCAAAAGCGTCCAACAGCTTTCAAAACTTTAATTTGAGCCCACGCAAGCTGCATATATATATATATATATATATATATATATATATATATATATATATATATATATATTTCTTGATTATTAAATTGGGAATACAAGTTTGTTTATAGGTGGATTCTACATCATTTAGAACTTAAAAAATGATTTTGCGGTGCCGATTATCATGTCTCAATTGGCGAGAAATTTGAATTTCCTAAAGATTAAAGTACAAATGTCACTGTGTATGCGGAAATCTCGAAAACATCTAATAGGAAAAAGTCGTCGGAACTTCATTTTATGGTATGCAACATTTTAAATGGATTGGACATAAATCGTATTTTGTCAGTTTTATCATCGTTAAAAATACGATCACAAGAAAATTCTTATTTTTTGAATTTTAAATATATTTGTTAGATTGGTATAAGAATTTTATATATTTACTTTTTGATGTCAAGTTATGTTTTGGTGTTTTACAATCAATAATCACGAAATTGTGATTGTCGCTAAACCGCAACTGTCATATAGACAATTATTGAATAATTTTATCTATATATAATTTTACCTATATATAAACTTGCAGTTTAAGGTTTTAAAGGAAAAATACCTCCAATTCTTAAACACGAAATATTTAATTTTTGATATGAACTTCCACATCAGCAGAGCAGGGGACTATTTTTTTAACAAGATGGTCCGTCCATTCATAATATGCTCCAAGTGAAAGAATGGCTGGATGACCGATTGAAAGACCAGTAGATTGGACGTCATTCTGCTATCTTTATGGTTTTTGTTTGTCTGAAGTGTCTGTAATTTATTGATTTTTTGTATGCTGTATAGTCAAGGTCTTTGTTACCTATCAAGATTCGTCATCATTATTAGCTTATTTCATCTATCATCGAATGCAAACCTCTCCAAGTTGAGCTATGTTTTTTGCTTTTTGCAACCAATCGTGTCCCGCTAATCTTTTTATGTCGTCCTGCGATCTTGCCTTTGGTCTAGTCTACCTCTGTATCTTTTATGTTCTCTAGACCTTCATTCAACCATATTTATTATCATCATCATCCTGGCGATATGCCCCGCATAATTTCACCTTAATATACATATTCATTGTATTATATCTGTCACTTTTGATGTTCTTCGTATCTCGATGTCAGGAATATGATCTTGGAGTTTAAGTTTAAGTTTTAGCATTCTCCTCTCCATTACTCTTTGGGTTACTTGAAATTTACATATTGTATTTTTATTTAAAACCCACGTGTCAGCGTTATGTGTTCATACCGGCAGTGCTTATTGATCGAACATTTTTGCTTTTACTGTATTTGGGATGTCCAATTTAATTATGGATTGTAACCTTCCAAACGCGGATCAAGCTAACGGGACTCTTCTATCCCAATTAGCCTTTAAACTATTTTTTGATATTTCGATTTTTCGTCCTAAATATATGAATGTTTATGCCTTTCTTATTCTTTCGCCTTCTATTAATAGTTCTTGGCTGTTATCTTCAGTTTCGTTGTTCAAATATTTGGTTTTGGTGAAGTTTATTTCTAGACCTTTTCCTCCATTTACCTATAGTAAGTATTAATTCATTATTTTTTTTTCTTTCTTTGCAAAAAAATTGTTGTGCTGGAGTCCACTTAAAAAAACAAAAAACTCAGAATGCATGCTATAAGGTGCGACAGTTGTGGCTTTAGGAAAATCATCTTTTAATTATTGGTTATGAAAGAAGTAAAATCTGTCTTCATCAACAAGTAAATTTAAAAATTCTTCTATCAATATCATCAATGTATTTCAAATTCAAGAAATAAAAATACGATTTCTATCCAATCGATCTAAAATTCTACATACTAACATAAAATAAAATTCTAGGCACTTTTTCCTAATAATTATTTTCGATATTTCAATAAACAGAGAATCACTTTTTGATTTTAAACTTCAGAAAATTTAAAATTTAAATCATCAAAATCATTTTTTGAGTTTTAATTGATGCAAAATTCACATTATATTTACTTTTTTTCTTTTAGTAATAAAGAAAAATCCCATATGTCGTACACTTTTTGCCTGTTACTGTATATATATAAAAGAAAAGAAGATCTATAACTTCGTAGTCAACCGAAGATACAACAATAGAATAATGAAACGGAATTAAAATTCGAAATTAAACTGAAGACGCTACAAACACATACATTTATTTATTTATTTACGGGCAGACCCATTTTATATATAGTTTCTACAGAAATTATAATAATATAACAATAATTATAACTATATCATAACAACACTAGCAAATATTCTTACAGAACTCAATGGACTGTGAACAGTTCTTTTTTTAAAAATTTTAAAGAGGGATAAAAAATCAAGTTTCGTTTCACTAATGATTCTAGTGATCGGCGAGAATAGGTCATAGTTACATTTATGGTACGTCGGTTCAAAGAGTGAGTGGTCCCTTGTTGATCTTGGTGGAACACGGAAATTTATCAAACTCCGAAGATCGGAGCAGTCTATATGACCATTTACAAGTCGAAATAAGAAACAGATATAAGCAACTTTCCTACGTCTTGAAAGCGATTGCAGCTGGAGTCTTCGCAGCAGGTCCCCATAGGCAGTGATGTTCCACTTAAATTTGTAAGAAACATATCTAGTATACTTCTTCTGTACCCTTTCAATACCTTCGATATATATAGCATATGAAAGCGACCATACACGTGACAGATACTCTACAGAAGATCTTACCAAGGCCCTAAACAAAGTATTCATGCTATCTGCAATCTGGAAATCCCTAGTTTTCCTACAGACGAGGCCAAGGAGTTTTAAACATTTGTTAGCAATAAAGTCATAGTGAATATGAAAATCGAGCTTAGTGTCCAAATCCCTAAGTTATATAATGAAGAAAGAAGACAATTATTGATACTGTAGTCATTTAAAAGCGTAAATTATATATATATATATATATATATATATATATATATATATATATATATATATATATATATATATATATATATATATATATATATATATATTATATATTATATATATATATATATATATATATATATATTTACAGGCGGTAATTACCTTAATACTTTCGGTTTCCTATGCAGTTCTATGTCTTCTTCTTTTTCTTCTTTCCTGCCGTATGAATAGCATCGTCAGTTTTGGGAGTCTTTTAACGCTCATTTACATGCCTATCATGTAACATCAGTTCGATGTTCTGCGTTATTTTTCTTATTCCCTCTTCTACAGTATGGTTTCTTACTCGGTCTATTCAGTAAAAGTGACTCGGAAATACTTAAACATATTCTTATCCTAAAGATATTTCTTACTTTTCTATTTAGACGTGTTGTTAATCCGCTCTTTTCTCTGCTATTAGAATTAAAATTTTATTTTTTATAGGTTCTGTTGTGTATAGCTATCACAAGTAAGTGCCTTATGAATATGAGGTAGAAATAAGGCATATATAAGATACATTATATATATACATATATATATATATATATATATATATATATATATATATATATATATATATATACATATATATATATATATATATATATATATATATATATATATATATATATATATATATATATGTATATATATACATGCGAAATAAATAAACTTAATCGTTACATGGTTATGAAAGACTTCTAACATTACTTTTTTTACTCTACATTATCACGTCTTTCTTTCTCGAAATGGTTTAGGATCTATATCGCGCATAAGAATTAAAACTGACTCTTTTTAGAATAAATTAATGTTGACGAATTAATAAAATAAATCGGAGTTCTTAAATTCTTGAATACCTAGTTTAACTGCAGTTGCCGTTAAAATTATATTAAGGTAGTCACTGGGCCCGATTAAAAAAAAATCAAAACAACACACGAGAATTTGTCACCCATTTATAAGTTTAAACATTATTGTTGCTTCTTCAATCAAACGGTTTAGTCTAGAAGTCCAAGTTAACAAATGTATACAAATTAATTTACGTTTTGGATAGTCTGGTGATCTCTCAAGCGTGAAATGTTTTATCTATTGAGAGCTAGTAAGTTTTATATTTAACTAGCCGTGAGGGCAGACAGACAGAGAGACGTTGCGTTTTATATGTTTTATAGATTTTCTTTTGATAAATAATAAGTTAAGTATTAAAAAAAAACACGTAAATCGGATAAGTGGTTCTCGAATGATAAGCACTCTAACGGACAGACAGACAAACAGAGAGACGTTGCGTTTTATATATATTATATAGATTATTATTGTTAGTATATAACCTGGCCAGAGAATATATTTATAAATTTAAAAAACAAAACACGTAAATCGGATAAGTGATTCTCGAGTGATATACGCACTAAGGGACAGACAAACAAAGAGAAGTTGCATTTTATATATATGATAGAAGATTATGTACAACCTGGCCATGTATGACTTAAAAAGAAACACGTAAATCGGATACGTAGTTCTGGAGTGATAAGCACACTAACGGACGGACAGACAGACAGACAGACGTTGCATTTTATATATATTATAGAAGATTATACATAACCTGGCCAGAGAACAAATAAATGAATTAAAAAAAAAAAACACGTAAATCGGATAAGTGGTTCTCGAGTGATAAGTGCACTAACGGACAAAAAGACAGACAAATAGAGAGACGTTGCAATATATATATATATATATATATATATATATATATATATATATATATACATATATATATATATATATATATATATATATATATATATATATATATATATATATATATATATATATATTTATAGAAGATTAAAGATAACCTGGCCAGAGTATGAATGTATGAATTAAATAAATGCCAGATGTAAGAATTAAAAAAAAAAAAAAAACATTTAAATCGGATAAGTGGTTCTCAAGTCATAAGCGCATTAACGGATAGACAGACAGACAGAGAGACGTAGCATTTTATATATATTATATTCTTTGCTACATGATATTTTTCCATATTTAATGGTTTAGGCAGTGTATTGCAAGAGAATGCGCTAGCGGCAAAACTTTCTTCCGACTTGATGTACTATTATCGTTATTGCTTATTCCTTATGTTACCTAACGTAATAAAAATATATCCTATAACTTGGCCAGAGAATATACGTATGTTTCAAAAAAAAGCGCGTAAATTGGATGAGTGGTTCTCGAGTGATAAGCGCACTAACGGACGGACAGATAGACAGACAGACAGACTGGCAGAGAGATAGGGAGACCTTGCTTTTTATATATATTATAGATAATAATAAATTTTTGCTGCCTAAAATTACCTACTAGGAAAATATAACTGAATAATTAATTTATGACATTTTTAATAAAATATTAGTTTTTTACTTATTTTAATAAAGTTAAAAAAAAATCTTAATTGATTTAAAAATATATACAGTTTAAGGAAGCAAAACTTACTTGTCAAGTAGATTAATTTATTTTAAGATATATGTAATGGATAAATAATGTTAGTGCTTTAATATCTTCTAATATTAATATAACCGATGAAAAATTTCCTTTACTTACATATTTATTTCCCAGTGCAAATTATGATTGTGTGATTGTGTCGCATTATGTAAATTATAGAAAACATGTATTTATAATAAAGCAATAGTACATACAATACTTGCATGTAAATTTCTGAAAATACTTGCTAACAAATGACCAATGGTAAACCACTGCTATGAGCAAATTTTTATACAAATTTAACATGCAAAGAAAGAAAATCACAAATAATTACATCTTGCCATTGATTCAGTTAGCTGTACATATGTAAATTTCCAATATGAAATTTAAATAAAGAAATTTTACTGCTTCTCTTTGATAAAATCACCGCAATACAAACCAATAAATCAAATTTTACTTGATGTTGATTAATTGCCTCTTTTAACAAATAATGACAACCACTGGAAAAGGCCAACTCTTCAAATATATTGTATGGGTGATCGGATATTTTACGAATTTTAATTGGATAAATTTGAAGCATACGAAACAGATTGAAATTGAAAAATGCTACCAAAGTGGTAAAATAGGGTAGAAAAATTTTCGTTTTACGGGTTGAGAGGAATGTTTATTACTTTGATGTGGACAGAGGCAGAATAAATGATCCCTGAGATACCTTTCGTTTTGTAACAGTTTACAATTAAAAAAATAAATAAATGAAAATTAAATTCTCACGAAGTAGTTTAGTATTTTTAAAAAATGCAATAAAACAATCAAAAATATTCTATACACTTTATATAAAGTTGCATTTTAAACTCAACTGTCTCGAAATATTACTACTTAAAATAAAATTTTTCAAGCAGATACGACGTTTAAAATATTACAATTTCTTCAGAGGAAATTATAATTATTTGGCCGACGATTAACAGAGTTTTTACAGCGGAAGATCGTGCATAGTAGGAGTGTTAGCAATAAGAGGAATCACTGAAGAGTAACTAAGTAGAATAGAGATGTCTTCCTGCATTTCATTGACCTACAAATAAATATATCCTATGCTAATCACCTCTTCAGTTACTACCAACATAATCGAAGACATGTACAGAAGTAACAGAACAGAAGTTAGGAAAGAGAAACAACTGACTAAATCATAAACGTAGGAACTGAATTAGACAAAGAGCCTAATTAAACCTCAACTAATAATCTCACACTGCATGATAAAGTTAATAGGGAAAAGGGTAGAGAACCGCAATAACGAGGCGAAAATAATCTGTTACTCCTAGGTTATAGTACCAGCTAAAAATGAAAGAAAGATTATACGGAAGATATTAAGTTTTAAGTTAAGAGCAACAATCCTTAATATGATAAACTGGAAGTTAAAGGTGTAAGTATCGTAGGGGTTACAGAGATGTAGTACTTGGAGCTGCAAAAATGGGGAAAGAGAAGTTTAAGATAAGAGTAGGCTAACAAAGTGCCCTGGTACTTAATCACTACAATATGAAGGAGTAGATACATTAGAATAGAAACATAATCCGAAATGTACAAAGCCACAAAGCCACTGAAAGAGTGTCGATGATTTATATAAAGCGGAAATAAGACCTCATATTTCTTAGACTCAAAGGTCACTGGAAACCTCTGAGATAAAAATACAACGGAAAATTACCGCAGCTACGGTAATGAATTTTATAAAGAGCAATGAAATCAAAATTACACACTAAAGAAAACTGTATATGGTTAACTGCCCATAAAAGAGAAGAAAAATATAGCATACAAATGAAATATCATTATCAATTATATATAGATTTTTAAATATTTTAACCAAAAACAATAACTCATGGTTAAAAAAAAAATTGTAGATTTCCTTTAGAAGAAAAAAATTAAGGGATGAAAAATATTTGACCACTATTAGTAAGGAATTCTGCAGGGACGTTTGGTTTAAAAAAAAAGCCTTTATTTTCAAGGTCATTAAAATCTCAAATGACATAGAATAGTTTTTTCTCCAAATCCTTGCTGGAGACTGAGCAGTGATGCACGTCGGTTAGGCCAGTTCCAAAGATTTTCCAAATGGTTACTTCAAAATTTAAGGAGTGAGATGTAATTACTACGAGTTTGGATGCTTAGAAGTTAAAAATATTTGTCAATACATATTAATTATTATTCGTTGATTTGTTATTATTCATGTGATATTGGCAGTAATTTTCGTAGTAAATTTAACATTTTTTCTTGGACAACAAATTAAATGATTTTTATCGTTATGATTATGAAAACCATAAGATGATACTACAAAACATAATTGCATTACGATATCTACAGAACCATTTCGAAATTGAAAAACAAAGCGCAGATAACTGTAACAAAAATGTAACATCTAACCTTATACTTAACAGGTTTGACATGGTTGTAGAAAATTGCTTATGCAACTCTTATTGTCAACACATATATGGTAAAGAGCCGGTTAATTGCAGGTAATGATTGCTACATTTTTACCCATTATTACTTCAATGATGTGAATCGTGTGGCGTGGGCATATGCTAGTACAAAATAAATCCTACAAATATTCTAATATTCTTATAAATATATTTTCAAAAATGTCAAAACTGCCTCTAAGCAACTTTTTAATAAACACAGACTTCGAGAAGTGATTTTTATCATTATAATACCTCGATTTGAAAGTAAAATTAAATTTTCTAGCTTGCAAGATGCGTTATTAAGAAGCGTCTTGCTTCGTTTTATTTTCTTTTTCATTTTCTTCCGATTAAAGTTGGAATGAAATTTTAGGTGCAGCAACTGGGGGGTTTACATTATATAAAATTTAATTTGAATTGTTTTGTACACACATATAAAAGAGTACTAATTAAAACTTGATTTGTAGCCAAGAGGAATATTTATGTATTTATCTAGTCAACAGATAAAGAGGGGAATAGAAATGACTACAAATAATATGCCACGTGGTAGTATGGACTACTCAATTACAAGAACCTCATATCATATGGCTTAGATCTCAACTGATGAAGGAAACTAAATATATTTTGCAAAATATATTTTATTATTTTACTATTTTCAGTCTCTAGGGCGACTAGTTAAGGAATTTTTAAATTGCATTTTTATTGTTCTGTACGGAACACTTATAAGATCACTTCGGTGTCTGTCCGTCTGTCTGTCCGTCTGTCTGTCTGTCCGTCTGTCCGTCTGTCTGTGCGTCTGTCACACCCGATTTTCTATGAAACTATTTGTCATAGAAAGTTGAAATTTGGTAGTAATATAGGAATTGATGGCCTCATCAGAGCCATGTAGTTTTGAAAGTTAAATTTTGACTTAAGGAGTTAGTTTGGGGGGTGAAATCGGAAGTGAAAAAAAATTTTTTTTACTAGGTAATCGAGTGGGGGTGTCAAATGAAAGCTTGTGAAAACACGAGTAAAAAATATATATATGATGTAATACTTGCACGCACTTTTCTTTGTATTATTTTTAAAAAATCGCGAAAAATCGCTGTCCACCCGCCTTATCTCGGAAAGTACTTATCAAAAAATTTTGAAAAATTTCTGGAATATTCTCCACGGGGTGTAGATTGAACGAAAATTATCACGAGTGCATTATCTGTAATAATTTATCTGGTATATAAAAAACCAGAAATTTCAAGGTCATCAATTTTCAGTAAAGATTGGAAATAAACTTTGTTGAAAAACTTATTTGGGATGTGTTTTGTGAAGTCACTGATCATTTTATATCACCGTAACATAAATTTTGACTTAAGGGATTCGTTTTAAGGGGTGAAATCGGAAGTGAAAAAATTTTTTTTTAATAGGTCATCGAGTGTGGTGTCAAATGAAAGCTTGTGAAAACACGATTAAAATATATATATATTATATATATATATATATATATATATATATATAATAATGTAATACTTGCGCACACGTTTCTTCGTATTACTTTTAAAAAAATCGTGAAAAAAATCGCTGTCCCTTACCTTATCTCGAAAAGTACTGATCAAAAAATTTTGAAAAAATCCTGGAATATTCTCCACGGGGTATAGATTGAACGAAAATTATCATTACTTTTATAATTTATCTGGTATAGAAAAAAACCAAAATTTCAAGGTCACCAGTTTTCAGTAAAGATTGGAAGCAAACTTTATTGAAAACTCATTTGGGGTGTGTTTTGTGAAGTCACTGATCATTTTATACCACCCTAACAAAATTTTCTATTTTAAAAACAATCGTACGGAACACTAATTGTGCAAGTTCAACTTGCACTTGACCGTTTTTTTTCTTTATAATAAACCTAATTATTAATAAAATAATCATTTGTCATTATTCCTATTTATTTTACACAACCACACAGGCACGTTAAATCAAAATGATAAAAATATTTGGCGGCTACAGTGTTTGTGTATCTTTTAAACCCGAAAAGTATCACTAATAAATGGTATTAGTCCAGTAGTAGAGTTTGAAAGAATACAGTTGAATATTGTACCGCAAAAAACAATTGGTAAACGGTGTCCTAATGGATGAAATTTGTCAGCTGTAAAAGTAGAGGTGATGCAAGACAACAGTCTTCTCTATCCTAGATTTTTATTGTGGTAATCAGCGTGATCAGGAATCCCTTTTGGAACCATTTTTAGTAAACCAGAGAAGTTTAGAGAAAATCTTTATACGCAGAGAAAATAACTTTATCCCTATTGTATCAATTTAAGAACCGCAAACATGTTCCAGTAATTATTGTGATGTAGCTGTGATGTTTTAGATTCATTTTTGACAGTATTCATTTTAATGCACACAAATTTTACTTTCCTCATGTCAACAGTAGAACACTTTTGTGCAAATAATAGTTCGTTGATATCTGTTCAAAATGCCTTGTTTTACTTGCTAAGTAACTTGGTGTTTTGCCTTATTATTTTTCTATCATATCAGGCTCTTATGTATGTAAACGAAATAATGAAGAAAATGCGTTATATTAGTAAGAAATTGCGTAAATTATACTCGTAGCCAAATATGTACAAAAATAATAAACGTGTGTATTTTAACACATATACTAACTTCTTTACTTGTATCTACGTCAGCGTAAGTAAATTATGAAAACATTCATTTTGACATTTTAACTCTTCCGCACACGTGCCGCTCCTGGAGCGCTTTAGGGACTTCCCTGCAGCACATGTGCTAGACACATAAAAAAAATAACTCTTAATGTGCAAAGAATCAAACTAAAAAGTATACATATATAAAAAAAATTTCAAACCAAATAACATATTCTCCAAAGAGTCTGACTTTCAAGGTTAAACGGCCAAAAAACCGCTGAAATTGGAGTATTTTTCTTTCTAACAGAATAATACATGAGCGATAAACAAACCTGTAAACTTTATATCTCGAATATGTTTACATCCGTTGAGTATTGACAACGTATAGGACTCTATTTGTCTCTAATAAGCCATACTTTCACATAATAAATATTGGTAGTCAGTTCTTCTCTCCTCGTTTAATAAAACTGTATACAAGTTCAAGTTTACACTGTTAAAGTATAGGATATATTTTATAGCCACAGGAAAATAAATATGAAAAAATCACATGTATCTTTTATATAGTACATCCTGTATATTATATTCTTTTTAGATTTTGCCGACAATATTAAATGCGCCAATTGGTATAGTATGTATCTACCTATATTGAATAGTTTCTTATATGTTGAAGAGTAAAAGATAAAAACAATATTATTTATTTAAACAACATTGTGAAATATTTGTGAATATCTCGTCAAAACTATTTTCACGCTAGCAACCTGTGCGGCTGGTGAGGCTTTGGGCAAATAGTAAACAATTTAAACATAATAATAAAATGAGTTTCATAGCTTACAAAATTGTTATCTAATGGACAATAAATTAAAAGCGGTATATCGTATTTACATTTAGAAAGAATAATAATTTAATAAACAAATATATATTTTTAAGATCCCCCTACATGAACCTGTGATTACACAATAGTATATAAAATTGTGCATCCCTGTTCATTTCATTAATTTATGGATTTATAAATGTTATTGGCATATTTTTCTTAATTCTGGTCTCTCTTTTCATATTTCAGCTCTTTTAGCAGTGTAATTAATGATAACTCAATATATTTCCACTTTACTGAACTCTTTTACTATTGGCTTGCCAGCTCACATTGTGATCTAACAAATTTAACTGATCCTTTTTGTGTTAATTGTATGTATTTTTTTCTAAAATTATGTTTTCATTAAGAATTTTCAATTATTTTTAAAATATTCATGCAAGATAAACTCTGGACTGCTGGACTAATAGCATTTATTCGTGATACTTTTCGGGTTTAAAAGATACACAAACACTGTAGCCACCAAATATTTTTGTTACTTTAATTTAACGTGCCCGTGTGGTTGTATAAAATAAATAGGAATAATGACAAATAATTATTTTATTAATAATTAGGTTTATTATAAAGAAAAAAATACAATTTAAAGATTCCTTAATTAGTCGCCCTAGAGACTGAAAGTAGTAAAATAAGAAAAAATATTTTACGAAATATATTTAGTTTCCTTAATCAGTTCGGATCTGAGCCACGTGATATTAGGTTCTTGTAATTGAGTAGTCCATATTGTCACGTGGCATATTATTTGTAGTCATTTCTATTCCGCTTTTTATCTATTGACTAGATAAATACATAAATATTCCTCTTGATTACAAATCAAATTTTAATTAATACTCTTTTATATATGTGTATAAAAAATTCAAATTAAATTTTAAACAATGTAAACTCCCCAGTTGCCGCACCTAAAATTTCATTCCAAGTTTAATCGGAAGAAAATGAAAAAGAAAATACAACGAAGCAAGACGCTTCTTAATAATGCATCTTGTTGCAAGCTAGGATGTCATTGTTACTTAAAATTTAATTTTACTTTCAAATCGAGGCATTAAAATGATAAAAATCACTTCTCGAAGTCTGTGTTATTAAAAAGTTGCTTAGAAGCAGATTTGTCATTTTTGAAAATATATTTATAAGAATATTAGAATGTTTGTAGGATTTATTTCGTACTGGCATATGCCAACGCTACACGATTCGCATCATTGAAGTAATAAAGGGCAAAAAATATAACAAATGTCTCATTACCTACAACTAACTCAAACTAACCCTACCGCGCTTTACCACATACGTATTGAGAATAAGAGTTGGAGAGGCGATTTTCTACAAGATCGAAACTGTTAAGTATAAGGTTAGTTGTTACGTTTTTCTGTTAGTTATCTGCGCTTTGTTTATTAATTTCGAAAAGAGTTTTATAGATATCTCAATGTAATTTCATAATCATAGTGATAAAAATTATTTAATTTGTTATCCAAGAAGAAATCGTAATCTACTACGAAAATTACTACCAATATTATGTGAATAATATATATATATATATATATATATATATATATATATATATATATATATATATATATATATATATATATATATATATATATATATATAAATAGTTAAATATAAACGGTCGAAAGGGATGGGAGAGGAGATTAGAGGAGTTGTCTATTATGTGTAGCATTATAGGTCTTTTTTCAGGTTTTTGGAGAGTTATGGAGGAATTCCATAATTAGATTATTTTTTATTTATTTTCAATTTTAACTGAAGAAGGGGTAAGGGATGGGGGTCATTAGAGATTGTAATAGTTTCATTAGTATTTTCAGGAGTTTTGCTGGTTTTAAATTACTGAATTGGGCTAATTTTAAGCATATAATTTATAATAAAATATATGAGATTAATAGGGTGGGGCAGTGGTTTAGAGGAGTAGCTTCATATATATCGCCCTATATGTATTTTGGACTGTAGGAATACTTTCAATTTTAATACAGGAAGTGGGTCTCCTTAGCTATATGGGAATTTTTTTAGGTTTTCTCGAATTGGAGAATGGGTATAAGCTAAATCAAATATAGAAAAATATATAAGGCCAGTGGTGGGGTGGAAATGGGAGGTAGATGAGTAACTTTGCATTTATCGTGTTCCGGGTCTTTTCGAGGACCCTGCCAGTCAAGGAATCGAAACATTGTATTTTCTTTTTCTCAATATTTTCATGGTTAAAGAGGGTGAAAGGGATAACTCAATCGTTTCAATGATTAATGAATCAATTATGATAAGTTTTTTTGATCTTTGATTGGAGTACTGAATATTTACTAAAAAATAAATTATTTAAGGTAAAATATATATGGCGTGAAAGGGATAAGTTGAAGGATGATCGCGTATATATCGTAATATACTTCTATTTTGGTGTTTTAGTTCGACATCATTACCAATTTTACATAGAAGGTAAATGAGATTTGACTATAAAATGTTGAACTGAAAATTATCTTTCGAAATTTTTTTTCCCATTTTCTTGGTACATTTATCTCACTGTCGGTCTGTCGATCTGTTGGTACGGTAATTCTTGAACGAGATGAGAAGATAATACTGGAAGTATGGATCAGACTTATAGTTCTTAGTTGATATCGTTCCAGCACATGTGGTAAGAGAGGTGGGAATTTATTCACTTTTTACTTGAGAACTTATTTTAGAGCTACGTATTTACAAAGAAAGTACTGGATAAATAACTTTACCGATTTTTTTTTTTCATTATATTTATTTATTCTTATTTACTTTTTTGAAAGTCGTAAAAGTCGAATGTTCAGAGATAAATGTATTCGAAACTTGCTCGTAATTTGTCTTTCTGACAAACCTTTTTGTATACTAACACTATCTTGCCAAAATAAACAATCTAAAGGATTATTCTAATCAGTGTATTTGCAAGTTCTTGTCTAACAGAAAAATACACCGTTAAGTAACACCGACTTCATTGTAGCAGCAAAATGCATCCTAAATAAGCTTCCGACTTTATTTTCCTTTTTTCTATTTATTTCCATCCAATTGAACTGGAAATTGCATTTTAAATTTTGCTTCAGGGAGTTTAAATTTCCTTATCGAATGCTATAAATCGTCTGTTTTTTTAAGGATTGTTACTCGGCTTGGGGAGTTACGCCGTGAACTGAATAATAAAAAAAGTGGATGAGGAAACTAAAGAAGAACTTTAAAAATACCTTTAATAAAATCATTTTTAGTAAGTATACGCCAAATTAAAAACTTGTTTAATACATTCCACTTTATTAAATTAACCAAAAACTGTAGCTTTTTCAAGAATGAATGTCCGTATGTATATATACTTATTTATACATGGGTTTTCCTAACTAATAAAAGTGGAAAATTTTGGATGGTTATAGCTTCTACTTGTTGGAAATTCCATATAAATATATAATCAACTTCCACTGGTTTATTTATAATTTTGATGACGCGTTTCGCTGTCGATGCAGCTTCTTAGGATCTACATTTTACACTGTCAAGTAAGGTTTAATGTTTACAATTTTATATTATTTCTTAATTATAATATTACACCTATTTATATTATATTGATAGTATTGGAAAATCCACACAGAAATGGTATTAGGAAAATAAATTCAATAATAATGAATTGTTTAAATCTACCTGGTCGATAAGCAAAGCACCTGTAGTCCATAATCAATTTATTTGCATTTTCTCCAAAAGGTTTAGTTTTAAACCTTTTTGTTGGGTATGAAAAATTTTGAAATTCTTATTGAACGTGTGATTCTCTGTTAAAAGATGATTAGCATATGTTGAATTAGTCTTTCTATGGATGAAACTTTTTTCGTGTTCTGTAATTCTTTGCATAATTGTTCGTCCAGTTTATCCTATGTATGCTTTAGGATATGACCCACATATTAATTGATATACCCCTGATTTATTATCTTTATTGATTTTCGGTTTGTAGTTTCTTTCGATGTTAAAAACTTATTTCCAAGTGATCCCCTAAACGAAACAATAATTTTAATAGAGAACATATTAACAAAAAACATAGTAAATGAAGTTATAAAAATGGACATAATTAATTTATTAAGAACCTGCCTAAGACAAAATTATTTTTCATTTAACAATAATTTCTACAATAGTAAGGAAGGGTTAATTATGGAGAGACCATTAAGCCCATTACTTGCCGCAATTTTCATGGACAGTATTGAAACAATGATATTTAACAACCATAATAACAGTAGCAATAATTGTGTATACTGGTATTGATACGTAGACGATATAATTGTTTGTTTTACAGGAACGGATAGACAATTAACTCGCTTTTTACATTACATCAAATCTTTACATAGAAATATTAGTTTTAGAATGGAAGAAGAAGTTGAAGGGAAAATCAACTTCCTAGACTCAACAATGTTGATGCTTTGTGTTACTTTTTCTGAAAATTTGTTTAGTGTGGTTTCCTTTTTCTTCGTTATGACAGCTAGTTTTCTTTCTAGTTCGGTTTTGTATTTAACCTGATTTTAATTTAGGTCAGTTTGGGTTGGATTTATATGTTACAAATCATTTTGTTTTGTTCTTGTTTGATGTTTATTTTTACTGTTGCCCTTACCAGTCTGTGATCACTTCCTGTGCGAAAACAATTCAGTACTAACACATCTGTGATGATATATTTTTGCCTAGATATTATGAAATCTATTTCACCCTTTGTGGTCCCATCTGGACTCCTCCAGGTCCACAGGTTCTTTTTTTAAAAGGTGTTCCTACAGAAAAAGTTTTCACTCTGTAGGTATGTTAGTAGTTCCTTCCCTCGATCATTTCTATTTCCTATGCCGAATTTGCCAAGATTTTCTGTTATCAGTTTGTGTTCCTATTTTGGCATTTAGGTCGCCTATTAATAGACAAAAGTGAGTTTTTTCAGATTTTCTTGCATTTCAGGAATAAATGCTTTAAATGCAAACTATATATGTATATATATATATATATATATATATATATATATATATATATATATATATATATATATATATATATATATAGCGAAACAAACATATTGAAAACTCGTTACGTGTTTAATTAGTTCATTAAAATAGAATTTAGTAAACAAGTGTTTAATTTACAGTATATTTATTAGTTTTGGAGTTTCATTAAATGAAGGCAGAATCAAGTTCAAATAACTTTTGTTGCACCGATATAGTGCATACTGTGCAAAAAAAGTTTACTATTATATTATCGTAGGTAATTTATATTTTACTAGCCGGGCCCGCGGTTCCGCTCGCGTGGACTTTATTCACTACTATTGTCACTGGTTATTCCTTATGTTACCCAACGTATTAAAATATCTCCCATTATTTCTCCTTATCTCCCAATATTTCTCCTTATCTCCCATTATCTCCACATAATTTCTATTATCTAGGCTTATCTCTGCTCATCACCCATTATTTCTCCTTATCTAACATTGTTTCTCCTTATCTCCCATTATCTCACCTTATTTCCCATTATCTAGGCTTATCTTGACTTATCTCGCAATATTTCTCCCTTATCTCCCATTATCTCACCATTATCTAGACTTATCTCTGCTTATCTCCCATTATTTCTCCTTATCTACCATTATTTATATTTACCTCCCATTATCTCACCTTATCTCCCATTATCGAGGCTTATCTCGACTTATCTCCCATTATTTCTCCTTATCTCCCATTATCTAAGCTTATATCGAATTATATAGAACATATGTATAAATTTATAAAAAACACGTAAATCAGATAAGTGGTTCTCGAGTGATAAGCGCGCTAACGGACAGACAGACAGACAGACAGACAGACGTTTCATTTTATTTATATATATATATATATATATATATATATGTTATATATATATATGTATATATATATATATATATATATATATATATATATATATATATATATATATATTTATATTCTTCGCTACATGATATTGTTCCATATTTAAGGCTTTAGGCAGTGTATTGCAAGAGAACTCGCCAGCTGCAAACTTTTCTCCGACTTGATTCACTATTATCGTCACTGCTTATTCCTTATGTTACCTAACGTAATAAAATATATCCTATAACCTGGCCAGAGAATATACGTATGTTAAAAAAAGCACGTAAATCGGATAAGTGGTTCTCCAGTGATAAGAGCACTAACGGATGGATAGACAGACAGAGAGACCTAGACTGAATGTCTTTGACATTCATAAGATTTGTTTTGTTTATTTCTTCAATGGTCATTTTATACATTTTATAGATATAGATTATTATTATTATATGACCTGGCCAAAGAATGTATGTATGAATTTAAAAAAAGACACGTAAATCGGTTAAGTAGTTCTCGCGTGTTAAACGCACTAATGGACAGACAGACAGACAGAGCGACATTGCATTTTATATATATTATAGATTATAGATATTCTCTGCTATATAATATTGTTCCATATTTAGTAGTTTAGACTGTGTATTGCAAGAGAACGGGCTAGCGGCAAACTTTTTTCCGACTTCATTCACTATTATCATCACTGCTCATTCCTTATCCTACCTATCTAATAAAATATAGCCTATAATCTGGCTGGAGAACATATGTATGTTTTTAAAAAAAAAGTACGAAAATCGGATAAGTGGTTCTCCAGTGATAAGCGCACTAACGGACAGACAGAGGGACTTTGCATTTTATATATATTTATAGATGTAATAAAATATATATCTATAACCTGGTCAGAGAACATGTATGAATTTAAAAAATCGCGTAAATCGGATAAGTGGTTCTCGAGGGATAAGCTCACTAATGGACAGACAGAGAGACGTTGCATTCTATATATATTATAGATATAGATTATTATTATATAACCTGGCCAAAGAATATATGTATGAATTTAAAAAAAGACACGTAAATTGAATAAGTGGTTCTCGCGTGATAAACGCACTAATGGACAGACAGACATTGCATTTTCTATATATTATAAATTATAGATTATAGATATTCTCTGCTACATAATATTGTTCCATATTTAATGGTTCAGGCTGTATACTGCAAGGCAACGCACTAGCGGCAAATTTTTTTTTTCCGTCTTCAATCACTATTTTACGTCACTACTCATTCCTTATGCTACCTATCGTAATAAAATATAGCCTATAATCTGTCCAGAGAACATATGTATGTTTTTTAAAAAAAAGTACGGAAATCGGATAAGTGGTTCTCCAGTGATAAGCGCACTAACGAGCAGACAGAGAGACAGAGAGACGTTGCATTTTATAGATATTATAGTTTATGTCTAAATTCAAAATCTATTTTTGGTGGCACCGATAGAAGGGTGTAAGTGCTTAAATGTCTTAATAACTTTTTGAATTTAAATAACCGTTTTTATAATATTTGGAAAACTAATATTGTTTATCAATTCAAAGAGATCATAATGCTAAAATTATAAGTAAATGTGGGTTGTGAACTGCTAAGGTATTCGTTTTCTTTTTTTTTTACGAATGTAGCACACGTGCTGCAGGGAAATTTCTAAAGCTTTACAAAAGCGACAAGTGTGCGGCAAAAGCAATTCACGTTGGTCTTAAATCGCTTTAAATTATATTCAGTGTGAAACATATTCCTGGGAAAATCATTTCAAAGGGATGAGGTTCAAGAATACTTGAAAAGAGAGACAAGCTGAATTTCATACGGATCTGAAGTATTTGTGAAACGTGTATTCCTAGCAAGCTTTGGGGGGAATTACGAGGGCTGCAACTATTGAACAATTTCCATGAAAATACTTGCGCCCAGCAATCTGAGTAACTGTACTAAAGAAATAGAGTACCCCGACATAACTACATAGCATTCAACAACGTTAACGTTTTTAGAAAAAAACTAATGCCTAGTTATTTGTAGCGTTAAATTCTACTATGTTATTTTCACTTCAGGAAAGAATCTCTTCCAGATCTTTGTTAAGTCGAGCGACTTCCTGCTATTCGAGCATTTAAAGGGAATAAATAAATAAGCGTACTATTATCTGCAAAGCTATAGATTGGATTCCTGGTCCTTTTCAGCAGATCATTAATGTAAACGAGAAGGAGACAATAAGGTCTTGGGGCATAACGGCGTTTCTAGTGAAGATGTCAACTGCTACTCGTAAAGGACGAGATCTGAGGAAATACGAGAGCCATAAACATAACTTTTCAGACATACCATAAGTAGCTTTGCTTAGCTAATAATCCATCGTCACAAACACGATCGAATGCCTTGGATATATCAAGTGCAACCGCTCGAGATTCTACGAAGTGTTCAGTTGCGTTGTTCAAAACGTGTGTTAATAAATTAGAAGATCTCCTATTGATCTTTGGTTATGAAAGCCATATTGATGGTCGCTAATAATATTCAATCTAAATATATAATAAAAGTCATCAAATTTAGTCAATTTCCACTGGTTTATTTATAATTGTGATGACGCGTTTCGTTGTCGATGCAGCTTCTTCGGATTTACATTTTACACTGTCAAGTTAGGTTTAATGTTTACAATTTTAAATTATTTCTTAATAATAATATTACACCTATTTAAATTATATTGATAATATTGGAAAACCCACAGAAAAATGGTATTAGGAGAATAAATTCAATAATGGTGTATTGTTTAAATCTACCTGGTCGTTGAGCAAAGTACCTGTAGTCCTTAATCGACTTATTTGCATTGTCTCTAAAAGATTTAGTTCTTCTTTTTGTTGAGTATGTACAATTTTGAAATTCTTATTAAACGTGTGATTGTCTGTTAAAAGATGATTAGCATATGTTGAATTAGACTTTCTATGGATGAAACTTTTTTCATGTTCTGTAATTTTTTGTATAAATGTACGTCCAGTTTGTCGTAATGTATACTTTAGGACATGACCTACATGTCAATTGATATACCTCTAATTTATTATCTTTATTGATTTGCGGTTTGTAGTTTTGGAGATATTTCCCTATAGTATGGTTTGTCTTGTAAGCTATGTTGATATTTTTTTGATTTAAAAATTTTCCCAGTTTTTCTGCTGGTGTGCCGAAATAGATTAAGCATTTAAATGTGATAACGATGTTATCGATTATGGTAACTGAAAAACCGTTGTTAACGACTACTTGTTTTATGTAGTTTAATTCTTTAGTAAAATTGTATTCTGATAAGGGGATATTAGTTAGTCTGTGTATAAAGCTATGATAGGCCGCGAGTTTATGATGGTTGGGGTGGTGAGAACTATTGTGAATTGTGGTATCTGTATGACAGGGTTTGTGATATATTGCAAACTCATGTTTTTTCCTGGTTTTACTGATTGTTAAGTCTAGGAAGTTGATTTTCCCTTCGACTGCTTCTTCCATAGTAAAACTGATATTTCTATGTAAAGAATTAATGTACTGTAAAAAGTTAGTTAATTGTCTGTCCGTTCCTGTAAAGCATACAATTATACGTATCGATACCAGTATAGACAATTATTACTATTGTTATCATGATTGTTAAATATCATTGTTTCAATACTGTCCATGAAAATTTAGGCAAGTAATGGACTCTTCATAATTAACCCTTGCTTACAATTGTAGAAATTATTGTTAAATGAAAAATAATTTTGTCTTAGGCAGGTTCTTAATAAATTAATTATGTCCATTTTTATAACTTCATTTTTACTATGTTTTTTGTTAATAGGTTCTCTATTAAAATTATTGTTTCGTCTAGGGGAACACTTGGAAATAAGTTTTTGACATCGAAAGAAACTAATTTAGAACTAGCTGGTGTTGTTATATTCTCAAATTTATCCACGGGTTCGTATGAGTTCTTGATACTACATTTAGGTTCAAATTTGCTATGATATTTGATTAAATCTATTAAAAAGGATGACGTTTTATATGCTGAAGCAGCTGATTGAGTGGTCAGGTTTGTGTAGTTTTACCAACCATCAGAAATATTCAATCTTCCAAGATATTTTAAAAGATGCTGACGATAGCCTTTTCCATAATTTTCGATATTATTGAGAGTAATGAGATTGGTTGATAGTTGTTTAGCAAGGTCTTCTTACCTTTTTTGGGTATCAACTGAACTGTAGGGTATTTCCAGCAGGAAGAAAATATTCCCTTTCTGTAGGATACTTTAAAAAATCTACGGATAACTGGTGTTAGTTCGCTCGCGCATTTCTTGATAACTATGGCAGGTATCCTAGAAGCAAGAAGCTTTTTTGGTGTCTAGCTTCATTAAAATACGTTTTATGATACGCCATCTGAAGACAATTTAGAACATCTTTGACTGCCGTATGGGAATAGTTGGTGGTTTTTCCTTTGAAATCAACAGTACAATGTAAAGCAAAATGTTCAGCTACTAAGTTGGCCTTCCCAACTCGTGTTGATGCAATAGCACTAGTGGTCGTGTGAGTGGTGAAATTTTGACTAATGGTCTTAGGGATTGACCAAAATGACCTGAAATTGTTGGGCCAGGCGAGAAGATTGTTTTTAATTCTTTGATTGTGTAACTCTTCTGTAACTCTAAGATGTCTTGATTTATGATGTTAGGATTTTCACGTCATTGTCGGTAAGCCAGATGTTCAGAAGCATCAGCTTATTTACCTTTTCGGTCGAGCCAAGGCTTTCCCCTGGAAGCTTATTTTTTCGAAAAGGAATGTAAGTTTCCACAGTAGCAGAAACGACATCGGAAACCTGCTTAGCGCAGTGACGCAGCTACTATTATCAGCATCTACCATTTGTTTTTATTTTTCCACATTTCATTTCATTATAAGGCTTTACCAGTTAATTTTACCACGCGATTGGCATAAATCTGTATCTTTTTGACATAATTTTTAATTAAAAATTTTACTTAAAAGCCTTGGATTATTTGTCGATAGTCATAAATACCAGCTTTCAATATGTCGTATTTCTATTGATTTTGAATTTGGTTAAAATTTTAATGAATTTTTATTTAGGGCAAAATATCTGTTTGGTCACATCGCCAGAAGAAGAAGAGACACTGGTAGTCCGCCGCAGAATATTAACAGGTAGATTTCCTACAAAATGGATAGACCAACTGCAACTCTTTAATCAAAATACCTTAGATAAGGCATGTCAAATGGCCCTAGACCGAGAGATCTGGAAGGATCAAGTGCGAGGAGCCAGTTTACGAGTAGTCACCACGCCCTGCCAAAGGCAATAGGACAGAGGAGGACGATCTATTTATAAGATATATTTTATGTTCTATAGTAATAGGAACAACTACTTGTGTACGTGTACTTCTCCTACTTAAATGTGCGCATGTAGGCTTTGCGTTAGATTACATTATCTATTGAGATATATATATATATATATATATATATATATATATATATATATATATATATATATATATATATATTGTAAAATTTGAGATTCAAAAACCTTATAATTTTTTTATAAAATACATGTAATATAGTCCGATTCTTTGCATGCACGCCATAAATGTCTGAATATAGTGTAAACATCCGTTTATATCATTCTTCTGGTCAACATGTTAAGTATATTTAAAAACTTAAACGCGTAGGTCTTCCGTCATCTGAAGATATTTACGATATTCACTCTATTATCTGTCTCGGTTATTTGTACATATGCAAGAAAGACAGCGAACAACCTGAAATTTTGATATAGCTTTATGTTTTAGAAGCCAGTACCGCTCAGTTTAAAGACAATAAAAATATAATAGCAACCTGAAAAGTAAAAAAATAGCTGATATTAGACGTTGGATTTATGTACCAGGTGTACAAGTATGAAATGCAGATTTTTTTTCTAAAAAAAAACATGTTAAATTCGAAAGAATGATAAAAAATGCTTTATTCAAAGTATGCTCCATCGCTTGTTATACATTTTCCCATCTTTCGGGCAATTTGTGAATACCACGCCAGTAAAAATCTTCCCCTTTTGCTGCGACCCATTCATCGAGCCATTTTTTCACATCTTCGTACGAACGCTGCTCAGCAAGTGCGTGACCCATCGATGCAAACAAGTGGTAATCGGAAGGAGCCAAGTCTGGTGAGTAAGCCGCATGGGGTAGAACTTCCCAGCTGAGTACTTCCAACGTGTCGCGAACTGATTTTGCCGTATGTGTTGGAGCATTATCATGAAGAAAAATGACTTTATGTTGCCTCTTTCGGTATTCTCGCCTTTTTTCAAGCAGCGAACGGTTCAAATCGGTCAATTGTTGTTGGTAACGTTTAGTATTAACCGTTCCCTCAGGTTTTAAGAGCTCATAATAGACCACGCCCCTCTGGTCCCACCAAACACGGAGCATCGTCTTCCTGCCAAAGCGATTCGGTCTTGCGGTCGATGTGGATGGTGCGCCTGGGTCTACCCATGATTTTTTGCGCTCGGGATTCTCAAAATAAATCCACTTTTCATCCCCTGTAACTATACGATGCAAAACCGACTTCCTTTTGTACTGAGCGAGCAAAATGTCACACGTGTTTTTGCGCTTTTCCATTTGCCTCTCGTTCAACTCATGTGGTACCCATCTACCGAATCTACCTGAATCTTTCCCATTTCTCGTAGCCGATTGGAAACAGCTTGTTGACTAACGCCCAATTGCTCGACGAGTTGTTTTTGTGTTTGCGATTCATCTTCGTCCAACAATGCTTGCAATTCCACATCTTCGTATTTTTTTGGCGGTTTTCCACGTTCCTTGTCTGTAACGTCGAAGTCACCACTTTTGAAACGCCGACACCATCGTTCACAGGTATCTTGCGATAGAGCATGTTCACCATAAGCTTCTCGAAGTAATCGGTATGATTCAACAGCAGTTTTCTTCAAATGAAAACAAAAAATTAATGCTGTCCGCGAATACTCTTTGTTCGGTATAAATTTCAACATATTGAACACAACAACACAACACTATGCACACACTCTTCCAATTTATCACTCGTGCGCGTCTGACACTTGTTGATAGCACAAACTGCTGCACCATCTGTTGTCTGAAATCCACATTTCATACTTGTACACCTGGTAAATGTCCTTCACAAGTAAGAACTAAGGTGTTTTACACATTTAATATATTCA
>CM032446.1:53459557-53587057 GCA_019049505.1 Pachyrhynchus sulphureomaculatus
AATCGGATAAGTGGTTCTCAAGTGATAAGCATACTAACGGACAGACAGACAGGCAGAGAGACGTTGCATTTTATATATATTCTAGATAAAAGATTATAGATAACCTGGCCATTAAAAAAAAAAAAAAACGTAAATCGGATAAGTGGTTCTCGAATGATAAGCGCACTAACGGACAAACAGACAGAGAGACGTTGTATATTGTTCCATATTTAATGCTTTAGGCAGTGTATTGCAAGAGAACGCGCTAGCGGCAAACTCTTCTCCGACTTGATTCACTATTATCGTCACTGCTTATACCTTATGTCACCTAACGTAATAAAATATATCCTATAACCTGGCCAGAGAACATATGTTTTTAAAAAAAAAGCACGTAAATCGGATAAGTGGTTCTCCAGGAATAAGCGCACTAATGGACAGACAGACAGGCGGAGAGACGTTGAATTTTATAAATATTAAAGATATAGATTATTATTATTATGTAACCTGGCCAAAGAATATATGTATGAATTTAAAAAAAGACATGTAAATCGGATAAGTGGTTCTCGCGTGATAAACGCAGTAATGGACAGACCGACAGACAGAGAGACATTGCATTTTATATATATTATAGATTATAGATATTCGCTGCTACATAATATTGTTCCATATTTAATGATTTAGATTTTTTAAAAAAAAGTACGTAAATCGGATAAGTAGTTCTCCAGTGATAAGCGCACTAACAGACAGACAGAGAGACGTTGCATTTTATATATATATATATATATATATATATATATATATATATATATATATATATATATATATATATATATATATATATATAGACGAAACGATTAGCAGTCATCTCCGGGCTAATTATTTGAAGTCGAGGAGTGGAATCAAAAAACTATGGCTGAGCTAAAAACACAGTGAGAAATAACTCGCGTGGGCAGAGGAAGACATAGAACGAGAATGGAGCACTGTAATTCTTTCCGATGGAGCTTCATTTGGGGTTATGTGATAATATCAATTTCCACTAACCGATGTTTTTCGGAAAAAGAATTTGGGAGACTCTTCATCTTTACCTACAATTTGAATGCTGAAAAAATGCTTCAGATTTACAAAAAGGCGTTGGTACGACTGCCAAACGGGAGTTCACCGATAAAAATGAGAAGTGGATTCTTCAAGGGGCTAACGAACCCAAACATCGGAGTAAAATGTGTAGCTAGCTAGAAAGGGGAATTTAGTATAGTCATACTAGATTGACCATTCCAGCCTGCTGCAAACCCAATCGAGAACGTGTGGTCGTACATCAAGGAGAAGCTTCGTAGTGAAAAGGTGAACACAGTAAAAGCAGCTGTCATGGTAATTTCGAGCAAGTTGGAAATCTTTGCCCTAAGAATACGCGGAAAATCTTGTCGCAAGGATATCTTGACGATGCCAGGCGATCATCGGCGCTGATGGTGATGGGACAAACCACTGTATCATTAACAGTTTAATGCCACGTCAGTGTCGAATGATGTAAAAAACTTTGGAATAAACACATTTTTTAATAAACAATACGTGTCATGTTCTTACTTGACTCACTCTCTCTCTCTCTCTATATATATATATATGTATATATATATATATATATATATATATATATATATATATATATATATATATATATATATACGAGTATATATATATACTCGTATATATATAAAACATATAATTTTTTTTTATAAAGTTGAGGTCTTTGCGTTGTTTTAGATTGAAAAAATAGCGTTTTTGTATATTTATAAATTGGTTCAGCAATAAACTTCCGTATAATTCATACTGGTAGCTTCAACAGGTCAATAAAAAAAAATAACCGGTCAAGTGCAAGTTGAACTTGCACTTGACCGGTGGTGTTCCGTACGTTGATTGTTTTTAAAATAAAAATATTTGTTAGGGTGGTATAAAATGATCAGTGACTTCACAAAACACATCCCAAATGAGTTTTCAACAAAGTTTGTTTTCATTCTTTGCTGAAAACTGGTGACCTTGAAATTTTGGTTTTTTTTCTATACCAGATAAATTACACAGGGGAACAGCTGTTTTGGTGTCGAGGTTTTTTGAGCTGATTCTATATCAATTTGATGTCCTGAATTCAAATAACGTATTCATTTGTACCTAGGAGCTCAAATTTTTAAGATATACAATTTTAGAGAAATATAAGTTACATTATTGTAACTCAAATCCGTAAGTGTAGTAAACAAAAGTAGATACGAAATTTTTATTTTAGTTATACAAAATACAATATTATGTCGTACTTACAAACAAAAAAAAAACATTGAAGAAATGAAATAGTCACTCAACACTTGGAAAGCTTCTTTTCCGCGACATTCTTGAATGTTTTTTTAAACAGTCCCTTTTTAAACTCCAGCAGTAATCTGCCATCATGTGCATGTCCCATCTTCCTTGGTAGCGGTCCTCCATAACTTTAATATCTTGGTGAAATCTTTCACCTTGTTCCTCACTCATGTCTCCTAAATTTTCTGGAAAACGGTCTAAGTGGCTGTGTAAATAGTGTATTTTAATACTCATATTGCACCCTAAGGATTTGAAACTATTAAGCATCTTGTTAACAATTTCAACATAGTTTTGAGCTTTATGTTTGCCTAGAAAATTTTCTACAACTGCATCAAATGATGTCCAAGCTTCTCGTTCAACTTGATTCATTGAATTTATGAAGGCAGGATCCTTAATTAATTGTCTTATTTGTGGGTCGCCAAATATCCCTGCTTTGAGTTTTTCTGTGCTCAACTGATGCATTTTTACCCCTATATATGCAAAACAAGACCCATTCTTATCAAGAGCCTTTACAAATTGCTTCATTAAGCCCAACTTTATATGTAACGGAGGAAGTATGATTTTTTCTCTTTCAACCAAAGCGTCGTTAATGACATTCTTTTCCCCAACGTCCATGTTTTCTCTCTGAGGCCAATCTTTTCTAACCCAGTGGTGTGTTTTGTCCCTACTATCCCAGAGGCACAAGAAACACGGATATTTCGTGTAACCACTTTGCTGCCCAAGAAGAAAGTTTACCATTTTTAAGTCTACACAAATCATCCATTGATGTTCGTAATACTTTATCTTCTGCAAGACCAAAGCTATGGTATTATATTCTTCTTTCAGTTTCGTTGAGTGAGCTAGTGGTATTGAACCATATTTATTCCCATTATGTAGAAGGACACATTTTAAACTTCGCTTTGAACTGTCAATAAATAGGCGCCAATCATCTGGAATATATTCAGAAAGTCCCATTTCTTTCATGAGTCCTCTAATTTCGTGACAAAATACAAGATTGTCTTCTTGAGAAAAGAATGGTAGCAGATCTTTTTCTCTTGTACGGTAAAAGGTAATTTTGGTTCCTTGTTCCAGTAAATTTTTGTCGTTCAACCTAGAAGCCAGTACTTCAGAAGCTTTTTTCGATAAATTGAGATCCCTGGTGAGATCATTTAATTCATTTTGATTGAAGCGTTGAGGAACTGATGACGTCCCCTCATAGTCACTGTTAGTTTCATTAGCATCAGAACTTTTATTAGCATCAGAAGAGCGATCAGAGGGAAAATATTCGTCATCAGAGATATGTGGTAGCTGATGAAATGTTGGAATCGGTATTTCATCTGAGTGCAGGATAGGGCGTATTGCCGAGTCTAAATTGGGATAAGTCCACTTACTGCGGTTATTTCGATTGATTCCATTAGTATTTACTAAACAGAAATAACAATCATTGAAGTGGTTTTTTGGTTCTCTCCAAACCATTGGTACGCCGAATTTTAGATTTTTTTTAGATTAGATTAGATTGAATTTTGATAAAAGCACAAGTCCTGACAAAGAAACCACTGAGAAGGGAATCACTCGCCGCCTAGACCCACCACCATCAATCCCAAACGCAACCGACGAAGTATTTAATCAAAAAACTCCCGCAACGACAAAGAAATCCCAACAGCACAAAACCAAAATTCAAACGGCAAATAAGAACAGAAAACCAAATCAACAACATCAGGAGATATCTAGAACAAATTACCCAGTTTATCAACGGGAACCTGTCCAAACGAGTCACGCAGAGTATAAACAAGATCAAGTCCGGGTCTCCCGACAGAACACTGCCAGAAATCCTGGATACTCTGAAACAAAAATTATCCGTATATGCCGCAAGACTTCGTAGATACAAAGAACCAAACGAGAGGAAAGATACCAACAACCTCTTCCGAAGAAGCCAAACATAGTTCTACCGGAAAACTATGCACAGCAAACAGACAGCAGTGACCGAACCACCAAACAAAACAAGAACTCACAGATGATTGGAAAAGTATCTGGTCAGAACCCAAACTACCCAATAATAACACCCCCTGGATCAAAGCCAAAGAAGGCAAAGATAAACATGTGACAGAACAGGAAAATTCGTCGACTTGTAGACATCATAATTTTAAGATAGATTTTTGCAACATACGAGGTATAAACTCGAACATAAATTCAGTGCATCAACACCTGCAATCAGATAAACCTCATGTACTCGCTCTATGTGAAACCAAGGTCAGTCCATCGACCAGCACGGTCAACTATCTTTATCCTGGGTACGACTTCTATTCCCGATTTAGGCGTAACTTTGGAATCTGTCTTTTGTCAGAAGCGACCTCTCTTGTCAACGAGAAGAAGCTCTGGAGCCCCCAAACTTTGATGTTATGTGGTTAAAAATAACGACTCAACAAACCACAAGGTTCATCTGTATCCTGTATCGACTACCAAGTGATACCAATTTTCGAACACTTTTCGCTTCTCTTGCAGACACCATCGATCATTTACAAAGTAACTATTCAAGTGCCGAAATTGCCATCCTGGGCGACTTTAATGTCCACAATATTAACTGGCTCAAATATTCAAATACTACCGACGAACAAGGTCGTGAAGCTGAATCATTCTCAATCAGTTATGGCTTAACTCAGCTTATTGACGAACCAACACGGATCCCTGTTCGAGACGGGGAGTTCGCCAGTCTTCTTGATCTGTTTTTAACCACCAATCCGGAGATTTACACGGTCACCGTAAATCCGCCGTTAGGTTCTTCCGACCATAAACTGCTTTCGACATCGAGTATCCTGCCAATCAGTGACAGAGAGGCGCCTAGGCCGCGCAAGATTTGGCACTACAAATCTGCTAAATGGGAAGATCTCATGGAATACTTTCGAACTTTCCCTTGGATGGACGTTTGTTTTCGATCCGATAACCCATCTGACTGTGCCAGGGAGGTCTCCGATGTTATTTTGGCTGGTATGGAAGCTTACATCCCTTTTTCGAAGAAATGCTCCTCCAACGGCAAGCCTTGGTTCGACCGAAAATGCAAAGAAGCTGTTGCTTCTGAACATATTGCCTACCGACAATGGCGTGAAAATCCTAACACCTTAAATCGAAACATCTTTGTTCATGCCCGGAACAGATGCAAGGGAATTATCGACGAAACCAAGGAGGCACACAATCAACGAATTAGAAACAAACTTCTCGCTTGTCCCAACAATTCCAGGTCCTTTTGGGCAGTCGCTAAGGCAGTTAGTCAAAATTTTACCAAATCCACCATACCACCACTCACACGGCCAGATAATTCCATTGCAACCACACCTGTTGAGAGAGCGAACTTGTTGGCTGAACTCTTTGCTTCACATTCTACTGTCGATTTCCAAGGAAAAACACCACCTACTATTCCTATATTGCAGTCAAGGATGCCCGATGTTGTTTTCAGACAGCGCATCCTAAAGCGTATTTTAATGAAGCTAGACACCAAGAAGGCTTCTGGCGCTGACGGAATACCTGCCATAGTCCTCAAAAACTGTGCAAGGGAACTAACACCAGTTTTCTGTAGACTTTTTAACCTATCCTACAAAAAGGGAATATTTCCGTCCTGCTGGAAATGTGCCACGGTTCAGCCGATACCTAAAAAAGGTAAGAAGACCTTGCCAAATAACTACCGACCAGTTGCACTGCTTTCAATCGAAAGTCATGGAAAAGGTTATCAATGAGCATCTTCTAAAATATCTTGAACGATTCAATATTATTAGCGATCACCAATATGGTTTCCGTAAACATAGATCAACAGGAGATCTTCTGACTTATGTAACACATGTTTGGAACAACGCAATTGAACACTTTGGAGAATCTCGAGCGGTTGCTCTTGACATATCCAAGGCATTCGACCGTGTTTGGCACGATGGACTGTTGGCTAAGTTGCGCTCTTATGGTATGTCTGAAAGGTTCTGTTTGTGGCTCTCATGTTTCCTCAGAGGGCGTTCTTTACGAGTGGCGGTCGATGGATTTCTTTCTAACACACTCACTATCAACGCCGGTGTGCCCCAGGGCTCCATACTGTCTCCTACTCTCTTTCTCATTTACATTAACGATCTGCTGGAAAAGACCGGGAATCCAATCTATAGCTTTGCAGATGACAGTACGCTTGTCTCTTCATTCACCTTGAACGCTCGGACATCGGCTGCTCAGGCGAATATCCGCAGACAGCAGGAGGTCGTTCAACTTAACAAAGACCTGGAAGAAATTCTATCTTGGGGTGACGGTAACCAAGTGGAATTTAACGCTACAAAAACCCAAGCGGCAGTTTTTTCTAAAAAAGTTAACGTAGCTGAACCCGACATAGTTATGTCGGGGCACTCCATTCCCCTAGCATCGTCGCTCAATTTGTTGGGCGTTAGTTTGGGAGCAAATATGTCGTGGCATGAACATGTTGCAGGCATAGTAAGGAGAGCTTCTCAAAAGTTGGGAATATTATTTAGAACCAGAAAGCTTTACACCCCACAGCAACTGTTAATTCTTTACAAAGCCCAAATTCGACCAACTAGGGAATACTGCTCCCACGTTTGGGGCTCCGCTCCGAAACATACACTGCATTTGTTGGATTCTGTTCAGAGAAGAGCGGTCCGTCTGACTGGGGACCCGGAATTGACCGGCGGCCTTGATTCGCTGGAACATCGAAGAACGGTTGGCGACTTGAGTCTGTTCTACAAGTATTTTCATGGAAAGTGTTCGAAGGATGTAGCCCGCTTAATTCCTCCCAAAGCGGTGCATGTTAGAAATACACGTCGCGCTGGTGCTTCGCATTCGTATGAGGTTCAGCTTGTTACTCCGCGTACGACGCTTTTTAAGCAATCTTTTATATGGAGAACTTTGGAATAATTTGCCCAGCGCTGTGTTTCCCACCGAGTACAATTTACAGCGATTCAAGAACAACGTGAATCGCTTTTTCCGCACTCGTGCCGCTCCTGGAGCGCTTTAGGGACTTCCCTGCAGCACGTGTGCTAGACCAATAAAAAAAAAAAAAAAAAAAAAAAAAAAAAGACATTTTCTTTTCCCGGTAGTCCACTGCCGTAAATGCTCTGTACAAGTTTTACATACGCGATGCAGGGCCCACGTTTTGTCCTGATCACCAAGCTTAACTCCAAAGTATCCAAGATACGCTCGCTTTACAAAGTCAGTAATAGTTTGTCTGTTTTGTTGAAACATGTATTCTCCGCATATATAGCAAAACACATCAGGTTGATTTACACAACTTCTTCTTGAACTGGAACCTGAACTCATTTTAATTCTGTTCAATAACACAAAAACACTCTTTTCTTAACATAAAATAACACGCCGAATTCGATCTACTCTCATTAGTAAGAACGCACAAACTGACGAGACTTACCCGAGTTAGGTGATTAAAAGGGTCAGTTCAGGTACCTGATAGGCAATGGTTCCACTATTTATCGATTTACCCGGAATTTACTCGATTACAGACTGACAATAAAACCATTGTACCTACATTAATGAATATATAATAATTTTAGAACTCTCATAAATGAATATACTGAATAAAAACCACATTGGTAGATAAGTTGATGTATCTAAAAAAGTAGAGCTGATAGAGAAAAACGGATTGCATGTATAGATTTAGCGTCCCAAATATAGTTAAAATCAGCTCTAAAATCCCAGGCACCAAAACAAAAATATTTTTTTGTTGCCCTGTGTTATTAAAGGTAATGATAATTTTCGTTCAATCTATACCCCGTGGAGAATATTCCAAGATTTTTTCAAAATTTTGGTCAGTACTTTTCGAGATAAGGTAGGGGACAGCAATTTTTCACGATTTTTTAAAAGTAATACGAAGAAAAGTGTGCGCAAGTATTACATTATATATATATTTTTTACTCGTGTTTTCACAAGCTTTCATTTGACACCACACTCGATGACCTAGTAAAAAAATTTTTTTTTCACTTCCGATTTCACCCCTCAAAACGAATCCCCTAAGTCAAAATTTATGTTACGGTGATATAAAATGATCAGTGATTTCACAAAACACACCCCAAATAAGTTTTCAACAAAAGTTTATTTCCAATCTTTACTGAAAATTGATGACCTTGAAATTTCTGTTTTTTTTTATATACCAGATAAATTATTACAGTGATACTTTTCATTCAATCTACACCCGTGGAGAATATTCCAGAATTTTTTCAAAATTTTTTGATAAGTACTTTCCGAGATAATGCATGCAATATCTTCATGCCAAGACAGCGATTTTTCGCGATTTTTTAAAAATAATACAAAGAAATGTGCGCGCAAGTATTACATTATATATATATTTTTTACTCGTGTTTTCACAAGCTCTCATTTGACAGCACACTCGATTACCTAGTAAAAAAATTTTTTTTTCACTTTCGATTTCACCCCCCAAAACTAACCCCTTAAGACAAAATTTAACTTTCAAAACTACATGGCTCTGATGAGGCCCTCAATTCCTATATTATTACCAAATTTCAACTTTCTATGACAAATGGTTTCGGAGAAAGTCGGGTGTGACAGACGGACCGACGGACAGACAGACGGACAGACAGACGGACAGACACCGAAGTGATCTTATAAGTGTTCCGTACGGAACACTAAAAAATGAAAGAAATAATATTAACATTTTTAATAAGGCATGCATAGCTGAAATGAAATTTTGGTAACATTGTTTGTATTTCAATAAATTTCGTGTTAAAAACTGAAAAAATTTATTGTTAATTAATGTATTGTTGAGATTTGCAATTTATAATTATTTTGCGTCATATCCATTTTGATACATTTACCAGTTTAAATATATTAAGCGATCTAACCCTGTGTATTTTTGATATGATTTTTAAATGAAAAATCCACTGAAAACATTTGATAACTTGTCGATAACAGCCATAAGCATCTCAGATCGGTTTTCAGCATTTTTCTCGTATTTCTATTTATTTTTCTCAACTAAATTGAAAATTGCTTCTTAGATTTTCTTATAGTAAATTTTAATTTCCTTAGTAAACGACGTAAAAGCCTCTTTTGCGTTGGCTTGTTACGTCGCGAAAGGGAATATATAAGAAAGCAGAGAAAAATACTCTTTAAATTTAAAATAATATTAAACATTTCGTTTTGAAATTTCACTAAGAGAACATAAATTATAGGCCCTGCAAAATTTAAATATTTTATATTGAAAGTTTTTTTTTTAATTTGGAAGCAAATAATTGTTGCATGTCGTTCATAAAATCTATTTGGTTTTTAACCGTAACAAATTAGAGTGGTTATCTACCTACAACTGTATGAGGCATCGTCAGAGATCTTTACACTTCGAAATTAAAACATTAAATAAACCTAGAGAGGTACAAGCCCATTATTTGTAAATTTTGATTTATTGGTGCGAGATCTTTTAAGTATTTTGATCATTTTATCTGTAATACCGCACATGTAAAGTAAAAGCGCATATAACTTATATATGCCTTAAAAGCTTACGTTCCTTGAACGTAAGCTTTTACGCAATTGGTTAAATGGGAAATCGTGATCCTTGGGATTAGATCATGTCAAATTGGAGTGAATTTTCGACGTTTTACCTGTGATTACACGAGACATATGCAATCTTTAATTGCCGAGATTAAAACATTAAATGAGCTCGAAGAAGCAGGAGTCAAGTACTATACCTGACTGGGGCTCGCCGACCCGTGACCCAGAATAATGATTATTTTCCACCTGTAATGCAGACTATAATCCGAGTCTTTAATAACATTGTTAGGGTATTTGTTGTATTTACAGAAATTAGTCACATAAGTGAGAATTTTGGTTTCTTTTATAATAATGCTATGACCTGTGTGAGTTGATGTTTAGGTACAGCTGACTGTACTATTTATTTATTTTTAATACATCTTTAATGTCCCTTAATTCTAATAGTTTCTACAATATACACCATATCACATGAAGAGGAAATTTTATAAACACCTTTTGTTTATAAACGAATTATATCTTTCAGTGATCTTACACTTTGTCCAATTTTACAAGTTTTGAAGAATGTGCAAATGTTCGGTCTTTTAAGTAATTTGGCTATTTTGTCTGTGATACTATATACGTAAAGTGAAACTGCACTATCTATTGGTGGATTCTTATTACTATTTTGTAAAGGAATCGAGTTTTTAAAGAGGTAAAACGTTTTATATTGCCAGTAAAATATCCATTATAGTACTTTTTGAGGCACTAGTCTGTTTATCTGTTCCGGATGAGATTCTGTATATTCAATTAAAAAATTTTTCATCGTGTAATGATAAATAATAACGCTCTATGTGCAAATGAGATAATAAGATATAATATTTGAAAAGGTTTATGGTGTGAATTAGTATTCAGATATCCATTGGTATGAGTTGGTTTTCTATAAGGAGATAGTGAAGAACCCATGGATGCTCCTGTTTTTTTCATAAAATATTCCTTGGAAAATAAAATATGTATACGCATATTTTATTTTTCCGTCTATCAAATTTACCAAAGATCAAGGTTAGTAAGTCGAAATAAGATAGAAACAAAATCGTTGATTGAAATATTTATGTATATATATATATATATATATATATATATATATATATATTATATATATATATATATATATATATATATATATTTATTATACTGAGGAGAAAATCTCCAGGGTCTAACTTTATAGTTATTAAGGAGGTTGAGGTGGGATAGTCTCAACCGAAAGTTTTAAATGTTGTCATTTAGAAATACTTTGTATCAAATAATTAATTTTTTTTTTAAGATTAACGATGGTTATTATTATGATACTAAATTCATTATCGAAAGATTTTATGTCTTACATATTGTTTATTTAATTTTATTAACTAATTTAACATGAATGGATTATTAATTTTTGGATGCTTTGTACAAACTTATCGAAAAGAAAATATGGAAAATAAAAATTAATTATATTTTATAATTTTTAAAAAATTATCAAAGCAAATAATATGAAAAAAATAAAAGAATAAAAAAATTTCCTACTGATGGCATTTTTTTTTTCATTTGTTATAGTAAAAAATGTTTCATTTTTATATCAAATTGCCGTATTCTCCATAAGACTAGATGTAATGTTAATTTCGATTTCTATTTAAATAAGTTTCCTAAAGCCTTTAAATTTTTCATAGAAAATTTCTAAACTAATTAATCTATCGCAATTCTTGTTTCCCATTATCTAGGCTTATATCGTCTTATCTATCACTATTTCGCCTTTTCTCCAATTATGGCAAGTTAACTCCCATTACCTCGATTTGTTTCCCATTATCTAGGCTTATATCGCGTTATCTATCATTATTTCGCCTTATCCCAAATTATGGAAAGTTAACTCCCATTATCTCGACCTATTTCCCATTATCTAGGCTTGTATCGTCTTATCTATAATTATTTCGATTTATCTCCAATTATGGCACGTTAAATCCCACTATCTCGGCTTGTTTCCCATTATCTAGGCTCATATCGTATTATCTGTCACTATTTTGACTTTTCTCCAATTATGGCAAGTTAACTCCCATTATCTCGACTCATTTTCCATTATTTAGTCTTATGTCGCATTATTCAACAATATTTCGCCTTATCCCCAATTATGGCACGCTAACTCCCATTATCTCGACTTATTTCCTATTACCTAGGCTTGTATCACCTTATCCATCATTATTTCGATTTATCTCCAATTATGGCACGTTAACTCCCATTATCTCGGCTTGTTTCCCATTATATATGCTTATATCGTCTTATTTGTCACTATTTCACCTTTCTTCCAATTGTGGCACGTTAACTCCCATTATCTCGACTCATTTCCCATTATTTGATCTTACGGCGCCTTATCTATAATTATTTCGCCTTATCCCAAATTATGGAATGTTAACTCTCATTCTCTCGACTTATTTCCCATAATCTAAGCTTATATCGCCTTATCTATCATTATTTCGCCATTTCTTTAATTATGGCACGTTATCTCCCATTATCTCGACTTGTTTCCCATTATTTAGACTTATGTTGCCTTATCTATCATTATTTCACCTTATCCTAAATTATGGCAAGTTAACCCCCATTATCTTCACTTGTTTCCCTTTATCTATGCTTATATCGTCTTATTTGTCACTATTTCGCCTTTCCTCCAATTATGGCAAGTTAACTCCCATTATCTCGACTTAGTTCCCATTACTTAGTCTTATGTCGCCTTATCTATAATTGTTTCGCCTTATCCCAAACTATGGCACGTTAACTATCATTCTCTCGACTTATTTCCCATTATCTAAGCTTATATTGCCTTATCTATCATTATTTCCCCTTTTCTTTAATTATGGCACGTTATCTCCCATTATCTCTACTTATTTCCCATTATTTAGGCTTACGTCGCCTTATCTATCATTATTTCGCCTTATTCCAAATTATGGCACGTTAACTCCCATTATCTCCACTTGTTTCCCATTATCTAGGCTTATATCGTCTTATCTGTCACTATTTCGCCTTTTCTTCAATTATGGTAAGTTAACTCCCATTATCTCTACTTATTTCCTATTATTTAGGCTTATGTCGTCTTATCTATCATTATTTCGCCTTATCTCCAATTATGGCACGTTAACTCCCATTATCACGACTCATTTCCCATTATTTATGCTTACATCGCCTTATCGGTCATTATTTCGCCTTATTCCCAATTATGGCACGTTATCGCCCATTATCTCGGGTTGTTGCCCATTATCTAGGATTATATCGTCCTATCTGTCATTATTTCGCCTTTTCTCCAATTATGGCACGTTAACTCCTATTATCTCGACTTATTTCCCATTATTTAGGCTTACGTCGCCGTATCTATCATTATTTCGCCTTATTCCCAATTATGGCACATCAACTTTCATTATCTCGACTTGTTTCTCATTATCTAGGCTTATATCGATATATCACTATTTCGCCTTTCATCCAATTATGGAACATTAACTCCCATTATCTAGACTTATTTCTCATTATTTAGTCTTACGTCGCCTTGTCTATAATTATTTCGCCTTATCCCAAATTATGACACCTTAACTCTCATTCTCTCGACTTATTTCCCATTATCTAAGCTTATATCGCCTTATTTATCATTATTTTCGCTTTTTCTCTAATTATGGCAATTTATCTCCCATTATCTCGACTTGTTTCCCATTATCTAGGCTTATATTGTCTTATCTGCCACTATTTCGTCTTTTCTCCCAATTATGGCATGTTAACTCCCATTATTTCAACTTATTTCCTATTATTTATTCTTATGTCGTCTTATCTATCATTATTTCGAATTATCCCAAATTATAGCACGTTAACTCCCATTAACTTGACTGGTTTCCATTTATCTAGGCATATATCGTCTTATCTGTAATTATTTCGCCTTTTCTCTAATTATGGCACGTTAATTCCCATTATCTCGACTTATTTCCCATTATTTAAGCTTATGTCGCCTTATCTATCATTATTTTGCCTTATGCCCAATTATGGCACGATAACTCTCATTCCCTCGTCTTATTTCCTATTATCTAAGCTTATATCGCCTTTTCTATCATTATTTCGTCTTTTCTCTAATTATGGCACTTTATCTTCCATTATCTCGTCTTGTTTCCCATTATCAAGGCTTATATCGCTTTCTCTATCACTATTTCACCTTTTCTCCAATTATGGCACTTTAATTCCCATTATCTCGACTTATTTCACATTATCAAGGCTTATATCGTCTTATGTGTCACTATTTCGCCTTTTCTCCAATTATGGCACGTTAACTCCCATTATTTCGACTTATTTCCCATTATTTAGGCTTATGTCGCGTTATCTATATATTTCGCCTTATTCCCAATTATGGCACGTCACCTCCCATTATCTCGACTTGTTTTCCACTACCTAGGCTTATAACGTCTTATCTGCCACTATTTCGCCTTTTCTCCAATTATGGCACGTTAACTCCCACCATCTCGACTTGTTTCCCATTATCAAGGCTTATATCGTCTTATCTGTCACTATTTCGCCTTTTCTCCAATTATGGCACGTTAATTCCCATTATTTCGACTTATTTCCAATTATTTAGGCTTATGTCGCCTTATCTATCATTATTTGGCCTTATTCCCAATTATGGCACGTCAACTCCCATTATCTCGACTTGTTTCCCATTATCTCGGCTTATATCGTCTTATCTGCCACTATTTCGTCCTTTTCTCCAATTATGGTACCTAAACTCCCATTATATATACTTATTTCCCATTATTTATTTTTATGTCGTATTATTTATCATTATTTCGCCTTATCCCAAATGATAGCACGTTAACTCCCATTATCTCCACTTATTTCCCATTATCTAGGCTTAATCGCCTTATCTATCATTATTTCGCCTTTTCCATAATTATAGCACGTTAACTCCCTATTATCTCGACTTATTTCCCATTATCTAGGCTTAGATCCCCTTAGCTATCATTATTTCGCCTTATCTCCAATTATGGCACCTTAACTCCCATTATCTCGACTTGTTTCCCATTATATACGCTTATATCGTCTTATCTGTCACTATTTCGCCTTTTCTCCAATTATGGCACGTTAACTTCCATTATCTCGACTTATTTCCCATTATTTTGGCTTATGTCGCCTTATCTATCATTATTTCGCCTAAATATACGTCTGTCCGCTTGTTACACCCGATTTTCTTCGACACTATGCGACACAGAAAGTTGAAATTCGGCGCAAATATTAGAATTGACAACCCAATCAGAGCCATGAAAGTTAAATTTTGTCTTAAGGGGTTAGTTTTGTGGGTTAAATTGAAAGTAAAAAGAAAACTTTTCAGGGCATCGAGTGGGGTGTCAAATAAACGCTTGTGAAAACACGAGTTCAAAAATATATATGATGTAATACTTGCGCACACTTTACTTTGTATCATTTTTAAAAAATTGCCAAAAATTGCTGTTACCCCCATATCTCGAGAAGTACTAATCAAAAAATTTTGAAAAAGTACTTGAATATTCTCCATAAGGTGTAGATTGAACAAAAATTATCACGAGTGCATTACGTTTGATAATTTATCTGGTATAAAAAACTATGAAAACTCTGTTTCCATTTTATTTTATCTGTTTAAAATTAATCAAATATTTAGGTAGCAAATATTTGTTTTACACTTTTATTACTAGATTCTAGATGGAGCTATTTTGATTTATTGGCTATTACGTAGCTAAGATGCTACAACTGTTACGCCTTATTGAATAAGAAAATACATATTGGATCTTAACATATCAGGGACCTAATTAGCCTAGGAAGGATTTTACTTTATTTTAAAAGCAGTGACGGTACGGAACACTAATTTCACAACTTCAACTTGCACTTGACCGGTTTTATTTACTAGCAGAAATATTTATTAGGTACTTTAGAAATTTGGGTCAAACGTAATTTTGTCGGACATTATAAAAGGATGAACTTTTGGTTTCTATTTAATTTTTCCGCGAGTACCATAATGTAAAATAAGTTGCTTTAACTTACCTACAGCTTTTGAGGTCATGTAGAGATAAACTAAACAAATAATTTCATCATGTTTACCTAAAACAAAGAAAAATATTACTAACGTAAAAGCAAATAAATATACTCTAATATAAATGACTATGATTTTGACGTCGAAAAGGCTTGATGGGTTTAAGAAAAAAATTGTTTTTATTACTGAGTACAGAAAAAAGAAAAACACGCCTTTCGCTAATGACGAAAGTATTCCTAAATATTAGACACAGATTATAGTACAATGTCGTCGGTAAATGTGTTAAAAAAATATTTTAATAATATTTTTGGAGTAACGATTTTTATTTAACTTTATAATTGAAATAGAAAAAGAAACTTCTTCAGCCGAAACTTTCTACATCGGAATCGTAATTTCATTTTCCTCACGCGCGAACCTGTTCGAGAAAATTGCAAACACATTCTTTCACGGCCTCTTATGGTTAAAACTCAAATGTTTTAGGAAATAATTTTTAAATAGATGTAAAGAATAACAAACCTTAACTAAAAATATTGTGACATTTCAAAACTTTTACTATAATATCAAAAAAAAGCATGAATGAAACCTAGGGGACTGCTATCGCAGGACAAGAGCTGATACTCGTGCCTGTAACCATAGACAAATTAACTAACATAGATTTAACCTCCACCTGACTAAAACTAAAAATTCCTAGGAGCCATAAGAACTTTAAAACTGCATATTTGATTTGCAAATTTTCTGATGAATTCCACATTATATTTAAAGACTGGATCACACCTTATAACTGCGCCACCTTTGTTGTTGCTAGCCCCTCAGCCATGCCCTTAAAGCTTACCCTTTGGTTGTATAAAATTTACGCATACGATGATTCTCTAGTGAATCGCCAATTACAGTATTTGACCTTACAGGAACGCAATAATGTGTCCTACCAATCTCATTGGAATGGGAGAGCTTCAAAGTCAAAGAGGAGGAGCTGAATACCAAAAAAAACGCCAAAACAAACCGGATGCTTTGAGATCATGCTCTCTGTATACTAGTACGCCAAATTAAAAAAAACCGGTCAAGTGCAAGTTGAACTTGCACAATTAGTGTTTCCGTACGTTGATTTAAAATTTAAAATAAAAATTTTTGTTAGGGTGGTATAAAATGATCAGTGACTTCACAAAACACACCCCAAATAAGTTTTCAACAAAGTTTGTTTCCAATCTTTACTGAAAACTGGTGACCTTGAAATTTTGTTTTTTTTTTTATATACCAAATAAATTATTAAAGGTAATGCACTCGTGATAATTTTCGTTCAATCTACACCCCGTGGAGAATATTCCAGAATTTTTTCGAAATTTTTTGATAAGTACTTTTCGAGATAAGGCCCGGGACAGCGATTTTTCGCGAATTTTTAAAAATATTACAAAGAAAAGTGCGCGCAAGTATAATATTATATATATATTTTTTACTCGTGTTTTCACAAGCTTTCATTTGACACCACACTCGATGACCTAGTAAAAAAAATTTTTTTTCACTTCCGACTTCATCCCCCAAAACTAACCCCTTAAGTCAAAATTTAATTCTCAAAACTACATGGCTCTGATGAGGCCATCAATTCCTATATTACTACCAAATTTCACCTTTCTATGTCAAATAGTTTCGGAGAAAATCGGGTGTGACAGACAGACAGACAGACAGACAGACAGACAGACAGACAGACAGACAGACAGACAGACAGACAGACAGACAGACAGACAGACAGGCAGACAGACAGACAGACAGACAGACACCGAAGTGATCTTATAAGTGTTCCGTACGGAACACTAAAAAAGGCAAAACATTTGAGCAACTAATAACGAAGTTAATGGTAAATTGGGATAAATAAAAAATATATAGCGGTGGAAAAAAAAAATTCAAAGATGGAGAAACAAGGTAACGGCGAATAGTTGACACTGAAGTCCATGTAGGTTAAAAAAATTAGTAAAGATGTAAAAAACAACATAACATCTACTAATATCTATCGTTAACTTAAAGGGTAAATTACCGAATTAAAAGAATAAATAATACAGTAAACTACAAAAATATATCAAAATATAAAGAAAACATATGTCAACAATAATACTAGCGTACCTAGTTCGCTTTTGTACTCTTACACAATGTTGAGTATCCAATGAGCACGCCCTCACTTCTTGAAATATTGACAGAAATACGTCCAAATTACTTAATGTAAAACCCCAGGTTTCTAGTCTGTTCGAACCTAGACAGCAGCTTAAATAGGTGTAAATCGGCACAAACTATAACATTTCTACTCTAAAATAATAATAAAATAAAATTATATCAACCATTAAACAGCTAATATTCAAATTAGTCGTTTCAACTCGGAAAAATGTTAAAACAGGATTATATTTAATTTCAAAGCTAACCAAGCATTAGAAATAACAACATTACAAAAGGTGAATTAATAACATACATAACTAAATCATAAATAGCATTTTCTTTGTGGCTTAAAGGCCACAGCTGTCAACTCCGTTTTATAATAATATAAAATATTTGTATACAGAAATTAAATTGCTTTATCCCACACAACATAAAAATTGGATTGTTGATAGGATCATGTTACTAAAATCTAAACTAAAAAAATTCAAGAATAAGTTTTTTCGCATTTCACTAAGATATACGTCACAAAAGGGGATCCATAACGGAACATATGTCAAAAATATAAGAGAAACGGATGCAAGTTGCTCTTTATTTAGTCTAAGTTACATAAAAAAAAAGTAGCAGAGGACATACAGAGTTCATACCTAGTAAATGACTACAGTCAAACAAACGAGGAAAGAGTTCGAGATTTCGCAATTGTTCGCATGAAGTAATGGTTTGGGGGCTGTATATATGTATGCTCGATTTGTTAAAGAGGAAGCGAAGATTATTAGCAACTGCGATATTACCAGAATTTTGAAGCCATTCTTTCGACTCGATGCACCGAAACTGTAACCAAAAAATAACTATATTCTTTGGGTCAATTTCGCCATGAGTTATCCCGCAAGAATGACCAATAGGAATTTTTGACGTAGAAGCATATACATCTCATATCTCCGGAATAGCTGTCGCTTAGTTCACCTGATTGTTTGCTGACTTTTTCATCTGGGGTTAGCTCAAGAAACGAATTAACAAAAGAAGATCCACAATAATTTTGTCACTTAAAAAAGCCATTAGAAATGCAGCGAAAAATTGTGCCTAAGATAGGATTAAAAAGGCTTTGAAGGTCTGGCCAAAAAAGTGGAGGAAAATAAGGCTGCCCACATCAAAAATTATCACTATAATTAAATATTGATAAAATTATTGTATCTCGAGTTTTTTCAAATATGTAGATATATTTAATTTAGAAGCTATTTTTAATTATTATATGTTTTACTTTGTAAATAATGACTCGTTAGGAACTTAATGCATAATAAAGTACAATAATAAATAATTTAATTAGCGCAATGAAACGCACGCATTTCCCAAGTAATAAAACAAATAAAATCAAAATTAAAAGAGGAATTAGACAAGGCGACTCAATATCCCCAAAGCTGTTCAGGTTGACTCTAGAAGATACACTTAAGGTGTAGATGATGTCATTCTGATCGTCAGCACAAAAGAAGAATAACAAAAAATGCTGATGAAAGTTTCGAGAAACAGGTCTAAAAATGAACTTCACCAAAACCAAATATTTGAACAACGAAAGTCAAGATAACAGCCAGGAACTATTAATAGAAGGTGAAAGAATGGAAAGGTACAAACATTTATATATTTAGGACAAAAAATCGAAATATCAAGACATAATTTAAAAGCTGACTTGGCTAGAAGAGTTTCGTTAGCTTGGTCTGTGTTCGGAAGGTAACAATCCATATTTAAATTGGAAATTCCAAATACAATAAAAGCCAGAGTATTCGATCAATATGTACTGCCGGTATGGCACTGAAACGTAGGTTCTAAAGAAAAGTATAATATATAAATTTCAGGTAACCCAAAGAACAATGGAGAGAAGAATATTAAATATTAGATTCGAAGATCATATTCCTAACATCGAGATACGAAGAAGATCAAAAGTGACAGATGTAATAAAACGAATATGCATATTAAGGTGGAATTGGGCGGGGCATATCGCAAGGATGAATGATAACAGATGGACACGCCGTATGGTTGAATGGAGACCTAGAGAATATAAAAGATGCAGAGGTATACTACAGACAAGATGGACGGACGACATAAAAAGATTAGCGGGACACGATTGGATGCAAGAAGCAAACCACAGAGCTCATTGGAGACAACTTGGGGAGGCTTACACCCGACAGTGGAGGAAATTAGCTAATGATGATGATTATGATTCTTAAATATATATAGAAGTTTTGTATCTCGAGTTTCTTCAAATACGTCGTCTCAATTTGTATCTAAAATAACTGTACATTTAAATTAAATAGAAACAATTTTTAATTATTATGTCTTTTACTTTGTAAATAATTATTTTTCGCGTTATAATTACTCGTTAAGAACCTAATGCATAATAAAGTACAATAATAAATAATTTAATTAGCGCAACGAAATGCAGGATTATAAACATTTCTAGTAATAATACGTTTTATTTCCCAAGTAATAAAACAAGTTTTATCACAAGACAGCTTAAAGTGACATAATTATTTTAATGCGAAGGAATTTTAAATGAGGTATTCTGGCATTTTAATCGTAGACGACAGTAGTTATGTAGATAACAAGCGGAATGAATGCATTAATGCTGCACTAGTAGGGCTATTTGTGAGAACATATGAGCATACACTAAAGAATATACTATTATTTAGTTGTAACACATTAACCATCAAATATAATTGTTTTTATTTGATGTTATTTGAAAGGTTGGTACTTTATTATCATTTAGTGTAAATAAAGTAATTACTTATCACTATTGGTTGCCATAGTTCAACCTCCCTAGAATAAAAATTATAATTTTCTAACGCAAGTAATATAATTATGGGAATTTTTAAAATCACTTAAAAAATTCAAAGCTCTTGGCTTTTTTATGAGCATAGTACACACGGTGCAAGAGAACTCTTAAATCGTGACAAGAGCCTATCGTGTGAAGATGTATCGATTCACGTTGGTTTTAAATCTATGAATTATATTGGGAATGTGGAATTTTTGGCACAATGACACTACTCAGTATATTTCACCACTACACCAAGCACTTTATCTTTGCACTGGACCTGCGTTGCGCTAACCGTGTTAGCTTCATCAGGAGCGATGATTGGCTCATCATCAGTTAATCATCGCTCCTGATGAAGCTAACATGGTTAGCGAAACGCGCGTCGAGTGCAAAAATAAAGGGTTTGGTGTAGTGGGGATATATACTGAGTAGTTAAATCTATGCAGTTTGTATTCAAATTCAAACACAATCATGTGCAGTTCATTCCAGAGATATGGTTCTCCACATAAAAGAGAGTGGTACGAGAAGTGTAAGGCTTTGTGAAAGAATCAAGTTTGCTTCATCCATTTCTTTCTATGAAATTATCTATAATATATATAAAATGTAACGTCTCTCTGTCTGTCCGTTAGTGCGTTTATCACTGGAAAACCACTTATCCGATTTACTTACTTTTTTTTTTTTAAACATACATATGTTCTCTGGCCAGGTTATAGGCTATATTTTATTACCATAGGTAGCATAAGAAATGAGCAGTGACGATAATAGTGAATGAAGTCGGAAAAAAAGTTTGCCACTAGCACATTCCCTTGCAAAACACAGTCTAAACCATTAAATATAGAACAATATTATGTAGCAGAGAATATCTACAATCTATAATCTATAATATATATAAAATGCAATGTCTCTCTGTCTGTCTGTCTGCCCATTAGTGCGTTTATCAGGCGAGAACCACTTATCCGATTTACGTGTCTTTTTTTAAATTCATACATATATTCTTTGGCCAGGTTATATAATAATAATAATAATAATAATAATCTATATCTACAATAAATATATATATAAAATGCAACGTTTCTCTGTCTGTCTGTCTGTCCGTTAATGCGCTTATCCCTCGAGAACTACTTATCCGATTTACGTGATTTTTTTAAATTCATACATATGTTCTCTGACCAGGTTATAGATATATATTTTATTACATTTATAATATATATATAAATGCAACGTATCTCTGTCTGTCTGTCCGTTAGTGCGCTTATCACTCGAGAACCACTTATCCGATTTACGTGTTTTTTTTTTTTAATTCATACATTTGTTTTCTGGCCAGGTTTATCTATAATCTTCTATCTGTAATATATATAAAATGCAACGTCTCTCTGCCTGTCTGTCTGCTTGTCTCTCTACCTGTCTGTCTGTCCGTCCGTTAGTGCGCTTATCACTGGAGAATCACTTATCCGATTTACGTGCTTTTTTTTTTTAAATATAAATATTTTCTCTGGCCAGATTATAGGATATATTTTATTGCGTTAGGTAAACATAAAGAATAAGCAGTGACGATAATAGTGAATCAAGTCGGAATAAGGTTACTGTTAGCGCGTTTCAATACACTGCCTTAACCTTTAAATATGAAACAATATCATGTTGCAAAGAATATAATATATATAAAATGCAACGTCTCTCTGTCTGTCCGTTAGTGCGTTTATCACTTGAGAACCGCTTATCCGATTTACGTGTTTTTATAAATTTATACATATGTTTTATATAATTCGATATAAGCCTAGATAATCGGAGATAAGGTGAGATAATGGGAGATAAGGAGAAATAATGGGAGATAAGGAGAAATATTGCGAGATAAGTCGAGATAAACCTAGATAATGGGAGATAGGGTAAGATAATGGGAGATAAGGAGAAATAATGGGAGAAAAGGAGAAATAATTGGAGGGTAAGGATAAATAATGGGAGATGAGCAGAAATAAGCCTAGATAATGGAAATTATGTAGAGATAATGCGAGATAAGAAGAAATAATGGAAGATAAGGGGAAATAATGGCAGATATTTTATTACGTTAGGTAACATAAGGAATAAGCAGTGACAATAATAGTAAATGAAGTCGGACAAAGTTTGCCGTAGAGATAATAATATATATAGAATGCAACGTCTCTCTGTCTGTCTGTCTGTCTGTCCGTTAGTGCGCTTATCACTTGAGAACCGCTTATCCGATTTACGTGTTGTTATAAATTTATACATATGTTTTATATAATTTGATATAAGCCTAGATAATAGGAGATAAGGTGAGATAATAGGAGATAAGTATAAATAATGGGAGATAAGGAGAATTAATGGAAGATAAGCAGAGATAAGATATTGGGAGTTAGGGTGAGATAAGGAGAAATAATCTGAGATAAGTAGAAATATTGCGAGATAAGTCGAGATAAACCTAGATAATGGGAGATAAGGAGAAATAATGGGAGATAAGGAGAAATAATTGGAGGTAAGGATAAATAATGGGAGATGAGCAGAAATAAGCCTAGATAATGGAAATTATGTAGAGATAATGAGAGATAAGAAGAAATAAGGGAAGATAAGGGGAAATAATGGCAGATATTTTATTATGTTAGGTAACATAAGGAATAAGCAGTCACGATATTAGTGAATCAAGTCCACGCGAGCGGAGCCGCGGGCACGGCTAGTTTACAGAATAAACTTAAGTCAGAAACTTTTCTTCTAGGTTCCGAGGAACCAAGTTTTCTGGTGAGTATTGGATTTTCAAAGAAAGGAGTGCTTTATCTAAGGTGAAATCTGAGCTTTGTATAGTAAGAAGAGTTCTTGGGGAATATACAGTTTCCTAATACCACGATATCCGAGAAACAAAATCAATTGCGCCAATTTTCAAAATCATTCATAGACTGTACAGAATGATCAAACATATTATTGTTCAAAGTGAAAATGTTCTTAGTAGCACCGTATTTAAAAAAATATTATGTCAGCGGACTTAAAAAGACCTATTTGGTGGTGTTCTACTTAAGTAGTACATAGTACTCTCCTTATTTGTTAAAAATATTTATATGTTACGTATACGTTATTCGATAAAGATAAAAGGAGGTATAAGACAAGTTAACACTCTATCGTCAAAACTGTTTACAATGGCACTTTAGACGTATTTAAGGAGTTGCACTGGCAGGATAAGGGAATACTAACAATTGGAAAAAGATTCAACCAACAGAGATGTGCAAACGATACTGTCCTAATATCTGAAAATAAGGAAAAACTTGGACAATTGTTAGTGAAATTGAAAGGAAAGTTAGCAAAAATCGGATTTTAAATCAACTTAGGAGAAACCAAAGTAATGTGTAGTGTAGACCCACATATAATAATAAGAAATCTAGTCATAGAAAACGTATCAAACTGTATTTACTTAAGACATACAATATCTTTGGGAAAAGTAAATCAAACATAAGAGATAATTAGAAGGAGGATATTAGTATGGTCAGCATTCGGAACACAATAACCAATAATAATATTCCAATGAGTCTCGTTCCCGTCTGTTCGAAAAAGTGTATACCTCTAATGACTTATGGCTGCCAAATCTGGACAATAACGGAGAAATCGACGGAAATGCTCAGAATAATACAAAGGGGTATGAGGAGGTAGATGTTCGAAGTATCCTTAAGGTAAAGAAAGGGAAATGAAATAATAAAGAATGTAAAGAAGATAAAGGACGTTGCGAAATGATATATGAAACAACACCTTACTATAGTGGAGACCATATTTTGGGCAGAGATTAAGAGGTTGACCACCAAACCGACAAATTGGAAACGAATTAAGAACGTCCATGTCCACAGATGGACCCATGCAGGCTGATGATAACGATCATGTAAGTGCCGGTAATGTTAAACGTACCGAGATAAAATAGGGATGATGTATATAGTAATATATATTATAGAAATGGGAATGCAATACAACACTTTGAAATTTCCCAAATTATTTATTTTCTGAAGTTGCTATGGGCGTGATGCCAACTCACCAAATCTTCACACTCAAATTGCCTCACTCATTGCACCCCATCTATCTCTATCGTGTGTCTATCCCGCAGTGACTTTCAGATCATTTGTCTGACTCGTTGTAAGCGTCCCTTTTTTCTTTTCCAGTATAAAGTCTCCATTGGAGGATGATGTTCTTCCATCTAGAATCACTACATCTTGCTATATATCCTGCATAAGTCTATTTTAGGATAGTAATTGTTTCGACTGCGTCTTTCATCCCTTGTGTTCGTCTAATCCATTCATTGGTCTTCCTCTCCCTCAGAGATATACCATTTATTTGCCTTTCCATAGCCCTTTGTGTGACAGCTATTTCTTTTAATGTTTTTTACGTCCAAGTCCAAGTTTGACCTCCGTACGTAAACACTGGAAGGATGCATTGGTCGAACACTCCTGATATAAGTTTTTAGGCAATGTTCTTATTTTGAAGTATATGATAGTCTTTCGAACGCAGACTAGGCAAGCCTTCTCCTTCTGCTTACCCTAATATGAGTTAAATAACACGTAGGCTAAAAAATTTTTGGTCTGACACATAGATGTCGCCTTTTTCAAAAAATCCATATGATTTTAAGGAAGTACCAACCTTCAAACGATAGTGTCAAAATTGCAAGACATTTCGACGATTAGTTTACAAGTTACAGTGGTTTTAGTGACGCTACTTTTGATATTTTCAAAACAATGAAAAAATCTAATTTCGTGTATTAATTAAACACTGTTTTTTGATGGAAAAAAATTTCAAGCAAAGCAATAATTTGATAACTATTATGGGGACTCTACTCCTGGAAAATCACTCATCATTTATTAGTACGCTGATTTTAAATGCAATCGTACAGACACAAATGATGCTGAACGCTCTGGACACCCAAATGATGTGGTTACACCGGAAACATCCACAAAATTGATTTGGATGACCGTAAAGTGCAATTGCGTGAGATAGCTGATACCCTAAAGATATCAAAAGAACGTGTTGGTCATATTTTGCATGAACATTTGGGCATGAGAAAGCTCTGTTCGAAATGAGCACGGCGTTTGCTCACAGTGGACCAAAAACAACAACGTGTTGATGATTCTGAGCGCTGTTTGGACCTGTTTAAGCGCAACAAAAAGGATTTTTTCATGCGTTCTGTGACAACGGATGCAACATGGATCCACCACTACACACCATAATCAAATCGGTAGTCAGCGGACAGCAGACGGTGAAAGCCCTCCGAAGCGACTAAAGGTTTCTGTAGTTTGGGATGCGCATGGAATAATTTTCATCGACGATGCTGAGAAAGGAAACGCCATCAAAAGCAAATATTATATGAACTTATTGGTGCGTTTGAAGGCAGAAATCGCAAAGAAACCGCTCCAAATGAACTAGAAAAAAGTGTTCTTTCGTCAATACAATGCGCCGTGTCACAAGCTAATGGTTTCGATGGCAAAACTGCATGAATTGAAGTTTCTCATCCCCCGCGACTATTATCTATTCGCGGACCTCAAAAAAAATGCTCGCGGAAAAGAGATTTGGCTCTAATAAAGAAGTTATCGCCGAAACTGAGGCCTATTTTGGAGGAAATGTTGTTAGAAAAGCATTGGGCTGATTGTATCACTCTTGAAGGAGACTATATTCATAAATAAAGTCCAATTTGCAAAGAAAATTTGTTTTAAGTAACTAGACCAAAAACTTTTCAGCCTACGTGTTAATTCCTTAATTTTAATATGTTGGCGAGAGTTTTATTTGTTTTATAGCCCGAATATGTGTTAGAATGAAATCGGTTCCAATAATAAGAAACAAAAGATTTATACCAGTCAAGACTATTTTTATCCACTTTCATACAATCACTGGAAATAGTCAGAAATCTGATGGTATAAATAATAAAATTATATACAAGAAAAACATCATTGCTGATGATTTAAATAAACATGTATTTATTAACTACCAGTAGATAAAAATAATATTTTTTATGTTGTGTGTTTGATGTGGCAGTAATAATGAAATTAAGATTAATTTGATATTAATTGTTATGATATTCAGCCATATATCGAGACTAATATAACTATGTATTTGAATTTTTCTATTAAATTTTTTTGTCATCGTAGGTACTCATAAGGAATCTCCTCAGGAAACTGCTGCTGGTTTGAGAAATAACCGTTTTGTGGCAGCCCGCCAATTCGACTACGAAACTGGCACAAAAAACACAGCCTTAAGTTTTGAATTATCTTATCTAACCGACCTGTTAGGAATCACTCCTTACAGCCCTTAGCAGTCTTCTATGATTAGAACCTTTAACAAGCAGATTGTGGACTACCATTCCACACTCCCAAACTCCAAAATACACCTTCAGATGGCACAACACGGTCGAACGGAAGGCTTATTTATCATGTTGATGATATAAACTCTTCGATAGTAGAGTGTATATTTTGGAGCTAATATTTGATCAGTTTTAATGTTTCATAAAAATGCATTTCTATAAATAAATTAGTGGAATATGAAAGCAAGCTTATCCGACTACATCCTATACTGTACGGATAATGTTGTGCAATTGCGCAATAAGTTATTGTTATGTTGTATGCTAGGCTCCAATTACATAATATGTTATCCAACACAAAATTAATCTAATCAAAGTCTACCGAGATAATTTAGTTAACCGGATACTAGATTTACATGAAGCTACACATCATTCTTCAAATGAATTATTTTGACTTAATCACTGTCAACTAGGGTCTGTTGTTTAACATAGGAACATTATGTTTTAGTTGTTATTGATGATTTACTGATATTCGCTAAAAGAAGTAAAAGTTTGCTTTCAAGATCCTTTTTAGTGTTCCGTACGGAACACTTATAAGATCACTTCGGTGTCTGTCTGTCTTTCACACCCGATTTTCTCCGAAACTATTTGATACAGAAAGTTGAAATTTGGTACTAATATAGGAACTGATGACCTCGTCAGAGCCGTGTAGTTTTAAAAAGTTTAATTTTGACTTAAGGGGTTAGTTTTGAGAGGTGAAATCGGAAGTGAAAAAAAAAAATTTTTTACTAGGTCATCGAGTGTGGTGTCAAATCAAAGCTTGTGAAAACACGAGTATATATATATATATATATATATATATATATATATATATATATATATATATATATATATATATATATATATATATATACATATATATATATATATATATATATATATATATATATATATACATATATATATATATATATATATATATATATATATATATATATATATACGGGGCTGGTTTGAAAAGTCCGTGCAAAGTCCGAGAGATGGTACCACCGGCGCGTATCGAGGTCATGTTTAGTTAGTAGCATCTCTTGAATGAACGCACACCAAGTTTCAGCCATATTGGTCTATTTCTTTGTGTTTGGCATTCGTGTGAATCAAGGAAGTCGAGTGATTTTCAAGAAATGGACGAAAAAGAATTTCGTGTGGTGATTAAACATTAATTTATGAAAGGCAAAACGCCTCAGGAGACTAAAGAGAAGCTTGATAAACATTATGGTGACTCTGCACCTTCGATTAGAATAGTTTATAAGTGGTTTCAAAATTTTCGGACTGGCCATATGGGCACAAGTGACGCTGAACGTTCTGGACGGCCTGTGGAGGTTACGACTCCAGAAATCATTGATCAAATCCATGATATGGTGATGGATGACAGAAGAGTTAAGGTGCGTGAGATTGCTAGTGCTGTGGGCATCTCGACTGAACGGGTACATAATATTTTGCGTAAACATTTGGACATGAGAAAGCTATCCGCAAGATGGGTGCCGCGATTGCTTACGCTTGACCAAAAACGGAATCGTGTGAAGTGTTGCGAGGATGGTTTGCAGCTGTTCCAGAAGAATCCGGAGGACTTTAAGCGTCATTTCGTCACTATGGATAAAACATGGATACATTACTATACTTCTGAGACCAAACAACAATCTAAACAATGGGTTACCAAGGGGGAATCTGCACCAAAAAATGCGAAGACCGTTCCTTCGGCCGGAAAGGTTTATGGCGACTGTCTTTTGGGATTCGCAAGGGATAATCCTCATCGACTATCTGGAAAAGGGTAAAACTATTACAGGTGAATATTATTCATCGTTATTGGACCGTTTGAAAAACCGAGCTGCAAGAAAAACGCCCGCCATTGGCCCACAAGAAAGTCCTTTTCCATCACTACAACGCACCAGCACACACCTCAGCAGTTGTGGTAGCAAAATTAATGGAAATAGAATTCCAACTCGTTTCACATCCCCCTATTCTCCAGACTTGGCTCCCTCGGACTACTATTTGTTCCCCAATTTGAAGAAATGGCTGGCGGGACAAAGATTTTATTCAAACGAGGAGGTGATTGCAGACACTAATGGATATTTTGCAGACTTGGACAAATCCTATTATTCGGAAGGGATGAACAAACTAGAACATCGTTGGACGAAGTGTATAAGCCTAAAAGGAGACTATGTCGAAAAATAAAAAAGGTTTACCCCAAACACATAAGTAGTTTTTATTTTTGCACGGACTTTTCAAACCAGCCTCGTATATATATATATATATATATATATATATATATATATATATATATATATATATATATATATATATATATGTATATACATATATATATATATATATATATATATATATATATATATATATATATATATATATATATATATATATATATGTATATATATATATATATATATATATATATATATATATATATATATATATATATATATATATATATATAATGTAATACTTGCACACCCTTTTCTTCGTATTATTTTTAAATAACCGGTCAAGTGTGCAAGTTGAACTTGCGCAATTAGTGTTCCGTACGTTGATTGCTTTTCAAATAAAAAATTTTGTTACAGAGGTATAAAATGATCAGTGACTTCACAAAACACACCTCAAATGAGTTTTCAGCAAAGTTTGTTTCCAATTTTTACTGAAATCTGATGACCTTGAAATTTTTGTTTTTTTTTTTATATACCAGATAAATTATTAAAGGTAATGCACTCGTGATAATTTTCGTTTAATCTACACCCCGTGGAGAATGTTCCAGAATTTTTTCAAAATTTTTTGATAAGCACTTTTCGAAATAAGGCGGGAGGACAGCGATTTTTCGCGATATTTTTAAAATAATACAAAGAAAAGTGCGCGCAAGTATTACATTATATGTATATTTTTTACTCGTGTTTTCACAAGCTTTCATTTGACACCACACTCGATTACCTAGTAAAAAAAATTTTTTTTCACTTCCGATTTCACCCCCCGAAACTAACCCCTTAAGTCAAAATTTAACTTTCAAAACTACATGGCTCTGATGAGGCCATCAATTCCTATATTATTACCAAATTTCAACTTTCTATGATAAATAGTTTCAGAGCAAATCGGGTGTGACAGACGGACAGACAGACGGAGAGACACCGAAGTGATCTTATAAATGTTCCGTACGGAACACTAAAAATCGCGAAATATCGCTGTCCCCCTACCTTATCTCAAAAAGTACTGATCAAAAAATTTAAAAAAAAAAATTCTGGAATAGTCTCCACGGGGTATAGATTGAATCAAAATTATCACGAGTGCATTACCTTTAATAATTTATCTGGTATATAAAAAAAAAATAAAAATTTCAAGGTCACCAGTTTTCAGTAAGGACTGGAAATAAACTTTGTTAAAAACTCATTTGGGGTGTGTTTTGTGAAGTCACTGATCATTTTGTTCCACCGTAACAAAATTTTTTATTTTAAAAGCAATTAACGTACGGAACACTGATTGTGCAAGTTCTACTTGCACTTGACCGGTTTTTTTTTAAACACAAAAATCCTATTCCAGTTTTTGTCGTTCCGTTTATCTACCTAGCTCTTGGCTGGAAAACTATTGAATGCAATGAGCTGTCAATTTTGAATTTAATAATCATATAATACTTTAAACTGGAAAGAGCTTTATAGTTTTTAAAATATATTATTTATAGAGAAGGCTTCGTAAGTGTAGAAGTCGATAAACTGAAAGGATTTTATAACAGGAATTTTGCTTTTTTTTTTAATGAAAGCAAATTTTAAATATAACATTGTTCGTGTAATATATAAAGTATGTAAGAGATAGAAGAAGGGGCTAGTTCAGGTGGCTTCGGTTGTATTATCCTATATGTATTTTTCAAGGTTTTTGAAGCCAACAAGTCTGAAACCCTGGTTTTTTTTTTCATAATTTTCAGTCTATTTTTCTTTAACAACTTTTATCGGAGACTTTTGTATATGCTGTAGTTGTTGTCATGACTTTAATAAGTAACACAATTAAATAAAAATAATTTCTCAAAAAATAGCTTATACATATTTTTTTTTTAATATCTGCCTCTAGAGTTTTTACAACATTTACGATAAAATATATTTCTCACTGTCTTACAATTCGAGATTTTTTTTTATAGGTCTAGCTGGGACTGCTTGAAAACCGTTGTACGAGTAGTAACAAGCTGAACCTCATACGGATGTGAAGTACTCGTATTAGCACGATGTGTACTTCTAACGTGCAACGTTCCGGGAGCAATTAAGCGGGCTATATCCTTCGAACACTTTCCATGAAAATACTTAATCTCAAGTCGCCAACCGTTCTTCGATGTTCCAGCGAATCAAGGCCGCCGGTCAGTTCGGGGCTCCAATCAGACGAACAGCTCTTCTCTGAATAGAATCCAACATCCATGCCAGGACATATTTACTCCCAAATTAACGCCCAAAAAATTGAGTGACGATGTTAGAGAAATGAAGTGTCCCGCCATAACTATGTCGGGTTCAGCAACGTTAACTTTTTTAGAAAAAACTACCGCCTGGGTATCTGTAACGTTAAATTAAACGTGGTTACTGTCACTCCAAGAGAGCGTTTCTTCCAGGTCTTTGTTAAGTTGAACGACTTCACGTTGTCTGCGGATATTCGTCTGAGAAGCCGATGTCCGAGCGCTCAAAGTAAATGAAGAGATAAGCGTACTGTCATCTGCAAAGCTGTAGATTGGGTTTCCGGTCTTTTCCAGCAGATCATTACTGTAAATGAGAAAGAGAGTAAGAGATAGTATGGAGTCTTGGGGCACACGAGCGTTGCTCGTGAAGGTGTTAGAAAGAAATCCGTCGACTGCCAGTCATAAAATACGCTCTCTAAGAAAACATGAGAGCCACAAACAAAACTTTTCAGACATACCATAAGAGCGTAGCTTAGCCAAAAGTCCATCGTGCCACACACGGTCGAATGCCTTAGATATGTCAAGAGCAACCGCTCGAGATTTTCCAAAGGGTTCAATTGCGTTGTTCCAAAGATACGTTACATAAGTCAGAAGATCTTCTGTTACCGCATTTTACATTTTTGCTAATGAAAAATGAAGTACTTGATATAATCAAAGTTCCTTCATTCAAAGACCAGCCATATGTATAGAGAAAGTATGTACTAAATTTCATCAAAATCGGTTTAGTGATTCTGGAGATTTCTTGCATACCACCAAGCGGCTTTCAAGAAAAATTAGTTTTGAGAAAAACGCGTTTTCAATTTTAGGTTTAAAAAATCAGGCTAAAAAATAATAATACAAAAATATATTCTTACCTGTAAATGAATCATCGACTACAGGGCCACACGCTGAATTCTCATCAGCTATTTGAGCTTCTTAAATACTAATTTGTTCTTGTATATGATACATTCTAGCTTATTTTGTACTTTGTAGCAATTGTCGCCATGTCAACTCGTTCTGTGTTCACTTTAGCTGCCTACTCATTCGGCCACAATGGACTCACATAGCTGTCATTATATTTAACAAAGCCAATTAAAATATTAACTTTAGTAACTGCCACGAATGAATTGCTAGGAATGAACTGCTACAGGTGAACTGTACAACCATACTGAACAACTTCCAGTTTCGAATATAGAACCTTAGAATAGGAGATGTGAATGTTTTGTCCTTTCTAAGAAGGACGATTGAAGAATTTCTTGTATTATATTGTAAAAGAAAACATTTAAGATATATTAAAACCGAGTTAAGGTCGACGAAGGCTGATTCGAGAGCAACTGATCGCTATCTACTCCGAAAACTCTACGCAACGGCACTTCTTTTAAACTTCTATAACTTCGTTAATTTTTAACCGATTTTTATGAAACTTACAGAAAATATTCCTAAGATATAAAAGATACTAAAAAAAATGTAAAAATCCAAAAATCGAATTTTTTGATTCAGATGACTAGGAATATTCCCTTAAGTGAACCTTGAAGACGTAAAAGTGAATAACGCGAATTAGCTTCTATAGAAAAAGTAACACTCCCTGGATCTTTCAGATCTTCGTTAAGTTGCTATACATCCATTATTGCGTGTACACAATAAAAGAAGAAATAATCGTAATCAAAAAAAGTTCTAAAATGAAATCTCACAATTTATTTTTGAGTATGTTGATTATTTTCGATATTAGTTATATTTACCGGTATGAAACCCTAAAAGTCATCAGCATGAGAAAGATAAGTAATGGAGGTTACAGTTACGTTAACTCTCAAGACATTCAGTCAGATTGATATAACTCTTGATTGGATTTACATTATTTGTGGGATAACAGAACGTTAACGTTAAACGATTCTTTATGAGATCTGCAAAGTTATCTGGAAAAACTTTATATATAATACTATCATTTTATTGTATTTTTACCAAAAGAGAAGAAATTTAATAACCACCGTAAATGGCTTTAATTTAATAAAGATTAAAAAACAAAATCCGATCCCATTTTACCGGCAAAATGATATTTATGAGCTTTAAATATCATAAAGTTTAATAGCTTGCAATTAAGCCAAAATGCCATATACACATCGTCGCTTATTACATGACAAAAAATATTGCTACGACATATTTAGCACACCACTGCGCCTGGTTGGGGTCATTTTTAATATGGGCACAGTTAATCAAATAAAAAAGGCGCGTAAATAGGGAGGAACTGATTTGTTTGAGGTTAAAAAGGGTGAAGCAAAGGCGGGTTTAATTTATTATTTTTTTAATCGTTAACATATTTTATAGATTCTATTCACTAACTCTTAAAAAGTTTCTTACAGCTAAGCAAATCAATTTATATATATATATATATATATATATATATATATATATATATATATATATATATATATATATCTGTCTATCAATAATACATAAATACAACCTGCTCGAATACGTCATCAGTCTCTCAAAACACTGCCTCGCAAACACATACTTTGTCTATTCAGGCCAAAAATACAAACAAATAGAAGGTGCCCCGACGGGCTCCCCATTATCACCAGGACTAGCTAATCTGTATATGGAGCATTTCGAAACATTAACTCTAGAAACTGATACAAATAAACCGAAAATATGGCTACGTTACGTGGATGACACATTTGTGGTATGGCAACACGGTGAAGACAACTTAAACAAGTTCCTGGAACACCTCAGCAATATACAACCAAAAAGAGAAGTAGCAGAACAGCTGCCGTTCCTAGATGTCTTGCTTCAAAGAAAATTAGATGGTTCTTTGTCTCACTCAGTATATAGAAAACCGGCACACACAAATAGTTAACTAAATGCCAGCTCACATCACCACCCAACTCAACTCTTTCCTGTTGCCAAATCCCTAGCTCACCGATCACAAACCCTAACTGACAAGGAACATTTACAACAAGAAACTAAGCTCCTTCGAAACGTTTTATTTTCAAATGGATACAATAAAAGCACGATCCGGCGGGCCCCAAATAAATAACAAAAACCGGAAAGAAAGACGTATTCTACAAAAGCATTTCAACCATATATAAAAGGCATCACGGACAAAATAGGAAGACTTCTAGGAAAACACCAAATCGAGACCATTTACACAACGGATCAAAACCAACCAACCAAGGTGCATATGAAATTCCATGTCAGGACTACGGTCTTTCATACATAGGCCGAACAAGCAGGAAAATCAGAGCTAGAAGAGATGAGCACAAAAACGCCTTAAAACAAAAATCCACCATCTAGTCCCTAGCACAACATACATTCAACACTGGCCACACAGATTTGAAAAAACGCGAACCCTACAAAAAATCTCTCGACTAGGATAATCAAAGAAGCCATAGAAATAGAGACGAGGCCCAACAACTTAAATAACCGGGATGATAGCCAACGTTTACCTAACTTCTGGAAACAAATCCTATCTCAATACCAAGCCAAACTAAGGGATACAACAATTCAACCGTATGTTTCTCCTCCAACACAAACTTCACAAAGAACCAATAGAACCACTCCCAGCACATAAAATCGGGGTCCTCGGAGCCATTCTAACCTGAACTAACCTAACCACCGCTTTGAAAAAGAGTTCCATCGATTATATATATATATATATATATATATATATATATATATATATATATATATATATATATATATATATATATATAATATATATATATATATATATATATATATATATATATATATATATATATATATATATATATATATATATATAAACTTGTTATTGTATGTTATAACAAATGAAAAGAATTTTACCTTTCCCAGCAAACATCTGGGTACAAATAGGGTCTAAATTCTTGAAAGCATAGAATGAAAACCGTTCACACGGATTAGGTATTACAGCATTCACTATTTACTTTAGATTTACAAAATTGTAAGATCTGTAACTATTTAAGCTGTAAGAAGTTTATACTTTTAAAGAAGTATTGTCCTGTAGTATTACAAGATATAGAAGTCTTAACGATAAATTCATATATTAACGATATAGATTTTTATAAAAACTGTATTCTCGTTGTAATCTGTTGGATTGGAGAATAGCAGGGAAGGCTTTTGATTGAGTCAGTTTTATCCTGCGTCGCTTGTTAATCAGCATAAATCCTATTTATTACACGAACGATTTAAAGGATAATCAAACTTAATTCAGTTACCGATAAGTGCGACTCGAATTGAAACAGTATATTTTTATTATTAACTGAATTATTAACTTTTTAAATTAATAATAATTTTTTTGAGGTAGAGGGTTGAGGTCGTTCCAAGGAAATACTTCTTGTCAAAATGCCTTTCTACTTTGAGAAACAGTGAATATTTAATAACAGTACTGTAAACTAAATAACTAACTCCAGAAGGTTTACTAAATGGGACAACAATTTAGGTAAATCGGAGTAGATATTTAATTACTCGAATAAAGAAATCACTTATTTCAATATGCCAAACTAATTTTACAACAACCTTATTATATAAAAGGGGCGGCCATAGCGTAGTGAGTAATGTGTATTCATATCTTGGCTCGGGAAAATAATAATAACTGGCCAAGTGCAAGTCGGACTTACGCAATTAGTGTTCCGTACATTGATGGCTTTTAAAATAAAAATTTTGTGTTACGGAGGTATAAATGACTTCACAAAATACACTTCAAATGATTTTTCGACAAAATCTTTTTCAGATCTTTACTGAAAACCGATGACTTTGATATTTTCTTATATACAAGATAAATTATTAAAGGTAAAGCAGTCGTGATAATTTTTATTCAATTTACACCCTGTGGAGAATATTCCATAATTTTTTCAAAATTTTTTGATTACTACTTTTCGAGATAAAGGTGGACAGCAATTTTTCGCAATTTTTTAAAACTATTACAAAGAAAAATGTGCGCACGTATTACATTATATAGTTTTTTAAACTCGTGTTTTTACAAGCTTTAATTTGACACCCCACTTGATGACCTGGTAAAAGAGTTTTTTTCGCAACCAATTTCACCCCCTAAAACTAACCCCTTAAGTCAAAATTTAACTTTCAAAACTACACCGCCCTGATGAGGCCATCATTCCTATATTAGAGCCAAATTTTAACTTTCTATGTCAAATAATCTCGGATATTACAGATAGACAGACAGACGTCGAAGTGATCTTATAAGTGTTCCATATGGAACACTAAAAAAGCCTTTATAACGTGATGGTCGCCTCTCTCGGGAAGGCAATGGCAAATCATCCGTAGTATCATGCCTAGTAAAGCTTTTCAATTTGGCCGTTGGAACCTGCATTAAATTGTCCTTTGTCTATGGAACACTTAAAAAGGTACTAACCACAGGCAAAGGCACTTCAAGAAGAAGTATTATAAAAATTCACCGTTTGTTTGAAAGTAACGTATGTTCGCTTAAAACTCTATTTGATTGACGTTAGTTTAGTAAGATTGACAAAATCAAAAAAATCACACGAAGTTATTTTATATTATGGTGGTAGTTATAGGTGTAAATGTTTAACTTGAACTAACAGTTATCTTATACGTAAGATATATATTTAGGCCTGTTTATCTCTTGTGTACGGCAACACTTGTATCGGGGAAAATAGGTCGTACGTGAGATGTTCAATAATTAACGAGATAAACAGCAATAACGGGAAAAATACTAAATATTTTTAAATAAAACTTTCTGAGGGTTAAGTTGGAAATCTTGGGGATAAATTCACCTATTTGAAAAATAAAAAAATAGTAAGCATAACCTAATTTGTTAATTTCAAAATATTACCTCTACTTGACACATGTACGCCAAAAGAGTAATGATCACTGAGAAGATTTTTGTTATCTGAAGGTGTGACTTGTATGCTGTGTTTACCATTGTGAAAGTCGCCTGCAAAAGGATTTAAATGTAGTTTTTCATGCATTTCCAAAAGCAAAAGAGGGTTATGTAAATATTACTAATACATTTCGGAAAGTGGAAAAAGTTGACAGGCTGAAAGTGTGGAAAAAGGTTTTCCGAATTGAATGGAAAAGCTCAATTGATGCTAAAGTTTTTTCTAAACGTTTTAAAAACTATATATATATATATATATATATATATATATATATATATATATACATACATATATATATATATATATATATATATATATATATATATATATATATATATATATATATATATATAGTTTACTCGTGTTTTCACAAACATTTATTTGACACCACACTCGATGACCTAGAAAAAAATTTTTTTTTTTAAATTCCGATTTCACCCCCCCCCCCCCAAACTAACCTCTTAAGTCAAAATTTAACTTTCAAAACTACATGGCTCTGATGAGGCCATTAATTCCTATATTATTACCAAATTTCAACTTTCTGTGACAAATAGTTTCGGAGAAACTCGGGTGTGACAAACAGACGGACAGACACCGAAATCATCTTATAAGTGTTCCGTACGGAATATTAAAAATTAATTTTCATACAATAATTGAAATAAAGATATTATAGGTTAGAATCTTACCGGTAACAATGCAAAAGATTTGCGAGGTTATGTGTGTATTTTTCATCTTCACCGGCTTTATAAGAGTATTCCATTCATAAAATTTCCCCTGTTCTACTGTTGAATATGTCATTTATTTCAAACACTACTGTTTGCAATTGTTCCGTGGATATACATGTCACCTGAATTTTTGTTATGTTGGGCGCGACAGTTTTGTCATCGATTATGCCACACACAAAAAAAGATTTGAATTTAAAAGTTTTTCACCGAGTATGAAATTTCTTTGAGCAGGATTTGTACCGGCCCACTTGCAAATATTGCCAATTTTTAATATTATTTTTGAAAAATACTGTCATACTAACTATGTTTCACATGTTACAAATTTAAATCTGCATTCATATTTCGGCCATCTTAATAATATACATAGTAGGCTCCGCCCATGAGTAAGATCCCAATTGTTGAAAGAGTATGATGAAAAGTGTTTAACTTCGGAAACGTGTATAAGTGGATTGAACAGTTTAATTCAGGGGGAATGAAATGAAGAATCATTTAACGTCATTTTACCTTACTGAATTTCCATGATAATACGTCAATTCACACTCTGTAAGAAGAAGGAAAAGTTTTTTTGGTCAAAAATTCCAGATTAAACCAGAAAAAAAATAGGGAATTTTCTGGAGCCTACCAATATCTAGTAATAGAAGTTTTTGATCCAAGTCCTCAAAACTAAAGTTATCTCTGGAACTAGGGCGAAAAGAAACAGGTGAATAAATTGTTGTTGTTAACATGTTGTATTCTTAGCCACATTTGGATGGAAAATGCGATGTAAATTATTGCCAGTCAAACCACAATAATAACAAAAAATATTAACTGTGAATATTGAATAGAACTTTATGATTATACGAGTAGGTTAGTTAAAAATGAGTCTACAAGATGCACAAAAATCATCGTTGAAGTTGAATAAAAATAAAAGAACGAGCACGAAACTATATAAAGAGAGAACATAAATATAAACTATAGGCTCTAACGAAACAAAAGATACAGAAGCAAGGTGACAAAAAAACTGGATAATGTCAAAATTTACATTGCATTGCATTTTTGAAAGTCCTACGGAATAAGAATATTGTAGAAGTTAACGTCCGAATATTATATTTTAAGACCGTTGATATAAAAACTATGTTAGGCATATTGGGCATACCGTGAAAAATAAATGCTACCGTGGTTTCAACTGTTTACCTCAAATTATCAATAAAGAAGTAAAATTTAAGTTAAACGAAAAATTATTTTGAAAATTTTAATTTCGTTGCTGGTTTAATAATACGAGGCCCGCCTTTTAAGTTTTTTTACAAATGACCAACCACTAGATGGCGCTATTGTTATTATTAAAACAGTGGTAGCTTAGAAATTGGCCGAGTAGTTTGTTTACAGTGAGCGTTTAAAAAAAAAAACAGTTTTGTGAACAAACGGAAATTTCACGTGAAGGTTTTCGTTGGATAATTTTTTACGATTTTAGTAAAGGCCTAACTCAACAACAAAGCCTCGAATCGCTTCATTCAACTTTTGATAAGAAATCACCATCAAAAAAGATTGTTTACAATTGGTTTGCAGAATCTCGGCATGGTTCTGCTTCCGTCAGCGATGAATTTCGTGAAGGTCGACCAAAATCGGTTGTCGCTCCAAAAAACATCGATGCTATGCGTAACATGATTGAAGATAATCGGCATGAGACTTACCGTGAGATAGAGGTATTCTTAGGCATATCGAAGATTGTAGAACATTTGATTTTGCACGAATATTTAGCTGTGAAAAAGATCTGTTCCCAATGGAGTCCTGACACATGTGTGTCAGTTGGTGTAGGGAATTGCTCCAAAAATTCGACTGAGGACATGCAAAATCCGTATATAAATTCGTAATAGAAGATGAAGCTTGGATATGTTCGTACGAACCGGAAACTAAGCAACACTCAACTGTTTGGATATTCCAAGAACGAAATCCAATAAAAGTGGATCGTTCGCGAAGCACTTCCAAGAAAATAATCGTTTGTTCTTTTGATTATACTGGACATGTTGGGATTATTGCTTTAAGGGATCGAAGAACAGTTAATGCTGAATGGTATACAACAATTTGTTTGCCAGAAGTCATCGAAAAATAACCAAAAACATCGCATCATTTTTCATCATGACAATGCCAGCTTTTACTCTACACGTTAAACAGTTGATTATTTAACGGAGAAAAACATCCAATTAATATCTCAATCCCCGTATTTACCCGAGTTCAAGTTCTCGAATTTCAAAAAAAATGTGTGGACAGTGATTTTCATCACTTGTGCTGTTAAATCCTTCCAAACCATGTTTTTGAGGTATCAACTTCAGAGTGGAAAAAAGATTTAAAAAATTGATTCGGAATTATGCAAAAGTGTAAAGGCGAATATGAGAAACAATAAAACGTCTGGTACCAGAAAAAATTTTTTCTTTCATTGTTTTTGTAAGAAGTTAAAAGATAGCCCTCGCATAGAAAAAAACAATTTTTAGTGTTTCTTAGATACCCACATTTTTTAAAACAATATACCTGAATAAACTCTAAACACCTTGATGTAAAATAGTAAGTGCTAACCGATATAAACTGAATTAAGTGAATGTTTACATAAAAAAATTAAATACTTTACTATTTTTATGCGGTAAATATAAGAGCAGAAAATAAAGAGATTACATGCAGGCAAAGCTGCGGGTACTTACAATATATAAATATAAAAGAATTATAGAGGTTATAAACAAAGCCACAAACACATGAGGTTAAGCTGCTGGTTTGTGTTATAAAATAAATTTTTGATTTGTTTTTTTTTTTAATTTTTACAGTTTTTGTCTAGTATAACATAATATTAAATTTCGAGATATAATTTTAACATAAACTAGTTTTATATATATTTATTTTAAAAGTATTTTAGTCCGTGGCATTACCACACCGGTTTGGGGTAACTTTTAATGTTGGCACAGTTAATTAAAAAAAAAGGTGAGCAAACAAGGACAAAATTGATTTATTTTGGGTTAAAACGAATATATATGCGAGGGTAGTATTTTTAATTTTCATTGTTAAACAGCCATTGTGGACTTTGCAGATATTAATTAGGATCAACGTTCATTGCCCCTGAATATTTTGTAAAAGTCAAATAGTTGAAGGCTTTATTGCACACTGTCTTTCCGAGTGTAGCTGCTGAAATCAATACGGTAGTTTAGGAATAACAGTTTATATACATAAATATATAATACGAACTCAGCACCCTATTTTCACAACATTTAGTAACAATGAGGTTCCCAGTCATCGGACATTCCTAGAAAACCTGAAAAGAAAACCAGCTTGCTGAATCTCCACCTTTATGGGTAGGTTGGTTCTGCTTGTTTGTGCGCTGGAGCCTTTTGGCTGATTGTACGTTTGCCTCTTGATTACACGCACATCGTCCCTTTAAGACGGTTTGTTAACTTCCTTCCAAGTTCTGCATGTGGTAATTTATCGCCACGATCTAGATCTCTGAACAGTTTACATATGCTTCAAGTTAATTCCGCACATTCCTTACCACTTTTTTGGTATACCAAATGATAGTTCTTGACTTCTTTATGGTTTTGTAGCTCCAAATCTTGCTAATTCTTTCTCTCTGCTTTCTTATAACCTTTTATCTCCGAATATCCTGGAATCCACAGTAGTTCATCCCTGTTGTTCTAACAGGTCACGTTTACACCCCACTGTGATCTCGGAGGTGGTCTGATAGGCATCTAAGCCTTTAGAGCAGCTGATTGTCCGAGGGAATATATATTTCTTGGTTGCTATAGGCTTGTTGAACACATGCTTGTATTGCGTGAATTTCTGCCTGAAATATTGTTGCACTTGACCATAGTGGAGTGCTAAAGCTCCTCTTTTCTGCGTATATGCTAGTATAGCCACACATTTAAGAACAGACATTCTAAGCTCCTTGATGCTGCTTTACTCTACCGTCCCGTGTGGCCTACGTATGTTTGGTTATCAATAATCATGCTTGGAATATGTTCATTTGTAACTACTGAAAACTAGGAACAACTGCTGTAACACTCTTGAAATTCCACTAAATATATACGAGGGATATTTTTCAGGTTTTTACAAAACGAATGAAAGAAAAGAAAAATTAGTACAAATCGTTTCATTGTTACTCAAAATATTTGCACACTTTTGCATGCGTTCAAATCAATTCTTAGAGAATTTTTTCTATTCTGAAGTTGGTACTTCAAAAATATGGTTTTTAGAAGGATTCAACAGCTTTTTGAGGTGATGAAAATGGCTGCCCACATATTTTTTTTCGTGACATTAGGGAATAAAAAGAAGTCGACGATTTCTGGCAAATAAATTGTTGTATACTATTCAGCATTAACTGTTCTTCCCGCTAAAACAATGGTTATGTCCAGCATAACCAAAGAAACAAGCGATCATTTTCTTGTAAGTACTTCGCGAACGAACTATTTTTGTTGGATTCGGTTCATCTTGAAACACCCAAACAGTTGATTGTTGCTTAGTTTCCAGCTCGTACGATTATATCCAAGTTTCGTCCCCCGTTACGATGTTGTATACGGATTTTGTAGGTCCTCGTTCGAATTTCTTGAGCATTTTCTTACATCAATTGACAAAGAGCCTGTTTTTGAGTTTCGGTCAAATTATGTGGAATCCATAGGGAACAGATCATTTTCACAGCTAAATGTTCATGCAAAAAGAATGTACTGCAGTTTTCGACATGCGTAAGTATGCCTTTATTCACGGTAAGTCATATATCGATCCTCTTCAATCATGCTGCGCACAGCATCAAGGTTTTTTGGCACAACAACCGATTTTGATCGACCTTCACGAAATTCATCGCTGACGGAAGAGCAACCATGACGAAATTCTGCTTTTCTCAAGGTCTAATTAAATACTGTATGTAGAAAGTAAAATTAAAACTAAAACATAGACCGCAACTATAAATGGTTTGATGTTAGTCAAAAGGACCTTCTTTTTACAAACTTGACCATCTACTAGAACGTTACTGTAGCAATATTAAATTAACAAACCATTTTTATATCCCAAGGAGAGACTTTATAAAATCTAGGATGTACGTACAGTGTACAACTGTAAAATAAATGACCTGTTACAGGAATTTTACCGAGATTTCCCTTGTGATTTGCATTTACTTGACATTATCCTATATTAAATTACTAGCCTTGTGAAAAGTGCATTTGGCCTGCTCGGATTTAGGGTGGAGCATCCTCTTTTATCTGCCTTGAAAATGACACTGACTTCCTTTGGATAAAATTTATTTTATGAGGTAACGCTAGCTACCCCGCTTTTAAACACGTTTCGTAACGAAAATGTTAGTAGAAGTGTTAAAGTTTGTTTGAATTATTTATTATAATCTTTGGACATTTTTTCTAAAAACGTTCTCAAAACGTACGTTTTCAATGTCCGCAAAAATATTTGCCAAGAAATAAAGCTTAACTGGATTAAAATTTTTTTAATAAATAATTAATAAACGATTCTTAGGCATATGACTAAATTCTAGGGAATAATTCCAAATAAAACAAATCGCAAAACGTATAAATAGGTGGACAGAAAAAGATTTTAATACGTATGGAATCACAAAGCAACAGATTTAATAATGATTCTATCATAGTAACAAAGTATGGTTATTCTTATGATGGTACTGGTATCATGTAGTGGTTAATATCAGAAATCAGAACGAATCGTTTCGTCGAAGCTCTAATTTGTAGACTGCGTACTATGAAGAAAATTAAAAAAAAAACAGTGGAAATAACTCTTTTTAATTTAATTTAAAACATATTGAAAGGAAATAAAAGAGAAAGCAAATTAAAGGTAGGTCTCTGTTGACCATATACTTTTAGTGTTTCATCTAATTATAAGAAAACTTCGGTGACTGTCCGTCTGTCACATTCAATTTTTTCTGAAACTATTTGACACAGAAAGTTGAAATTTGGCATTAATATAGGAATATAGGAATAGATGGCCCCATCAGAGCCGTATGGTTGAAAACTCTTTTGGGTTGTGTTTTGTGAAGTTTAAAATTTTTTACGGAACTAACTGCGCAAGTCCAACTTGCACTTGACCGGTTTTATTTTGTTTAAAATCTAAGCCTCCATCGCTGGATTCGAAAGTTGACCATTGCTCTTGATAATTCTCTTCTATGGCTAATTTCAACAGAAACTTTCTCTACGATATTAATTTCAATCATTTTTATTGAGTATAGTAAGAAAATTACAAAATTAGAAGATCCTTTACTTGACACAATCAGCCAGGAGAGGTTTTTCCGTTGATACGTGTCTGTGTACTTCGACGAGCTAATTCCTGACTTTATACAGTCCGTGCATTATACCTTGACAAGACTTTTTATTAGTATTTATGTAAATGTATTTCAAATGTATAACTTAAAGTGGAAAAACATTTATTGGTCAAGCTGCTATCGATATATAAGTATTTTCATATAAAAATTAAAATCTCGAACATATAATGTTGTCCAAAAGATTTTACTAATAATATTAACTTAAATTTTTTCCCTTATAATTGTCATTATCAAATTTTTCAGATGGAAATTTCTTGTAAAATATATTTTTTTTATAATTTACAATTTATATTGTATAGATGAAATTATCATTTTTCCCTATATTACAATTTTTTTTTTGTAATTTATTGTATTTTTGATTTTTTTTTTAATATATAGGAAAAGCATTTCTTAAATATAAAAATTATTAATGAGTTACACAAAAACAATGGAGAAAAAACTGACTCAACAAATAACAGCTCTAATGAACAAAATATTATTTCAAAATAAATTTCCAGACGAATGGAGAACTAGATTTTTACTATTCAAAACAGTAGATATCCGTAAACTACGGGCGAATAAACCTCCTAGCTAGAACTCTAAAATGGGGGTTTAGGTAGGAAGGCCAACGGATGCCCTTTCGTCATAAGGCAAAATGTCAAAAAATCGATATAATAAAATAGGCTAGCATTCTTGTATCTCATTGACGTAAAATATATTATATATATATATATATATATATATATATATATATATATATATATATATATATATATATATATATATTATATATATATATATATATATATATATATATATATATATATATATATATATATATATATATATATATATATATATATATATATATGGATGGTTTAGCTTACAAATGTGTTAAGTGATAAATATGAAACTTTACAGGAGAGCTAGTTACCAAGTCCTTCATTTGTGATTTTACTAGTCGCTATTCATTTTGAGGCTCTTTCTGTTCATATGATATATTTGGGCATTGCCTCTAGTAACATCAGCTTAACCATGTGTAACATTTTGCATTTTGGATGCCATTTTTCAGTCAAATTTCGCTTGAATATCCACTTATTACTTACATAATTGGCTTTACCACTTATGTACACTTACAGTGGGTAGTGTGGAAATGAAAGTGTGGAAATGAAATAAAACTCGTTAAACAAGCTTTTAATAGTATAGTATTTACCCGTATTTGTCAGTTATAAGCATAGTTTTTAAAAAGTTTTTTTTGGTATTGGTTTAGAATTTTTCTTGCATAGATTTACCGAAATCCATTCAGTAAAAGTACTTCTACCCCCCTTTTCCTTCCCTTATGTTTATTTCCACAAACTTATCCTCCGACAAATCATATTTATATTTAATTAAAAATGGCTCTGATTTCTGAAATTCGAGTCATTTTATCTTTAGCCATTTGACTTTGGCCCCATTTTTAGTGTTCCGTACGGAACACTTATAAGATCACTTCGGTGTCTGTCTGTCTGTCTGTCTGTCTGTCACACCCGATTTTCTCCGAAACTATTTGACATAGAAAGGTGAAATTTGGTAAATAAGGGGTTAGTTTTGGGGGGTGAAGTCGGAAGTGAAAAAAAAAATTTTTTACTAGGTCATCGAGTGTGGTGTCAAATGAAAGCTTGTGAAAACACGAGTAAAATATATATATATATATATATATATATATATATATATATAATATATATATATAAATATATATATATATATATATATATATATATATATATATATATATATATATATAATATTATACTTGCGCGCACTTTTCTTTGTATTATTTTTAAAAATTCGCGAAAAAATCACTGTCCCGGGCCATATCTCGAAAAGTACTTATCAAAAAATTTCGAAAAAATTCTGGAATATTCTCCACGGGGTGTAGATTGAACGAAAATTATCACGAGTGCATTACCTTTAATAATTTATATGGTATACAAAAAAAACAAAAATTTGAAGGTCATCAGATTTCAGTAAATATTGGAAACAAACTTTGTTGAAAACTCATTTGGGGTGTATTTTGTGAAGTCACTGATCATTTTATACCTCTGTAACAATTTTTTTTTATTTTAAAAGCAATCAACGTACGAAACACTAATTGCGCAAGTTTAACTTGCACTTGACCGGTTTTTTGTATTTCTAAATACTTCAATCAAACTAAAAAGTCAGAGAAATTCACGGTTGTGACATTGTATGGTTTTGGATTTCTTCTTGAAGAATAATTTTTATTATTTATGGCAAGTTCAGTAGTTGCGTGAATGGAATCCGCCTCCAAATATGAATTCCAGATTCCATGTATTTGACATCAATCAACTGGATACTAGGGTACTGCACTGCATACCTCATGACATCCGCAAAGTACCTGTTCTGATTCTGTCCTCCACAGGTGTCAAAAAATGTAGAGATGTGGATAACCACGGAAGGAAGAGCCGATAAGAATTTAAATAGGCAAGTTTAGAGCTCTTCTTGCTCCCTGTGCACTTATCTCAGACAAAACACTCGCCATTGTTGTAATGGCCCTCAAATATTGTGAAGTTATAAATATTCAACTTTCTTTGGTAATACCAGCAAATTGTACCTACAAAATGGCTTGCAAATCAAAGGTTCTAAACGTGACCCCTTTGTCATCTTTTGCTTTTTGTTTGTCATTGGCCTTCATGTCCATCACATCCTTTTCTCGTTTCTTATGTTTACACCATTCTTGCTTCAGTGGAGTTTTATCGATTGCATTTTTGTAGACATTACAGATGATGCACTGATCTTTTTGGGGGTGTAAAATGAATAAAGATTAAACGACTCGTGAGAGATTTTTCTATACACATCAGATACATGATGTTTGCCTTCCTTTATGCATTGATCTTTGTGCAGTCTGAATACGATGGATAAGTTGATATCGCTTTGAGCTTGAATGGCAGCAATGGGACTTCCGCAGTAGGAAATGATTCAATGCGCTTTTTGCCGAACTTTACAGAATTTTCTGATGTGGCATTTGAAGGATGAACTCCAATCCTCTTCTCTTGATCAACATACGCTCCTCCACAACTCTATGGCCTATGGCAAATATGCCACAGAAGAACTTTAGGCAAATTAGTTTTTTCTCACCTGCAACATTCTGCAGATAGAAAATTTTTGATGTAAATCTGTTTTTAGTTATCGTGGTCATATTCTTTCAACGAAACGAGACATTATCAACCAAAGAGCTGAGGTAGAGCTTTTGCTTATCAAAGTTTCCTAGACTTCACTAATTCCTTGCAGAGTTTGACTTGCTTTGTATCCAAAGTTAGAGTTACAATTATATCTAAACAATAAAATTAAAAAATATGAATTAAATAATGTGATATCAAATTGTGGCTATACAAATTGCAATATTACATACTACTTACCTACTATTGGAGTTTGATCAAAGTTTGTTGGACTTGGAATCTCACTTAGGACCGGGCAGAAAGCGTTGTTACTTTTTGGCAGTTCGTCACTATCTGCAGAAAATAAAAGTCAGGGCTTTTGGCTTGACGTTTTATAACTTTATTATATTATTATAATATGTATGACGGACCACTCCTTATCTACTATTGGCATTTGATCAAAGTTTGAAGAGCTTGTAATCTTTCTCACAACAGGGCTAATAGGATTGCTATGTGTTGACAGCTTATCATTATCTGCTAAAAAAAAGAAATAAATGTATTATGAATATAATGCCTGCTGCCTTTGATTATTGCTGATTTACAGCACCACCGTATAATGCTAAATCAAAGATCATCATTCAACTTACCGGAGCAACTCACGGCCATATAGGTTTTCACAAGTAATTTTTCAGGGCTGAAAGCCATAATTATCACTATTTCAACAACTAGAAATAATCTTATACAAATGACATACTTAATAACGTTACTGCTGCATAAAATAAAAAGAACAAAAACGAACAATTAATTAACGCAAACGATATTTTAGTAGGATTATGATAATAACCTTACGAGAATTTCATGCGTTAGGTGAAATATCGCCAGTGCAGTCAACATCTGAGTTCATAAATACTGTAAGTGCTCAGTTAACATCTCTGTGCACAATGAAATTTAACTGCTAAGGGGTTAAAATGTGGCAAGTGCTCTTAAAACTGAATATTCTTTGTATTTTCTAGCATTTAACACAGATTTTATCAAGATTTTCAGCAGCATTAGTCTTTACAACAAGTGCGCACGAGGCAGCTATCATACTGAGAAACCGTAATGTAATAATCAGTTAACACATTTTCAACAAAAAGTGCCCTTAGCACATTTGTGAGCTTAAGCATATATAATATATATAAATATATATATTATATATATATATATATATATATATATATATATATATATATATATATATACGAGGCTGGTTTGAAAAGTCCGTGCAAAGTCCGAGAGATGGCACCACCGGCGCGTATCGAGGTCATGTTTAGTTAGTAGCATCTCTTGAATGAACGCACACCAAGTTTCAGCCATATTTCTTTGTGTTTGGCATTCGTGTGAATCAAGGTAGTCGAGTGATTTTCAAGAAATGGACGAAAAATAATTTCGTGTGGTGATTAAACATTACTTTATGAAAGGCAAAACGCCTCAGGAGACTAAAGAGAAGCTTGATAAACATTATGGTGACTCTGCACCTTCGATTAGAACAGTTTATAAGTGGTTTCAAAATTTTCGGACTGGCCATATGGGCAAAAGTGACGCTGAACGTTCTGGACGGCCTGTGGAGGTTACGACTCCAGAAATCATTGATCAAATCCATGATATGGTGATGGATGACAGAAGAGTTAAGGTGCGTGAGATTGTTAGTGCTGTGGGCATCTCGACTGAACGGGTACATAATATTTTGCATAAACATTTGGACATGAGAAAGCTATCCGCAAGATGGGTGCCGCGATTGCTCACGCTTGACCAAAAACGGAATCCTGTGAAGTGTTGCAAGGATGGTTTGCAGCTGTTCTAGAAGAATCCGGAGGACTTTAAGCGTCGTTTCGTCACTGTTGATGAAACATGGATACATTACTATACTCCTGAGACCAAACAACAATCTAAACAATGGGTTACCAAGGGGGAATCTGCACCAAAAAAGGCGAAGACCGTTCCTTCGGCCGGAAAGGTTATGGCGACTGTCTTTTGGGATTCGCAAGGGATAATCCTCATCGACTATCTGGAAAAGGGTAAAACTATTACAGGTGAATATTACTCATCGTTATTGGACCGTTTAAAAACCGAGCTGCAAGAAAAACGCCCGCGATTGGCCCACAAGAAAGTCCTTTTCCATCACGACAACGCACCAGCACACACCTCAGCAGTTGTGGTCGCAAAATTAATGGAAATAGGATACCAACTCGTTTCACATCCCCCCTATTCTCCAGACTTGGCTCCCTCGGACTACTATTTGTTCCCCAATTTGAAGAAATGGCTGGCGGGACAAAGATTTTATTCAAACGAGGAGGTGATTGCAGACACTAATGGATATTTTGCAGACTTGGACAAATCCTATTATTCGGAAGGGATCAACAAACTAGAACATCGTTGGACGAAGTGTATAAGCCTAAAAAGAGACTATGTCGAAAAATAAAAAAGGTTTACCCCAAACACATAAGTAGTTTTTATTTTTGCACGGACTTTTCAAACCAGCCTCGTATATATATATATATATATATATATATATATATATATATATATATATATATATATATATATGTATCTAATAAACCTTCTTCCATCCAGTGTCGAACATAGGCCTCCCCTTCCTTTTTCCATCCCTCCCGATTTTGCGTCTTTCTGATCCATCCTAAACCAGCCGTTCTTTTCATGTAACCTTTCCATCTTATTTGGAGCCTTCCTTTGAATCTTTGTCCCAACCATGGCTTCCATTCTTGTATTCTTTTATTCCATATCTCATCTTGTTGTCGCATTGTGTGATACGCCTATCTCCATATTAAATCTGCTACCTGTTCTCTTACGTCTATCACTGGTCTTTTGTATTATACTCAGCATCTGCCGTTTCATTGGTCTATGTGTTTTACTCAATTGGACCATCATTTTCTTAGTCAATGTGCTTGCCGGGGCGCGTACGTGAGAGCCGGTAGAATGCATTGATCGAATACCATCTTTCTTAGTTTCAGAGGAATTCTTTTGTTGGTTAGTATTTTCCTTAGTTTGTTAAATGCTGCCCATGCCAGTCTGATTCCTCTCTGTATTTCTGCCGTTGATTTGTTTTTTCACACTTAATTATTTGCCCTAGGTAGATGTATTCCTCTACGTTTTCAAGTGTTCTACCTTTTCTGCTTTCTATTCTCAATCCTCGTGGACTGTCTTCGTTTGTCATAGCCCATAGCAGTAATCCTACCCTCTCTGATTTGTTTTCTAGTTCAGTAATCATTTCTTGTATGTCATCAAAATTATCTAATATCAGCACTACATCATAGCATAACGCAGATGATTTAACTTTTGTCCATTTATACTGATCCGCTTTTTTTTCCCATTCGAGTTCCTTGAAAATTTCTTCTAATGCTGCTATAAGTAGTTTTGGGCTCACGGAATCTCCCTGTCTTACTCCGCGTTTGATAGGTACAGGATTTGTCTTACTATCCGTTACCACTATCATTTAAGCCTTGTAAATTGTTCTTATGAGCTAAGTATACCTATTCTGATGGTATACAAGGCACTTTCGACGGCCCAGCGCTCGATACTATCAAAAGCCTCTTGATAATTTATAAATACCAGGTACAATTTTTAAGTTATATTCTGTTGCTTTCTCTATTAAAGTTCTGATCGTTAAGAAATGATTACAAGTACTAAACTCTTTGTGAAGTCAGGCTGTTCTATCGATTGGTTTAATTATTTGACATTACGAGGCTGGTTTGAAAAGTCCGTGCAAAGTCCGAGAGATGGCACCACCGGCGCGTATCGAGGTCATGTTTAGTTTGTAGCATCTCTTGAATGAACGCACACCAAGTTTTAGCCATATTGGTCTATTTCTTTGTGTTTGGCATTCGTGTGAATCAAGGAAGTAGAGTGATTTTCAAGAAATGGACGAAAAAGAATTTGGTGTGGTGATTAAACATTACTTTATGAAAGGCAAAACGCCTCAGGAGACTAAAGAGAAGCTTGATAAACATTATGGTGACTCTGCACCTTCGATTAGAACAGTTTACCAGTGGTTTCAAAATTTTCGGACTGGCCATATGGGCACAAGTGACGCTGAACCTTCTGGACGGCCTGTGGAGGTTACGACTCCAGAAATCATTGATCAAATCCATGATATGGTGATGGATGACAGAAGAGTTAAGGTGCGTGAGATTGCTAGTGCTGTGGGCATCTCGACTGAACGGGTACATAATATTTTGCATAAACATTTGGACATGAGAAAGCTATCCGCAAGATGGGTGCCGCGATTGCTCACGCTTGACCAAAAACGGAATCGTGTGAAGTGTTGCAAGGATGGTTTGCAGCTGTTCCAGAAGAATCCGGAGGACTTTAAGCGTCGTTTCGTCACTGTGGATGAAACATGGATACATTACTATACTCCTGAGGCCAAACAACAATCTAAACAATGGGTTACCAAGGGGGAATCTGCACCAAAAAAGGCGAAGACCGTTCGTTCGGCCGGAAAGGTTATGGCGACTGTCTTTTGGGATTCGCAAGGGATAATCCTCATCGACTATCTGGAAAAGGGTAAAACTATTACAGGTGAATATTATTCATCGTTATTGGACCGTTTGAAAACCGAGCTGCAAGAAAAACGCCCGCGATTGGCCCACAAGAAATTCCTTTTCCATCACGACAACGCACCAGCACACACCTCAGCAGTTGTGGTCGCAAAATTAATGGAAATAGGATTCCAACTCGTTTCACATCCCCCCTATTCTCCAGACTTGGCTCCCTCGGACTACTATTTGTTCCCCAATTTGAAGAAATGGCTGGCGGGACAAAGATTTTATTCAAACGAGGAGGTGATTGCAGACACTAATGAATATTTTGCAGACTTGGACAAATCCTATTATTCGGAAGGGATCAACAAACTAGAACATCATTGGACGAAGTGTATAAGCCTAAAAGGAGACTATGTCGAAAAATAAAAAAGGTTTACCCCAAACACATAAGTAGTTTTTATTTTTGCACGGACTTTTCAAACCAGCCTCGTATATATGTATATACAATGTAAAATAAAAAATTCTAAAATTTTTATGAATAAAATAATAATAATAATACATTATACAGTCATAATTTCAACCGTGTTATTAAAATATAATTTATTTTTTTATTTTATCGACCTTATTAGTGTTCCGTACGGAACACTTATAAGATCACTTCGGTGTCTGTCTGTCTGTCTGTCTGTCTGTCTGTCACACCCGATTTTCTCCGAAACTATTTGACATAGAAAGGTGAAGTTTGGTAATAATATAGGAATTGATGGCCTCATCAGAGCCATGTAGTTTTGAGAATTAAATTTTGACTTAAGGGGTTAGTTTTGGGGGGTGAAGTCGGAAGCGAAAAAAAATTTTTTTTTACTAGGTCATCGAGTGTGGTGTCAAATGAAAGCTTGTGAAAACACGAGTAAAAAATATATATATAATATTATACTTGCGTGCACTTTTCTTTGTATTATTTTTAAAAATTCGCGAAAAATCGCTGTCCCGGGCCTTATCTCGAAAAATACTTATCAAAAAATTTCGAAAAAATTCTGGAATATTCTCCACGGGGTGTAGATTGAACGAAAATTATCACGAGTGCATTACCTTTAATAATTTATATGGCATATAAAAAAAACAAAAATTTCAAGGTCATCAGATTTCAGTAAAGATTGGAAACAAACTTTGTTAAAAACGTATTTGGGGTGTGTTTTGTGAAGTCACTGATCATTTTATACCACTGTAACATAAATTTTGACTTAAGGGGTTAGTTTTGAGGGGTAAAAATCGGAAGTGAAAAACATTTTTTTTTACTAGGTCATCGAGTGTGATGTCCAATGAAAGCTTGTGAAAACACGAGTAAATATATATATATATATATATATATATATATATATATATATATATATATATATATATATATATATATATATATATATATATATATATATATATATATATATATATATATATATATATATATATATACATATATATATATATATATATATATATATATATATATATATATATATATATATATATATATATACATATATACATATATATATATATATATATATATATATATATATATATATATATATATATATATATATATGTATATATACTCGTATATAATGTAATACTTGCGCACACTTTTCTTCGTATTACTTTTAAAAAATCGCTGTCCCCTACCTTATCTCGAAAAGTACTGATCAAAAAATTTTGAAAAAATTCTTGAATATTCTCCACGGGGTATAGATTGAACGAAAATTATCACGAGTGCATTACCTTTAATAATTTATTTGGTATATAAAAAAAAAAACAAAATTTCAAGGTCACCAGTTTTCAGTAAAGATTGGAAACAACCTTTGTTGAAAACTCCTTTGAGGTGTGTTTTGTGAAGTCACTGATCATTTTATACCACCCTAACAAAATTTTTTATTTTAAAAACAATCAACGTACGGAACACTAATTGTGCAAGTTCAACTTGCACTTGACCGGTTTTTTTTAATTTAAAAACTAGGTTATCACAACACTCAGCCGCTAGAGCCAGTTTCGAATCGGCAACCATCTGGTCACTTGGCAGGCTCTCAACCCGCCGCGCTACCGAGGTCCACATTAAATATTTTTATAATTAAATATAAATATCTGGTAAACATGGAGTAACCTATGGAGTTTCTGCTGGTACGAAATAATCTTTAAATTTGAGTGCTCTTGCTTCTTTACGGTTTGAATGTTACATTGTCTTTTGTTTCATTTCAAATGGATATTTCAATTTTAAAATTGTGTATTGTTTATTTTTGGTACAGGGCTGCTGCAGTTTGGATTCTGATTTACTGCTTATATAGAGATTAGTTTTTGAAATTTTATTTTTGGTTTATTAAATTATGGAAAATTCGATTTAATTTGACTGATTATTTATGTATTTCTTATCGTTTAGGGTCTCTTTTTCTTTCCTTCTCTTTCAGTCATCTGTGCAAATATTAATTTTTATTAGTTATGCCCTTATGTCAGTATTTTATGTATATTTCATTTATGTTCCGTACTTGTGTAGTATAGTTGAAGCATTTTTCGTGTAATTATGCCATCTTCCTATCCCTAAGTTTAACTTTACTTTTTAATGGAGTAAAAGAAATTATGAAATATTGATAATTATGATAAACAGTCATATTATGTTTCGATAAAATATATTTAATTTTTTTCTAAAAGACGGGCTGCGTATGACATGGCAATACTGTTTTGATTATTTTCTTTGCTATTCTTTCTCTTTGTTCTTGTTTTGTTTGGGTTGTAAAATAAGAATTATAACCGGAAGGTGCCTTTACGAAATACACTTACCCCACATCATCAAAACCATAGAAAACATTTTTTAAAATGCGATATCGTATCCGCTGAAAGAGGAACTCGCTCAGAAGACTTTTTGGGCTCATTATCGTTGAACAGTAATGAGTAAGATACTTAGACAAAGTTCATATACTGGGAGTTAATAGATACTCAAGATAATTTAAAAACAATCAGAAAAAAGCCGAAAATGTCACCATAAATCGATGACAATGGCCGACTAATGGGGTGGCGGCCTGTGGCTCCGTGGCGTAGTACTTGCTTGCAGTGCAGAAGGTGTCGGGTTGAAATCCCGGCAGGTCGGTATACTTATTTATTAATTTATTTAAGTATATTTGGTCTTGCCACGTACATAGGTAGTAGTTGTTTACAGAAATGCAATAACATTCGTAGCAGCACTACCGCGCTGTCTAAAGAGCTGAGAAATACAAAAATGTATGTTTCGGCACTTGGTATTACGATATCATCGCCGATATCGTCAGAATATAAAAAAGGCTAAAATTCCTACTTAGGCAGGGAGATGAACGATAAAAAAAAATTAAATATTTTCGGCTTTTTTTTAATGTTGTCAAATTGTTTTCTAGAAGTGCGAAGATTGCCGAGGATAGATTATGTAGTTTAAAGAGGAGTCCAATGCAATTGACCAGAGTTAATATTTCTGGTGTTGCAGCCCAAGGTTCGATACTTTCCGAAGAAATCTGGGATAGGTGAAGATGGTAAAAAGGGCAGTCAAGTCATTCAATTCATTACTGTTTATTTTGGAATCCAATATAAATTTATATATTTCTCAGTTTTCTTGTTGACATCATCTTAAAGCTCTTTCCATAACTTCTATCTTTTTTATTAGAAAACAGTAAATTATTTATAAATTGATAGAATACCTGAGGCAAGCTCAATTAAATAATTTAATTGAAATTTCGTTCAACTCAAATCAAATTTAGTCCTTGTTTGTTGTAGCAATTTTATACCTTCCGTCAGAACATTAGGTTTTCCTTAATTAAATTGTTACAAAAACATTTTAATGTAGGCAGTAAATTGTTTAAATTTATTTGTAATTTTCCTTAGATTATTTTTAAATTATAAAGTTATTTCTTACCTTCCAATAATTCAATTATAAGTTAATTTTGAAGAATTTATGTAAAAAATATAACAAAAAGTTAAACAAATTAGTAACCTGAAGATTACGTAAAATAAGAAAGAAGTTAAAGTAAAAATAAATAAATAAGTAAATAAAAAACTCGGGTAATGTTGCTCTTGGCACGGCAGAATCACAATTAGCAGGAAAAAAATTGGGAACTAGTTTGCTTAGAAAACTAAAGTCATTTATAAAGATATTGCTGTTTTATTGATCATTATAACAAGAAAATCGACAATCTATTTTAGTCACGAAGAATATATTAAAACATACTTTTATCAAATTTAGTCATGTTAAGCTGTCTTTTATTATACGGTAACATTACAATAATAACACAATATCAGACAGATATACAGAGGGAGTCAATTAATTTTACGGACTGATGCTGTAGAGCAAACTAGTCACTTCTTCTTCTTCTTAGTGTGCCTTATCTTCTAAGGATGTCGACGATCACATTTGCCCATATAATTTTATCTGTTGCCGCTCTAAATAGTTCAGTAGATGTTATGTTTGTCCATTGTCGTAAGTTTTTTAACCAGGAGTTGCGGCGCCTTCCTCGCTTACCGATTATTTTTCCTTCAATTATAAGGTGCAGGAGCTCATACTTTTGGCTTCTTATAATATGGCCAAAGTAAGTGCTTTTTCTTTCTTTAACAGTTGGAATAAACTCTCGTTCTTTTCCCATCCGATCAAATATTTCCACGTTTCTGGTATGCACTGTCCAAGGAACACGTAGCATTCGGCGATAACACTACGTCTTGAATGACTCCATTCTTTGTTGTATGGTCTCTGTGATTGTTGCAGCTTCTATATCGAATAACGTGATCGAGAACACATAGCATGTTAGCAGTCTTGTTCTTGTTTTTAAGTTTAGTTGGCAGTTACATAGTATGCTGCGCATTTTATTAAAGGAACGTCATGCTTTTTACAATTCTTGAGCGTATTTCAATAGAGTGGTCCCAATCTTCACTAATTACGCAGTACGTTATTTTTGTTACTATTTCAGGTGTTTTTTTTTTTTTTTTTTTTTTTTTTTTCATGGGTCTAGCACACGTGCTGCAGGGAAGTCCCTAAAGCGCTACAGGAGCGACACGTGTGCGGAGAAAGCGATTCACGTTGTTCTTGAATCGCTGTAGATTGTACTCGATGGGAAACACAGTCCTGGGTAAACCATCCCAAAGGTATGATGTTCTCCATATAAAAGACTGCTTGAAAAGCGTTGTACGAGGAGTAACAAGCTGAACCTCATACGGATGTGAAGCATTAGCGCGACGTGTACTTCTAATATGCACCGCTCTGGGAGAAATCAAACGGGCCACATCTTTCGAACACTTTCCTTGAAAGTACTTGTAGAATAGGCTCAAGTCGCCAACCGTTCTTCGATGTTCCAGCGAATCAAGGCCGTCGGTCAGTTCCGGGTGTCCAATCAGACGAACAGCTCTTCTCTGGATAGAATCCAACAAACGCAGTGTATGTTTGGGAGCGGAGCACCAAACATGGGAGCAGTATTCCATAGTTGGTCGAATTTGAGCTTTGTTGATGTACCTTAATATTTATGTTTGTATTAGGATTCTTAGCGGCCACCATTGTTTTTGTTTTGTTCGTATTCAGTTTCATTCCATATTCCTCACATGTATCAACAATTCATGAGTCTTTGTAGGCCTTCTTCACTGTCCTCTAGAATGACAGTGTCATCAGCGGAGCGAAGGTTATTTACACACACACACACACCATAAATTCTAACTCTATCTTTTTTGTCAGAAAGTTCTTTATTGAAGATTTCCTCCGAATAGACATTGCATAACAGGTGTGGCAGAATACAACCCTGGCGTACGCCTTTCTTTATTTTTATTTATTTGGACATGCGATTCTCAACTTTTATTTTCGCAGTCTGGTTCCAGTATAAACTTGATATTATTTGTAAGTCTTTATCATCAATGTAATACGATCATAGTATTTTCATCATTTTCGCATGATTTACCATATCAAAAGCTTTTTGGAAATCTACGAAGCATAAATAAACATCAGAGTTGACATCCCTACATCTTTCAATCAGAACACAGCCCCGCTCCTAGTCCGTTCCTAAAACTGAACTGTGTTTGTCCAGTATGATCATCTAGTTTTTTGTATACTCTTTGGTGGATTGCACAGGTCAACATTTGATCTAAAAAAAAAAACACTCGGAGCGGGATGGTCCTTATGGGGTTTTTGGGGTCGCTGATTACGATGAGCGGGTTGGTTAACCTTTATCACATCAGATTCAAGGTCATTTGAAGGTCAAATAGAGAAAAAAACCGTAGGAAAAATCTGAAAAACTTCATGCGTATGTTGTTGAGGTCCCTGAGTCCGAATCCGTAGTTAGTTTGACCTTACGCCTTTTCCCAGAGGTCATTTGAAGGTCTTTTGAAGGTCAAATAGAGAAAAAACCGTGGGAAAAATCTGAAAAATTTAATGCGTATGCTTTTGAAGTCCCTGAGTCCGAAGCCGTAGTTTGTTTGACCTTACGCCTTTTCCCAGAGGTCATTTGAAGGTTATTTGAAGGTCAAATAGAGAAAAAATCGTGGAAAAAATCTGAAAAAATTCATCTATTATTTTTTCAGATCATTCAGTTCAAATCCTGCATGATCTTAAGCTCAAAAGATATACGGTGGTCATTTTAAGTATCTTTGTATACATATTTGGAGTTTTACTTTGAAAATAAAATGCTTTTTCATTCCTCGCGAAATTATTTATTCTCTTCTTTTTTATAAATTTAGCTCGGTCTCGCTTTAAACTCCAGTATTAAGGTGTAGTTGCACCCAGGGCACCTCCACGTGGTGACGGTGGGCAACGGAGTTGTCTTACTATCCAGCGAAGTCCCTGGGTTACGGCGTTTATGCCGTCATGGCAACAACTCCTAAAAAAATTACGAGACAGGGTCCCGGAAACCCAGAATCGGCGGCTGGTCAGGGTGGGAAAGCGGGCCCGCAGGCGTCGTCATCATGCGACCGTAGCTCTACATTGGTGGGAAACTTGGCCTCTGTAGAGTCAAATGCTACAAGAAATTCGTCATGTTCCATTAAACTCGACAATTTTTGTGTTGTTTGTGGGGAGTATATTCCACAAAAGAAATTCATGTTTTCAGATTCGTTAAAAGTAAAATATCACCAAATTTATCATATTGATACAAGCTCATTGGATAACTCTTACACACCAAAATCTATATGTCATAAATGCCGCAATGTTCTATATAGAATTAACAACCAGGTATTTTCTCGGCCAATGATATGGAGACCCCCAACAGACCATACCACCGACTGTTACTTCTGCTTAACAAACTTGAAAGGGTACAACCGAAAGAATAAGGATTCTATTTCATATGCACGTATAACATCTGTGACTTTACTAGTTCTTATTGAAACAAATTCTGATCGTATCATGGAAAATAATGAATTGGGACAAGAAGTGGTAACTGATGAAGATATGCCAGATGAAACATTCGAACACGAAGAAAGAGAAAATTTCAGCACAGAAGAATCAGATGTTGAGGAAAATTATATATCGGAAGCCGAAACATTTAATCAAAACGAATTAAGTGATCTGTGCAGAGACTTGGGACTCTCGAAAGATAGATCAGAGCTTTTAGCATCTAGGCTAAAAGAAAAAAATTGTCTATCCACAGGAACAAAAATTTCTGTCTATTGTTCGAGAGAACGTCCATTCAGAAAATATTTTACTAAAATGAATAATCTAGTCTATTGCCATAATATTGAAGGGTTAGTGCAAGAATACAATATAGGATACACAGGAAGTGATTGGCGACTGTTTATAGATTCTTCAAAAAGAAGCTTAAAAGCTATCTTGTTACATAATGGAAATATTTATGCCTCTTTACCAGTCGCTCATTCTGTTGTATTAGATGAAGAATACCATAATTTTGAGTTGCTATTGCAAAAATTGAATTACGATCAAAACCAGTGGGAACTTTGTGGGGACTTAAAGATATTTACAATATTACTGGGACAGCAATCTGGAAACACTTCTTATCCGTGCTGTATTTGTGAGTGGAATAGTCGGGCTCGAGATGAGCATTATGTGAGGAAAGACTGGCCGTTGAGACAATAATTAATTCCAGGTGAAAAAAACATCATAGGTCCAAGTTTGACATCAACCAATAAGGTCCTACTTCCACCTTTGCATATCAAACTAGGTATTGCAAAGCAACTTGTCAAGGCCATGAGCCGAAACGAAAATCCTGCTTTCATGCATATTTTTAAAGTGCTACCTAATCTTTCTGAAGCTAAAATGAAAGAGGGCATATTTACTGGACCACAAATAAGAGACCTCCTAAAAAATGATGCATTTGAGAGGAAAATAAATGCCAAAGAAAAAGCAGCATGGCAAAGTTTTAGAGAGGTGACGACTAAATTTCTTGGAAATCATAAAGACCCTAATTACAAAAATATTGTTGGAAATTTAGTACAAAATTATAAAGAAATGGGGTGGTTAATGAGTCTGAAACTGCATTTATTTCATTCACACCTTGATTGGTTCCCTGAAAATCTCGGGGATTTTAGCGAAGAACATGAGAAAGGATGCACCAAGACTTGAGTGAATTTGAAAAAAGGTATCAAGGTGTTTGGGGGATAAACATGTTGGCAGATTATTGCTGGAGCCTGAAGCGAGAATTGAATAAATCTCATAAAAGAAAAGCAAGTCGAAGATCATTTCACGAGAAACGAAAGCGTTCTCGTTTAGAGTAGTACTTCAAACATGCTTTGATAAATACTAAAAGAAGCAAACTCTTATGCTTAATTCATATTAAATACTGACTGCGCGATTTCGAATATCTACTTGGACACTCGAGATTCTTTACGAAGTATGAGCCGAATCATTTTTAGTAGTTAACTTACGCATTGAGGTATTATATAAGACAATCTGAGAATATAAATAGATATAAGGATTACTGGACAAGTAACTTATTGGGTTCAAAAGTATTGGGTATTAGAGTTTCTTTGTCGACAAGGATTAAGTATTGAAGTAAACAGATTAAGGGTTACTTGATAACAAGGTTGTTCGACATTAGAATTATTAATTTGAAATGTATTGGGAATTGAGTTATAAAACGAAATTTAAACATAACATAGCGCACAATGTTTCATTTATACCTCAAGAAACACAGTCGGGCTGGGCTTTAAATTTACTAGATATATGGAACGAACATCGAGAGTACAACAATTAGGTCAATTTTTTTTTAGATTTTAAAAGTCTAATTCACAGTCACAAAACTAGTCAAAATATTTGTATAGTCTATTTTTGATATGAACAATATTTTAAGTTTTACTAATAAGTATCTTTAAACAGTATTAAAACATTTGCTTGCATCAGTCTATCTGCCATTATTTAGCTTATATTTCACATATTAATTCCCTTGTAATGACCGAGCAGCATAAAAGACATTTTTGATTGTGATATATTAACGTAAATGTAAAATGATATGTATAAGATATAATCAATAAAAATCTACCGTAAATTAACCTCTGTATGCTTCGCAAGTGTACGATAAAAACAAAATTAAATTTAACAATACAAAATGACCATACATATTTTTCAAATAAACCTAAACTGATGGTGAAATGACCTATAATGACCTCTGAAAGGCGGCTTGAATCAAACAAACTACGGGTTCGGACTCAGGGACCTCAAAAACATACGCATGAATTTTTTCAGATTTTTTCCACGATTTTTTCTCTATTTGACCTTCAAATGACCTCTGGGAAAAGGCGTAAGGTCAAACAAACTACGGATTCGGACTCAGGGACCTCAAAAACATACGCATAAATTTTTTCAGATTTTTCCTACGGTTTTTTCTCTATTTGACCTTCAAATGACCTTCAAATGACCTCTGGGAAAAGGCGTAAGGTCAAACAAACTGCGGATTCGGACTCAAGGACCTCAAAAACATACGCATGAAATTTTTCAGATTTTTCCTACGGTTTTTTTCTCTATTTGACCTTGAATCTGATGTGATGAAGGTTAACCAACCCGCTCATCGTAATCAGCGACCACAAAAACCCCATAAGGACCATACCGCTCCGAGTGTTTTTTTTAGATCAAATGTTGACCTGTGTTATTTTAGAGAAGAGTTTCAAGATGTGGTTCATTAGACTTATATTCCGATATTTCTCGTACTTTCTAGGGTTATTCTTTTTTGGCAATGGTATAAAAATTGATGTCACCAATCATGAAGTACTGTGTTGTATACGCTGTTGAAGAGGTCCTGTATAATGTCTATATGTTTTTCAAGAAATATTTTAATTATTTCTCTAGGTATATTATCTTCTTCTACTGCCTTTTTGTTTTTAAGCTGATTTGCTGGTGCTAATATTTCGTCTTTATTTATGGGGTGGGGCCGTTGCATTAAGCTTATTTGTATATAGTTGTCTAGTTTTGTCACTATATATTTCCCCTATATATTATTTCCATCTATCTATTCTTTCTTGTATGTTCAGTACTAGTTTACCCTCTTTATCTTCTATTACTTTTGGTTGCCTTTGTGACCTTAGTCCAGCAGCTTCTTTGATTTTCTCATGTAAATTAAATGTGTCATATTATTTCTTTTCTAATGCTTCTATTTCTGTGCATTGTGTTAGCCACATGTCTTCAGCCTCCTTTATCTCTCTTTTTATTAGGTTGTGGGTTTCTTTGTATTTTATATTATTATTGTTCTTATATTTTCTTCTTACTTCCATCGTATCCAATATTTTTTCTGTAATCCGTGATTGTTTTTTTTTTTGGTTGTATTTTGTTTCAGGTGCTTTTCCACTACTTATTCCAGTGTTTCTCTAATGTGGTGCCATTTTTCTTCCGGTGTCTGCTGAGTTCCCAGCTTGTTTGTATCCAGACTTCTACCAATCTCCTCATGAATCCTCTTCTTTATGACTCCTTGTCTGAGTTTGTCGATGTTAATATCTGTTGTTGTTTGTTCATGTTTTAACTTTTTTAGTCTAATCTTGATAGTTACAAGCAGCAAATTATGTTCTGTAGGTATATCTGCTCCAGGATAGGTTTTGGCAGATTTGACTATATTTCATTCTCTTCTGTTGATGGTTATATAGTCTATTTGATTTCGAATGTTTGTTATCTTTTCCATCTGTAGGGGCTTTCCACGTACATAACCGTCGGGGTGGCAATTTAAAATAAGTGTTCATAAGAGAGAGGTGCTTTTCTCTGCAGAACTGGATCAGTCTCTGATCTCTATCATTATGTTTACCCAAGCCATAATTTCCCACAACATCCTCTTCTTTTTCATCTTCTTCTTTGGCATTGAAATCCCCTATTATCATGTTTATCTTATTTTTCTTAGTGTGTTGTAGAGTCTTATTTAAATCGTCATAAAATATTTCGATTTTTTCATCAGTACTTTGTGATGTTGGGGCGTAGACTTGTATGATGTTAAATTTGTGGGGTTTGCAATTTATTTGAATAAAGATTATTCTGTCTGAGATCTGTAAAAATCCTTCCACTATTCTTGCCACTTCTACTAGTGGCTAGGCATTTCTAATTTATCAATTTTTTTTTATTTTATAGTTTTGGTGTAGTAATTTACAGCAATTACTTATTACATTAATAAATATGTTAAATATAGGGGAGGGTCAAGAATTAAATATTTTCAATAGTTCAAAGTTACAGTTGAATATACTAAAAGGGCCTAAAATGCAAATCTCGTTCTAGTCAAATTTAAAACTCTTATGTGTCCAGGCTTTTGTTTTTACCAATATATATGATTATTTCATATCGTAAGTGTTAGCGGCGACATATGTTAAGAAGAAAATTTTAAAAATATCAAGGATTAAGAAACACGTGGGTTCATAGTTTTCAGCATATTAAAATAATTGTTAATTTTTATTGAATTTTCTGGCACTGCTGCTCAGCTTCATAGTTATAGAGATTGCTAACTGTTGTCAATTTAAACCTGAAATTGCCAAATCGGATCAGCTTTTAAATTAAAAATTTCTTGTGTTGCTCTAGAAAAGCGCAAAATTTGAAAATATAAAGCAGAATCAAAAGAATTAATTTTTTCTTTAGCGGTATTTTTATGCTACTTTTTTTTATAGAAAAATCATTTGTTTTCAAAAACCTGGTAATTATAGATATTTATTTTTAAGTATTTTAATTTGATTTCTTGACACTTCACTGTATTTGACAGGTTTCTTTATAGTCAAATATAAATCTCGCTTTCGAAATGCAAATACAGGTAATATGTATAATCAATAAATTTTAAAATCTTTAAAATCTCACAGCAGTACCATTTTTGTCATATTGCCCTAAACCTGAAGACAGATCAATTATAAAAATGTCAAAAAAATGTAATTTTTGTTATTAAATTATTTCAGATGTAGACGTAGCAGCTGATGTCTAGCAGATTATTTTGTTCTGAAGGTAGATGGGACAGTCTTCTTGATCTGTTTTTTTAATAACCAATCCGGAGATTTACACGGTCACCGTAAATCCGCTGTTAGGTTCTTCCGACCATAAACTGCTTTCGACATTGAGTATCCTGCCAATCAGTGACAGAGAGGCGCCTAGGCCGCGCAAGATTTGGCACTACAAATCTGCTAAATGGGAAGATCTCATGGAATACTTTCGAACTTTCCCCTGGATGGAAGTTTGTTTTCGATCTGTTATCCATCTGACTGCGCCAGGGAGGTCTCTGATATTATTTTGGCTGGTATGGAAGCTTACGTCCCTTTTTCGAAGAAATGCTCCTCCAACGGTAAGCCTTCGTTTGACCAAAAATGCAAAGAAGCTGTTGCTTCTAAACATATTGCCTACCGACAGTGGCGTGAAAATCCTAACACCATAAATCGTAACACCTTTGTTCGTGGCCGGAACAGATGCAAAGGAATTATCGACGAAACCAAGTAGGCACACAATCAACGAATTAGAAACAAACTTCTCGCTTGTCCCAACAATTCCAGGTCCTTTTGGGCAGTCCTAAGGCAGTTAGTCAAAATTTTACCAAATCCACCATTCACACGGCCAGATAATTCCATTGCAACCACACCTCTTGAGAGAGCGAACTTGTTGGCTAAACTCTTCGCTTCACATTCTACTGTCGATTTCCAAGGAAAAACACCAACTAATATTCCCATATTGCAGTCAAGGATGCCCGATGTTGTCTTCAGACAGCGCATCATAAAGCTTATTTTAATGAAGCTAGACACCTAGAAGGCTTCTGGCGCTGACTGAATAACTGCCATAGTTCTCAAAAACTGTGCAAGGGAACTAACATCAGTTTTCTGTAGACTTTTTAACATATCCTACATAAAGGGAATATTTCCGTCCTGCTGGAAATGTGTCACGGTTCAGCCGATTCCTAAAAAAGGCAAGAAGACCTTGCCAAATAACTACCGACCACTGCTTTCAATAATATCGAAAGTCATGGAAAAGGTTATCAATGAGCATCTTCTAAAATATCTTGAACGATTCAATATTATTAGCGATCACCAATATGGTTTTCGTAAACATAGATCAACAGGAGATCTTCTGACTTATGTAACACATGTTTGGAACAACGCAATTGAACACTTTGGAGAATCTCGAGCGGTTGCTCTTGACATATCCAAGGCATTCGACCGTGTTTGGCACGATGGACTGTTGGCTAAGTTACGCTCTTATGGTATGTCTGAAAGGTTCTGTTTGTGGCTCTCATGTTTCCTCAGAGAGCGTTCTTTACGAGTGGTGGTCGACGGATTTCTTTCTAACCCCTTCACTATTAACGCCGGTGTGCCCCAGGGCTCCATACTGTCTCCTACTCTCTTTCTCATTTGCATTAACGATCTGCTGGAAAAGACCGAGAATCCAATCTACAGCTTTGCAGATGACAGTACGCTTGTCTCTTCATTCACTTTGAACGCTCGGACATCGGCTGCTCAGGCGAATATCCGCAGACAGCAGGAAGTCGTTCAACTTAACAAAGACCTGAAAGAAATTCTATTATGGGGGTGACAGTAACTAAGTGGAATTTAATGCTACAAAAACCCAGGAGGCAGTTTTTTCTAAAAAAGTTAACGTTGCTGAATCCGACATAGTTATGTCGGGGCACTTCATTCCCCTAGCATCGTCGCTCAATTTGTTGGGCGTTAGTTTGGGAGCAAATATGTCCTGGCATGAACATGTTGCAGGCATAGCAAGGAGAGCTTCTCAAAAGTTGGGAATATTATTTCGAACCAGAAAGCTTTACACCCCACAACTGTTAATTCTTTACAAAGCTCAAATTCGACCAACTATGGAATACTGCTCCCACGTTTGGGGCTCTGCTCCCAAACATACACTGCATTTGTTGGATTCTGTTCATCTGGAACATCGAAGAAAACGGTTGGCGACTTGAGTCTGTTCTACAAGTATTTTCATGGAAAGTGTTCGAAGGATGTAGCCCGCTTAATTCCTCCCAAAGCGGTGCATGTTAGAAATACACGTCGCGCTGGTGCTTCACATCCGTATGAGGTTCAGCTTGTTACTCCGAGTACAACGCTTTTCAAGCAGTCTTTTATATGGAGAACGTCATCCCTTTGGAATAATGTGCCCAGCGCTGTGTTTCCCACCGAGTACAATTTACAGCGATTCAAGAATAACGTGAATCGCTTTTACTGCAGACTTGCCACTCCTGGAGTGCTTTAGGGACTTCCCTGCAGCACGTGTGCTAGACCCATAAAAAAAAAGAAAAAAAAACAGTACAATTTTGGCTCCGAAGTCCAATAAGGAAATTTCGATATTTCCTGCGCTAGACGCAGGTTATGAAGTTGTTATATTACGTTTCTTCCAGAGAGATTATGGCATTTTCTTTATATTTTAATAAATACTTTATTTATTAAATAAGAATCGCTGCCCCTTATGTATATCCTAATTTTTGAGAATGGATTGAGTGGATATTAATACTGAGAGAGAATAAAATTAAGATATCAACTAGCCCGTTTTTTTTGGAGAGATGTGGAGACGAGTTAATTTTTGTTCGCCTTTTGAAAATAGTGACTACAGTTGTTTAAAGCCTAGTCGTACTGTCTTGGGCACTATTCATTTTGTAATACAGTATAAAGAATCTAAATTCAGCTCAAAAACTGAAAAAATAATGAAGAGTTGTTTAGTTGTTAGTATAAACTTGAATAAATTACAACTTATACGTCCTGTAAGATAGAACGGGAGTTCAGTGAAACACTACGCTAACGCTAAGCAAAGCATATTAACAAATAAAAAAAACATTCTTACATTTATTACACCCTTAGAATTAAATAGACTAGATTAATAACCCTTTATGCTATAAGAGTGCACAGATAGTCTTTAACTTAGAATTATGAAGGTAGCATAGTTTCTTGTATCACTTAGTTTTGAGAATGAAAAATGGTTTTAAAAAGGCAGGATCCAGAAAGATTCATCCAGGTTTACTTACGGTGAAACTGATTCCGGGATCACACGAGTTACGTAGTCGGAGGAACTGAGATATTTAAACTGGTATAGTTTTCGACTTACTGCTTGGCATCTCCTTGTGGGTTTTCTATCAACTGCCTAGCCTCTCCTGGTGAGTTTCCCATCAAAATATTGCCTTACACACTACCTCCTCATTTTCATTTGGGTAACTGATCAACACTTTACCCTAAATGTTTTATGATGGGTAGGATATTTCTGAAACGGCTCGATGATAAAAAAACACACTATATTATGGACGGCAAAAAGGAAGTCTTCACTACATGAAGGACGGAAAAAGCCATCACTCGATGACGGACGGAAAAAGGCTATCCCTCTATGACGGACGTAAAAAGCCTCTAAAAACTGCAAATGGCTGGTTATATACCTTTCTCGTTCCCCTTCGTTGGAAGTGAAGTCTGCAAAATGTACTGGTTCACTTCAGGAACGCAAGATGAGACGGGATTAGACTTGCAATTTGGTAGACAAGGACGGAGGATGCACGTCCTAATCATAATTCATACATATTCAATGCAAATGAAATAAGTTAAATCGATCACATGCTCCTAGTGCAGGTTGACATACACTTCCACACACGTGTCGCTCCTGCAGCGCTTTAGGGACTTCCCTGCAGCACGTGTGCTAAACCCATAAAAAAAAGAAAAACTTCTTAATCAAATATGGAAAATGTAATAAAATTTAAATTCACTGCTTTACTTAAATTAACAATTATTGCATGAACTAAAGAAAGAAAAACGGTTTTGTAACATGATCTTAAAACATAGAAAAAAAATAAATGTTACAAGAACAGCAATTAAAATGAAAAAATACGAGTATACGGGTGCGAGAGTATTTCTGGAATTACATTAAAGGTTCAAAATGAAGTTGGATGTTCAATATTATACTTTAATTGGAGGCGAAACATTGAATTTTACGGATAATTTGATTAATTCCATACTGCATGTTTTAACAACTACTTATTTTCAATTTTACCGGTCCATATAAGCGAAAAATCTGACCAAAAATATGTTTTCATCAAATTTGATTCGAAATTATTAGTAATTTCTTACCTTATTTTTAACACTCTCAGGTTTGGTTACTATTATTAAATATAAGTGAAATACACCAAATAATTTACTGAAAGTATTATTATATATTCGTAAGTAAAGGTGGCCATCCTAATCTGACTTCCAATCATCATTGTGGTGGACAACTTCATCATTAGAATCTTTTGGACTGGACTGGACTATCTGTTATCTTCCGGTCCAAAACTTCTTAAAATAACTCTATTCTGCTTAAATGCTCGAACATGAAAGCATGAAAGTTGGGGGTCTAAGGTGAATAATGATCTATTAAAGTAGTTCTTGTAGCTTGATGATGTTATATCATATATATTCGTTACAGATACCATTCTGTTTTAGGAAAACATTCAGTTATCTCTTTTGGTAACAACGCGTAGCTAGGATAAAATTTTTTGCATTTACTTTCAGTTATGTGTGGTATTGTATGCGAGACGACTTGACTTCTACAAATATTCCATCCGCTACCATTGGGTCTGGCTTCCCTGAACATTTTGTAAATCCATTTAAAACCGCAAAAGTTCTTATTTACTGGTAGACATTAGATCCTTCTGAGTAGCAAACATCAATTCTAAATCAGTTACCCGTTTCTTTTAACCGCAACTTTTCAGGTTGTGTGGGCGTTTATTTCATTCATAATGGTAACTTTATATAGCTGAGGAGCAATTTTGATCAATCGATTTTGTATGTTTGATTCTGCTATCCATTTATTTTTGAATTGCAGGTAAAATATCCTAATTTACTTTCTCTTTAAATTCTATTTATTTTTACATAAACTGCTTAATATAAAAAGTTTTCTACTAGTCAGCTTTGCTTTTTAGACAACTTTAATAAAGAACAAATACTTTAATAAAATTCCGTAGTTCGAGATAATTTATATATTACTAGCCGTGCCCGCGGCTCCGCTCGCGTGGACTTGATTCACTACTATCGTCACTGCTTATTCCTTATGTTACCTAACGTAATAAAATATCTGTCATTATTTCCCCTTATCTTCCATTATTTCTTCTTATCTCCCATTATCTCTACATAATTTCCATTATTTATGCTTATCTCTGCTCATCTCTCATTATTTTTCATTATCTCCCATTATTTCTCCTTATCTCTCATTATCTCACCATAACTCCCATTATCTTATCTCTGCTTATCTCCCATTAACTAGGCTTATATAGAACATATGTATAAATTTATAAAAACACGTAAATCGGATAAGCGGTTCTCAAGTGATAAGCGCACTAACGGACAGACAAAGAGACGTTGCATTTTATATATATTATATTCTTTGCAACATGATATTGTTTCATATCTAATGGTTAAGGCAGTGTATTGCAAGAGACTTGATTCACTGTTATAGTCACTGCTTATTCTTTATGTTACCTAACGGAATAAAATATACCCTATAACCTGGCCATAGAACATATGTATATTTAAAAAAAAAAGCACATAAATCGGATAAGTGGTTCTCCAATGATAAGTGCACAAATGGACAAACAGACAGAGAGACGTTGCATTTTATATATATTATAGATAGATATTATTCCATATTTATTGGTTTAGGCAGTGTATTGCAAGAGAACGCGCTAGCGGTAAACTTTTTTCCGATTTGATTCACTATTATCGTCACTGCTTATTCCGCATGTTACCTAACATAATAAAATATAGCCTATAACCTGGCCAGAGAACATATGTATGTTTAAAAAAAAAAACACGTAAATCGGATAAGTGGTTCTCCAGTGATAAACGCACTAATGGACAGACAGACAGAGCGACATTGCATTTTAAATATATTATAGATACAGATTATGACTGTTCTCGTTTTTCTTTCTCACATTTGGTCAATGTGGTTCCATGTTTGCACAAACGCATTACCATTGTGTATTAAGGAATGACCTGACAATGTTACATGTTTTCAAAATCACTGACTTCTGAATGTTTTTGTGTATGTTTGTGTTGAGTCCTAATTGTACTAAGTGTGGTGTGAATGTTGTTGGTGTAAGGCCTGTGGCTGATATAATGAGGGGGACAATGATGACTTTTTTCTTGTTTCCATAGCCTTTTTATTTCCGTTGCAAGGTCTGTGTATTTGGAAATTTTTTCTGTGTATTTCGTTTGGATGTTTGTGTCGTTAGGGACAGCTATGTCAATTAGATAGGTGACTTTTTCTTTTTTGCACTGAAAAGTAATATCGGGTCTATTGGCGGAGACTGTTTTACCTGTATGGATACTGATGTCCCAGTAGAGTTTGTAATCTTTATTTTGAAGTGCGGATGTTGGTGTGTATTTGTAGTAGGGATCTGTGTTTTCGATGAGCTTGTATGTTGTGGCTAGTGCTTGGTGAACTACTTTTGCCGCTGAGTCATGTCTGGCTGTGTATTCCGTTCCGGCTAATATTTTACATCCGCTTGTTATGTGTTCGATCGTTTCTTTCTGCTGGTGGCATTTTCTGCATCTGTCTTCTGTAATAGTTGGGTCTTTGATGATATGCTTTTGGTAGTTTCTGGTTAATATGACTTTATCCTGGATGGCAAGTAAGAAGCCTTCTGTTTCCGGGAATAGCTGCCCATCCCGTAACCAGGTGTATGATTGTTTATTATTTACGTGGTCTTGTTCTATGTGGTATCTGTGTTTTCCTTGAAGTGTTTTTTTTCTGACCACGTTTTCATCTTTTCCTGTTGTAATTGGATGTGACTGTGTGTATCTGCTGGGTGGTCTACCCGGGATAAGTCAAGTGGGGTATAGTTTTTGTCTGCTTTGACTGTTACTGTGTGGAGGCTGGTTTGCTTGGTGTGAAAGAATTTCCTAAGTGCTTGTATTTGTTTTGTGTGTAATGATCTAATGTCTATAATTCCTCTTCCTCCTGCCTTCCTCTCGATGGTAAGTCTTTCTTTGCATGCATACAGATTATTATTATTATTAATATTATTATATAACCTGGCCAAAGAATGTATGTATGAATTTAAAAAAAGACACGTAAATCGGATAAGTGGTTCTCGCCTAATAAACGCACTAATGGACAGACAAACAGACAGAGAGTCATTGTATTTTATATATATTATAGATTATAGATTAGAGATACTCTCTGCTACATAATATTGTTCTATACTTAATGGTTTAGGCTGTGTATTGCAAGGGAACGCGCTAGCGGCAAACTTTTTTCCGACTTCATTCCCTATTATCGTCACTGCTCATTTCTTATGCTACCTCTCGTAATAAAATATAGCCTATAACCTGGCCAGAGAACATATGTATGTTTTAAAAAACAGACAGACAGATAGACAGACAGAGAGACGTTGCATTTTATATATATATATTATAGATTATAGATATATTACAGGTTGTCATTAACATTAAAGCCAGTGAAACAAAATGGCGTATACATATACAAAGATTCTTTTAGTATTCCGTACGGAACACTTATAAGATCATTTCGGCGTCTGTCCGTCTGTCTGTCACACTCGATTTTCTTCGAAACTATTTGACGTAGACAGTTGAAATTTGGCACTAAGATAGGAATTGATGACCCTATCAGAGCCATGTAGTTTTGAAAGTTAAATTTTGACTTAGAGTTAGTTTTTGGGGGATAAATCAGAGATGAGAATTTTTTTTTACCATGTCATCTAGAGAGGTGTCAAATAAAAGCTTGTGAAAACACAAGTTTAAAAACATATATAATGTAATACCTGCGCACACTTTTCTTTGTATTATTTTTAAAAAGTTGCCAAAAATTGCTGTCCCCCTCCCCGTATATCGAAAAGTACTATTCAAACAATTTTTTAAAAATTCTGAAATATTCTCCACAGGGTGTAGATTGAACAAAAATTATCACAAATTTATTTATTTTCAAAAAAATTGGAAACAAACTTTGTTGAAAACTCATTTGGGGTGTGTTCCGCGAAGTCATTGATCATTTCATACCTCCGTAATAAAAATTTTTATTTTAAAAACTGTCAACGTACGGAACACTAATTGTGCAAGTCCGACTTGCACTAGGCTGGTTATTTGTGAAATAAATAGATAATTACCTTTTCTATAGTTAAGTGTAATAATTCTTTATACTTTAAAAAAAAGTTGGAATTTAATGAATCCTAGTTTAAACTTGATTTAAATATGAAATATTGCATTTAAAATATAATATATTGTAAACATTCCTATGGCACACATTTTCAACGTAAATAATTTTCCGCGAAGACATATCGGGAGCTGCAAGTTAATAACGGCTGCGGCTGCTTTCAGACCGATAATCCAAATGGCACAAAGAAACAAAGCGAACAATGACATATAATGTCCCATGCATATATAGTAACCTCATGTTGAAAATGTTTATTTACTCGTGGGCAAGTATTTTTGTGTCGAATTTCGGCCAGTTTTGCAAACTAAATACCCGTTACTCGGCCGTGCGCGTTAATTCGATGTGTCTAGAATGCTCTAAAGGGTTATTAAATTAACTATGTGTGGTAAAAATATTCAGATTAATTAATTAATTAATTAACTATTCTGAGTAATTCATTTATGTTATGTTCATTGGATTTTTAACTCACATAACTATTTCTATTCCAAAGCCATAACCCCATTAAAATTGTTAAATTAATTTTGCAATAGATGTATGTGAAACATTCATAATACTTTTCGCTATTCGCTAAAGGCGGAGTTTACTATTTGAAGGTTAGCAGCGCTCGCGGTGGCGGAAATTCGCATTTTTCTCCGAATGTTCATCTGGTAAAGATTGTTGTACTTACGGTATTGTGTTAATAATTATGGATAAAATATCAGTAAAAAGTCGCGAAGAGAAGTGTTGTGTGGTTGGCTTTCAAAATAACAAAGGGAATTCGCCCAATATAATATTCTTTTCTATAAAAACAACATAAGTTCGCAAACGAGAAAAATGTATTCAAGCAGTAAGACGTTCAAAGTTGAGTTTATGAGAATTACAATACTTGTATACAGAATTTATTTTTTTGCAGAGGAAGTTCTAAAAACTAAAAAAGTTGTGAAAGTAAAAATACATATTAAAACGGATTATGCAACGAATAAACATATAATATTTTGTCAAAATTCACGATAAAAATACTTCCTTAGGCGGATAATATTATATTCATGTGCTGCGCTTTAGTGAATTTGTAATTACCGATTATTAAATCAGCGGAAAATTCTGGGTGTCCGTAAAAATTGAACGAGTTGTTCAATCAATCAATTAAACATAAGTATGATTTTATAATATTGTAACATTATCAAGGGAAGAGATAAATAAAAAAACTTTATATACAAAACCAACATTTTTTTTTTAATGTTTACCACTTAAATTTTTTAATCTACTGTACAGGGTGGGTTAACGTTATCTCATTTGTGACGGGAATGACGAAAAAATGTTAAATACAAGAGTTTTAGGGAATATTAAGGTGCACAGTTTAAAATTATTTTTGAGTATACAGGGTAATTCAAAAAAAATGTGGCCGATGTATGTTTTTTTAAATGGAACATCCTATTTTCTAATTTATTTTTAAATTCTGCCTAAAATTTTATAACTTTTTTATTAATAATGTTATATACCTAAACCTAGTAGTTTTCTCTAACATTTCATTTTTTTCTAAAAAAAATACTAGTTTTTAGTTTTGTAAAAAATTACCAGTAGAGCCATTGTTTCTGAAGTTGGAATACTCATAATTGGTACAAGCGTTCTATAGAGATGAAATAAAATGTTAAGAAATTTGAGTTAGATGCTACAGGGTGTTCAAAATAAATTTATATTATTTCGACTATTTTAAATTGAAAAATCTCAAATTTTTTAAATGGCACACCCTTTAGTTATACAGAAACAGTATTATTATTTTTTCTGATGGATTTTACAAAATCCTCCAATTTTTATTAAGTATATCGTATACTTATGTCTAATAGTTTACGATTTATTTTGAATTTTCCAATTTTTACCCTTATTTTTAATACACTTACGCTATAACATCACAGTTTCCATGACAAAACAAAAATGTAGGCATTGTCAAATTTTGACATGTCTATTAAGTAAGTAAAAATAGTTTAATTTGTTGTAGTAAGTGACGTATAAAGGTAATAGTTATGATTTTCCTAAAAATGAATTAATATGGTTTATATACTGGGCGAGGCGGAAAAAAATTGTCTTTTGGCAGTAAGGCTTTACGGAGCGAAGTACCCTAATAGACGTATACTATCTAGAAAATCTTTTCAGTGCTTAATGGAACGGTTTGATGGTAGTGGTAGCGTTGAGTATACGAAACGGAAAGTACTAAACCAGAATGCTACCAATGAGGAAAAAAAATGGAGATTTTTCTTCATGTTGGAGACAATCCCCAGGTCAGCAGCCGTCAACTACTGACTTATCTGACACATCCCAATCTACGGCTAATCGCACCACGAGAAAATACAAGTATCCTCCCTTTCATACGGAACTACACCAAGAACTTCAAGACCGTGATTTTGAACAACGAGTAAACTTTTGTACCACCATGAATGGAGCATAGAGGCCGATCCAAATTTTTTTATCCAAAATAATGTTTTTTGATGAAACTACTTTTCGCAGTAATGGAGCAGTTAACAGCCATAACATGCATTATTATTCAATTGGGTCCAAGAAGTTCAAAACGAAAACCACTGGTCGCTTAATGTATGGTGTGGAATATTAAATTTTCGAATTATTAGTTCATATTTTTTCCGCGAACCACTTAACGGGCCTAGATATCTAAATTTTTTGCAAAACGAATTACCCCAGCTTCTTGAAGAAGTTGATAACTTTGAAAGGGAACAAATGTGGATTCAACAAGATGGAGCTCCTGCTCATTACTGCCGGGAAGTTAGAGAATTTTTAAACGATCGTTACCCACAAAAATGGATCGGTAAGGATGGATTCATTCAGTGGCCCCCTCGATCATGTGACTTAACACCTTTAGACTTCTTTTTGTGGGACTATATTAAAGATCATGTGTATGTGAATCCTCCTACAACACCAGTAGATATGAAAAATAGGATGCTCTGAGTATTGTGCTCACTACAGTTGTAACCGTAGTAAATTATATTAAAATCCAGAATTTTTTCTGCACTTTGTAAAGACATGGGTGCAGAACATTCAGCGGGGCAAGATGGTTAACACGTTGGAAATGATTGCAACGTGTTTATGAATTAAAAAATGAAATCGCCATTTTTCTAGAAAAGGAAAACCGACCGGAAGACGAGAAGTTTCCAGATAGTTTATTTGTGATGAAATTGAGCTACTTGGTCGATATATTCGAGAAACTAAATACCTTAAATCTTCAACTTCAAGCAACAAATACACATATATTTGATACAAGTGATAAAATTAATGCTTTTTGTAGAAAATTGGAATTTTGGAGCAGAAATGTAAAGCAAAAGACCTAGAAATGTTTGCAAATGTGGGTGAATTTGTTAAAACATACAAGGCTGAAGAACAACATGTAAAAGTTGTTTTAGTAACCATTAAAAATCATCTAGCCATGTTGAAAAAGAATTTTAAAAAGTATTTTCTTACTGACGGCAACTTGGTAGCAAGTTACGAGTGGGTTAGGGATCCTTTTCAAAATACTCCGGAAGGACTTTCAACTTCCGAAGAAGAAATCTTCATAGACTTCACAGCAAGTAGCGAAATCAAAAACAATTTAATAAAAAATCACTCTTTGAATTTTCGGTAGGGGTGAATGATGAGTTTTCTGCACTGAAAACAAGAGCATTTCGTATACTATTACCATTTTCAACATCCTACCTTTGCGAAACCGAATTTTCTGCGGTGGCTGTTTTAAAAACAAAATATAGATCTCAACTAAATATAGAAAAAGAAATCAGAGTGTCTATTTTTAACATCAAACCATCCTTCAAAAATCTTTGCTCTGCAAAACAGGCCTAAGAGAGTCACTAATAATTATTAAACTTGTTTTTAATTTAGTGTTGATATGTTAATTATTAGGTAAATACATTGTACAGTACTAATACAATCCTATTTGTAGTGGAAATGTGTATTTTATTTTTTATTATGTCAGACTGTATTTTGTTTTGCTTTCCTTTCAATAAATTATATTAAATGTTTTTAAAGAATGCTTTTAATAATAATTTCTTTTCGATACGATTGCGCCCCTCCAATAGTGTAATCATGTCCCCATAGTGGGGCGCGCCCCACAGTTTGAGAAACGCTGCCCTATGCAACACCATGGAGCAGAGCAAAAAATAAAAATCTATTCTATTCATAGATTAGACGTTTCGGTCGATTTCCAAATGATATTTTATATCACCAAAAACTTCGAAATGTCCACGCCCTGTTAACAACATTATTGCAACTTTATCCAATTAAAAATCTCCCATAAAAGTGAACTTATTCTAAAATAAATTTACCCTATTTATAGAAAGATAAACTAACAATAAAGCAATAGTTCTGAAAACAACTAACTAGTATATATTCTTTCGTTGCGTGACTTCAACTTGTCAAAGAATATTACATTTCTGTAAACAAAGCTAATAGATATTCAGGGTATTAAAGTTAATTAAGCAGCATTTAAAAGTCAACAACATCTATAATTTTCCATAGTAAGGTCGGCTTGGAATTTCGTGATAAATCTTATTAAAAATTCAAACAGTTAACGTTATTACTGAAATAAATCCTAGCTGGAGGAAGTCACTGTCATTTTCGAGGGAGATTAAGGAGGTTAGTATGGCTAAAACTAGAACAAGCAAAATGTGCACTTTGCGGAGCTAGCAATTTGAATTAGGGTAATGTCAACTTAATGCAAACTACGAAGAAAATCGGGCAATTTTTCAGTAATATATCATTAGTTTCAACGTTTAGGCGTTGCATGTTGAATTATATTAGGCTATAAGTGGCATAGATTAAAATGTTTCTATTTCGGTAACAGACATATTATTGAAATGTACTTAGAGCAAGGACAAGGATAATCTGCAAGAAAGTAGTTGAAAAATATTATTGCGTATGACCGATTGTTTTTATGGAAGGGATTCGTTTAATTCAACAATTCTAAGAAAAATCGCAACGCATTTGCGTTACAATCAACGAGAAATGACCTATAATCTTCTTGTACATAAATATGAATGTTAATTGACTTTAGTTCAGGTTAGTTTAGGCTCTTTGGCTATTTATAGCAAATAAATTAAAAGCATCACAAACACGTCAAAAACTAACTAAAAATGTAAAATTAAATTAAACAGTTGACATATATTGGACACATTACACAGAGCTACGTTGTGGTTTAGGCGAGCATCTTTATGTGAGTAACGCGAGCGACACGGTAAAGGCAGCAAAATCAAAACCATCCAATTTGACGTCCACAGTTCGAGTTCTCGCTCATCCTGATCGACAAAAACGTTTGCTACCATTCCGATGACGTCACTATATGCACCACTATCCATCATACGAACTCCGTTTCCACGTGTCATTTTCGTGCATACGCGCATACTGCCTTGCTCCTCACTCCACATCTTTCATCCTCAGTTAGTTGTATCTTTGTTAAACCGCTGTTTTATTTCTCTTCCTCGTCCTTTCTGCTTTTCAGGGCGTATCCAAGATAGGCCACCATCAGCTGGTAGCTGACATGCGTATTGACCCTTGCGTTACTGTTGTAGCAAGTTACTCGAAGCTTCGTTGGGTCCTTTAAGACGTGAGTCCAAAGGGTGGCGCCCAAGGTCTGATAGTTGGATAACCGTCCAATAGAGAACCAATGCCTTGCGAAAGCAGTATTCATACTTTAATAATGTAATTTTGTATTCTTCTATAATATATATAAAATGCAATGCCTCTCTGTCTATCTCTCTGTCCGTTAGTGCACTTATCACTCTAGAACCACTTATCCGATTTACGTGTTCTTTTTTTTAAATTAATACATTTGTTCTATGGTCAGGTTATCTATAATCTTCTATAATATATAAAATGCAACGTCTCTCTGTCTGTCGAATAGTGCGGTTATCACTCGAGAACCACTTATTCGATTTACGTGCTATTTTTTTTAAACATACATATGTTCCCTGGCCAGGTTACAGGATATATTTTATTACATTAGGTTAGATAAGAAATCAGTATGGACGGTAATAGTGAATCAAGTCGGACAAAAGTTTGCCGCTAGCGCGTTCTCTTCCAATACACTGCCTAAACCATTAAATATGGAACAATATCATGTAGCAATAATATAATACATATAAAATCAACGTCTCTCTGCCTGTCTGTTCGTTAGGGCGCTTATCACTCGTAAACTACTTATCCGATTTACGTGTGTTTTTTTATTCATACATATGTTCTCTTTCCAAGTTATATAATAATAATAATAGTCTATAATCTATAATATATATAAAATGCAACGTCTCTCTGTCTGTCTGTCTATCTGCCCGTCTGTCCATTTTTTGATGTATACCTATGTTCTCTGGCCAGGTTATGGAATATATTTTATTACGTTAGGTAATATAAGAAATAAGCAGTGATGATAATAGTGAATCAAGACGAAAAAAAATTTGCCGCTAGCACACTCTCTCGCAAGATGCTGCCTAAATAGTTAAATATGGAACAATACCACGTAACAAATAATACAATGTATATATAAAATGCAACGTCTCCCTGTCTGTCTGTCTAACTGTCCGTCTGTCCGTTAGTGCGCCTGTTTTTTTTTAGATTTATACCTATGTTCTCTGGCCAGGTTATGGGATATATTTTATTACGTTAGGTAATATAAGAAATAAGCAGTGACGATAATAGTGAATCAAGACGAAAAAAAATTTACCGCTAGCACACTCTCTCGCAAAACCCTGCCTAAATCGTTAAATATGGAGCAATACCACGTAACAAAGAATACAATATACGTCTCTCTGTTAGTTAGTGTGCTTATCACTCGAGAACCACTTATCCGATTTACGTGTTTTTTTTTTAATTCTTAACTTACTATTTATCAAAAAAATCTATAATATATATAAAACGCAATGTGTCTCTGTCTGTCTCTCTGTTAGTGCGTTTAGCACTCAAGAACCACTTATCTGATTTAAGTGTATTTTTTTTATTAAATACATATGTTCTTTGGCCAGTACAGGATATATTTTATTACGTTAGGTAACATAAGGAATAAGCAATGACGATAATAGTGAATCAGGTCCACGCGAGCGGAGCCGCGGAAACGGCTAGTTGTATATTTTTTTACTTTCCTTGCTACAGGAGAATATTATTTTTGTGAAAAAATTATCCCCCGATAGTCTTGCTTTTTTAGGCTTTAAAATCATTAGACCATGCAAACCATAGTCACTCATTTCCGCCTGTTGACACAATAAATCTCGAACGTAATAAAGTATCAGTTTCAAACCTGGTACAGATGTAAATCCTATAGAACGTATAAAACTTGTAGATTTTGTGCCATATCGCTTTTGAGCAATAGGGTGAAATAGGTGAACGGCGATAATTTCTTAAGGTTTTAATAGTAACATGGTAGTTTTTCCTGCTTAACTGTCGAGATAATAAACAAATTTACTACACTTACAAGGAGCTAAAGAATGGGGGAGGAAGATAGAGGGGTTGCATTATATATATCGTGTTATATATTCTTTTCGGAATTTTCGTAGTTACGAGATACAAAAATTAAGTTATTCTCTCAGTACTTTCAATTTTAACGGCGTAAGAGCTTGAATGGAGTTAATTACTGTATAATTTCACTAGTATTACGAACATTTATTTAACTTTAATGAAGCAATTTTTTAGTATATTGGTTATAGGATGGAAGAGGAAATTAGAGGGGTAGTTTGCTTTTCAAGACTGTTGTAGTTAAAGAATTCGGAAACTAAATTATTTTTACATTACTTTCAATTTATTTATTAGTATTGTCAGTCAACAAGTTTTGAAAGAGGAAATTAAACAAACAAGATTAATTAATGCGTCGAAATACATTTATTCTTCAGTATAATCTCCCTTAAGCTTAATACATATTTTCCAGCGATTTTCCAATTCATTTACCCCATCTCTCAAGTGGTTTTCCGGAAGATCTTCAAAATACCCATCTACGGATGCTATCACCTCATCATTTGTTGAAAAATGCTTCCCACGTAGAAATATTTTGAGGTTTGGAAAGACATAGAAGTCAAACGGAGCCAGATCTGGTGAATAGGGTGGATATTTCAACATTCGTACTTTAATCCGACCAGTTTTACCGTTGCCAAAGCACCTGTGTGAGCAGGTGCATTGTCATGATGAAAGATGATTTTTTTCTTCTGCAAACTGGGCCTTTCTCGCGAATTTTCTTTTTCAGCTTGTCTAAAAGGTTGTCATTGTTTTACCGGTTTGAAGGTAAGTAATTAACAAAATACCTTTTGCATATCAGAAAACTGATTCCATAATTTTTTTGGACGATTTTGACCACTTTGGCTGCTTTGGAGCTGAACAACCGGGCTCAGTCCACTGTGCGGTATGTTATCGAAGTTCAGGATCATACTGGTAACCCCAAGTCTCATCCATAGTTACAAACCGATGCACAAAATCAGTTTTATTCTTTTTGAAACGAGTTAAATATTGTTTACAAAGTTTCTCTCGAGTGTGTTTTTATTCCGATGTTAGCAAATGAGGCACCCATCTGGTGGGTGAATAGCATTCTCATACCCAAAACATTAGTTAAGATCTCATATACTGATTCATGCTAAATCTTCAGCTATTGCAGTTTTTTGACGTCCTGAACGTGGATCATCATTGACACTTGTACGATTACGTTTAAACTCTAGAGTTCATCTATGGAAATAAAGGACCAGACTCCTTTTACACACTTTCACTAATTTTGCATGGATTTCAGTTGCCGATAAACCTTCCGAAACAAAGAATTTTATCACTGCGATTTTTTCCATTTTTAAAAATTACTTGAACCCGTCTACTTTAACCAGCTGTTACACAATGAATGACTTGACAGATCGACCATAACATGCATTATTATTCAACAGTTAATCCATTTTGGGTCTCGGATGTTCAAAACCAAAACCATTGGTCGCTTAATTTTTTATTTTTTCTGCGAACGGCTTAACGGGCCTAGATATCTGAATTTCTTGCAAAATCAATTACCTCAGCTTCTTAAAGAAGTTGATAACTTTGAAAGGGAACAAATGTGGATTCAACAAGACGGAGCTCCTGCTCATTGCCACCGGGAAGTTCGAAAATCTTTAAACGATCTTTACCCACAAAAATGGAAATTTAGGGATGGATTCATTCAGTGGCCCCCTCGATCATGTGAATTAATGTCTTTAGACTTCTTTTTGTGTGGCTACATTAAAGATCGTGTTTATGTGAATCCCCCTACAACACCAGTAGATATGGAAAATAGGATACGGGATGCATGCAGGACAATGACGCCCTTTATGCTAAGGAAACTGAATGAAAATATAGTAAAACGACTAAACATGTGTATTTTAGTAGACGGGCATATTTTTAAATATTTATTACGTCATAATAATTAATCATTAGATAAGTTAAACTATATTAAAATTATTATTACCTATTTGTTTATGTTTTCGCAATAGCGTAAGTGTATTAAAAACAAGGGTAAAAATTGAAAAATTCAAAATAAATCAAAAACTATTAGAAATAAGTATATACTTACTAAAAGTTGGAGGGTTTTGTAAAAATCTATCAGAAAATATTAATATACAGAGTGTGCAATTTAAAAAATTTGAGATTTTTCAGTTTAAAATAGTCGAAATGCATAAATTTATTTTGGACACCCTGTAGCATCTAACTCAGATTTCTTTACATATATCTTTTTTTTCACCTCTATAGAACACTCGTAGCAATTATGAGTATTCCACCTTCAGAAGCAATGGCGCTACTGGCAATTCTTTATAAAAGTGAAAACTAGTATTTTTTAAAAAAAAATTAAATATTAGAAACGCTACTAGGTTTAGGTATATACATTATTAATAAAAAAAAGTTATAAAATTTTACGCAGATTTTAAAAATAAATTAGAAAATAGGATGTTTCATTTAAAAAAACATATGTTATATCGGCCACACTTTTTTGAAGTACTCTGTATATTCAAAAATAATTTTAAACTGTGTACCTTAACACTCCCTAACATTAGGGAAACAAATGAGATAATGAACTTTACTCTATCGTTGACTCACCCTGTACATATGTGGTTGCTCGCGTTAGTAGATTGTCAAGAAGTATTTGGAAAAGTAAAACTGATAGAATTCTCAACTTTCTTATAACAAGATTAGACCAAATATTGTGTACTTGGTAAAAAGCAACTTCTTTAATGGATTAGAGTCTAGGATTTTAATTCTATAATTTTTTAAACTAATCTTTGTGGCTTTTATTTTTTTTACTGTTGCAAATATTATAAATTAAATAGGAAATCTTCGTTAAATATTTTCTCCCTTTCTAGTTTCAAAACATTTATAAAAGTGATTTCGAGAAGCAAAAGAAAGAGTTTAGCTTGCTTAACGTCATCACTTCAATAATAGAACGGATGATCTGACAGCGTTTATAAAGCTCTCTATAATGCCAAATGGATTTGTGTCAGTTTCAAAACATTTCGAACCAATTTCAATAGTAACGAGTTACATTAAGAATATTAAATGCTATAGACTCGAATGCAGGATAAATTGATCAGTTAGAACAGTAACTGATGTATTTTATCCTATATTTAGTAATTCCTTCATACGTAAAATACTTTCGCGAAATTAAAAAAAACCTAAAATACTTAAAACAAAGTTGAAACAGACATTGATTAAACCGGGATTTTAAAAAAAATCTAAAAGAATTCTTAATGCTTAAAATATTTAAAGTACTTAAATTTCAGGTGGAAAATATTTCCTGGTAACGTCATTTTACGTGATCAAAACTCCTACATTTAAAGGTGCAGCGAATATAGAAACCGCTTCTCAGTCACAAAGCAATATCTGTACGGAATTCGGTAGAGAATTGTTCGTATTATTCAATTTAACACATGAGACTGACCTTTGCCATGATCGACAAAACTTCCATTGCAATTATATTAGCATCCGTGCACATTCAGTTTGGTTAAAAATTAGGTGATAAGAATGAATTTATTAGGGCATGAGTACAACAGTACACATTTTGACCAGTTTTCTATAATTGGAAAAGTTTTAAAAACACATTTGATAGCATATTAATAAATCAGCTAACGCCAGATGTTTCAAAATAAAGGCTTAGTGCGTCGTTATTTTGAATTAACTGGAAGTAATTGTTCAATAAATTTTTTTTTTATTTTTATAAAGCCCGATTTGATTTTTTCAGACTAAGAGGTAATATAAGTATTACAAGTTATTTTCTGATCTTTTCTGAAAACTGATGACCTTGAAATCTTTGTTTTTTATATATCAGATAACTTACTGAAAGTAAGGCACTGGTGATAATTTTCGTTCAACTACACCCTGTAGAGAATATCCATCAATTTGTATCTTAGTTTTGGAAAAAATCGGGTGGGACAGACGGACAGACAGACGAACAGATACCGAAATGATCTTATAAGTGTTCCGTATGGAACACTAAAAAAAGAGGTATACTAGAATGAGACAATGAAAAAAATTTTCGATTTTTTATGCACAAAAAAAATGGAACATCAAAAAATAATTTAAAAGCTAACTTGGATAGAAGAATCTCGTTGATTTGGGCTACGTTCGGAGGGTTACAATCTACAATGACATTGGACATCTCAAATACAATAAAAGCCAACGTGTTTGAACAATATTTACTGCCGGTATTAATAAATGGCACTAAAACGTAGGCTTTAAATAAAAATACAATATTTAAACTCTCGACAACTCCAAGAGTAATGGAGAGGCGTATACTAAATATTGGACTCCAAGATTGTATTTCTAACATCGAGATACAAAGAAGATCAAAAGTGACAGATGTAACACAACGAATATGTATATTAAGGTGGAATTAGGCGGGGCATATCCAAGGAGGAATGATAACAGATGGATACACCGTATAGTTAAATGGAAGCCTAGAGAATATAAAAGATGCAAGGGTAGACCGCAGACAAGATGGACGGGCAACATAAAAAGATTAGCGGGACATGGCATGGAGACAACTTGGGGAGGCTTACATCCGACTATGGATGGAATAAACTAATGAGGATGAATCACAAAAAATATAGCAAAGAGAAGGCTTAATTGTTATTTACAACTGAAAATCAACATTTTTACCAATAGACCACCCTTGTTAAAACTGTAAATAATAGAAAAATATATATAATTTTTAGATTTTCTAATCACTGGAACCCTAAAAAATGCATATAACATGATATCCCTTTTTCTTGCCGAGTGTGTAAATATAAATAATTAGACCTAAAATTTGTTAACTGTTTTAACAATAAAACAGGAACATTCGTCATAAGACCTTTGAAACTATACAAAATTTATTGGCCTGTCATTCCACACCCCTGAGCCGTTTCAATAAAATAAAATCAGTATTTTTTTTTTTTTTTTTTTTTTTTTTATTGGTCTAGCACACGTGCTGCAGGGAAGTCCCTAAAGCGCTCCAGGAGCGGCACGAGTGCGGAAAAAGCGATTCACGTTGTTCTTGAATCGCTGTAAATTGTACTCGGTGGGAAACACAGCGCTGGGCAAATTATTCCAAAGGGATGACGTTCTCCATATAAAAGATTGCTTGAAAAGCGTCGTACGCGGAGTAACAAGCTGAACCCCATACGGATGCGAAGCACCAGCGCGACGTGTATTTCTAACATGCACCGCTTTGGGAGGAATTAAGCGGGCTACATCCTTCGAACACTTTCCATGAAAATACTTGTAGAACAGACTCAAGTCGCCAACCATTCTTCGATGTTCCAGCGAATCAAGGCCGCCGGTCAATTCCGGGTCCCCAATCAGACGGACCGCTCTTCTCTGAACAGAATCCAACAAATGCAGTGTATATTTGGGAGCGGAGCCCCAAACGTGGGAGCAGTATTCCATAGTTGGTCGAATTTGGGCTTTGTAAAGAATTAACAGTTGCTGTGGGGTGTAAAGCTTTCTGGTTCTAAATAATATTCCCAACTTTTGAGAAGCTCTCCTTGCTATGCCTGCAACATGTTCATGCCAAGACATATTTGCTCCCAAACTAACGCCCAACAAATTGAGCGACGATGCTAGGGGAATGAAGTGCCCCGACATAACTATGTCGGGTTCAGCAACGTTAACTTTTTTAGAAAAAACTGCCGCTTGGGTTTTTGTAGCGTTAAATTCCACTTGGTTACTGTCACCCCAAGATAGAATTTCTTCCAGGTCTTTGTTAAGTTGAACGACCTCCTGCTGTCTGCGGATATTCGCCTGAGCAGCCGATGTCCGAGCGTTCAAGGTGAATGAAGAGACAAGCGTACTGTCATCTGCAAAGCTATAGATTGGATTCCCGGTCTTTTCCAGCAGATCGTTAATGTAAATGAGAAAGAGAGTAGGAGACAGTATGGAGCCCTGAGGCACACCGGCGTTGATAGTGAGGGTGTTAGAAAGAAATCCGTCGACCGCTACTCATAAAGAACGCTCTCTGAGGAAACATGAGAGCCACAAACAGAACCTTTCAGACATACCATAAGAGCGCAACTTAGCCAACAGTCCATCGTGCCAAACACGGTCGAATGCCTTGGATATGTCAAGAGCAACCGCTCGAGATTCTCCAAACTGTTCAATTGCGTTGTTCCAAACATGTGTTACATAAGTCAGAAGATCTCCTGTTGATCTATGTTTACGAAAACCATATTGGTGATCGCTAATAATATTGAATCGTTCAAGATATTTTAGAAGATGCTCATTGATAACCTTTTCCATGACTTTCGATATTATTGAAAGCAGTGCAACTGGTCGGTAGTTATTTGGCAAGGTCTTCTTACCTTTTTTAGGTATCGGCTGAACCGTGGCACATTTCCAGCAGGACGGAAATATTCCCTTTCTGTAGGATAGGTTAAAAAGTCTACAGAAAACTGGTGTTAGTTCCCTTGCACAGTTTTTGAGAACTATGGCAGGTATTCCGTCAGCGCCAGAAGCCTTCTTGGTGTCTAGCTTCATTAAAATACGCTTTATGATGCGCTGTCTGAAGACAACATCGGGCATCCTTGACTGCAATATGGGAATAGTAGGGGGTGTTTTTCCTTGAAAATCGACAGTGGAATGTGAAGCAAAGAGTTCAGCCAACAAGTTCGCTCTCTCAACAGGTGTGGTTGCAATGGAATTATCTGGCCGTGTGAGTGGTGGTATGGTGGATTTGGTAAAGTTTTGACTAACTGCCTTAGCGACTGCCCAAAAGGACCTAGAATTGTTGGGACAAGCGAGAAGTTTGTTTCTAATTCGTTGATTGTGTGCCTCCTTGGTTTCGTCGATAATTCCCTTGCATCTGTTCCGGGCATGAACAAAGATATTTCGATTTAAGGTGTTAGGATTTTCACGCCATTGTCGGTAGGCAATATGTTTAGAAGCAACAGCTTCTTTGCATTTTCGGTCGAACCAAGGTTTGCCGTTGGAGGAGCATTTCTTTGAAAAAGGGATGTAAGCTTCCATACCAGCCAAAATAACATCGGAGACCTCCCTGGCGCAGTCAGATGGGTTATCGGATCGAAAACAAACGTCCATCCAAGGGAAAGTTCGAAAGTATTCCATGAGATCTTCCCATTTAGCAGATTTGTAGTGCCAAATCTTGCGCGGCCTAGGCGCCTCTCTGTCAGTATATTTAGTAGTAGTATGTGACTGACATGGACGGACCTCCGAATGTATTTTTTTGTGGAAACTTTCTTTAGCAAGAGAAGTAATAACGAACGAATGATACGACATGCAATCATAGATAATTTAATTTTAAAAAAAGTAGGATTTTTTTCTTGTTTAAAGTGTAAAACTAAATAATAAAAATTTTGAAACTCTATTAGTGGTAAAGGAATTTTGAAACATTTTGAAATATGGGATGAGAAATCGTGATTTAAGGGATTAGAGAATTTGGTGTAACTTTCCGACGTTCTGCCTACAATTATATAACGTAACTTCAGGAATCTCTACTCCTCGATATTAGAACACTAAGTGAGACTGAAGAAACACAAATCACTTTTCCACATATGGTGCAGACCGTAAAGTCTCTATTATTGTTGTTGGAGTGTTTGTAAATTTTGACTGATTCTCTAAACTTTCGTTTATAGAAACTAGAGACCGAAGCAAGGGCTTTGGTTTCTCTTACATTGGTGGTATGACCTAAAGAGTGTTGATGTACATTTATAGCTGATTATACAGTTTGTTTCTTTTGGATACATTTTTCATGTTGCTTAATTCTACGAGGCTGGTTTGAAAAGTCCGTGCAAAAATAAAAACTACTTATGTGTTTGGGGGTAAACCTTTTTTATTTTTCGACATAGTCTCCTTTTAGGCTTATACACTTCGTCCAACGATGTTCTAGTTTGTTGATCCCTTCCGAATAATAGGATTTGTCCAAGTCTGCAAAATATCCATTAGTGTCTGCAATCACCTCCTCGTTTGAATAAAATCTTTGTCCCACCAGCCATTTCTTCAAATTGGGGAACAAATAGTAGTCCGAGGGAACCAAGTCTGGAGAATAGGGGGGATGTTGAAACGAGTTGGAATCCTATTTCCATTAATTTTGCGACCACAACTGCTGAGGTGTGTGTTGGTGCGTTGTCGTGATGGAAAAGGACTTTCTTGTGGGCCAATCGCGGGCGTTTTTCTTGCAGCTCGGTTTTCAAACGGTCCAATAACGATGAATAATATTCACCTGTAATAGTTTTCCAGATAGTCGATGAGGATTATCCCTTGCGAATCCCAAAAGACAGTCGCCATAACCTTTCCGGCCGAAGGAACGGTCTTCGCCTTTTTTGGTGCAGATTCCCCCTTGGTAACCCATTGTTTAGATTGTTGTTTTGGTCTCAGGAGTATAGTAATGTATCCATGTTTCATCCACAGTGACGAGACGACGCTTAAAGTCCTCCGGATTCTTCTGGAACAGCTGCAAACCATCCTTGCAACACTTCACACGATTCCGTTTTTGGTCAAGCGTGAGCAATCGCGGCACCCATCTTGCGGATAGCTTTCTCATGTCCAAATGTTTATGCAAAATATTATGTACCCATTCAGTCGAGATGCCCACAGCACTAGCAATCTCACGCACCTTAACTCTTCTGTCATCCATCACTATATCATGGATTTAATCAATGATTTCTGGAGTCGTAACCTTCACAGGCCGTCCAGAACGTTCAGCGTCACTTGTGCCCATATGGCCAGTCCGAAAATTTTGAAGCCACTTATAAACTGTTCTAATCGAAGGTGCAGAGCCTCCATAATGTTTATCAAGCTTCTCTTTAGTCTCCTGAGGCGTTTTGCCTTTCATAAAGTAATGTTTTATCACCGCACGAAATTCTTTTTCGTCCATTTCTTGAAAATTACTCGACTTCCTTGATTCACACGAATACCAAACACAAAAAAAAATAGACCAATATGGCTGAAACTTGGTGTGCGTTCATTCAAGAGATGCTACTAACTAAACATGACCTCGATACGAGCCGGTGGTGCCATCTTTCGGACTTTGCACGGACTTTTCAAACCAGCCTCGTATATGATATTCATCTTTTAGTATCCCCTGCAAAAACTATACTGTACGAGCAGGGAATTTTATAGACATTTTCTATTTGTAAACCAATTTTGTCGTGATCTCAAGCATTGTACAGATTTCTTACAAGTATTGAGGATTTTACGAATGTTGGATTTTTTAAGTAATTTGGCTATTTTTTCTGTAGTATCATACATTTAAGGTTAAACTACATTATCTACTAGTGTATCCTTATTATTATCTTATCTGAGAGCCGAGGTTTAATAGTTTTCGAGACAGGGTCTGAATTAATATTCAGATATCTCTTAGTAGTAGTTATCTTTCTACACAGTACATCCAATAAAGAATGGGTGCGATAGTTTCGATTGTAAATGGATATTAATAGAGATTTAGGTTACGGTTTCCATCTCATGTGAACCCTGGTGAGGTATAAATACTTATAGCCTCGACAAGTAAAGATTTCTACTCCCAAGAAAGACAATTTCTTATTTTGAAATAGTTTGAACAGTGAACTATAAGTTAGTGCCAATTATATTAAACGGCGATGGTAAAAGATGTGAATACTTTCAGTAATAAAATCAGTAAAGTGATCTATCTAATTCTTTACTTGCAACAACACGTAGTTCGAAAATAAGTTGTAAATGTAACTTTCTCGTGCTAAAATAATTCTAGTCCATTAATACAAGTACTGTAAGTCCATATTTAAGTGATGTTTACTTTATGTAAACTACTAATCACGCAAAACGCCCTTTTAGCAACTGGAGAAATTAGATCAGCAGATGAAGGGCATCAGGGATATTTACTACTAAAACCTATATACCATAATATATATATATATATATATATATATATATATATATATATATATATATATATATATATATATATATATATATATATATACTATAAATATTTATACTATAAATACTAATAATGAATAGTTAAAATATCGAGAAAATAACACATTATTTCTAGACTTCTCCTCCTAACCTGAACTAAGCTGAAAAGGACGTCTGACGAAACATATACGAAGTGATCCCGCTAATACCCTCACCTTTAAGCCCTTATACGTTTGACTATAAAATAACCAGATAAGTGCAAGTTGGATTTGCGCAATTAGTGATCCGTACGTTTATTGCTTTTAAATTAAAAAATTTTGTTACGGAGGTATAAAGTGATCAATGGCTTCACAAAACACACCCCAAATGAGTTTTCAACAAAGTATTTTTCCGATCTTTACTGAAAACTGATGACCTTGAAATTATTGTTTTTTTTTTATATACCAGAAAAATTATTAGAGCTAATGCACTCGTGATAATTTTCGTACAATTGGCACCTTGTAGAGAATATTCCAGAACTTTTATAAAATTTCTTGATCAGTACTTTTCGAGATAAGGAGGGGACAGCGATTTTTTTGAGATTCTTTAAAAATAAGCGTTAATTTGACACCTCACTCGAACCTGTAAAAATTTTTTTTTTTCTTTTCCGATTTCACTCCCCAAAACTGACCCCTTAGTTAAAACTTACACCAGATTTCAACTTTCTGTATCAAAAAGTTTCGGAGAAAATCGAGTGTGACAGACAGATGGACAGGCAGACAGGGACTGAAGTAATCTTATAAGTATTCCGTAAGGACACTAAAATATTATGCTTAAAATTTTTTCAGTATCCCAGTTAGAAACCCGCAAACGCTCCCATAATAATATTCAAAATATAAAAAAATTATCGATCCTCTCCACGTTCAGTCTCTCGTCACGTCCCATTCCTACTTCTTTAAGTACTGTAAGTGTCCTAAATTTGAACTTACTATCCCTTTTCTTTCGAGAGTTATAATGCAATCAAACCGTCAAACAGACAGACCGACGGAAATGGCAGACTTTTTTTGTGATATATGGATTTTGAAACATGAAGAAATTTAAAGACCTCGTAAAGTAATCCTCACGAATACACTACTTCCCTTTAGTAATGTAAATAAAAATGAATTCGAAAAAGAATATCGAATGCTCCGAAATTGATTATAGAATACTCGTAAATGGATTAGTTTTGAATAGTAAAAAGCCATTCCTAAGTAGACTCTTTTAATAACAGGTAATGTGTATACTATTTGAGGTTATTTTCATTTTCTGTATTCTAAAATATTACATTAATAGTTGCTCCGATTTCTATATTTCATTTTACTTTATCAGGCTGACACTTGCCAAGGCCAGCGAAACTTTCGATACGATTTTGGCAGCATTCTTACATTTTAGTGGGCAGTCCTAGAGTCGAATGATTATATGAAAAACAGCACGAGTCATAGTACAAAAAATATTGTGACTTATTTCGTATTACACAATTACCATCGGTACAGGGTTATTGGTTATAAGAGAATAATCTCTCTATGTTAAATACAGGAAATCTATAGCTTAAATTTTTTTCTATGTAGTTAAAAATGAAATAATCACAGACTGCGTTCTTGACATATCACCAAAGATTATATTTAATAAAACACCCTGTTTATTAGTTGGACTTGCGCAATTAGTGATCCGTACGTTTATTGCTCTTAAAATAAAAAAGAATTGTTACGGAGGTATAAAGTGATCAATGACTTCACAAAACAGACCTCAAATGAGTTTTCAACAAAGTATTTTTCCGATCTTTACTGAAAATTGATGACCTTGAAATTATTATTTTTTTTATATACCAGAAAACTTATTAAAGGTAATGCACTCGTGATAATTTTCGTGCAATTTGCACCACGTGGAGAATATTCCAGAACTTTTGCAAAAATTTCTTGATAAGTACTTTTCGAAAGGAGGGGACAGCGATTTTTTGCGATTCTTTAAAAATAAGCTTTCATTTGACACCTCACTCGAACCTGTAAAAAAATTTTTTTTTCTTTTCCGATTTCACTCCCCAAAACTGACCCCTTAGTCAAACTTTAACTTTCAAAACTACACGGCTCTGATGAGGCCATCAATTCCTACATTAACACCAGATTTCAACTTTCTGTATCAAAAAGTTTCGGAGAAAATCGAGTGTGGCAGACAGACAGGCACCGAAGTAATCTTATAAGTATTCCGTACAAACACTAAAATATTATGCTTAAAATTTTTTCAGTATCCCAGTTAAAAACCCGCAAACGCTCCCATAATAATATTCAAAATATAAAAATATTAACGATCCTCTCCACGTTCAGCCTCTCGTCGCGTCCCATTCCTACTTCTTTAAGTACTGTACGTGTCCTAAATTTGAACTTACTATCCCTTTTCTTTCGCGAGTTATAATGCAATCAAACCGTCAAACACACAGACCGACGGAAATGGCAGACTTTTTTTGTGATATATGGATTCTGAAACATGAAGAAATTTAAAGACCTTGTAAAGTAATCCCCACGAATACAATACTTCCCTTTAGTAATGTAAATAAAAATGAATTCGAAAAAGAATATCGAATGTTCCGAAATTGATTATAGAATACTCGTAAATGAATTAGTTTTGAATAGTAAAAAGCCATTCCTAAGTAGACTCATTTAATAACAGGTAATGTGTATGCTATTTGAGGGTATTTTCATTTTCTGTATTCCAAAATATTACATTAATAGTTGCTCCGATTTCTATATTCCATTTTATTTTATCAGGCTGACTCTTGCCAAAGCCAGCGAAACTTTCGATACGATTTTGGCAGCATTCTTACATTTTAGTGTGCAGTCCTAGAGTCGAATGATTATGAAATACAGCAACAGCACGATTCATAGTACAAAAAATATTGTGACTTATTTCGTATTACACAATTACCATAGGTACAGGGTTATTGATTATAAAAGAATAATCTTTCTAACTTGCTAATTTTAAAGGTTTGGCAGAAATGTTAAATACAGGAAATCTAGAGCTTAAATTTGTTAAAGTTAAAAATGAAATAATCACAGATTGCGTTCTTGCCATATGACCAAAAATTATATTTAATAGAACACCCTGTTTATTAAGTTTCAGTCATCTAAAACTTTTAATTCCAAACAGTCTAATATATATCTTTATTGTATAATTGTGCAAAAGAAAGCTTTTACTGAATAACTAAGCCAAATTTGGCTAGGAGCCTTTGACAATAAGTTACGAAGAGTGAAAAACGGGATATGTATGAAATATTTAAAAATGGTTATAATAAAAGCAAACCCAATGGGAATATACCAGACTTTACGGTGAACAATAAGAAATTCCTAGCCTAAATACATGTTCAAGAATATATAACGTTAAAATAAAAGAAAATAATATTACAAAGTGGCAAAAACTGTGCCTCAGCATAGCTGGAATGTATTATTTTAATTTGGTTATTAAAATAAGAAGTTTTAGAAAGCATGGAGGAAAGGATTAAACCAGTTTTTAAAAAAAGAAAAATTAAATGAAATGTCGAATTGTGGGCGGTTTTAAAAAGTTGTGTATTTACATATTTACTCAAATTAAGCAGCATTAGTTTTTTAACTAATCTTATCACAGCGGATAATCTGATCTGTCTTACCCAACTTAGACAATGGTAAATATAATAGGTGTAGTGTATACCGACTTTCGAAAAGCCTTCCACAGGGTCGGCCATTTCATTTTGTTACAAAAATTGTTTCAACTAGGGTTTAGAGAAAACCTTACATTATTTATCCAAACTCATCTTAAGGATACCCTGAAATATACCAAAATCCGTGGTCATAAATCTCTTCATTAAAGCTATGAGCAGAGTTACTCGGGGTAGGAAATCCAACCTTTTTAATTTTTATTAACGATATACGTAATAATATCTCTAGTATAGCCTGTCCTAAAATATAAGATCGTGATTTTTGCGTTTTAAGTGGCAATATAAAAATTCTGACCTTTTGTTTATGATAAGTTGCAAAGATGGACTTAAGAATTGTATTCATTAATGCAAATAAATAAAATTATAAGTGTTTTTGAAGATGTTTATTTATAGATGTATGTAAAAACAAATGGATAAGAAGTAAAAATATACAGTTTGAATGAATACGGTTTACAAGAGGGGACATATTGTATAAATAAAAATATTATTTTAACTTAAGCCTAATTCGGTTTCACTATCACTGTCATCAGCTAAGGTAATTATCAGTGGTTTTATATATATTTACATAAATAGATAAATCTGCTGCTAAATGGAATTCTTCCAGCTTTCACAAGGAATATCATTCATAATTTTTTTTACTAATTCAACCACTGACACCCTTAAAGTAGGAGAAACATTTTGTGCCCTGATTTTTTATTTAACTTTACGCCAAATATGTTCAAATGGATTAAACACACAATAATACGGAGGAAGCCGCGAAACAGTGTGTTCCATTTTCTCAGCCATACTATCACAAACATATTTCTTTTTCAATTTATAGTCTTTCAAAACTTCCAAAAGATCACTTTTTTTATAACTAAAGTCAAAATAAATGTCATAAGGAACCTTATTTAGTAGGCAGTGGTAATTTGCATTGTCCATAACTATAACACTCTGTTCGGGAACATTTGGCAAAAAGGAATTTTGAAACCAATTTTCAAAAAGTTCTGCGGTCATGTCTTCGTGATAGTCCAAACTAGAATCTTTTATGTTTTTTGTAGATAATAGTAGAGAATTTGAAACCCAGCCCTTTTTGAGATCCAGCATGCAAAATGTTTATTCGTTTACCTTTATTTGAAGGTGCGTTAGTCTGACATTTTGTACTGCTGTGAACCTACCCTTTTTGCACAGTGTCATGGGTATCGAACCATGTTTCGTCAAGGTAAATTATTGGCCAATTCTCTGATCGATACTTTTTAATTTCTTGTAAATAAGTATGTCGCAAGATTGGTAATCTTTGTGACTCCATCACTACTTGCTTTTTGATGATTTTTCGGAACGTGAATCCCATTCTTAAGAGAATTCTGTAAAGGGTTGATCGGCCACAATGTACGAGGCTGGTTTGAAAAGTCCGTGCAAAAATAAAAACTACTTATGTGTTTGGGGTAAACCTTTTTTATTTTTCGACATAGTCTCCTTTTAGGCCTATACACTTCGTCCAACGATGTTCTAGTTTGTTGATCCCTTCCGAATAATAGGATTTGTCCAAGTCTGCAAAATATCCATTAGTGTCTGCAATCACCTCCTCATTTGAATAAAATCTTTGTCCCGCCAGCCATTTCTTCAAATTGGGGAACAACAACAAAAGAATAGGGGGGATGTGAAACGAGTTGGAATCCTATTTCCATTAATTTTGCGACCACAACTGCTGAAGTGTGCGTTGTCGTGATGGAAAAGGACTTTCTTGTGGGCCAATCGCGGGCGTTTTTCTTGCAGCTCGGTTTTCAAACGGTCCAATAACGATGAATAATATTCACCTGTAATAGTTTTACCCTTTTTCAGATAGTCGATGAAGATTATCCCTTGCGAATCCCAAAAGACAGTCGCCATAACCTTTCCGGCCGAAGGAACGGTCTTCGCCTTTTTTGGTGCAGATTCCCCCTTGGTAACCCATTGTTTAGATTTTTTTGGTCTCAAGAGTATAGTAATGTATCCATGTTTCATCCACAGTGACGAAACGACGCTTAAAGTCCTTCGGATTCTTCTGGAACAGCTGCAAACCATCCTTGCAACACTTCACACGATTCCGTTTTTGGTCAAGCGTGAGCAATTGCGGCACCCATCTTGCGGATAGCTTTCTCATGTCCAAATGTTTATGCAAAATATTATGTACCCGTTCAGTCGAGATGCCCACAGCACTAGCAATCTCACGCACCTTAACTCTTCTGTCATCCATCACCATATCATGGATTTGATCAATGATTTCTGGAGTATGGCCTGTCCGAAAATTTTGAAAACCACTTATAAACTGTTCTAATCGAAGGTGCAGAGTCACCATAATGTTTATCAAGCTTCTCTTTAGTCTCCTGAGGCGTTTTGCCTTTCATAAAGTAATGTTTAATCACCACACGAAATTCTTTTTTCGTCCATATCTTGAAAATCATTCGACTTCCTTGATTCACACGAATGCCAAACACAAAGAAATAGACCAATATGGCTGAAACTTGGTGTGCGTTCATTCAAGAGATGCTACTAACTAAACATGACCTCGATACGCGCCGGTGGTGCCAACTCTCGGACTTTGCACGGACTTTTCAAACCAGCCTAGTATATTCGTCCCGTCCTGCATCAGTCTTAATTTGCACTTTGTTTATTCAAATTTCTTTTTACCAAAACGTCGTAAACATTTTTCACTATTTGTTTAGCGTCAAGTGATAAATGTTTGCGATAGCCACTATTGCAATTTTCCCACGGACGCCACATAATTAAAAATAGAACGTTTACGTTGTAAGTTGTAAGTAAAACTAAAAATAAAAATGATAAAAAGTATCTTTCGAATCTTAATGGGGACCTGTGGTCATTAGGCCTATATTATCAAATACTTAAAGGGCTCCAAACCGGGTTGCCAGGTAGTAAGCATATAGGTAAAAATAGATCCAATATGATTGCAGGTACAAGAGAGGGCGGTATACAAAGCAAATAAAATAAAAATACGTTTATCGTAATACCTGGCAATTATGCACAAAACCTTAATAGGGTCCTTTATTGCCCCATTGGAAAAGCAAAAAGGCAGGATCTTATATTTTTGGGATCTACCAAATGTAATGGTTTTTGCTAATATGCGAATATTCGAAGAAGTTCATAGATTAATCAATCAATTCAGATTAATCCTAATATTCTGAAAAACTGGTGTAACACTGATAAGTTATTTTTAAGTGTTAATACATGACATTTACAAATAAGTTGAATTATCTTTAATTTTCATGATTATATTGAGGACATATCAATTAAATAATATGCAAATTTTAGGGATCTTACGATCATGTTTATTATCAAAACCTGTAGCTGCTGCTGCTAGGATACTTAGATTTGTACTAAGTAATTCGGGTAAACTTAGAAATAATCAGACAATAAAAAGACTTTATTTAGTAAAGTGGGATTTAAGCTAGAAAATCCTGCAGTTGTATAAAATTCAATTGGAAAATGTCCAAAGAAAATATATTAAATTCGTTGCACTTAAGAGGAAAGGGGTAATTCCTCTTAGAGGTGTAGGAAAAACATTCGTTTAACGAAACTGTTATTAATTAACAGGTTAAGTGACTAGTACAATTTTTATTTAAGGTAAATAGTTAGAAAGTGTTGATCTTGTCTTACGTTCGTCCGGTTAGTGAACATCGACTACATTCTTGTCAATTTAGTCGATGATCACTAAGGACACCCAAATATGCAAAGCGCATATATTGCATATTATATGCATTTTTCTAAATATTTGAATAAATGCTTTAAAAATAGCATATATGTGCATATTTAAAGGAATTTATAATAATGTAGGTCTTTGGCAGGCGTTTTCATTCATTTTTTCGGAATAAGGGTCAATGTTTAGGCCGCCGCCGCCGCCGCGCCGTTGGTTTTCCCCAAATAAATTTTATTATTTTATGGTCAGTAAAAACCCAGTCAGTAAACCCCAGACGGCCATCAGAGCATACTTGTATTAATAATTTATTAGATTTCATTTTTGGTTGTGCTTTTAAAATAGTTACGTCGATTTGTGCTTTTTATCTTGTGAGTCGTATTTTACTACAGTGAAATGCCCAAAGCCAGTAGTTTGTCAGTGTGGATTAAACCATACAAAGAACTAAGAATAGATATGGGAAAAATCTACTGTTCTGCATGTGTTAAAATTGGAAGTATAATTTTTGAATATCTATTGAATATACAGGGTATTTCATTTTCGTTTAATATTTAAACATAACGAAATTTTTGTCAGGATTTTGCCGTTGATGCTATTTTCAATGTTATTTAAGTTATTTTTGTTCCATTTAACGAACAAAATTTCTATTTAACGAAACCACGAAATAGAAATACATACGTAAACGTATGTATTTCTAGGTAATCTAATAAAAAAGGTACATAGCAGAATTTTAATTTTTGCCTACCCTAAGCACCTAGTTTTCTATTTAACGAAATTTCTATTTAACGAATTTTTTCCTTGGGATTTTAATTAAATTTTCTTTTTTTTATTGCAGATACCATGCGATAAAAAATTTCAAATAGAGCAACACGTGAAAACTGCTTGCCATATTGCCAGATTGAGTAAGACGAAACCTGGAGATAGGCCACAACACACATTAATGCAATGTTTCCAACCAACGTACAAAAATAAAGAGCTAAATGAACAAGACATCTTTAACCGAGATCTATGCCGTGCAATGATGACATCAAACATTCCGTTATCGAAGCTACGTAATCAACACTTTACTTCCTTCCTCCAGAAGTATTGCAAATTTAATATCCCAGGTGAAACAACGATACGGAGAAACGACGTAAGCTCCTTGTATTCACAGGTAATTGAGGAAATTAAAGGTAAAATTCGCAACGAACATTTTTACATATAGTACTCGTATCATGTAATGTGAAACAACGAATTTACATTTTTCAAGTCTATTTCGATTTTATTTACTGCATATTTACAACGTGTATGTGCATATTTTGAGAAAATTATTTGCATATTTATGCGCATATTTTAAAGCTTTTCACTTGCATATTTGGGTTTCCTTAATGATCACTAACTGGATTTCCTAAGCAGTCTGAAAAAAGAGGATAACTGCTGTGATTCAGCCGAGATACAGCAAGCTGGTATCCTTTTCAGGTTTTTTAAGAATGTATTTTTAATTTCTTCTAAAATTTTGGTGATTAGAACCACCATTATTACTGAATATTTTTGAACCAGCGAGGTTTCTGAGCCTTTTTCCTCACCGTGATTAACAATCTGATAGATAGAGTGGTTTTTTGTCTCGAGCAGTACCCTTTCTGGAAGTCCACTTCGAAGATTGTTATTATTATGATTAAAGTCAATTATATCCTTCACTTCCTCTTCAGACTTTCATCTCTGGTTAAGAGAGAGCTGAGGTATAAAATAAACTTATAAAATATTGACTAAATCCATATTCTACAAATATAATGGAACATTGCATTTTAAAACTTTTTTTAGCATTCAAGGCTGTTTGAAGTACTTTGGAATTCAACCGAATAATATTTTGAGGGTAAAGTCGTCTCTTGTGTCCGAAAATCTTACATTTATAGTTGCGGCAAATATAGCAGCCGCTTTCCAGCCACAAAGCAATATCTATACGGAATGCGGTCGAGAAATGTCGCTATTATTCCGTTTTACCGCATCAGGCTGACCTTTGCCACGACCGACAAAACTTCCATTACGATCCTCGTGCATCCCTGCACTTCTGTTGTGCTAGTTAAAAATGGGGAGATAAGAATGCATTGAATAGACCGAATAGCTGCAGTCTAGTAGGTATATTGAGAGTAGAAAATTGAATGTCACTGTAAAATGAAATCACGTAAAACACTTTAGTATAATTTACGGACACATTGAGTAGAAGGAAAAATTAGAAATAAAAGTATTTATCGAATTTGTAATTGGGAATTGTGTCTATTTAAATCGCTATTAAGTAAAGCAAGGGAGAAGTTATTAAAACAGTTGCAAAATTTAAATATCTCGGCTCTTCTTTAACGAAAAGTGGGACAGTGAGAAAGTAAAAGAGAGAATTGGCTATTTCTAAGCAGCTTTTAAAACTTAGAATTCTTCTTCTTCATAGAAATCTGCCACACCCAATACGAATAAATAGTTAAATGCTATAAATGGTCATGGCGTGGTTACTTAACGCTTATACAAGAATCAGCATATTTTTTTTGTGAAATGATGAACGGTAAATCATATAAAAAAATATTTTTTTGACCTTATCTTAGTCTTTTAATTTAAATCGGCCGAGGATCAAAGAAATAAATAAATAGGAAAATAAATCCAAAAAATTAAAATAAAAAATAGCTGTATCTCTATTTCAGAAACTCTTGAATTTTGGTCCTTTGGGAATTTTTTGCGTTTTCGGAAGTGTTAATAACGTAAATATGGCTGCAAAATCTTTTCAACTAATGAATAAAGTAATTTCTTGATTGCAACATTGTATTTTTTGAATCATTTCCTGATGCTTTTGTGTTATTTGTAATGACATTAACCCAGACAACAAATAAAAAGAAACAGTGGCTATTTAATTCATGTTAGGCGTTAAAATCAAAAGAGAATTTACGGATGGGTTTTGAATTTATGTTTGTCAGAGTATAGCAAATGCAAATAAACAAATACAATATGTTTACCACCTACACTTAACATTTACTATAAAATTTTTACAAAGCTCATGGTAATACTAGCTTGTATTCACGGCTTCGTCTACACTAACAAATATAGTCGCCGTCAAAATAATGTGTTGTAGCCTCAGTGAATATTTATGGATTCCATATTTGCTTAAAATTTGATAAAATTATTTTAATTTCGAACGTTCTCCATGTCAGAAAATTATTTTTTATATAATCTTTTCAAATTTAACCAAAATTACTAAAAGACAAAAAAGATTATTAAAAAATTATATTTTTACTAATTTGACCGAAATTGTCCCGTAAATAAAGGAGATATAGATCAGAATCGGCTTTTTAGCTTTGATAACTACCAATCAAAAATTACTTTTAAAATAATTCTACATTTAGAATTCAAATTTGTCCATATCCATCCATGAATATAAAAGAAATCAATATTATTTTACACCCTATCAATAATAAGAACCTTTGCTTTTCAATAAAAATTTATATTGACCAATTATACCTATATAATACAAATTTGCTGGCATTTAGTCAAATAAAATATGAGTATTTTGACTATGTTAGGAATGTGAAATCTGAAAGAGCATCCAATATTTTTTTAAAATTCAGTAAGAAAAATACAGTTTTGTCAAAGTAAATTAAACAAAAATGAGGTCTCATTTTTAAAAATAACAAATGAAAGTTATTATGTACAAACATAATAATATAAAGTATAAAAAAAGTAAAGACAAATTTTGTAAACATTAAAGAGAGACGATCTGTCATTTATATTTTTATTTTGTGAGTGAACTTATTAGTAATATACACTGGTGTGTGCAAAAAAAAAATTAATTCAAATTATTTGACTTCAATTAACACGGATCCAATTAAATTTATTGATAAAAACCAAAATCAATATTTTGTATTCCCCCCCCCCCCCCCTAGCCCTTATTACAACAGGTTTTTTATGGAGCGGGTGAGCTTTTTTACCACTGTCTGTAGGATTCTTCCACACTCGTCCGCCATCGCAAACTTTAGGTACCTGAGCGATGCAGGGGCTGATTTCTGGCTCGAACTCTTCTCTTGACCTCATCCCACATGTACTCGATTGGATTGAGGTCAGGACTCCGTGCAAGCCAGTCTAATGTGGGTATTTCCACTTCCCCAGGTATTGCCGCACCAGCGTAAGGAACGACGTATTTCTGCACGATTTCCTCGATCAACCGCTATGAGTGTCATCAGTCACAAAAACCAAATCGGTTGTCGCAGCCAGTGAGATGCCTCCCCACATCATGGTTGAACCTCCTCCGTAGCCGACCAACGACTTCGCATAGCGCACCCCTGGCCTCCTATAGACTCGTCTTTTTCCATCATTGCCATGTAAGCACATTCCGGACTTGTCGGAGAATAAAATGGCGCGCCATTGCTCTAAAGTTCCGACGACATGTTCTCAGGCAAATCTGAGTCGCGCTTGTCGACAGACTGCTGTCAATTTGGGTCCGTTAGTTGGTCTCTTCGGAGTTAGGTTAGCTTCTTTAACTCTTCTTCGGATTGTCCAATAACTAACAACCCGACCACGAACTTGATTTCTTAGAGTTGTGTTGGCAATGATCCTGATGATTCTTCATCCTGGTCTCCGTGTAAAGGCGCCAGTCTGTTGGTAACGCCTATAGACTCTGGAGACAGATGACTGGTTCAAATGCAGTTGCGCAGCGACTACACCTTGGTTATGCCTTTCTTGCAATAGGGCAATGACTTGTGCCGTTTCTTCCGGGTGGTATCCCTTTTTCGATGACGTAATTAGTGAGCAGGTATAGCAGAGGTGTTGAAGGTTCAAGTTCCAATAAAAAATGATAGGAAAATGCCGTTGCATGTGTTTGAATACGGATGAATAACGCAGAATGAGTACCTTGCTGAGCGAGCAAAAACGGTTCTATGGAGTAAAATCGTTTTAAGTAGTAAAACTCTTTGGAAATCGAAATGTTTTTAGTACCAAGGGAAAGAGTAGAAAATCAGTATTTTAATGATACCAAAAATAATACCACAGTTTGAAAATTAAATTCAAGGATCGGTGTTAAATGAAGCAAGATCGTTTAAGTTGATATTTTTGCTGACCAGTGTAATACTCTGTTGGGTAAAAATTTAGTTAATTATTAAACAGAAATAAATAATACTAATGTTTAAAATTCCTAAATATAGGAATAAGCTATTAATAAGATGAGTACTTTAAGTTTATAAGAACATCTTTTTAATTAACAATTAGCCGAAACTTTTTCTCCGCCCTTCCTTCAAATTAAACTTCAATTCATCCAAGTTGATCGAGATAACGTCAAACCATTAGATAGCAGCCAATATTACTTTCTTCCCTTCTCAACAATCTCCGCCAAAATTATTACCATCCATTAAGACGCGTCTCCCTAATCTGAATTTGTAGATAATCGTCATTAGCGACAAATTGCATTTACTCGTTAATATGCGCTGTAGCACTAATTTGATTCTGTAAATCCCATGATGACTGTTAAACCTCTTTACAAAGACATTAGTCGAAATGAGCTTGTGAAACACTAATTTTATCAACGCCCCTATACGTATATATGACCTAGATTTTATCAGATACGTTATTACGCAGCATAATTTGAGTATTTGTATCGGAATTTAGTTTCCGATTTTCCCAAATTTCATTTTATCAACATTGTTTTAAAAGCCTCTCAATTACCAGGCATAAAGCCACTTATACTTTAATGTCATTTAATGTCAGGTATGACTTTCTATTTTATATATTAAGGTTGCTTCATCATTAGCAACAATTTGTCTCTGTTTCCGTTAATGAGTTGCGATCCGATAAACTTTGCATCTATTGATGAGTTGCGTGGAAAAGCAATACCTACTTCTGAATTTTTCCATTTTTAATAATTTCAAATTGGTTTGTTCATTACAATTATCTAAGTTGGGAATGTGGAGCGATGATTGACTAAGTCAATCATCGCTCCTGATGAAGCTAACATGGTTAGCGAAACGCGCGTCGAGTGCAAAAATAAAGTGTTTGGTGTAGTGGTGATATATACTGAGTAGTAACATTACAATTATGCACGGTGGCATTGAATTCATTTTGTAAATCTGCCTTTATAAAGACCTTAGCCGTGCCCTCGGCTCTACTCACGTGAACTTCATTCACTATTATCGTCACTGCTCATTCCTTATGTTACCTAATGGAATAAAAATATATTCTATAACCTGGCCAGAGAACATATGTATGTTTTGAGATAAGATCACGTAAATCGGATAAGTAGTTTTCGATTAATAAGCGGACTAACGGACAGACACGCAGACAGAGACACATTGCGCTTTATACATATTATATTCTTTGCATTATGATATTGTTCGTTATTTAATGGTTTAGGCAGCGTATTGCTAGCTGTAAACTTTTTTCAACATGATTCACTATTATCGTCACTGCTTATTCCTTATGTTACCTAAGGTAATAAAATATATCCAGTGACCTGGCCAGAGAAAAATATGTATGTTTCAAAAAAAAATCACGTAAATCGGATATAAGTGGTTTTTGAGTGATAAGAGCACTAACGGACAGGTAGATAAACAGAGAGATGTTGCATTTTATATATATTATAAAAGATTATAGATAACTTGGCCAGAGAATAAATGTATGAATTAAAAAAAAAAACACGTAAATCGGATAAGTGCTTCTTGAGTGATGAGCGGACTAACGGACAGACAGACAGACAGAAAGACGTTGTATTTTATATATATTATATTCTTTGCTACATGATGTTCTTCCATATTTAATGGTTTAGGCAGTGTATTGCTAGAGATCACGCTAGCGGTAAACTTTTTTGCGACTTGATTCACTATTATCGTCACTGCTTATTCCTTATGTTACCTAACGTATTGAAGTATATCCTATAACCTGACCAGAGAACATGGTTTAAAAAAAAGCACTTAAATCGGATAAGTGGTTCTCCAGTGATAAGCGCACTAACGCACAGTCAGACAGAGAGACTAGACTAGATATATATATATATATATATATATATATATATATATATATATATATATATATATATATATATATATATATATATATATTATAGATGAACCGAAGAGAGCTTGTGAAGCATTAATTGTGTATATGTCAATATGTAAACGACTTAGATTGTATCGTTATTTAAGCGTGTTTATCATAACGTGGTATTTACTCATCTGTTTCAGAATTTAGTGGTTTTTAACTTTATTTTCTTAAAAATATTTTAGCGTATTTACGATTTGAAAGGTATAAGACTGCTTGAAAGTTGATGTTATTATATATGGAGGTTGTAAATTCCTCGTAATTAGTAACAAACAATTTTCGTTGTATCTCACGGGAATGATGTTAATGGCTTGTTTGTTACTCTTAAGGTGGCTCCACACATGCGGTGTTTGTCAAATACCGAGCACGAACACTAGTTCGTGCCGAGCACATAGTGCTTGGCTTATGGTGTTTGCGGAATGACGAGCATACTTGTGGAACAAGAGTCACTTGACGAATGTTCGCCAATCACGGAACATACACGAACTACTGCCAAGTAGTTTGTAAACAAGTGAAGTTGCTGGTATATAAATAAATAATATAAACTGTAGATGTATATTTACAGTTATATTTATTTTTAATTCATCTTTATATTTACATATATATATATATATATATATATATATATATATATATATATATATATATATATATATATATATATATATATAGATATATATATATATATATATATATATATATACGAGGCTGGTTTGAAAAGTCCGTGCAAAGTCCGAGAGATGGCACACCGGCGCGTATCGAGGTCATGTTTAGTTAGTAGCCTCTCTTGAATAAACGCACACCAAGTTTCAGCCATATTGGTCTATTTCTTTGTGTTGGGCATTCGTGTGAATCAAGGAAGTCGAGTGATTTTCAAGAAATGGACGAAAAAAGAATTTCGTGTGGTGATTAAACATTACTTTATGAAAGGCCAACCCTCAGGAGACTAAAGAGAAGCTTGATAAACATTATGGTGACTCTGCACCTTCGATTAAAACAGTTTATAAGTGGTTTCAAAATTTTCGGACTGGCCATATGGGCACAAATGACGCTGAACGTTCTGGACGGCCTGTGGAGGTTACGACTCCAGAAAATCATTGATCAAATCCATGATATGGTGATGGATGACAGAAGAGTTAAGGTGCGTGAGATTGCTAGTGCTGTGGGCATCTCGACTGAACGGGTACATAATATTTTGCATAAACATTTGGACATGAGAAAGCTATCCGCAAGATGGGTGCCGCGATTGCTCACGCTTGACCAAAAACGGAATCGTGTGAAGTGTTGCAAGGATGGTTTGCAGCTGTTCCAGAAGAATTCGGAGGACTTTAAGCGTCGTTTCGTCACTGTGGATGAAACATGGATACATTACTATACTCCTGAGACCAAACAACAATCTAAACAATGGGTTACCAAGGGGGAATCTGCACTAAAAAAGGCGAAGACCGTTCCTTCGGCCGGAAAGGTTATGGCGACTGTCTTTTGGGATTCGCAAGGGATAATCCTCATCGACTATCTGGAAAAGGGTAAAACTATTACAGGTGAATATTATTCATCGTTATTGGACCGTTTGAAAACCGAGCTGCAAGAAAAAACGCCCGCGATTGGCCCACAAGAAAGTCCTTTTCCATCACGACAACGCACCAGCACACACCTCAGCAGTTGTGGTCGCAAAATTAATGGAAATAGGATTCCAACTCGTTTCACATCCCCCCTATTCTCCAGACTTGGCTCCCTCGGACTACTATTTGTTCCCCAATTTGAAGAAATGGCTGGCGGGACAAAGATTTTATTCAAACGAGGAGGTGATTGCAGACACTAATGGATATTTTGCAGACTTGGACAAATCCTATTATTCGGAAGGGATCAACAAACTAGAACATCGTTGGACGAAGTGTATAAGCCTAAAAGGAGACTATGTCGAAAAATAAAAAAGGTTTACCCCAAACACATAAGTAATTTTTATTTTTGCACGGACTTTTCAAACTAGCCTCGTATATATATATATATATATATATATATATATATATATATATATATATATATATATATATATATATATATTATATATATATATATATATATATATATATATATATATATATATATATATATATATATATATATACATATAAGGTTTTTATATATAGAAGTAAATATAAATTTATTTACTTTTTAAATAATAATACTATGGACGCTTCGGACATGCAAAGAAGAAGAAATAGAAGATGGCGGATGGTGTCTGTTAACAAGAGTAGAGAAATGTAGGTACATTTTTTTAGTGTTCCGTACGGAACACTTATAAGATCACTTCGGTGTCTGTCCGTCTGTCTGTCCGTCTGTCTGTCCGTCTGTCTGTCTGTCCGTCTGTCTGTCCGTCTGTCTGTCAGTCTGTCTCTCCGTCTGTCTGTCTGTTCGTCTGTCAGTCCGTCTGTCTGTCCGTCTGTCTGTCCGTCTGTCACACCCGATTTTCTCGGAAACTATTTGTCATAGAAAGTTGAAATTTGGTAGTAATATAGGAATTGATGGCCTGATCAGAGCCATGTAGTTTTGAAAGTTAAATTTTGACTTAAGGGGTTAATTTTGGGGGGCTGAAATCGGAAGTGAAAAAAAATTTTTGTACTAGGTAATCGAGTATGGTGTCAAATGAAAGCTTGTGAAAACACGAGTAAAAATATATATATATATATATATATATATATATATATATATATATTGTAATACTTGCGCGCACTTTTCTTTGTATTATTTTTAAAAAAATCGCGAAAAAATCGCTGTCCACCCGCCGCCTTATCTCGGAAAGTACTTATCAAAAAATTTTGAAAAGATTCTGAAATATTCTCCACGGGGTGTAAATTGAACGAAAATTATCACGACTGCATTACCTGTGATAATTTATCTGGTATATAAAAAAAAAACAGAAATTTCAAGGTAATCAATTTGAGTAAAGATTGGAAATAAACTTTGTTGGAAACTTATTTGGGGTGTGTTTTTGTGAAGTCACTGATCATTTTATATTACCGTAACATAAATTTTGACTTAGACTTAAGGGATTCGTTTTGAGGGGTGAAATCGGAAGTGAAAAAAAAACTTTTTTACTAGGTCATCGAGTGTGGTGTCAAATGAAAGCTTTGAAAACATGAGTAAAAAATATATATATATAATGTAATACTTGCGCACACTTTTCTTCGTATTACTTTTAAAAAATCGTGAAAAATCGCTGTCCCCTACCTTATCTCAAAAAGTACTGATCAAAAAATTTTGAAAAAAAAAAATCCTAGTATATTCTCCACGGGGTATAGATTGAACGAAAATTATCATTACCTTTAATAATTTATCCGGTATAGAAAAAAAACCAAAAGTTCAAGGTCATCAGTTTTCAGTAAAGCTTGGAAACAAACTTTGTTGAAAACTCATTTGGGGTGTGTTTTGTGAAGTCACTGGTCATTTTATACCACCCTAACAAAATTTTTTATTTCAAAAACAATCAACGTACGGAACACTAATTGTGCAAGTTCAACTTGCACTTGACTGGTTTTTTATTACAATTTTTGGCTAGTTTGAATTTAGTTATGTCGTTTGGGTATAAAAAATAAATATATTTGACATTTACTATGTAATTGAGAATCATATGTAAACTCAATAAAGAATATATGTAAAACTTAATAAAGATCATATGTAAAAAATCCATTAATATCATATGTAAAACTTTTTTACTTAGTTATTCAAAAAAACAAAAAAGTATTACTCACTTACTGTCAATAATTGTTGCTTCACTTGTGGCAGACATTATTTTAAACTACTTTATTCTATTAAAAATTAAATAAAATAATTCTGATTATTGAAAAACTTCACAAGAAATAAAAACTAAAACAAACACTAATCAAAAGTGATAACTTATCTTGTTATCAACAATCAACCAACCACATTCGCTACTTGGCAAACACCGCATGTGTGGAGCTACGTGGAGCAATACACGAGTAAGAGTGCTCGTGTTCTTTGATGTGTGTCAAAAGACCGACAATCGCGAGCACCCGAATGTTCGTGTTCGGGTTAGGGCGAGCACTGACGAGCAGCCCATCCACACATAGCAAGTTCGCCGATACAGTTGCTCGGTATTTTGTAAATTCCGCATGTGTGGAGCCGTCTTCACTTTGTCATATCTGGTGACACTGACGAGGTGTGAGACGATAAAACTCACTTCAAAAAATAAGTCAACAGATGGAAAAGTAGAAGAAGAGCTTTTCATGTTTGATAATTTAAATTTGGTTTACTCATTATTCATATGTACTGTAGCAAGGATTTAATTCTATAATTCATGATAACTGTTAAAAACCTCTTTATATTATTTCAAGGCATTATCGGATTATATTATTTTAGGCATTATCGGATTCATCATTTAAAGTTGTCTATTATTACGTAATATAATTCGTTTATCTGTAGTGGAATTGAATTGCTGATTTTCCCAAATCAACATTGCTTCAGAATCTTGGTAACTGCTGCGGTACAAAGTTATTTGAAGGTAGTCATTTAACGCTAGTTATGAGCTAATGCTTTCTATACAAATATTGCAGATATTCAGTCATTTGGAACAAACTGCAATAATTGTACGTTGCTCATATATTGCTAATTACAAGTTGATTGGTCTTTCTTTAGATCCGTCGATGAATTGTAGTTCGGGATATGAGTTGACAAATGACATTATGAACTTTGTAAATCTGTGTACCGATAATACTAAATAATTTATTATATTACAAAATCAATGTTAATACGACAGTTAAATATTTCCGTAGTCATATCACGGTAGCATAAAAAATGATTTTCGTAAATTTCATTTTGTCAACCTTATTTTAAAATCTTTGAAATGATGAGACACAAGAAAGTGAGAAGACAATTATTATATCCTCAATATCACTTTCAATTATAAAATACAATTGGCACTTAATAACAAAAACCTGGAGTTTTATAATCGTAATTTCAAATCAATTTTTATAAATAATATTGGTAAGTCAATAAATTGTTGGCCAAAGGTTAAAACGTAGAGGTAAACATTGTTCTTAAGTTGCAATATCGGTAAAAAGTGATGAATCATTATGGTAAATATGGGGTTGCATGAAATATCTAGACATGTGCTATTAACGTTAATGGACTGAAAATATTTTACCTTTATCGCAAAAAACAAAATCTTTTTGAATGACTTTTAGTCTTGGTAAAAATGCTCATACAAAATTATTTGTATAATTTAGCATTTTTCTCGAAAATACATGTTTGTCAGAAAACATTTTTATAGATCTATAGATTAAAAAATTGTTGGTAATAAATCTTACATTTCTATAAATATAAATCTAAAATCAGGTTACGCTCGGACGGCTATGCTACTGATCAACGGTTATTTATATTTTATGACTCTATTGTATTGCAGAGGTTTTTTGCCTAAAATAGGATGAACCTTTAAAAATAATTCAAAACAGGTAGCAAAATCCAGTAAAATGCATAAGAAATCTCTTTTTTTGGGTGCTCCCAACATGTATTTGTATGTACAATGAGAGAATTCTGCTATCAACTCCAAACAAATACACTTCAGTGCATGTCAAGGTGTATCCTGACGTATTTGACATTTGGTAGTGAAAATGATACTGGCCGCCGCGACGCCAAACAACAATTTTTCCATCGACATACCTTTTATACACGTAAAATGGCATTGGAAAGCCCTAATTTTTTTCTTACACTATTTTTTCTGATTTGTTTTGCAAAAAAAATTATGCAGTAGAAAAAATATTACTATTTGGTCCATTTTCATAACCTTCTATTACAATGACAAAATTTAAATCCTTACGTATGAGACTATATGAAGTAGGGACATTTTTTTCAAACATAATAATAAATGTTAACATAGCTGATTTAAAAAATAATCCTATCTGTAATATATATATATAACAAGCAACATCTCTGTCTGTCTGTCTGTCCGTTAGTACGCTTATCACTCGAGAACCACTTATCCAATTTACGTGCTTTTTAAAAAAAAAAAAACATAAATATGTTCTTTGGACAGGTTATAGGATATATTTTCTTACGTTTGATAATATAAGGAATAAGCAGTGACGCTAATAGTGAATCAAGTCCAAGCGAGCGGAGCCGTGACTACGGCTATTTAGTAATAAAAGTTCTAACCAAGAATGTTTAATCTTGCAAGTATTCCGTAGGATCCTTATATTCCAGTGCTAGCGTCGCTCGTCTCTCTCGCGTCATCCGTATCGACCACGTCACTACGATACTGGCCTCTGCGCACCTCAGGCGTCCTTTGCGGCAAGACGGTTAAGAAATATCCAACGTAATTGATTCAAAAGAGATGAACCACCGATAGAGGGCAGATATGCCTTTAACATTTGATTTAGAGCAGCCAAAGAGACAAATTGTTATATCTTATTGAAATATAACAAATGTTCAGGATAAGGAACTTCAAACGAACATAAGAGCATCGTAATCGAATAATTGCTTTAGAAGTTAGAGGCGAAAACCTCTGAATTTATAACAATTTTCTCCTATGGCGCCAATAACTATAACGTCTAAAATGACCCACCTGTAATAAGCATGTTAAATTTCTCAAACCCTTCTCAACAATCTATAATTTTACCAAAATGATACTTACACTTTCTGCCTAGAAAAGAACTTTTATATAAAAATGAGATACGAGTCAGCTATAATTGTTTAAATTATTTAGTTCAATCGATCAATTATCCGTTAGCTTGATTGCAGCGTGGGAAAAGGCCATTAATTTGCCAAAAGAGTATTTTACATTGATCTTTAGGATATCGTTTAATATTATTTTTATCGACAAATAAAGTCGGAGGAACAAGAAGAAAGTCACAACAGTCTAAATTAAATAAATACGAGTCAGCCAACACACAAACATGGCTTTTCATTTACTGTCTCACAATTGTCGGACTAATTCCGTTCTAGTATCGTGAATTTTAACGAAGTTTGACTCCTTAGAAGTGGTGAAAATGCAGTGTACAGTTGATTTTGGAATCATCGATTAATTTTTAATCAACTCTGTAGACGATTTTGGTTTTTTTGGATGACCCTCTATGAATATTACCCTTGGCTAGTCCTGTTTTTAGAAAGTCCGCGTTTTCATTACACTCAAACCAGCCATAAACTTAAGTACGAAAGCGGCATTCATTAGTTTATGCTTTTTAATCGACTTCAAAATGGAGGAGGTACTCTGTTCGACGCGTATGTGTTTTATTTTTAACGTATGTTCCCGTATAAGTCAAATGTGTACCAATTTGGATGTTTTTTTTATCCGAAAGAGTATACATTCGAGACGGTCCCATATAAATTTTATTGAAAAACGTTATTCTCAAAAGCTTAAATTTCTGCAATAAAAGACCGATAACTCCGTATGGGATCACTTCCGTGTCCGTCTGTCACATCTGATTCTTTCCTATACTATTAATAGGTGACCAAAAATAAAATTTAAACTCGTAATATTTCATCGTATTCCATATACTTGAATTAAACTAAAAGTAATGATTACTTTATTAGTGTTCCATATGGAACACTCATCGGATCACTTCAATGTCTGTCTGTCTGTCACACCCAATTTCTCCGAGACTATTTGACATAGAAAGGTAGAACTTGGCACAAATATAGGAATTGATGGCCTAATCATAGCCATGTAATTCTGAAAGTTAAAATTTGACTTAAGGGGTTAGTTTTGGGGGTGAAATCGGAAGCGGAAAAAAAAAATTACCAGGTCGTCGAGAAAAAAAATGAAAGCTTGTGAAAACACGAGTTCAAAAATATATATAATGTAATATTCGCGCAAATTTTTCTTCATAATATTTTTAAAAAACTGCCAAAAATCGATGTCCACCACCCTTATTTTGAAAATTACCGATGAAAAGATTTTGAAAAAATTCTGGAATGTTCTTTATAAACTGTAGAGTGAATGAAAACTATCACGAGTGTGTTACCTTTGATAATTTATTTGGTATATAAAACAAAATTCAAGGCCATCCGTTTTCAACAAAGATCGGAAACAAACTTTGTTGAAAATTCATTTAAGGTGTGTTTTGCAAACTCACTATTAGCCTATGTTCATACTCTGTAGAAGTTTCTTATCTGAAACGTTACCGACTGTACTTTGACATTTCGCATAAACCCACTTCACGAGCTTCTTGACTTTCTTGAGAGCGTGATATTACGTTCCGATTAGAATTCTTATCAAGCCGAAGCTCTCTTTCTTTTTCGGTTTCCTGAAAACGATATTTTCTTTGGCGAGCAGCACGTTTCGTCGGGATATCCATGATTAATTTCACAATTTTCAAGAAATTTAACTGAAAACAGAATAATGACAGTATATACCTATAAAGAAGGTAGATAAACAAAAGACACAAATAGGAAAATTAGTTCTTAAAACGAATAGTTAATAAAATTATGCGCTAACTTTACTTTGAAAAAACTACTATTAAAAAATCCGAAAAATAAAAACTTATTACCAAAAAAAAAAACACCGACTTCAAAAAACCAGCACACAAAATTTTGCCACTATAAATGTTCTTGAAACAATCGTAAAATAACATACCTCTAAGGTAAGATATTGCTTTAGTTTGACAGTTCAGTTTTCAATTCCATATAAACAAATCCTACATATGTTAAAAACAGTTATTATTTATTACTATGATTTCTTTATAAAAAGAAAACTTTTAAAGTCGGCGCTAATTTTTGTGTCAATGTAACCAATTCCAAACCTTACTAATAATATTAACACCTAATTAGATAATAAAATAAACATGACTTCCAGGAAAAAATTGGCGCCGACTTCAAAAGTTACCTTTTTATAAAGAAATCATAGTAATAACTAATAGTTGTTTTTAATATTTGTAGGACTATTGTAGGGTTATTAATTCCGTATAAACAAATCCTACAAATGTTAAAAACAGCTATTACTTATTATTATGATTACTATATAAAAAGATATCTTTTGAAGTCGGCGCCAATTTTTTTAAAGGACTTTATGTGTGTTTTATTATCTAATTAGATTTTAATATTATTAGTAAAGTTTATAATTGGTTACAGTGACACAAAAAATTGGCACCGACTTCAAAACTATTCTTTTTAGAAAGAAACTAGCCGTGCCCGCGGCTCCGCTCGCGTAGACTTGATTCACTGCTTATTCCTTATGTTACGTCACGTAATAAAATATCTGCCATTATTTCCCCCTATCTCCCATTATTTCTCCTTATCTTCCATTATCTCTACATAATCTCCATTATCTCTGCTCATCTCCCGTAATTGCTCATTATCTTCCATTATTTCTCCTTATCTCCCATTATCTCACCTTATCTCCCATTATCTCACCTTATCTCCCATTATCTAGGCTTATCTCGACTTATCTCGCAATATTTCTCCTTATCTTCCATTATCTAGACTTATCTCTGCTTATTTCCCAATATTTCTCCTTATCTCCCATTATTTATACTTATCTCCCATTATCTCACCTTATCTCCCATTATCTAGGCTTATATCGAATTATATAGAACATATGTATAAATTTATAAAAACACGTAAATCGGATAAGAGGTTCTCAAGTGATACACGCACTAACGGACAGACAGACAGCCAGAGAGACGTTGCATTTTATATATATTATATTCTTTGCAACATGATATTGTTCCATATTTAATGGTTTAGGCAGTCTATTGCAAGAGAATGCGCTAACGGTAACCTTTTTTTTTCGACTTGATTTACTATTATTGTCACTGCTTCTTCTTTATGTTACCTAACGCAATAAAATATATCCTATAACTTGGCCAGAGAGCATATGGATGTTTTCCAGTAATAAGCAGTAATAAGCGCACTAACGGACAGACAGACAAACGGGCAGACAAAGATACGTTGCATTTTATATATATTATGGATGTAATAAAATATATATCTATAACCTGGTCGGAGAATATATGTATGAATTTAAAAAAAAATCACGTAAATCGGATAAGTGGTTCTCGAGTGATAAACGCACTAATGGACAGACAGACAGACATTGCATTCTATATATATTATAGATTATAGATTATAAATATTCTCTGCTACATAATATTATTCCATATTTAATAGTTTAGGCTGTATATTGCAAGGAAACGCGCTAGCGGCAAACTTTTTTCCGACTTCATTCTCTATTATCGTCACTGCTCATTCCTTATGCTACCTATCGTAATAGAATATAGCCTATAACCTGGCCAGAGAACATACGTATGTTTTTAAAAAAAAGTACGTAAATCGGATAAGTGGTTCTCCAGTGATAAGCGCATTAACGGACAGACAGAGAGACGTTGCATTTTATATATATTATAAATAATTCGGATTGGTTTTTTTTGTTTTAATTTTATTCATTTGCAGAGTACTTTTTTGTTTTATTAACATCTTTCTGCCTAAATATACGTATATAAGTATTCATTTTATATATTTGAGTCGCAGGTATAACCTGTGACTATCTAAGTCACAAGTAAATGTCAGAGATATGATAATATCGCTCATCTCTAGTAATAGGTATAACCGAATGCGTGTCTAATTGTCTTATTTTCTAGCGAACTGTGCAAGCTATAACAAAAACAAATGATTTTTGAAATTGGAGAATGATAGAACTTATTTTCTTTTAAATTAATTTTAGAAAATAGTCCTTCTAAACAGGGGTTGTGCCATTGCTTATTAAAATAATCGTATTTTTTTTGAGTAATATACACAATTTTAATAAAATAATGGTAATGTAAAATTTTAGTGTCTTTTTTCGTCTAAACAGACATATAATTTCGCTGATCAAATGAGAGTTTAAATGAAAAAAAAAACCGGTCAAGTTGGACTTGCGCAATTAGTGTTCCTTATGTTCATTGCTTTTAAAAATGAAATGTTTTGTTACAGAGGTATAAAATGATCAATTACTTCACTAAACACACTCCAAATGAATTTTTAACAAAGTATTTTTCCGTTTTTTACTGAGAAGTGATGAGCTTGAATTATTAAAGTAATGCACTCGTGATAATTTTTCGTTCAATCTACACCCTGTGGAGTATATTCCGGAATTTTTTCAAAATTTCTTGATCAGTATTTTTCCAGAAAAGGGGGGGACAGCGATTTTTTGCAATTATTACATTATATATTTTTGAACTCGTGTTTTACGAGCTTTCATTTGACATCTAACTCGATGACCTGGTGAATTTTTTTTCACTTTCGATTTCACCCCCGCAAAAAAACTAATCCCTGAAGCTGTTTTTAAACATTGGTAGGATTGGTTTATACGAAATTAATAATTAAACTGAATTGTCAAATTAAGGCAATATCTTATCTTAGAGGTATTTAACAAGTGTTTTAAACACATTATTTTTTACTTTGTAGTAGCAAAATTTTTTGTCTTGGTTTTTTAAAGTCTCTTTTTTTTATTAAAAAGTTTTTATTAAAGCATTTGCTGCATATCAAATACCTAGTTTGATACAAGATTCAATTGCAGTCCATTATTTGAACTTATTTTTTGATCTCTCGGTCGAAATATGGTGTTAATGATGTCATGAAATCCACTTATATAATACTAATAAAACTACTCAGTATATGAGGCTGGTTTGAAAAGTCCGTGCAAAAAATATAAACTACTTATGTGTTTGGGGTAAACCTTTTTTATTTTTCGACATAGTCTCCTTTTAGGCTTATACACTTCGTCCAACGATGTTCTAGTTTGTTGATCTCTTTCGAATAATAGGATTCGTCCAAGTCTGCAAAATGCAATTGTCCTTAGTGTATGCAATCACCTCTTCGTTCGAATAAAATCTTTGTCCCGCCAGCCATTTCTTCAAATTGGGGAACAAATAGTAGTCCGAGGGAGCCAAGTCTGGAGAATAGGGGGATGTGAAACAAGTTGGAATCCTATTTCCATTAATTTTGCGACCACAACTGCTGAGGTGTGTGCTGGTGCGTTGTCGTGATGGAAAAGGACTTTCTTGTGGGCCAATCGCGGGCGTTTTTCTTGCAGCTCGGTTTTCAAACGGTCCAATAACGATGAATAATATTCACCTGTAATAGTTTTATCCTTTTCCATATAGTCGATGAGGATTATCCCTTGCGAATCCCAAAAGACAGTCGCCATAACCTTTCCGGCCGAAGGAACTTTCTTCGCCTTTTTTGGTGCAGATTCCCCCTTGGTAACCCATTGTTTAGATTGTTGTTTGGTCTCAGGAGTATAGTAATGTATCCATGTTTCATCCACAGTGACGAAACGACGCTTAAAAGTCCTCCGGATTCTTCTGGAACAGCTGCAAACCATCCTTGCAATATGTTACTTCACACGATTCCGTTTTTGGTCAAGCGTGAGCAATCGCGGCATCCATCTTGCGGATAGCTTTCTCATGTCCAAATGTTTATGCAAAATATTATGTACCCGTTTCAGTCGAGATGCCCACAGCACTAGCAATCTCACGCACCTTAACTCTTCTGTCATCCATCACCATATCATGGATTTGATCAACGATTTCTGGAGTCGTAACCTCCACAGGCCGTCCAGAACGTTCAGCGTCACTTGTGCCCATATGGCCAGTCCGAAAATTTTGAAACCACTTATAAACTGTTTCTAATTGAAGGTGCAGAGTCACCATAATGTTTATCAAGCTTCTCTTTAGTCTCCTGAGGCGTTTTGCCTTTCATAAAGAAATGTTTAATCACCACACGAAATTCTTTTTCGTCCATTTCTTGAAAATCACTCGACTTCCTTGATTCACACGAATGCCAAACACAAAGAAATAGACCAATATGGCTGAAACTTGGTGTGCGTTTATTCAAGAGATGCTACTAACTAAATATGACCTCGATACGCGCCGGTGGTGCCATCTCTCGGACTTTGCACGGACTTTTCAAACCAGCCTCGTATATCACCACCACACCAAACACCGTATTTTTGCACTCGACGCGCGTTTCCCTTACCATGTTAGCTTCATCAGGAGCGATGATTGACCAAAGCTAAACTACAAATCTACCCTATTTATACTTAGCCTAACCCTTGAATTACTCAGGCGGAACTAATGGCATAGGCAAGGCCATCAGTTCCGGTCAAGTAACCAGTAGAGGGGACTATAAGGAATAGGCCCTCTGTCTTTATTTAAACTACTTTTACATTTTATAATTTCCATACTGCGTTCAACAATCTCCTATCAGATACATTTTTTATTAATCTTAGATTATCTAATGTTACAATATGACTAGCTTCAAGGGCATGTTCGGCAATGCTAGACTTTTCTGTTCTACTGTATTTTAAGTGTGCTAAATGTTCTTTAAATCGTATTTTAATTGACCTTTTAGTTTGCCCAACATACTTTTTGTCACAATCATTACAACTAATTTCATAAATTCCACTTTTCTCACAATTAGGAATCTTATCTTTGGGATTTCCTAAGATATGCCTCTGATTGTCTGATGACTTATAGACTAAGGTGAGGCCTACCTTATTAAATACCTTATTGAGTCCCTTGCTATATTTCGGATTATATGGTATGGAGACATACTTGATGTTATTTTCTTCGCGTGTAAAAAAGGTGGAATTTCTGAATATTAAACCTAAACTTATGTCTATTTATTAGCTTATTTACTAAGTCATCGTCATAACTATTAACTCTAGTTATATTTCTAATACGATTCCGTTCTAGAAAAGGCAATTGTCCTTTGTTCTCAATTTCGTAAGTGAATTTAATGGAATCATACCGGTTATTTAATTTAGAAACAAAATCATCAATATTTGCTTTCTTTGTATTAAAAATCGCGAAAATATCATCCACATACCTATACCATACCCTCGGGAAATATTCGAATTCTTGACTGACTTCGGTTTCAAACTTACTTATGAATAAATTGGCTATGAAAGGTGATAAGCAATTACCCATAGCTGTTCCTTCTTTCTGAACATAAAATTGACTGTTATATTGGAAATAATTTTGTTCCATACGAAGTTTAGATAATGTTAAGTATTGACGAATAATTTCGTCTTCAAAGTTATTCATTCTAAGTAATTCTTCGAGATATTGTAGAGTTTTTTGGAATGGTTCCCAAGTGTGCCAATTCCACAAACTCTACAATATCTCGAAGAATTACTTAGAATGAATGACTTTGAAGACGAAATTATTCGTGAATACTTAACATTATCTAAACTTTGTATAGAACAAAATTATTTCCAATATAACAGTCAATTTTATGTTCAGAAAGCAGGAACAGCTATGGGTAATTGCTTATCACCTTTCATAGCCAATTTATTCATGAGTAAGTTTGAAACCGAAGCCAGTCAAGAATTCGAATATTTCCGAGGGTATGGTATAGGTATGTGGATGATATTTTCGCGATTTTTGATATAAAGAAAGCAAATATGGATAATTTTGTTTCTAAATTAAATAACCGGTATGATTCCATTAAATTCACTTACGAAGTTGAGAACAAAGGACAATTGCCTTTTCTAGATATTTTAATTGTTAAAAAAATAATAGTAGATTACAATTGATATCTATAGGAAGGACACAGTAACAGATAGATATGTTCCTAATGATTCATTTCATTGCAAACAACACAAATTAGCCTCATTACATTTTTTAGTTCATCGTTTGGTCACTTTCCCTCTAAATAGAGTAATCTTTAATAAAGGAAGGAATCGTATTAGAAATATAACTAGAGTTAATGGTTATGACGATGACTTAGTAAATAAGCTAATAAATAGACATAAGTTTAGGTTTAATATTCAGAATTCCACCTTGTTTACATGCGAAGAAAATAACACCAAGTATGTCTCCATACTATATAATCCGAAATATAGCAAGGGACTCAATAAGGTATTTAAAAGGGCAGGCCTCACCTTAGTCTATAAGTCATCAGACAATCTTAGGAAATCCCAAAGATAAGATTCCTATTTGTGAGAAAAGTGGAATTTATGAAATTAGTTGTAATGATTGTGACAAAAAGTATGTTGGGCAAACTAAAAGATCAATTAAAACACGACTTAAAGAACATTTAGCACACTTAGAATACAGTAGAACAGAAAAGTCTAGCATTGCCGAACATGCCCTTGAAGCTGATCATATTGTAACATTAGATAATCTAAGATTAATAAAAAATGTATCTGATAGGAGATTGTTGAACGCATACGAAAGTATGGAAATTATAAAATGTAAAAGTAGTTTAAATAAATACAGAGGACCTATTCCTTATAGTTCCCTCTACTGGTTACTTGACCGGAACTGATGGCCTTGCCCATGCCATTAGTTCCGCCTGAGTAATTCAAGGGTTAGGCTAAGCATAAATAGGGTAGAATTGTAGTTTAGATTTAGTCAATCATCGCTCCTGATGAAGCTAACATGGTTAGCGAAACAAGCGTCGAGTGCAAAAATACAATGTTTGGTGTAGTGGTGATATATACTGAGTAGTATCATTGTGCCAAAGATTCCACATTCCCAATTTAATACTAATAAAAGTTGAGGCTTTTGACAACTAAAAGTTTGTGCTACTATTTTTTTCGGTTTTTGGGAACGTTAGATTTTTAATTAAGTCAGTCAGAGTTTGTAGTGCGATCCCACTATTTCTGTTAAATAATAAAATAATATTCCGTAATTTAATCTGCCTGTAGGCTTTGTTCAATGCACGCCTAATGCATTTTACTATGATAATATAATCTTCACCAATGCATGAAATCCAATTAAAATTGATCAGTGATTATTTTGTACAAAGCCTTTATTTTACGGATGCTGGTTTATTATATCGAACCGTGAGCGATGACATATTTATATAATTTTTAATTGCTGACTTAAAAAATATATAAAATAAAAAATTAAATGGATAAATTTTTATACATACGAGGGTTGTATGATAATTATCTGGCCTTAACAGGAAAAAACATTTTTATGTTTAAAATTTATTTAATTTTCAACATAGTTTCCTTTCAGCTCGATACACTTAGTCCAACGTTTCTCTATCTTTTGTATCCCATCTAAAAAATATGATTTTTCCAACCCTTCAATATAAGCGTTTGTTTCAACAATAACCTCATCGTTTGAGCCGAGCCATCTTTTCATATTCGGAAATAGGATATAATCACTGGAAGCTAAATCTGGCGAATACGGTGGATGCGGAAGCAATTCGTATCCTAAGTCATGGAATTTTCGTCACGGCGATGACACAAGTCACCGCCATGGCACGCGTGCAATGTCTTGATAAAAGAAATTTTTTTCCTCGATAAATGCTAGTTGAAACAATCTGATAAGAGGATATAACACGTAGGCTTAAAAGTTTTTGGTCTAACTACCTAAAACATATCTTTTTTTGCAAAATTCAACTTTATTCATCAACATAGTTTTCTTCAAGAGCGATACAATCAGTCCAACGCTTTTCTAACATTTTTGTACCTTCCTTGTAGAAGGATTTGTCTTTTCCTTCAAAACAGGCCTCAGTTTCGGCGATAACTTCTTTATTGGAGCCAATCTCTTTCCCGCGAGCATTTTTTAAAGGTCTGCGAATAGATAATTGTCGTTTGGAGCCAAATCCGGAGAATACGGGGGATGAGGAAGCAATTCGAACTTCAATTCATGCAATTTTTGCCTTCGTAATCGTTGACTTGTGGCACGGTGCAATTCGTTTTCTTTTTCAAAAATAATTTTTTTTATCACTGCCCGATATTCAATTTTTTTCACTGTTTTAAACTTACTAAAGTTCTTCTATTTAAATGGTTGTCACTCACAAACTAAATCACCCAGTGACTTGTAAATTTGACAGAATTCTTGTGAAAGATTACGTTAACAAAAAATATAATTTTTTAAATAGTAGTAGCACCATCTCTGGTCAAGGCCAGGTACTTATCATACAACCCTCGTCTTTATTAAAAATTAATATTATTTTATTATCAAATACATACAAAGTGTAAGAAGAATTGACTAATACTTTGTTGATATCGGTGGCTTCTGGAGCCAAAAGGAGGGGCAGTAGATACTCTTGTACGAATTTAGACACAGTAGCAGATTTTACTACAGATCTCCTACTTCCTTACTTACCGTTTTTTGGTAAGCTGTTAAGTTTAAATAATAAAATTTTATTTTTAATTTTACTAAATAGTTTATTCTTAACAGATTTTTATTTGTTATTTCATTAAATAGATAATTTGATATACAATATAGAGTTAAAACTCATATAATAGTATTAATAAATAAACAAACCCAAAAATTGATCTTATTGAAAACATTGAACAAAAAAAAAAAAATTACGTAATTGTCCAATACAGGTAAAAAGACGAAATATATTTCAACGCCATTTTAATCAACTGCAAAAAGTACTTATGTGTGTCTATGGTGTCGTAGAAGAAAATACAAGGGAATCACTGATTTGTACATACTTAGTTTCAATATTTAGTTAATTAATTAGTTGAGGTTACGTTAGCAACTAGGCTAATGATATTAGTTTGAATATTTTTGCATATAATTAATTATTTCTCCTTAAATAAAATGCAATAATGCTGGAGACATAAAGAAATTTGGTATTCTGAATTAAGTTATTTTTTACAATTTTATATTAATGTTTTGAATTTAAATTTATTTTTCCTTCTATAACTTGTGCATGCAAATTATTATATTTTTTAGGAAATCGAAATAGAAAGAAGAAATTACTTCATTTATTTTCTAAATTATCTATTGGAAACTATTATAAAAGGAATAACCGGCCAAGTGCAAGTCGGACTTGCGGAATTAGTGTTCTGTACCTTGACTGCTTTTAAAATAAGTTTGTTTGTTACGGAGATATAAAATGATCAATGACTTCACAAAACACACCACATATGAGTTTTCAAAAAAGTTTTTTTTCTTATATTTACTGAAAACTGATGACTGAAATTTTTGTTTTTTATATACAGTATAAATTATTAAAGGTAATGCAATCGTGATAATTTTCATTCAGTCTACATTTTGTGGAGAATATTCCAGAATTTTTCAAAATTTTTGATCAGTATTTTTCGAGATAAGGGTGAGGGACAATTGCTGTCACAATTTTTTAAAAATAATACAGAGAAAAGTGTTCGCAAGTTTTACATTATATACATTTTTAAAGTCGTGTTTTACAAGGTTTTATTTGACACCCTCAACGACCTGGTAAAAATTTTTTTTCACTTCCGATTTCACCCGCCAAAACTAACCCCTTAAGACAAAATTTAACTTTCAAAACTACACGTCTCTGATGAGACCATCAATTCCTATATTAGTGCCAAATTTCAACTTTCTATGTCACAGACAAACGGATAGATACCGAAGTGATCTTATAAGTGGTCTGTACGGAACACAAAAACATAGTACAAGGATCTTTGATTAAATGTTGTATAAGATGAAACGCTAGTTTCTACAACTAATTAAAAGTAGTAATGGTTGTGCAAGGCCTTCGGCCTTGTAGTGACAGTAATGACGTAGAACTTGAAATTGTATTTTCTTGAAGAGTTCGACATTATTAAACCGGAACACTCTATCTCACGAGATTCCGCACCTAATTTACTGAGCTTTAACGTTTGGGAGCAAATTTGTCTTAACATGATCATTTTCAAGGCACATAGGTTCCCAAAGCTTGCTAATTTGTTTCGTACCTAATTATTAAAAATAAAGTTCTTGTCATTTATTCCAAAAAAAGTTAAAAACAATATAAGAAAATATTATATACACACTTAAACACACTCTAATCAGTAATACGAGACAATAGTTAAAAGTATTCATCCAAATAATATTTTTTTTGCCCAAAGAAGGTAATGTACAGGGTGATCATTTTTAGAAGCCCGGCCCTGATTTAGGGAAAATTGTTAGATATTTATTATTTTTTTTTAATATAGAATAGTATAGTGCATGGCAAGGAGTATACTGACGTATTTGACATTTGGTAGTAAACACGACGCCAAACAACTCTTTTTTCCATTGATATACCTTTTGTCAAACGGCGTTGGAAAGTCCTAGTTTTTTTCAACATTTTTTTCCTTAAACTGTTTTCTCTAATTTGTTTTGAAAAAAGTTATGCAACAAAAACTCCCTAAAATATTATTTTTAGGTCATCGCCGTTGCCATGGATCATATGTCACGTTTGACGGTTTTCAAACAATTTATTTAGTAGTTACTTTACAGTAATTATAATTATATTAGTTATTATGCTGTTGAGGTTTTTCCTTTAATAAAATATCTTCGAACGATAAAAAACAAGAAAACATTATTTTTATTAAAACCACAAAAAAACTATATCACTTTTAACATTACGTAACTTATTATATATTTTTAAAACTTAAATGTTTGAAATTTAAAAAATAAAAAAACATCAAAAGAAATTTCCTATATGTCTTTCTTCTTCTATCAAGCGTTTTTCTATTTAGCGTCAACTTCGACCAGAAGCTATTAACACACTGTTTACTCAGTTTAACTCTATTGAATTTAATAAGTGTGCAAACAAGATCTGTCAGATTAAAGAATGACAACCACCTACTAGATAAATTGTTTGAAAACCGCTAAACATGGCATACGATCCATGGCAACCGCGATGATCAAAAAATAATGTTTTTGTTACATAACTTTTTTGCAAAACAAATTAGAAAAAAACAGTTTAAGGAAAAAATGTTAGGGCTTTTCAATGCTGTTTTATAAAATGTATTTGGACTGAAAAAAGTGATTTGGTGTCCAGCGTCGTTTTCACTACCAAATGTTAAATACGTACTCCTTGACATGCAATATACTATTCCACAGTAAAGAAATATATATATACATATATATATATATATATATATATATATATATATATATATATATATATATATATATATATATTTATATATATATATATATATATATATATATATATATATATATATATATATATATATATATATATATATATATTCCATAAATCGGGGACGGGCGTCTAAAAATGATCACCCTGTACAAGGGCAACAAAACAACAAAAGTTAGTACAAAAAACAAAAATATTGAAAATAATACAATTACAAACTTCTATATCCATGTGAATAAAAGTCAAAATTTTAATCTCATTCTTGTTTTATAGTATGATTTTGCCCTAGAAACTTGTTAGTTTACACAAAATCCTGATTGGAGTGACAAAATTCATCACTTCATTAAATTTTTCAATAACATAGTACACCATTTCTTTTTGACTAATTTCCGGATAGGCGAAGGTAATCCCAATAACATGTTTTTGTAGGAAACGAATTGATTTACGGAGACGCTTTGTCAAGTCTTCTTTCCAGAATTTTGGTGTCAAAAATACCCAGTTGTGAGAGTACCTTATCCAATTGTATTACAGGTTTAAGATAAGGTGAGATACTCGATATTGTATGGTGATTAAAGCTGAAATATCCAAACTAGTTATTCTAATGGAGATATGACATTTATGCAGAAAATGTCCATATGTCCATATATATATATATATATATATATATATATATATATATATATGTATATATGTATATTTATATATATATATATATATATATATATATATATATATATATATATACATATATATATATATATATATATATATATATATATATATATATATATATATATACATAAGTATATATATATATATATATATATATATATATACATATATATATATATATATATATATATATATATATATATATATATATATATATATATATATATATGTATATATGTATATATATATATATATATATATATGTATATATATATATATATATATATATATATATATATATATATATATATAAATATATATATATATATATATATATATATATATATATATATATATTATGTATATATATATATATATATATATATATATATATATATATACATATATATATACATATATATATATATATATATATATATATATATATATATATATATAATATATATATATATATATTATATATATAAATATATATATAGATATATATATATATATATATATATATATATATATATATATATATATATATGTATGTATATATATATATATATATATATATATATATATATATATATATATATATATATATATATACATATATATATATATATATACATATATACATATATATATATATAATATATATATATATATAAATATATATATATATATATATATGTATATATATATATATATATATAGATAATATTTATATACATATATTTATATATATATATATATATATATATATATATATATATATATATATATATATATATATATACGAGGCTGGTTTGAAAAATTCCGTGCAAAAATAAAAACTACTTATGTGTTTGGGGTAAAACCTTTTTTATTTTTCGACATAGTCTCCTTTTAGGCATATACACTTCGTCCAACGATGTTCTAGTTTGTTGATCCCTTCCGAATAATAGGATTTGTCCAAGTCTGCAAAATATCCATTAGTGTCTGCAATCACCTCCTCGTTTGAATAAAATCTTTGTCCCGCCAGCCATTTGTTCAAATTGGGGAACAAATAGTAGTCCGAGGGAGCCAAGTCTGGAGAATAGGGGGGATGTGAAACGAGTTGGAATCCTATTTCCATTAATTTTGCGACCACAACTGCTGAGGTGTGTGCTGGTGCGTTGTCGTGATGGAAAAGGACTTTCTTGTGGGCCAATCCCGGGCGTTTTTCTTTGCAGCTCGGTTTTCAAACGGTCCAATAACGATGAATAATATTCACTTGTAATAGTTTTAACCCTTTTCCAGATAGTCGATGAGGATTATCTCTTGCGAATCCCAAAAGACAGTCGCCATAACCTTTCCGGCCGAAGGAACGGTCTTCGCCTTTTTTGGTGCAGATTCCCCCTTGGTAACCCATTGTTTAGATTGTTGTTTGGTCTCAGGAGTATAGTAATGTATCCATGTTTCATCCACAGTGACGAAACGACGCTTAAAGTCCTCCGGATTCTTCTGAAACAGCTGCAAACCATCCTTGCAACACTTCACACGATTCCGTTTTTGGTCAAGCGTGAGCAAATGTACCCGTTCAGTCGAGATGCCCACAGCACTAGCAATCTCACGCACCTTAACTCTTCTGTCATCCATCACCATATCATGGATTTGATCAATGATTTCTGGAGTCGTAACCTCCACAGGCCGTCCAGAACGTTCAGCGTCACTTGTGCCCATATGGCCAATCCGAAAATTTTGAAACCACTTGTAAACTGTTCTAATCGAAGGTGCAGAGTCACCATAATGTTTATCAAGCTTCTCTTTAGTCTCCTGAGGCGTTTTGCCTTTCATAAAGTAATGTTTAATCACCACACACACGAAATTCTTTTTCGTCCATTTCTTGAAAATCACTCGACTTCCTTGATTCACAACGAATGCCAAACATAAAGAAAATAGACCAATATGGCTGAAACTTGGTGTGTGCGTTCATTCAAGAGATGCTACTAACTAAACATGACCTCGATACGCGCCGGTGGTGCCATCTCTCGGACTTTGCACGGACTCTTCAAACCAGCCTCGTATATATATATATATATATATATATATATATATATATACATATTTTTAATGTGCAGAAATATAAGAATGTTCGTTAAAAAATCCAAATGATCCAGAACAGTCAATTAATAAATCAATAAATAAATCTACTTTTATCATGTAATATTCAGCTATTAACCGTACGGAGACTGAACTCTCAATATGCATAATTGATGCCCAAGGCCGATTCTTGTGAAACTCCTAAAATTGAGAATAATTTATTTTACAAACCAGAAATATGAAATTCATTGATTTCTCGTTAATACTGAGTGAACCATATCCAATTTGGATATAACGTAGAGTGTTAATTTCGTTCTACAAGGTACCTGCAAAATCTTGGTTCTTGCAGTATCAATCGGAAATCTCTGGAACCAGACACGATAGAGCAATTTTATATATGGATTCGTTTCCTTCGGGAAAAATACCCGATCATATGCGATATAGGAGCCAAAACTTTATTGTCCCGTGTAAATGGACATTTCATAATTATCATCAAATATCAAACGCTTTAATTAAATATATTTACTATATAAGTTAAGTTTGTATTTCGATTTAGTATATACTATATATCTACTCTTTCATTATCATAAAATTTACTTACAAACCTTCTACAATCTCTATCAAAA
>CM032446.1:53594557-53647594 GCA_019049505.1 Pachyrhynchus sulphureomaculatus
AGGTGTATATAAAAATGTTATACAAGTGTGAATTAGATTTAGAAAAGCATATGTAACTTCAGTTTCTTCTTGAAAGTGGAGAAAATAAATCAATTATGGTAAAAGTAATGAAATGTGTACGTAAAGTGATATACTCTAAATCGTTTTTTAAAAAAAAAGACAAAAACGCACAAAAACTTAAATAAGAGTAATGGAAAACCAATTTCAAATGCTAGGCAAGACCAGTAGTTAATACATGCTTCCTAAAAAAATCGCAAAAGGAATAAGAAACAATAAGACAAAGTCCTCAAAATGCTGGACTCAAAGGTTGTAAAGATGGAACGAAAACCTGACCTTCGGGGAATAACAAAAAGATGTGCTTTGCATAGGCAAAGGATGAGGATATCGTGGTCGGACGAGACTAGCTTCCAGGTATATTAAGTCTAGATATTGTTTCTACCATTTATTTTAATAAATGTATAACCTGAAAATATTTTGTTTATTTCTCCCTAATTTTTGTTTTCTTTTATTTTGTTTTAGATTTTGGTACTGCTGTTAGTACGCCGGGTAAGACAGGAATATAACTCTGATTACGTGGTAAATGGTAAAATATGGAGGCGGCAGCAGTGGACTACATACCAGCAAGTGGCGTAGGCGAAATAGTAGGTTGGGTGGGTGGAATAAATTCACAAAATACTGTACTAGAACTATCATTTTGTATGATGATACAAACTTAAAAAATTTACTTTTCCAACAGAATAATGTACCGTGTCATAAAAGGCAGCGACAATGAAGTAGTTCCGAGAGAATAGAATAGAGGTTCTGGACAGGCCTTCACAATCACCAGATCTCAACCTTATAGGACTTGTGTGGTCGACTCTCAAGCGAAGAATCAAGATTCACACTGAATCACATAAAGATATACCGTCAAACATTTCTAGTATGACAAGTGGTATGCTATTTCTTATTTTTTATGCTGTCTGAAGACATTATCGGGCATTCTTCTTTATACTGTGGGAATAGTAGGTGGTGTTTTTCCTTGGAAATTAACAGTAGAAAGTGAAGCAAAGTATTCAGCCAACAAGTTTGCTTTCTCAATAGGTGTTTTTGCAATAGAATTATTTGGTCGTGTGAGTGGTGATGTAGTGGATTTGATGAAATTTTGGCTAACTGCCTTAGCGACTGACCAAAAGGACATGGAATTGTTGGGGCAAGCAAGAAGTTTGTTTCTAATTCGTTGATTGTGTGCCTCCTTGGTTTCGTCGATAATTTCTTTACATCTGTTCCGGACATGATCAAAGAGAATATAATTTATGACGTTAGGATTTTCACGCTATTGTCGGTAGGCAAGATATTTAGAAGCAACAGTTTCTTTTCATTTTCGGACAAACCAAGACTTGCCGTTGGAAGGCAATTTCTTCAAAAAAGGTTTGTAATTGTCCATACCAGCCAAAGTAAACGTAAGAAACCTTCTCAGCGCAGTCTGTTGGGTCATCGGATCGAAAACAAACGTCTAACCAAGGGAAAAGTTCTAAAATATTCCATGAGTTTCTCTAATTTGGCAGATTTATAGTACTAAATCTTTCGCGGTTTAGGCGCCTCTCTGTTACTGATTGATAGGATACTCAATATCGAAAACAGTTTATGGTCGGAAGAACCTAACGGCGGATTTACGGTGATAGTGTAAATCTCTGGATTGATGGTTAAAAATCTAACAGATCAAGAAGAATGGCGAAGTCTCCGTCTCGATCAGGGATCCGTGTTGGGTCGCCAATAAGCTGAGTTAAGCCACAACTGATTGAGAATGATTCAGCTTTACGACCTTGTTCGTCGGTAATATTTTAATACTTAAGCCATTTGATGTTGTGGACTCTCTGCCGACCATAATGAAGACAATTTCATATTATTAGAACATTAAAGAAGGATTTGTGTTTCATTAAATCTAGATCTACGTTTATTTCGAAAAGTATAATATACCAAAAGTAAATATCTTGTAAACATTCTAACACACTTAATTTGATTAATGATAAAAGAAGATTATTTTATCGTCCCATAGATGTAAAAAAGAAACGAAAAATATAATGGAACACAAAAAAAATAAATGTACAAAAATAAATAACGCCTGATTAGCTGCATCAAGTTTTGAGGACCATCCTAACAACTACCAGTTTGGTTTACCGCCATTTGTCTTCCAGTATTGTTCTCTTGGGTGTCACAAAAAATTGTTTATGTGCTCTTGTTAGCTGGAAAAGTATTGTGATAGAAAATGTTTATTTTTAAATATGGTATCCCTCGAAACTCACATTTTTATACAATTTCTGAAATAATTTAGCCTTTTTCCAGCATGATCTACAATTACGTCTTGGAGTTCGCTGTTTTTTTTAGTTATGGTGGAAAATCTATCAGCTTTTCAATACTAACAGGATATGTCAGTGTAGAAGTGTATATACCGTTTTAAATATTTTTACCCCTTTCCGAATATAATGGTATTTTTCTGTATTATTAAATTTCGATAATTTGATACCCAAAAAATGTTTTTACAGTGGTTTTCATTCGCTAAAGTGCTGCTGTTAGTTCGTGATTATCTGTTTCAGGGATTTCCTCTGAACCCACATTTCGTATTTTTAGATCTGATTTAACAATTGTCTCTCATAAAAACTGTTGCACTAGAGTTACTATCTCGTCTTTATTGGTGGTGATTATACCTCGTCTGTTCTTAAGCTTTACTATTTTTGTCCTTTTATTATTTTCAATGGTGTTTTTAACAAGGTTGTAATCTCCTAGACCTTTTCTGATATTCCTGTTTATTTCTTGGTTAAATGTTTTGTAGTTTTGAACATCTCGATGTAATTCTCTTATTCTTTTTATTATTTTTTTTGTGTTGCTACTAATTTTGCTATCCTTTTCTTTATGTTTTATTCATATTTGTTTTCTTGCTGTTTGTAAGCTGTTATTTATAAGTTCTGTGAGCTCGTCTATTTCCATTTTTTCAAATTCTTCTTTGTTTTTTAATTTCCTTTCAATTTTACCCTAAAATAATTATTTGTTCTGTTTTAAAACCGCGGCTGTTGGAAAAGGCTGCTTTTTTAATAGTTTTATTCGTCTATATTTAGTGTTGATTACTATGATTATTCGATGATTAATCGATGGTCGCAGTGACAGTAATATCTTGGCAGATGGTCTTGTCATTGGTAATAATACAATTGATCTCATTCATTGCCGTGGCATTTGGGCTTCTCCATCCATCTTCTCTTTGGAGGTTTCTGAAAAAAAAGAGTTTATATAATAGAGATTTCACTTCTGCAATAGTCAATCAACGTTTCTTTGAGATAATATTATTTTTATCTAGATCCACTTTTGCATTGAAGTCTCCCGTTAGTACTATGTCTTTGGTTCTTTCATTTATTCTTGCTGTTGTTATATCTTTATATAGTTATTCTATTTCTGAGTCTTCAGAATTAGTGGTTGTTGCATATATTTATATTATTTTTAAACTACGAATATTATATAAATTACTCGGTCTGATATAGTTTGCACACGTCACACGTAGGCTGAAAAATTTTTGGTCTAGCTACTTAAAATACATTTTTTCTTTTTAAAAAATTCTACTTCATTCATCAACATAGTCTCCTTCAAGTCACACACAGTCCAACGCTTTTCTATCATTTCTATACCTTTCTTGTAGAAAGATTTGTCCTTGCCTTCAAAATAGGCCTCAGTTTCAGCAATGACTTCTTCACTGGAGCCAAATCTTTTTCCCGCGAGCATTTTTTTGAGGCCTACGAATAGATAATAGTCGCTGGGGCCAAATCTGGAGAATACAGTGGATGAAGAAGCAATTCGAACTTCAATTCATGCAATTTTGTCATCGTAACCATTGACTTGTCACACGGTGCATTGTCTTGATGAAGGAGCACTTCTTTTTTGTTCATTTAGGGCCGTTTCTTTGCCTTCAAACGCACTAATAACTTTATATAATAGTCGCTATTGATAGTGTTTCCCTTCTCATCATGGTCGATGAAAATTATTCTATGTGCATCTCAAAATACAGAGGCCAAAACCTTCCCAGCCGATATTGTGTCTTTGGTCGCTTCGGGCGGTTTTCACCCGGCTGCTGTCCACTCAGCTGACTACCGATTTGATTCAGGTGTGTAGTTGTGGATCCAAGTTTTAACCATTGTCACATATCGCATGGAATAATCCATTTTACTGCGCTTAAACGGGTCCAAACAGCGCTCAGAATCATTAACACACGTTGATGTTTTTGGTCCCACTGTGAGCAAACGCGGTACCCATTTCGAAAAGAGCTTTCTCATGCCTAAATGTTCATTCAAAATATGACCAACACGTTCTTTTGATATTTCTAGGTTGTCAACTATCTTACGCAGTTTCACTTTACGGTCATCCAAAACAATTTTGTGGATTTTTTTGATGTTTTCCGGTGTAACCACCTTATTTGGGCATCTAGAGCGTTTAGCATCATTTGTGTCTGTACCATCGCGTTTAAATTCAGCATACCAGTGAATGATGAGTGATTTTCCAGGGGCAGAGTCCCCGTAACACTTATCAAGCCATTGCTTTGCTTGAACTTGATGCTTTAAGCCTTAATTTATCAATAGTGCAATCCTTTACTCGTTATTGTTAAATTCGGTGTTGTTTTTAATATAATAAGTGTCCCGATTTTTTAGGATCCCTAAATTACGACAAATATGGTCTGATAGTCTTGTAAAAAATTGGGTATCAATTTCAAATTTGTTTCACATATAATACTTGAGGCAAGAATAGAACATATAGTTTTTGAGCAATATCGCCTTAAGGCTAGGGGTAAAAAGCGGTAGAAGACGATGAATTTTGCATATTTTCAATAACATTATGAGAATGTTTATTGAGTTGTAGTTGAGATAATAAACAAATAGTTAGTAAAAAAATTTAAAGGGTTGAAAGGATCGAGAAATATGTTGGGGTGGTTGTTTCGTATATAGCATATTTTAGGTTATTTTAAATACAAGCTGAACTTCATACAGATGTGAAGTGTTAGCGCGACGTGTATTTCTAGCACGTACGGCTCTGGGAGGAATTAAGCAGGCTGCATCCACCAAACACTTTCCATGAAAATACTTATATAACAGACTTAAGTCGCCGACAGTTCTTCAATGCTCCAAGGAATCAAGGTTGCTGCTGGTCAGTTTTTGGTCGCCAATTAGGCAAACAGCACTCTTCTAACTTTTATTAATGCCTTTAATACAACCGCATGACTCTGTATGCGATAAGTTTCATAGAGCAGAATATAAAAAAAATAACCGGTCAAGGGCAAGTTGGACTTGCGCAATTAGTGTTCCGTACGTTGATTGCTTTTAAAATAAAAATTTTCGTTACGGAAGTATAAAATGATCAGTGACTTAACAAAACACATTCCAAATGAGTTTTCAAAAAAGTTTTTTTCCGATGTTTAGTGAAAACTGACAACCATTAAATTTTTATTTTTTTATATACTAGATAAATTATTAAGAGAATATTCCAGAATTTTTTCAAAATTTTTTGATCGGTACTTTTCGAGATAAGTTGGACGGACAGCGATTTTTCTCACGTTTTTAAAAATAATACGAAGATAATTGTGCGCAAGTATTACATTAAATATATTTTTTAACTCGTCGTTTTACAGCCTGTCATTTGACACCCCACTCGATGACCTGGTAAAAAAAAACATTTTTCACTTACGATTTCACCTCCCAAAACTAACTGAACTAACTAAAGTCAAAATTTAACTTTCAAAACTACACGGCTCTGATGAGACCATTAATTCCTATACTATCGCCAAATTTCAACTTTCTGTGTCAAATAGTCTCGGAGAAAATCGGGTGTGACAGACAGACAGACAGACAGACATACAAGTTTTACTTTCTGCTGTTACTCTAGTGTACGAGTTAATATATGGCTTAAATCCAAGAGATGAAAGTGTTGTCAAATATCTATTTACTAAGGGCTTTGCAGGAGCAAGTATATCAAAATTAATATTACCCAGAAATATGTCAATATTGTTATGTTGGAGGCAAAATAAGTCTCAATGTCAACTAGAAACAGTTCATCACTCCTGGAGAGGGGTCTGTAGCATGGCATGACTACCATATCCATATTTTCATTTCTAAATTTGACCCTACTAATTGTTACACCACTTAATGGTAAAATGTTATGTACTATGTCAAAATTTAAAGAATCTTTAATATATATTTATACACCATCATTCTGATTAATTCTACTAATATTAAATATTGTTTCAAACCCTGGAATAGAGAAATTTTTTACTTGCAATATATTACGTGTTTTCACTAAAAATTATTATATCTAATCTTAACTTAAACATTTCAAGAAGTGCCAAAAATGAGTCAAAGTTCCTCTTTATATTCCTAATATTGACATGCAAAAGTTTTCAGCAGATGTTTCTTATTATCTAGAGATTCACTAAAATTTGTAAATTCATTCACTCCAAAGCATAAGTTTTTTGTGTTTTCACTCACCAGATCTTCATGCTTAAGTCCATTCAGAATGTTCGCTTCTAAGTGCATCTTATAAGTATTCCGTATGGAACATTAAGAATTATTAATACTTGTTATAGTTTTAAGACTTTTGAAAAAACTATATTGTAGTCCAAAAGTATAAAAGTTATTACATGATTTTAATGGGAAGAATATCGACACCGGTCACGCTACCTATTATAACTTATTTATTTATGGCCTTTGAGTTATGAATTTTATTATGTATTGCAAATTCGATATTACCCTAGATTTAAATACAGTTTTGATCCCTCAATTGCTTAAGGTATTTCTCACGAGTGACTGCTAAAATTAGTTTTGTTTAAAATTTTAAGAAATAATAGATTTTAGCATCATGCATTCACTGCTTCAAGATGAAGATGGTTTACCACGCCGTATTGCCACAATTAATTGTAAAAGTTTTAGATATTTAACACGTAAAAGATAGGAATCCATACCTTTTCTTCGATCAAAAGCATGCGTTTTTTACAATTCTTGTTGTAGTATGTGCATTAAAAAGTAAAAAGTCATAAAAATATATATACATAAAAAAATTACTTTGCTTTCGTTTGTTAAAATATGAAGGCAGTTTATCTCCTAGTTGTTGCAAAAATCTTAAATAAATGTTACTTTTTTTATGTGTTTTATGAAGTGAATATTCGATATGGCACCGTAGCTTGAAGAAGACTGCTCGCGCGGACGCGGGCGTTCTTTCAAAGTCTGAAAGACATATGTACATTGCACTGATCGGACTTGCTTTTAAAAGATACTAGAATAAATGCGTGCCTTGCACTTGAAATTATTCAGTTATCAATACTTAAGAATTGATATATTTTTAATAAATAATCTAAAGTATCGTTTTAATTAATTATACATAATTTTTATTGTATATCATGTGAAGGTGTCAAGGTTATTGTAAATAACACGTGAGCAAGCGAGAACCTACGTTGCCACATTCATTATACCCAGAAAATCAAATTGTTTCGCGTCTTTCTCTAATATAAGGTTTTCTCTATCTTCTCGTAAGAAATACCTTAAAGAAATGTTCTTCTTTATCACTTGATCTCTGGAACTGTGACTATGAAATATGTTATGAAAACATAAAGGTTACACAGGCCAACGATCAAAAAACTTTTTTAATAATTTTACCTGATTCCTATATTTTTTAGAGTGCTGAGTCCGAAAATAATAATAAAAAAGTCGTAACACCCACCAATTTTTTACATTTTAATTTTCAAAATGTGAAAAGTTAATTTTTTATCATTCGAATGTTATTAGGTTGGCAATAAAATCAGAATTTTATAAGGTTGGCAGTAAAATCAAATGTTATTAGGTTGGCAGTTCCGATAAATGTCACAGCTGTTTGTTTTCTTCCAGTTAATATAACCTCGCATTGCAGTGTTTAACTCATGTGCTAGTATGGCTAATCGTGGTTGTAAAAACTCTACCAACACTTTTTGTTATATATGTGGTGAGTTGTAGTTAAAAAACATCAAAGAAATATTACTGACTTTGTAAAAAAGTATACTTTGCATATTTTGGTGTAGAAATCGGCAATCAAGAAAAATGTTTGGCTCCTCACAAAGTACGCTATGTTTGTGTTTGAGGATCTTAGGAAACGGTATAAGAAAGAAAAGAAAAACTTTTAGATTTGCAGTACCCATGGTATGGAGAGAGCAAGAAAATCATTCAAATGATTGTTATTTTTGCAGCGTTGATGTTTCTGGATATAACTCTAAAAATAGGAAAGTAATTGTCAATCCTAACTTAACTTCAGCTAATCGGCCGGTAGGACATGGACCGGGACTTCCTGTCACTGAGCCACCTCAGTTTATTGATGACGTTTTACAGTCCAGTCCCGAATTTAATGAAAGTCGACTGGATGATGATGAGTTTCAATGTTCTCTAGAAAATTTAAAATCACAGTTGTTTACAATGAATTAGTGGGAGATTTGGGTTTGACTAAGGAAAAAGCAGAATTGCTTGGTTCTAGGCTGAGAGAGAAACATTTATTGGAATCTGGAACATCTATTTATCATTATAGAACAAGAGATCAACAGATTGCTCAGTTTTTCAAGCAGGAAGAGGATTTGGTTTACTGCCATGATATTGGTAGTCTAATGAACGAATATGGCATTGAGTACAAGAAGGAAGATTGCAGGCTTTTTATAGACTCATCAAAAACTAGTTTAAAAGGTGTTCTGTTACACAACGAAAATACTTATACCTCACTGCCTGTTGCTCATTCAGTCCATATGAAGGAAAACTTACGAAAATCTTAACATGATTTTACAGAAAATTAACTATCCAGCTCACGATTGGATGCTATGTGGAGATTTAAAAGTTTTCTTCATGATCCTTGGTCAACAAAAGGGATTTACAAAGTTTCCATGTTTTATATGTGAGTGGGAGAGCAGAGCAAGGAATCGACATTAGTCCAAATAACCGGTCAAGTGCAAGTTGAACTTGCACAATTAGTGTTCCGTACGTTGATTGTTATTAAAATAAAAAATTTTGTTAGGGTGGTATAAAATGATCAGTGACTTCACAAAACACACCCCAAATGAGTTTTCAACAAAGTTTGTTTCCAATCTTTACTGAAAACTGGTGACCTTGAAATTTTGGTTTTTTTCTATACCAGATAAATTATTAAAGGTAACGATAATTTTCGTTCAATCTATACCCCGTGGAGAATATTCCAGGATTTTTTCAAAATTTTTTGATCAGTACTTTTCGAGATAAGGTAGGGGACAGAGTTATTTCACGATTTTTTAAAAGTATACGAAGAAAAAGCGTGCGCAAGTATTACATTATATATATATTTTTTACTCGTGTTTTCACAAGCTTTCATTTGACACCACACTCGATGACCTAGTAAAAAAATTCTTTTTTCACTTCCGATTTCACCCCTCAAAACGAATCCCTTAAGTCAAAATTTATGTTACGAGGATATAAAATGATCAGTGACTTCACAAAACACACCCCAAATAAGTTTTCAACAAAGTTTATTTCCAATCTGAAACTTGATGACCTTGAAATTTCTGTTTTTTTATATACCAGATAAATTATTACAGGTAATGCACTCGTGATAATTTTCGTTCAATCTACACCCCGTGGAGAATATTCCAGAATTTTTTCAAAATTTTTTGATAAGTACTTTCCAAGATAAGGCGGGTGGACAGCAATTTTTCGCGATTTTTTAAAAATAATACAAAGAAAAGTGCGCGCAAGTATTACATTATATATATATTTTTTTTTACTCGTGTTTTCACAAGCTTTCATTTGACACAACACTCGATTACCTAGTAAAAAAATTTTTTTTTTTTCACTTTCGATTTCACCCCCCAAAACTAACCCCTTAAGTCAAAATTTAACTTTCAAAACTACATGGCTCTGATGAGGCCATCAATTTCTATATTACTACCAAATTTCAACTTTCTATGACAAATAGTTTCGGAGAAAATCGGGTGTGACAGACGGACAGACAGACGGACATACAGACGGACAGACACCGAAGTGATCTTATAAGTGTTCGGTACGGAACACTAAAAACAATTGCCCGTAAGAAAAACCTGGGGAGAAGAACATTTTGCACAAAAATTTTAGTAGACTCAAAAAAGATTCTTCTACTACCACTGCACATCAAGTTAGACTTAATGAAACAATTTGTGAAAGCCTTGTGAATGTTTTAAATATTTGTGTAAAAGATTTCCTCATTTATCAGAGGCCAAACTGAAGGAAGAGGTTTTCGTTGGGCCTGATATTAGTAAAATGATGTTCGATTCCAACTTTGAAGCAAGGATGATTACAAAGGAAAACGAGGCTTGGATATCACTTAAAGAAGTTATGACTAAGTTTTTGGGCAATGTGAAAGACCCTAATTATGAACTTATCGTAGCTTATATGATAGACAAGTTCAAAAATCTGGGTTGTCTGATGAGCCTTAAAGTCCATTTTTTGCACAACCAGCTTGACTTTTTTCCTAAAAAAACTTAGGCGACCTGAGTGAAGAGCAGGGGGAACGGTTCCATTAGGACATAAAGGAGATGGAGAAATGGTACCAGGGACGGTGGAATATCAACATGATGGGTGATTACTGTTGGTAACTTCATAGAGAACAACAAAATGCATCACATCGTAGAAAAAGCTATACAAGAAACTTTCATAGAGAAAAGGGAAAGGAAATACAAAAAAATAAGCACCTAAAATATTCGCATTGAAGTGAAATATGTTAGCGTGAGTAAAAATTGTAGCCTAATCAATTAAAAGTACGGTTCAAATTTTTATTTTTTATAATCCAAATTTTCCCCATTTTGAAATTTAATCGATGTCATATTGTGAGAGAACTGTGGTGATACAAGAAACTGATACCAGATACGGTTTCAGCACCACAAAAATACATAACACTTAGATGTATAACGGTTTTTTTTGGGTAAAAATTATTTAATAGATAATTTAGGTTGGAACGTACTTTTATTACAATATGACTTAATGTGTAATTTCCTAGGACGTACATCATGGATCGATGAATTTTTGGTCAGTTTGGTTTTTTCGCGTAAAGCATACTTAAACAGGTATTGATTGTGTTAAAACTAGCTTAATTGCTGCGGCTTGGTAAGATAGGAATGAGAGTAAATGGAAGTGTGGGTTCTAAATGCCACTCTTTCTTTGAAATTACTTAATATGAAACGGTGCGTAAGTACGATTGCCATGGTAAGAGTAGATTGTTAAATCTCGGTTATACAAACAAGTAATGCAATAAACTATGCCACGGTTCATGTAGAAGATCAATAAGTAAATAAAAATTTGAATTCCGTCAGTTTTATACCACGTCACATAATGTTTCTTGGTGTTCCGTACGGAACACTTGTGGGATCACTCCGGTGTCCGTTGGTCTGTTCGTCGGTTTGTCTTTCTGTCATATTCGATTTTCTACGAAACTATTTGAAATAGAAAGTTGAAATTTGTAATCAATATAGGAATTGATGGCCCAATCACAGCTACGTAGTTTTGAAAGTTAAACCGGAAGTGAAAAAAATTAAAGGTGTGGGGTGACACATGAAAGCTTGTGAAAACACGAGTTTAAAAATATATATGATGTAATGTACGCGCAAGCTTTTCTTTAGATTATTTTAAAAAAACTCCAAAATTAGCTGTCCTCCCACCCTATCTCTATGAGTATTAATCAGAAAATTTCGAAAAAATTATGGAATATTCTCCAGAAGGTGCATACTGAATGAAAATTATCACGAGTGTATTACCTCTGATAACTTATTTAGTATATAAAAAAAAAACAAGTTTCTCAAGGTTGTCGAGTGGGGTGTCAAATGAAAGCTAAAAATTGCCAAAAATCGCGGTCGTCCAAAGCTATTTCTAAGAGGACTAATCAAAAAATTTCGAAAAAATTCTGGAATATTCTCCATGAGGTCTAGCCTGAATAAAAATTAGTACGAGTGCATTACCTTTGAGAATTTATCATCGTATATAAGAAAAAAGATTGGAAACTGATTTGAGGTGTATTTTGTGAAATCACTGATCATTTTATACCTCTGATATACAAATTTTATTTTAAAAGCAATCACCTTATGGGACATTAATTGCGCAGCTTCGTCTTTCACTTTGCTAGTGTTTTTTTTGTTTTTAAATATACAAAACAGTAAATTGTTTATTTTATCGTATATGGCAACGTAGGGTACTGGAGATAAGTTGTATCTTTCCAAGATAGGTTTCCATGTATAACTTAAAACAGGAAACTCAGTCTGTAAATTGAAAATTTTAAAAAGCTATAAGTTTTTGGTTTTAGGTAAGTTAAATCAATAAAACTTCGGTCAACAGATTATTCAAACCCCTTTTTTTGACAGTTAATAGCTAGCTTTTGTGTAATGAAGACAATACGAATAAAATTTAAAATAAATTTAATAAAAACTTCTTTCATATTCTTTTATGAAATAATTTTAAAATAAACACTTTAAAATGCCGCAAAATACACGAACAATACAATATTACGTTTTAACGAGATTCAAAGCATCAGCTTTACAGGCTTAAATCAGATTTTAAAGTTTTTGTTCCCTGGAAATTATATTTTCTGAAATAAAAATAAAAGTTCCGTGCAATCAGAATTATCAAGAATACGTGAGTGGAACTCAGTTTTAATTAAAAATAGTTTTGTTGTTTGCTTTATGCAGAAAGTAGGGTTTCATTTAATTTTTTATCAACAGAACCGTAGGGTAATTATCAGTTCATTAACCGCATATTGATACATTTTCTCCAGTGATTTAGTTTAAAAAATATAGATTTTTACCGACCAGTCAAATGCAAGTTGGACTTGTGCAATTAGTATCCCGTACCGTGATTGCTTTTAAAATAAAATTAAATTCATACCTTGGCTAAGTTAATTAGGTCTCTGACATTTACGGTTGAAATTTGCCCATTCTCCCCTCTGAAACACATGGGAAATTGTTCATAATTATCTTAAAACTAGCATAACAATCTCAATATTCAAAAAAGGACAAAAGACATCACCCGAAAACTACCGCGGAATAACGCTCCTAAATACTACCTTAAAAGTATTAACAAAAATCATATTGGAAAAAATGAGCAAGGATATTCAAATAAGAGAGGAACAACTGGGATTCCGCAAAAAAATCGATCCACCATAGATCTCTTGTTTATGGTGAGGCAAACAATGGAAAAAACTGAAGAATTTAATAAACCTGCGTATATGTGTTTCGTCGACATGACTCAAGCCTTCGATAGAGTGCAATTAACAGATGATATAAAAATTATTACAGGAAAAGCCGACAAACCAGAAACTAATAAAAATCATACATGACATTAACACAGAATGTAGAACAAATATAAAAGTGGGACATCTACTGAGCAAAAGAAGTTAAAATAAACGCCGGAATAAGACAAGGTGGTTCACTTAGTCCCTTTATCTTCAACCTCGTCATGGACAGAATAGTGGAGAAACTTGATGATACAAAATAGGCAACACACGCTTCCACACAATCTCTGCTACTCCGATGATGCAGTCATCACCTCCGACTCTGAGGACAACCTTCAGAAGATCTTTCATGCCTTCAATTTGGAGACGAGAAAACTAAACATGATTATCAACACAACCAAGACAAAATGTATGGTAGCTTCAAAGGAATTATTAAGATGCAAGCTGGAGATCAAAGGAAGTACTATTGAACAGGTAAATAATTTTAAATATCTGGGAACAATGATAATAAGCTACGGAGACATAAACAGGGAAGTAACACAACATCATTAACAGTATGTTGTTTCACGGATATAGTATGGAAAAATAAATACCTCACAGTCGAAAGTAAAATAAGAATATACGAGGCAACAGTGAGACCGATCCTCACATTTGCTGTAGAAACAAGAATTGACACATGTAAAACAGCACAAATGATGAGGACAAGAAATGAAGGTGATTAGGGACATACATGGAAAAACTATCCACGAAAGAATTCGCAACAAAGATCTACAAGAACTTAGTAAGATCGAAGAAATATCCAAATGGACTAGAACTAGAAGAAAATAATGTAATAAACACGTAGATCGCATGGACAACAACAGACTGGTAAAAAGGGCCAAACTTAATAAACCCTGCGGTAGAAGAACAAGGAGCAGACCTCCGAAAAGTGGTAGGAATGTTGGACGTCCACATCGAAAGGCCTAATAGAGATAAAACAGGCAGTATGCCTACTTATATAACAGACCATACAAGAAAGAAGGAGACGAAGAAAAAGAAGATTCTCCCTCTCTCTCCTCTTTTTCGTCAAAAGTCAAAGTAATGAAAAAATAGACCAATTTTCATATTTTTTCAGTCCAAAAATTTTTAAAAGGGTACATTAACCCCTTATATATTTTATTATAAATAATATGCTTAAAATTTGTCAATTACGTCAACCATAACACCTAAAAAAATTTTCAAAATACTATTGAAACTATACAATATTTAACTACTTCCACCTCTTTCACCCCCTTCTTAGGTTCAAATTTAAAATAACTAATAAAATAATCTGATTTTTTAATTCTTCGACTTTAAAAATCTCAAAAAGAACATACAAAGCTCTATATAGAAAACAACCACTCTAATCTCCTTCCCCATCTCTTTGACCCCTTTTTTTTGTATTTTCCAATAGGGTACGTATTTCTGTATATGCTCCTGTTACTAGGTATATTGATAATTGTTGGAAAGAAATTTTGTCAAAAAAGACAAGTTTCTACTTACTATAAAATGCATATTATATTTACCGACAACTAGTGTTACGTACCTCCATTTTACTTGGAGATTATTAACTCTAAGGGTAATTCGTTTAAAGAAAGAAAAAGAAACGTTTAAGTATTACTTTGTAACCAATTATATATAAAGCTGCCAGAAATTCAATTTTTTCCTTTTTTCGTCACTAAAATGTTGCTTTTGGAAGGTAGTTCAGTTGTTTACTCTTTTTGACATTATATTAAATTTTAATTTCGGTCCTCACGTGATCTGAACACCTCGCTCTATGGTATGGACTCGTTCCTTTATTCTCTGGTTTTGTTACTAGAGCTGTGTTTCATTGACACCATGTGGAATGTTCGCAATCACTTTATAATTTGGTGCAGAATTATATTAAATAATACAGTCAGATCATAAAGTTATTGGGTTCTGGTTCCAACCATTTTTTGTTAGTGGAATCCCGTAATTATATAATAGTACCGAGATGTTAGCGATATACAGGGTGTCCCAGTACTCCGTGTACATAGAGTTACTGTGGATTTCTGGGATGAAAATATGACCATTAAACCCAACTTACCTTATTTCAAAAATTCATAATTTTTGAGATACAGAGTGTCAAAGTAATACTTTTATTTTAGTTTTTCTTAAGTAGCTTTCTTAATAATTGTACTATTTGTAAAAGATTCAGTGGGTTTTCTGAGATGAGAAATTGAAATCAGCTCACAGTTTGTTGTAAATTGTAGGGGCGCGACTTATTGCACTGTGAACACTTTTAAATTGTCATAACTTTTTTATACCACTCTGTGTGATATTTTTAATTAAATAATCGTATTCTTCGCCTTCTCCTGTCTAAAAAAGCTCTCTTGGTAAATGTTGCTCCGAGCAACAATTTCTGAGATAGTGGGATGTTTGTTTCGATTTTTTAATTCCATTGTCAAATTTGTAAATGCGTTCCTTCACACGTTTTTTCACATTGTATAGTTACTTTGCAACGCTCAAAAATCACTCTGGTAATGATGTTCTATGACTTAACTAGCTTGTAGTAATACTGACATAAAGTAACTTTTGATTGATATCAAACAAGTTTTACGAGTATTAACGAGAAATCATCCCTTCTCAAGCTCAACAGTGTTTTAAATCTAAATTATTATGCAGTATACTTTTAGTGAGCAAACTGATATGATTTTAGTGTTTAGTTTTTGTAACGGCAACGGTCGCAAAAGTGCTAGCGTATATCACGAAAGATTTCCGCATCGTCGGACTCCTGACCAACAGAATTTGCCAATATTGAGAGGCGACTTCGAGAAATTGGGATAATTTAGCGGATCAGGAATAATGCTGGGCGGCCTTCATAAGCTAGAGCACCCGGTCTTGAAGAGGAAATCATTGAAATTGTACACGACAATCTTGGAATTAGCGCTCGTTTAATTGAACGTCAAACGGTAATATTAAAAAGTACAATTAACTGGATTGGAATTATTCACCCCTTTTATATACAGTCTGTCCAGGAACTCGCACCTCTAGATCTTGGATCTCGTGTGGATTTTTCACAAATTATTCGAGCACACATAGCGACTGTTGGGGTTTTCACTCAACTAAAATCATGTTTACAGACGAAGCACACTTCACTCGACGTGGTATAACAAATATGCATAATAATCATTTTTACGCTGAAGAAAACCCACATGCTGTGCAACAAAGACAGTTTCAACGCGAATTCAGTATTAATGTCTGAATGGGATTTGTTGCGAACTATTTGATCGGGGCCATTTAGATTACCAGATTGACTTATTGGTGACATTTACTTAAATTTCATCCTTGAAACTATTCCTGAATTATTGGAAAACTTATCCATTATTTTACGTCGTGACATCTTTTTAATGCACGATGGTGCACCACCCCATTTTCCGCGTAATGTGAGACGTTTTTTTGGACCAAAATTAACCAGATAAATGGATTGGAAGAGGTGAAGATGCTCCTATTCACTGGCCACCTTGTTCTCCAGACTTAAATCCATGCGATTCTTTTCTTTGGGGTGCCTTGAAATCGAAAGTTCAAATCGACAACATTGAGTAATTGTGGAATATGATTCAAAATGCTGCTAATGTTTTACGAGATGACGACATTTTAAGAGGAGTACATTTAAATTTCCTGCGACGTATTAATTTATTCATTAACGAAGGTGGTGGACATATTGAACATTTATTGTGGAACCAATACATTGTCAGTTGAGCGATTAAAACTTATTTCGAATTTATCAATTTGTAGGTAATCTTTTATGCCCTTAGCCAGTTGGTTTTTTACATTTTTACTGTTGTTGGGCCGTTGGTCTTTAAATTTATTATTGTTGTTTGCCTTTAAGCATGATCCAAATTTCAAAAACTATTCTTTTGGACCTGTTCTAAGCCTGGATGAAGTGTGAAGGAACCCATTTGCGAATTTGACAATGAAATTGAAAAATGGAAACAAATATCCCACTATCTCAGAAACTGTTGCTAGAAGAAACAGTTACCAAGAGAGCTTTTTCAGACGGGAGAAGGCGGAGAATACGAATATTTAATTAAAAATATCATACAGAGTGGTATAAAAAGTTATAACAGGTTAAAAGTATATACAGTGCAATTATACAATTTACAACAAAACTGTGAGCTGATTTTGATTTCTTATCTTAGAAAACCCCTTAGTACCTTGTACAAATAGTAGGTACAATTAGTAAGAAAGCTACTTAAGAAAAACCAACATAAAAGTATAACTTTGACACCCTGTATCTAAAAATTACAAATTTTTGGACTAAGGTAAGTTGGGTTAAATGGTCATATAGTAACTCTATTTACACGGAATACTGGCACATCATGTATAGTAATGGATAATATTTTTCCCAGTCTTACTAAGTACAATTTCAGAGTAGCATCGTAAAAATAATTTTTAAAACCCTTCATATAAGCCATATTTGAAGGAAGTCCCGCTAAAAATGCCTTGACTGAAAAAAAACACTTGGTTTATGCACTTGTTAACTTTTCGTTAGTGCTACAGTAATTTATTCGGAGCTTTGTTTATTGGAAATCTTGAGTTTGTGATTCCATACTCTTTGATTTCACCACAAAAGTAATATTTTTAAAAACATTTTATCTTTCGAAATTCAGATTCGATAAAACGTAGTTCTTTAAAATAAACACTAAATATTTACAGTAAAATATTAAAATGGAAATCGACCACACAGTATACAAACAAAAACTCTATTTGCATTTTTACTAGCACAGAAAGTTTGAAATTGCTTACGCTCCGCTCCCTGAAAACTTTTATGTCAATTTTTATTCCAGAAAAGCATTATCTTTTTGTCTTAAAAAAGAAGTCTGATGCAATGCAAATACAGATGACAAAAATAAATCTTATTTACTCTAAAATCACGAAACGGGCTTAAGCTATAGTGCTTTCCTACTTAAAATTTTATAGAGAAACTTCGTTGACTCTATAGGGTGTGTTACGAATGGAAATCTATAAAATTCAGGTATGCAATCCAACAAAAAAATTCTGGTTAACTTGGTTGAATTGCTCTGTTTATTATAATAAAAATAACGGGTCAAGTGCAAGTTGAACTTGCGCAATTAGTGTTCCGTACGCTGATTGCTTTTAAAATAAAAATGTTTGTTATGGAGGTATAAAGGGATCATTGACTTCACAAAACATGCCCTAAATGAGTTTTCAACAAACATTGTCTTGGATCTGATGACCTTGAAATTTTAGTTTTTTTTTATACCAGATAAATTATTAAATATGCTCTCGTGATAATTTTCGTTCATTCTACACCCTGTGAAGAATATTCCAGAATTTTTTCACAATTTTTTGATCAGCACTTTTCGAGATAAGGGGGGCAGCGACTTTTCTCGATTTTTTCAAAAATAATACAAAGAAAAGTGTGCTCAAGTATTACACTATATATGTTCTTGAACTCGTGTTTTTACAACCTTTCAATTGACACCCCACTGGATGACCTAGTAAAAAATTTTTTTTTTCACTTACGATTTCAACCCCCAAAACTAACCCCTTAAGTCAAAATTTAACTTTCAAAACTACACGGTTCTATTGAGACCATCAATTCCTATATTAGTACCAAATTTCAACTTTCTATGTCAAATAGTTTCTGAGAAAATTGGGTGTGACAGACGGACGGACAGACACCAAAGTGATCTTATACGGTACAGAACACTAAAATTGAAGCAAAGCTGATTTTTTTTTTTCGATTTATAACATATCCCTGCAATAGTATCATAAAAAAATGTTTCTAGTTTAGGGAGCCTATATTGTGTAGGTCTTAGAATTCTAAACTTCTGCTGGCCACAGTAATTTAGTTAACGTAGTCATTAGGTTTTAAAATATTTTACTTAGAAATCAGACGAAGTCAATACAATTTGACAATTTTCCGGTTCCAAACCAGAAACAAAATAAAATAAATTTTTGCCAAATACTTAAAATATTCCACTTGCACATTCTATATAGAAATTAAAAGAAATTATTGTCTTTTTACAAATTTACAGAACACAAAATGATCTTATATTAGGCGATCGAACTACGATAAAAATACTGTGGGGACCACAAAAATCTGGGTATCAAAAACCTGGAGAGGGCAATAAGAGAGAGAAATGTGGCCGGAAGAATGGCCATTAAACTGATAAATAGGATTCTATGGGATAGGAGAAACCAACAACATGAGGATATATGAAACAGAAGTAAAAAGTACCACATTATAATATACTTGTGAAGTATAACTTCCGAAGGAAAGAGGATTAGTTACGCTGAGAGCAAAGGAAATGGACTTCCAGAGAAGAGCAGCAGGAAGAAAAAGAGTCACCAAGGAACATATTAAAGAAATTATGTAAATCAAACACAGTATTACAGACGACTTTCTAACCAAACAATCTGGTTTGGGCACATTCAAAGAATGATCGAACTCCAAAACAAATACTAAAATGGCAACTAGAAGGTAAGAAAAGGCGAGGTAGTCCGAGAACAAGTTGGCGAGAGGGGATAGATAGGGAAATTCATTAAGGAAACCTGCAAGATCTGTGAGACAAGTTGTGTGAAGAAAAACATGTCAGCTACACAATTCGGTTTTCGTGATGCCATGGGAATCAGAAAGGCCTTGTTTTCTATGCAGGTTTTGATTCAGCTATGTAGAAACGTCAACTGTGACGTATATTTGTGCCTGATCGACTACCAAAAGACCTTTGATAGGATCTAATATCACAAGATGGTCGAAATTCTGAAAGCAGCAATATCGATTGAGCGTGGAGTAAGGCAGACTTGTGTTTTGTCTCTACTATTGTTTAATATATACTCTGAGCAAATCATCAGAGAAGCACTGGAAGAGGCTGAGGAAGGAATACTGCATAATGAGGATCGAATAAATAACACTCGTTACGCTGACGATACGGCGGTTATGGCTGATAACTTAAAGAGTCTACAACAACTTATGACAAAAATAAACGAAGTCAGTAGTCAATACGGCCTCGAACTTAATATAATCAAAACAAAGTACATGGTAATCAGCAAGTCTTCGGTTCCTGCTACCTTGTTGATGGTTAACAATCAACAAATACAAGGAACTCCACAATATTGATATCTAGGTACCATAATAAACGAACAATGAGATCATTTGCAGGAAATTCGTCGCAGTGTCGAAAAAAGTTATAGCAGTGTTCCTCAAAATGACATCACTTTTCAAAAGCTCAGCAATAAAATTGAACACGAAAATGAGACTCCTAAGATGTTATGTCTTCAGTGTGGAGTCCTGGAAGTAAATTGCAACTTTTGATGGAAACTGTTGAAATCATGCAGGACTTTATCAGTGTTATCTGTTGTAACTGCCAATAAACAATCATCCACAAATCTTTTGAAAAATGGTATGTTGTACTCTAAATTATTTATAACACTCTCCTCTAAATGCTCCATAACCAATTGAGCTATTACTGAGGATATAGGAGAGCCTATGGCACACCCTTTTATTTGTTGATAGAATTTGTCTTGATATTGGACATAATTAGTATTTAAAGTAAGGTTAACTGCTTCAATAAAGTTTTCTTTTGATATTGTTGTGTGTTCTGTCAATAGATCCCGTTTTTTGTTTATGGCAGTCTGTACAAGTTCTTTAGGTATATTTGTGTATAATGACACATCTAGTGAAAGAAGTTTATAGTTTTGTGGTATGTTTATCGTGTCAATGAATTCTTTAAATGTGAATGAATCTTTGATAAAATAGTTATTTTTACCTGTAATGTTAGATATACATTTGGCTAGGTATTTTGAAAGGTTATAAAGAGGTGATTTTAAACATGATACGATTGGCCTTAGCGGGAAAACGTTCGTGGGGTCACTATTAAGTTTTTTGTAGGTATTTTGATCATTAAGAAGGGTTTCCATCTTGGATTCATAATCTTTGGTGTTCATTATGACAGTTTTATTAGTTTTATCTGGTTTTGCTATTACAATCTGGGGGTTATCTTTAATTCGCAAATAGAAAGTTTCAACAAATTCATAAGAAAATAAAAATAAAGCACAAAATAAAATTCAATATCTAATTAATAAAACAAATAACGATACAAAAAATGAAAATACAACTTCAATATGGTTAGAAAATATTTCTGATACACTGATACCGAATGAAATAGCAGAAGTTTTGTCCTTGGGTCCTAATTTTGCACTAGATTATAACCATAGAAAAAGAGTTGTCTGTTGCAGAATATATTGCGTCCATTGAGTCAGTAAATGATAAACCAAGTGAAAAGAAAGACACAATTAGAGCTAATGTAACTAATATTATAACCAATCACAAAACTAAAATTAAAAACAACAAACAAAAAATGAAACTAATGCAAAAAAGAATCAAAAAAAACTTATACCGTACGAAACAATTTATTAAAGACAACCCCCAGACTGTAATAGCAAAACCAGATAAAAACTAACAAAACTGTCATAATGAACACCAAAGATTATGAATCCAAGATGGAAACCCTTCTTAATGACCCAAATACATATAAGAAACTTAATAGTGACCCCACGAACGTTTTCCAAAAGAAAAAACAAACGCCTTTTAAAAAAACTATTAAATAAGAAAGAAATAAGTAATGAAGAAGCCAAAAGGTTAATTATAAACAACGCAGTATCACCTAAAATTTATGGTTTACCCAAATTGCATAAACAAAACATACCGCTAAGGCCAATCGTATCATGTTTAAAATCACCTCTTTATAACCTTTCAAAAATACCTAGCCAAATGTATATCTAATATTACAGGTAAAAATAACTATTTTATCAAAGATTTATTCACATTTAAAGAATTCATTGACACGATAAACATACCACAAAACTATAAACTTTTTTCACTAGACGTTGTGTCATTATACACAAATATACCTAAAGAACTTGTACAGACTGCCATAAACAAAAAACGGGATCTATTGACAGAACACACAACAATATCAAAAGAAAACTTTATTGAAGCAGTTAACCTTACTTTAAATACTAATTATTTCCAATATCAAGACAAATTCTATCAACAAATAGAAGGGTGTGCCATGGGCTCTCCTATATCCTCAGTAACAGTTCAATTGGTTAGGGAGCATTTAGAAGAGAGTGTTATAAATAATTTAGAGTACAACATACTATTTTTCAAAAGATTTGTGGATGATTGTTTATTGGAAATTACACCAGATAACACTGATAAAGTTCTGCATGATTTCAACAGTTTACATCAAAAGTTGCAATTTACATCAGAAACCGAAAATAACAATGAAATACATTTCCTGGATACAACTTTAATTAGAAAACATAACAAAATAATCACTAAATGGTATACTAAATCGACGTGGTCTGGTAGGTATTTGAATTTCTACTCTAATCACACAAAGGCACAAAAGGTAAGTGTTATTGTCGGTTTAACAGACCGGGCAATAGCGCTGACCTCACCAAATTTAAGACCGAAAGCACTGAATAAAATGAAATCAGTGTTAATACAAAATGGATTTAGAGAAAAAGACATCAACTAAACAATAAAAACAAGAACATACAAATTCTATAATAAAAAAAATCAAAAAAGAGGAAACCAAAGAACAAAATCAGAACAAATTTCTCCCACTACCTTATACACGCGATTTATCAGAAAAACTAGGGGGCAATCTAAAAAAATATGACATAACTGTTTGTCACAAAACGCAGAACAAACTAAGCTCACTATTTACAAACTTGAAAAGCCAGGTACCAACCATGAACCAATCCAACGTAGTTTATTCGGTACCTTGTGCAGATTGGCCAATGCATTATATTGGTATGATGACCCAATTATTAAAAAAAACAGACTCAACGGACACAAGTATACAAAAAATGAAACAACGGCACTTCATAAACACACAACGGAACTTGGACATGATTTCAACTTTAATGAAACAAAGATTTTAAAAACAGGGATATTAATATTGGAAAACTTGCAATAAAAGAAATGATCGAAATTTAAAAAAAAATAAGAAATTTACAGTCAGTGATAAAAGTGATATAAAAGGAATTAGCCATATTTATACAAATTTAATAAGGTAATATTTTAAAGTGTATACTCATCCTTAATATATTAACAAAAAGACTACCTGCTTTACATTCAAAAAACAAAAAAAAAAAAAAAAATTGCGGATCAGTAATACAAAATAAAATCTACATCGATAAGAATGCCACTACGACTTGTCAGTAGTAAATAAAATATGTGAGATTCAAGGTAGGTCCCATGTGATTTTAATTTTTAAAGATAGAACTACTAAGACTTTATGTAAATAGTTTATGGTTGTGTGTGTTAAATAATTTGTATTGTACTAGTGTACCCAATGTAAATTATTTTTATATTTTGTATAATTTGTAGAAATAAAGAGAAAAATGAAAATGCTCTAAATCAAAGGGCGAAAAGTCAATTTAAGTTTCATTTTAAATACAAAATATTCATAAAACGAACCCAAAGCCCAAGAATTGAAAACAAATATATATATATATATATATTTATATATATATATATATATATATATATATATATATATATATATATATATATACATATATACATATATATATATATATATATATAATATATATATATATATATATATATATATATATATATATATATATATTTATATATATATATATATATATATATATACATATATATATATATATATATATATATATATATATATATATATATATATATATATATCTATATATATATATATATATATATATATATATATATATATATATATATATATATATATATATATATAGACTGACTCAATACACCCTAACTCCCATAAACTGGCAGCCTATAGATCTATGATCCATAGAGCCTTCAATATCCCTCTTAGTAAAAATAATTTAAAAAAAGAACTGGACACAATCAAAAATATAGCACTCAATAACGGCTTCCAACCTAAAATAATTAATACCTTAATAAGCCGTAAACGAAAACAAATCACTCTCAGCTTAATCTACCCCGTAAAAGAATACCGAGAAAAAAGAAAACATTCATACCTCTGACATATTTTGGCCCCATCTCGGATAAAATATCCCAAGTTCTCACTACCGAAAAAACAAGAATAGCTTTAAAACCTGCTCAAAAAATTATCCAATATATTTTTTAATGCCAAAGATAAAACTAATAAATACAATAAATCAGGAGTTTATGAACTTAATTGTCAAGAGTGCAATAGCTGTTACGTAGGCCAAACGGGACGGAATTTCAAGACAAGATTCGCAGAACACAATGCCTCTTATAGGCTAAAAAATGAAAAATCACACTTTGCTAAACATTTCTTAGAAACAGGCCATACTTTTCCCAATATCGATTGTTTACAAATACTCCATATGGCACCTAAAGGGTCAAAACTTAGAATCTATAGAAATTTACAGACATTCAAAGGACCATAATATAAATTTACTGAATAGTCAATTAGACGTAGCAAATTCTCTTTTGTTCAAACTTTTTTAACATGTAATACACCCACATCTGTTCATCATATAAACATAAAATACCAAAAGTCTGTTTTAGTCTTAGTTAAGCGTTTGACAATGTAGTTGTACTACGAAATCGCGATAAACGCAATTGTAAAATCTTTACAAATATATTTAGTGACAGTTAACAAAGTAATTAAGTAGTTTTATTGTTAAAATGTACTGCCACAAAGTAACGGACCACTCAATCAACTCTTTAAAACATAACGGTTGGAGAAAAAATGTTGTTTGCAAGTCTTGCCTGAAATTTATTTAGTATTTTCCAATGATTGAAAAAGTTTCCTTCTCGACCATTAAGGTAGTATTTCGCCCATTAGATACAAAAATAACTATTAATTTACTATCTTAGCATAACTATTTGGTAAACACCTAAAATAAAACTACCAAAAAAAGCATCCATTTCTCTAGGGAAACCATTGAAATCGACGGACTCAGTTTGTACTGCTCTCTAACTTTGAACTTTACATACAAAGTTTAAGAGGCAGCGCTCGCTTTGTACCCAGAAGTGCTATTTATTCAAGGATAAAGTAAAGATGTGGGGTTGTAAATTATAAATAAGGACAAAGTTCAAGTACAAAATTTGAATACAGTAATTTTTAACTACGTAAGAGTAAAACTATGAACGGACTGGACGAAACATAAGAGCCTTTTGATTTTAACCTTTTACGAAATGGATTTCTAAATAGGACATTTCATTGAAGATTTAATTTATTTATTTTGAAAAACTATTTTTATTTTTTCTTAAATGGAAACCCTATATATTTTCTTTTATTATTCTAAAAAAAAATACAATGAAATGTGCTAGAAAATGTACATTCATTATAACACAGTAATTTTTATAAAATATTGTTTATTGGTTTTTGTCGCGCCTGAATAAATAACATAATATTCATTGGAATGTGTTCGATACACGTATCTATAACCAACATATTGTTAACGTCAATGAAACAAAGATTCGATAATGATCCCGCTATGCGTTGTTGTTAAGTTCGCTTCTCTCTAGAAAAGTCACTAGACAATATCATTTGATTTCATAGGTCGAGTATTTAAATTTCGACCATTTTTGTGGCGATCGATTTACCAGATTTATACCATATATTACCACCTTTTACCAAACCTGCACATCATGTATATTTTTTAACTTAAAGCAAGTTCTAATAGCTACTTAAAACAAATTTTTTTTTTCAAAATTCGCCTTTATCATCAATATAGCTTCCTTCAAGAGTGATACAATCAGTCCAACAATTTTCTAACATTTCTATACCCTTCTTGTGGAAGGATTTGTCTTTGTCTTCAAAATAAACCTCAGTTTCGGCGATAACTTGGAGCCAAATCTCTTTCCCGTGAGCTTTTTTTTTTGAGGTCTACGAATAGATAATAGTCGCTGGGGGCCAAATCTGGAGAATAGGGCGGATGAGAAAGCACTTCGAACTTAAATTCATGTAATTTTGCTGTCGTAACCATTGACTTGTGACTCGGTACATTGATGAAAAAGCACTTGTTTCTTGAGCATTTGGGGCCGTTTTTTTTTTTGCGATTTCTGCCTTCAAACGCACCAATAACTTTTTATAAGATTCGCTATTGATGGTGTTTTCCTTCTCAGCATAGTCGGTCGAAATTATCCTAGGCGCATCCCAAAATACAGAGGCCAAAACCTTCCCAGCCCACTGTTGGGTCTTTGGTCGCTTCGGGCGGCTTTCACCGGCTGCCGCCCACTCAGCTGACTGCTGATTTGATTCTGGTGTGTAGTGGTGGATCCATGTTTCATCCGTTGTCACATATCGCATGAAAAAAAATCTTTTTTGTTGCGCTTAAACAAGTCCAAACAGCGCTCAGAATCATCAACACGTTGCTGATCAAAAACAGTGTTTAATCAACACACGAAATTCGATTTTTTCAATTATTTTGAAAATAGTAAAAGTAGCGCCACTAGAACCACTGTAATTTGTAAACTAATCGTTGAAATGTCATGAAATTTTGACGCGTATTGTTTGAAGGTTGGTACTTCCTAAAAATCATATGGACTATTTGAAAAGGGTGACATTTATATGTTAGATCAAAAACTTTTCAGCCCTACGTGTTATATAATAAAATATTTCTCTATTATGTTCTATAAACTTATTTATTGGTTTTGTATTTAATATTGTAAATTTGAAGAATGCCATGTTTTATTTAATATATGAAACATAAATTTGAACTTTTTCTTTAAGAATTAAATTAAACAGTGACAGTAACTCTGTTTTTAAAATTATTCTGCTCAAAAATATACATTTCATACCATGTTGTGTCTTATTTTATCTACCTACAGATCATAGAACGATCAATAGCTTCAATTCTGGTCATGCTGTGATGTGAGATGACAGGACCTATTAATGCATGAAAAATGTTTTCTTTGCCATCTTCACTGGATAAATATGTTAAACCTGCCTTCTAGCTGTCCCCTAAGTTTCATGTAAATCACGAGTATAACTAAAATACATCTGTTATGTACGAAACATACCAGTATGGGTAATTTTAGTTAAAATCTCTCTGATTTTTATAGCGTTAAACTTAACTGAGAAGAGGAGATTATATTTTTATGACACACAGCTGAAACGACTCGGCTACTAAACACTGCTCTTGGAATTTCAGATTTTTAGAAAATAATAGGTTAAAGTTAATTGGTTTTTATTTTTATTTTCTTTAAAGTTTAACGTGAAATCTATAAAGTGTTTTATTGTTTTGATTCAAAAACGTATAAGTTTTTATTGTGGAATGTTGTACTGTATTTTAGTGAGTTGTTTAGTTTCTGTACTTTTCTTGAATTAATATAACGAAAAATTTGCGCGCATCATATATATTTTTGGACTCGTGTTTTTTACTTAGAAAAAAAATCTGTACCAAATTTCAACTTTCTATCTCAAATAGGTTCGGAGAAAATCGGATGTGACAGACAGACATCGAAGTGATCGATGAGTGTTCTGTATGGAAGGAGATTATCTCCTTCTTCTTTCTCAGCCTGTGTTCATCCACAGGAACTAAATAAAAGCTTAAAATGAGATCCTATTAGAAAAATTTGGCAAAAAATACATAAAAAAAATCAATTTTTCGGTTTGAAATTAGAAAAAAATTCGTTGTTAACCTTAAAATTAAAAGAAAATATACAGAAAATGTCCAAAAAAGCAACGGCGTTCTCGGCGGTGACATAGAGAGAGCGATAGATATAATACCACTTGAAAAAGAGTTCAGCTAATACATTACATAAATGTAATACGTCAAGTTAATATGCTGTCAAAACTAATTGAGTGCATCAGCTATTAACGAATCGCTAAAATCGACGGTATCATCCAAAAGATTCTTTGGTCCATTGGCTTTAACAATGTCATTAAAAGTCTAAGCTGATGAAGTGTATAATTTTCGCAAATATAAAAAAAATAGTAAATACTGCTCTATTTACCATAGCCAGCGGAATATTTCGCAAATTAATATTTTAATAGGTTATATTTAACCGTATATAGCCAGCCATTAAAATTCATAAATATAAATTGCTCCCACAGTATCCAAAGCGTAGTGTACAACAAAACAGTATGGGGCCATTCAATTTTTTGGCGGGTTTGTCTTTGACGTTACGTAAAATAATATTTTGCATCTCGGCAGGACGCATTGAATATCGAACTGGGTTGCAATTGAGTCCACTGTTTTTATCTGTCCTTACCAAACTCATTAAAAATTTTAAGAGGATATTTGATATGGCAGGAAAGAATTATATAAATGATATGATTTTTTTTTAGGTATGGAAGTGGGCCAATCGTAACTAACACCATTTACAATACCACACCATAGTAAGATTGAAAGTACAGTTTTATATGGAAAAAACTTTGACTAATGTTTGTATAATTACCTAGATTGAAAACTTTCTGGTATCTAACCATACAGTTGTATTTTGAACGAGTATATATACCAAAACTCCGCTTGTTTATATCAAAACGCCATCCAGACTAACTGAGGACTCAAGGAAGGGCGACAGGAAACGATAAGCTATGATTTGGTTGAATGTAATTATTGTCAGATTTCTAAAATATTCAAGTAACATTTTCGTGTATAGTTTTAGCTACTAAAGAAGACAGTAAGTAAAATTAAATTTATAAGAAACACCTGAATATTTTCTAAATTTGTACGTTAATAAGTTACATATAAATTAAAATTAATAAATATAAGTGATAACACTGGAACGTATTCACAGCAGGTTTTGCTAGAAGAAACAGGTGCGGTCATTCAGGTTCTTACCGACGCTGCGCGGACGTGGAATTTAGTAATTTTTTTCCATAAGAATGCGTTGGAAACTTGTCCAGTGTTTTCTACTTGTCCTTACCGCACTCATTGAAGTTTCTTCTGGATCATTGATTTGGCGGGATATAATGTTATAAATGACATACTCTCTCTATTCTTGTGTGTGTGTGTGTGTGTGTGTGTGTTTGGAGAGACACTTTGTTTTTAACGATAAACCTTTCTAATTACACAGGGCAACAAAAAAATATTTTTGTTTTGGTGCCTGGGATTTTAGAGCTGATTTTAACTATATTTGGGACGCTAAATCTATACATGCAATCCGTTTTTCTCTATCAGCTCTACTTTTTTAGATACATCAACTTATCTACCAATATGGTTTTTATTCAGTATATTCATTAATGCAGGTACAATGGTTTTATTGTCAGTCTGTAATTGAGTAAATTCCAGGTAAATCTATAAATAGTGGAACCATTGCCTATCAGGTACCTGAACTGACCCTTTTAATCACCTAACTCCGGTAAGTCTCGTCAGTTTGTGCGTTCTTACTAATGAGAGTAGATCGAATTCGGCGTGTTATTTTATGTTAAGAAAAGAGTGTTTTTGTGTTATTGAACAGAATTAAAATGAGTTCAGGTTCCAGTTCAAGAAGAAGTTGTGTAAATCAACCTGATGTGTTTTGCTATATATGCGGAGAATACATGTTTCAACAAAACAGACAAACTATTACTGACTTTGTAAAGCGAGCGTATCTTGGATACTTTGGAGTTAAGCTTGGTGATCAGGACAAAACGTGGGCCCCGCATCTCGTATGTAAAACTTGTACAGAGCATTTACGGCAGTGGACTACCGGGAAAAGAAAATGTCTAAAATTCGGCGTACCAATGGTTTGGAGAGAACCAAAAAAACCACTTCAATAATTGTTATTTCTGTTTAGTAAATACTAATGGAATCAATCGAAATAACCGCAGTAAGTGGACTTATCCCAATTTAGACCCGGCAATACGCCCTATCCCGCACTCAGATGAAATACCGATTCCAACATTTCATCAGCTACCACATATCTCTGATGACGAATATTTTCCCTCTGATCGCTCTTCTGATGCTAATAAAAGTTCTGATGCTAATGAAACTAAGAGTGACTATGAGGGAACGTCATCAGTTCCTCAACGCTTCAATCAAAATGAATTAAATGATCTCACCAGGGATCTCAATTTATCGAAAAAAGCTTCTGAAGTACTGGCTTCTAGGTTGAACGACAAAAATTTACTGGAACAAGGAACCAAAATTACCTTTTACCGTACAAGAGAAAAAGATCTGCTACCATTCTTTTCTCAAGAAGACAATCTTGTATTTTGCCACGAAATTAGGGGACTCATGAAAGAAATGGGACTTTCTGAATATATTCCAGATGATTGGCGCCTATTTATTGACAGTTCAAAGCGAAGTTTAAAATGTGTCCTTCTACATAATGGGAATAAATATGGTTCAATACCACTAGCTCACTCAACCAAACTGAAAGAAGAATATAATACCATAGCTTTGGTCTTGCAGAAGATAAAGTATTACGAACATCAATGGATGATTTGTGTAGACTTAAAAATGGTAAAACTTTCTTCTTGGGCAGCAAAGTGGTTACACGAAATATCCGTGTTTCTTGTGCCTCTGGGATAGTAGGGACAAAACACACCACTGGGTTAGAAAAAGATTGGCCTCAGAGAGAAAACATGGACGTTGGGGAAAAGAATGTCATTAACGACGCTTTGGTTGAAAGAGAAAAAATCATACTTCCTCCGTTACATATAAAGTTGGGCTTAATGAAGCAATTTGTAAAGGCTCTTGATAAGAATGGGTCTTGTTTTGCATATATAGGGGTAAAAATGCATCAGTTGAGCACAGAAAAAACTCAAAGCAGGGATATTTGACGGCCCACAAATAAGACAATTAATTAAGGATCCTGCCTTCATAAATTCAATGAATCAAGTTGAATGAGAAGCTTGGACATCATTTGTTGCAGTTGTAGAAAATTTTCTAGGCAAACATAAAGCTCAAAACTATGTTGAAATGGTTAACAAGATGCTTAATAGTTTCAAATCCTTAGGGTGCAATATGAGTATTAAAATACACTATTTACACAGCCACTTAGACCGTTTTCCAGAAAATTTAGGAAACATGAGTGAGGAACAAGGTGAAAGATTTCACCAAGATATTAAAGTTATGGAGGATCGCTACCAAGGAAGATGGGACATGCACATGATGGCAGATTACTGCTGGAGTTTAAAAAGGGACTGTTTAAAAAAACATTCAAGAATGTCGCGGAAAAGAAGCTTTCCAAGTGTTGAGTGACTATTTCATTTCTTCAATGTTTTTTTTTTTTTTTGTAAGTACGACATAATATTGTATTTTGTATAATTAAAATAAAAATTTCGTATCTACTTTTGTTTACTACACTTACGGATTTGAGTTACAATAATGTAACTTATATTTCTCTAAAATTATATATCTTTTTGAATTCAGGACATCAAATTGATATAGAATCAGCTCAAAAAACCTCGACACCAAAACAGCTGTTCCCCTGTGTTATCATTATACATCCCGGAATTATTGTGGTCACTATTTCGAAAATCCTCATTGATTTTATATATGAAATTTAAAACACCAAAAGAGAAAATCCTAAAGATTCAAAAAACTTTTATATAACTAATCTTGAAAAATGTATGATAGAGGTGTTACTTGGGTAAACATCTAATCATAACTTTTCTAATTTAATCATCTTCGCAAGATCATAATATATAAATATATATAGAAAATCACTATCAGCAACGTCACATTTTGAATATGTTACAAAAAATGAGCTACATCATAATTTAAAGTTTCACAGTACTTATTTATCATCAACCCAATTTGGCAGTTTCAGCTTCGACGCAGCAAAGTTTACTTTTAAAAAACTTTTTTTATTCGAGTTCGAACCTAAAAAGGCGATGCTTCTCGATTCGAATGGATCCCAGGTGAATTTGATCACTTTTTCGTTAGCGTTATTTGCATTGCTGTGTTTTTCTAAATAAAGATAAAAAGGTGATTTATGAAAGACCGCTTTCTACTTTCAAGAAAATTTTTACGAAAGAGAAATTTATGGAGTGGAGTATAAATTTCATATAGGATGGAAAGGAAGTAAGGGAATATATTTTTAAATTTACAGTTGTACCTGGAAGTCATATCCATTTCACTAATATAAGCGTAATAATTGATATTTGGTTCATCTATCCTTGCTTTTGTTGACGCATTGCTATCTCTTTTTCTCTGCTTCGTCACTCTATATTTTCATTACAATGCCGTATGTATTTTCAGGTAATAAACGGATTTAGTTGCTGTATGATTTTCACAATTTTCTGTAGTAGTTCATGAAGAAAACAAAAAAAAATCAATTAACATCCGTCACATAAATCCAATCAAAATAATTCACACATAGAGTCACAAAAAATGTTACAACTAGGGTCCTATTTCACAAGAGTAAAGGTCTTGTTGATTCGATTGTAAGAATGGGGCGCCTGTAAATAGGGGTGCGTTGGATGGTTAGTTGCACTGTAGCCTCTTAGCTTATGGTGCTCTCCTCTTTTGAATATATGAACAGCGTCCCTTTAAGAAGGTTTATTAGTTTGCTTTCAAGCCCTTCATGTGGTAATTTATCGGCAAGATATAGATCTCCGAACATTTTAGATATGTTCCGCGTTTAAAGCTGCATATTCATATACGATGAACATAAGGGTTTGTTTCTCTTCACTACATAGGTTGCATGTCGTGGGGCCATTTTGTATGTCCAGTTTTTCTTTGAGGGACCGCCCACTACGTCCCACACATGTCTTCGACCAGATATTATGAGCCAACGAGCTAGATGTTGCTGATATGACTAGCTGTTGATTAAGGTTTTCACTATCTGTAATTACGCACAATACATTGGCTTGCAGCAATCCCGCTATAGCAACAAAGCCTGTAGGATTGTTTAGAAAGTTTTCAGGCCCTCAAACAACATGGAGAAAGTTGAGTTGGTTAACTGTATACATAATGTTTTATTTAGTTCCCATGAATCTCTTACGGCATGGTACTGAGTACTAGTCTCTAGCTAAAGTAACCTATTATATACCGGCATTTTTCCTGTAATTCAACATTCATTCATTCATTGCATTCATAATAAGATTAAAATTGAAAACTGATTCTGGGTCTAAAGCTTTTGGGCGTCGGTCTTCTGTTCTTCATTTTCATGTTCTAATAAAAAACTGATATATATATATATATATATATATATATATATATATATAAATTTATATATATATATATATATATATATATGAGGATAATAGATAGTGTAAATGTTCATAGCACTTGTCTTATTTTAGGTTTGGTTCAGAGTTATTGAAGATCCCATATATGTTTGTCTAGCTCTTATGATTCCCGACCAAGTTATAAAGATGAAGAGCAGTTTCTTCCTCCTCCTTTGGGCACAATTTGCACTTCAGATAATTTTTGACCTCAATGAGAGCAAGGTGCTCATTCAGGAGGTAGGATCCCCGCCACCATCTTCAGTCCTTTCATGCTTAACTTTAAAGACCTAATGTATTTATATGTTGGTATTTATGAGATTCCTAAACTCCCTTATGCCTAGTGATTGTTCCTTGACAAACTTGCTAATAGATCTTCCTAATTGAAAAAATAGGTTCAGATCCTGTCGAGCTCATTCTTCTTTTTACGACGCCACCTTTTCACGTAGGTTGAAGATTGATATAGCTAAGCGAACCTTAGGAACTGCTGCTCGAAAAATATCACCCGAAGCACATCCAAACCACCTTCGCATGTCCTTCAGTCAAGAATTTTGTCATCATTCGATCGATCGTTTGCCTTTTATTTTGCCTTCAATAATTAAAACGTAGCAATTCATATTTTGGGCCCCTCATTATATGTCTGAAGTATTTATATTTTCTTATCATCATCATCAGCCATCGTCGAACATAAGCCTCCCCTAAGTACGTCCATGTTCTTCGGTTTTGGCCCTTGTTTATATAGTTGTATCCCACTAGTTTTTTGATGTCGTCAGATCAACGAGTTTCCGAGTATCCTCTACTTCCTTTCTCATTCAAGGGGCTCCAGTTGATTACTTTATGGGTCCATCGATTATCAGAGAGTCTTGCGAATGATCCGCCCATCTCCACTTCAACCTGTTTACCATCTCAGCTACATCAGTTATCTTGGATCTTCCTCCAATTTCTTCATTAGTCAGTCTACCCTCAACGATATTCCCAACATCCTCCTTTCCATCGCTCGTTGAGCTGCTTGCAGACGATTTATAATTTCTTGATTCAAAGCCCACGTTTCCATTCCGTATCTTAATAATGGCAACATGCATTGATCAAATGTGTTCGCTTTTAGTATATTTGAGACATTGGAAAGGAAGATGTTCTGCAACCTACCTAATGCCGACCAAGCCAATGATATTCTCCTTGATAAATCCGCTTTTAAGTTTTCTTTGGATATTACTATTTTTTGTCCAAGATATGCACATGAATCCTTTCTTGAGATTTTCGCGTTTTCAATGTTCTGTACTGCTTCTTTATCACAGTCGTCATTTGTCATGAACATGGTTTTGGCGATGTTTATCTTCAAACCAATCTCTCTGGACTTGTTGTTAAGTTCGTTCAGCATTTCTTCCAATTCTTCTTTGTTGTTATATATAAGCAAAATATCATCCGTGAATCGCAAATGATTGCGTTGCTCTCCTCGCTCCTCCTTATTGTCGGCGTATAATACTGGTAGTGCTGGGATTAAATTACTCTTTACTTTGAGAAAGTCAAATTCAGTACTTATTGTAGAACTACGTTTTCTCAAGTAAATCACTACTGATTTTTTGAAGTTATATGTAATATATTGTAGTGCTTATTTTTCCAATACGTTTATTTTGCGTTATGCTACCGGATTCTACCAGAATGGTATTAATATTTGATAATACCATGGTTACCTCTCGCTTGATCAGATCTGTAATTTTGGGCAGAACACTCACCGTTCGGTTCCTGTTTTTCCCTTCGACCGTCTCGTTTTTTTAGGGCTGAAATTTCTAGTAAAAGGAACTGTTCATTTTTTACAGAAAGCGGAACGGCGCCGCTTACAGTTCCGTATTCCCCGTTGACCTGATGCTGTAAAGTGGATGGGGTAGAATTATTTGAAAAGTCTGAAATTTTTTATTTGTGATACGTCGTTTTATCTTTTCTTTCCACGGTTTTTTCTGTTTTCTTTTTTCTTTCTATATCCTTACTTGTCCATGGACGTTGTTTGAAAAGATCTTCTAGCGCAACGTAAACAATTTCGGCGAGATGGTGTCTCCTTGACGTACCCCTCTTTCTATCTTATTGGTGTTTTCTATCAATACTATCTGAAATGTTACATATATATATATATATATATATATATATATATATATATATATATATATATATATATATATATATATATATATATTTTGAATAATCTGCGAGTGTCTGCTATATATTCTACAGTTACTTAGACTATTTAATATTGCCCACATTTCAAGGGAGTCAAACGCTTTCTCGTAATCCACAAAGGCCACCCAAATCTTAAAATTATACTCGTTTGACTTTTCTACTAAAGTTCTTAATACTTGAAAGTGGTCCACTGTAGTAAAGTCTTTTCTAAATCCGGCTTGTTCTCTGGGTTGGTAAGCGTCCAATTTCTTTGTGAGTCTCGCAGTTATTATTTTCATAAATAACTTGTACATTATAGATAGTAGGCTGATTGGTCTAAAGTTGGTTAATTTAAACTTATTTCCTTTTTTGAAGAGTAAGACCACAGCATTATCCCAGTCTCTCTTATTTTTATGGTTGTTAGTAATTTTTTCGCTTTGTTCATTTTTTCAGATACTTCTGTGTTTTTTGTTTTCTGTACCCAGGAAATGCGAAAAAAAAGGCGTATATAAATGTACAGGGTGGTCCAAATTGGATACTTTTAAAGGTAAACCCCTTTATCTAAAGGATATAGACGAAAAACTGATGTCGGTATCTGAGGCTCAATTTTTATGATAAACTCAACGGTGAAAACCGCATACCGATATCTAGTACCGTTTCAGATATACAGGCTGTTTTCCAAAAATCTGCATTTTGGAAAAATGTTTGTAATTCTTTTCCTATTGAAAATTTTTGATTTCTGTGAAAACATTCTCAAAGCACTTTTTCACGTGGATTTCAATAGTGTGAGTTACTTTTGTTACAAATAGTATATTAATGGTTATTAACGCAAAAATATATTTTTTGAATGGGATACCCTGTATATTTTTTCTGATCCGAATAGAGCTTTAAATTACCATTCGTAAAATATAGCACATTTTATATTTTGCTTAAATCTACTTTAAAATATAAAGGTTTTCAGTTTTTACGCAAGTTTTAAATGCACATTTTATGAAGTAGGCTTTGGACGGAGCAGCCATATGGTTTAATTCAATTGTTTACTCGTAGTTGTCAAATTTTATTTCACGTTCAGTTACTGAATTGTCAAATAAATCGCAATGAAGTTTAAAAATTACGAAAAATGGTATATATGATCGTGTGTTTCATATTCGGAAGAGGTAAGTAATTTGTACCACGAACGATATCCAGAGAGGCGTCAACCCTTCAAGGATACATTCGCTCGATTGCGACATAACTTAGTTAATAGTGGCCAATTTGAAAAGAAGCGACTCAAAAATTATGCATCAAACAGGGATAAGGAGTTAGAAGAAATAGTAGTTTTAGGAACTATCAGAAATAATACCAACACTTCAACCCGACAGTTAAAAGGGTCCACTGGACTACCAAGAACTAACGTAAGTCGTACTTTAAAGAAGCATAATTTCTGGACATATAGGACAAGAAAAATTCATTCATATGCATCATCAATGGCCGCTCCGTCCAAAGCCCATTTTTGCGTTAATAACTATTAAAATACTAGTTGTAAAAAATGTAACTTACACTGTTGAAATCCACGTGAAAAAGTGCTTTGAGAATATTTTTACAGAAATCAAAAATTTTCAATAGGAAAAGAATTACAAACATTTTTCCAAAATACAGATTTTTGAAAAAACACCCTGTATATCTGAAACGGTACTAGATATCGATATGCGGTTTTCACCATTGACTTTATCATAAAAAATGCAGCCTCACCGACATTAGTTTTCGTCTATCTCCTTTAGATAAAGGAGTTTACCTTTTAAAAGTGTCCAATTTGGACCACCTTGTGCATTTCAAAAGCTCAAGCGTCGAGCTCACTGAAGCCACTTTTTTAGTCAGTGTGTCAACTATCTCAATTACATGGACACCTATATAGTCAGGTAACCAACAAAAAGTAGAACTTGTAGTAATATCCATCTAACTTTCAAGTTAATAAAAAAACCATTGTCGATTGTCATTTTATTGACTACACTTACTAGATATAAGTAAATCAATAGTTGACAATAACTAATTTACTTGTAAACTTGTAAATTTACTTATTATTAAAAGTCTACAATTATATATATATATATATATATATATATATATATATATATATATATATATATATATATATATATATATAAATATATATCAAGGATTTTCTACAGCTAACGCTGTCTTCCTTCTCTTAGCCTTTGATTCCGTCCGTTTCTATCTTTCCAGTCTCCATCTTTTAGACCCCTGTCCTCCATAGCCTCGTCCACATCGTCTCTCCACGATCGTCTGGGTCTTCCTCTTTTTCTTCTCCCTATAGGGCTCCACTCCGTTATTTTCTTTATCCACCTATTATCTTCGCTTCGTCTTATGTGTCCATACCATTTTAATCGTTTTTCTTCAATGGTGTTTATTGCCTTCTCTTTGATGTTCATTCTGCTTCTTATTTCTTCATTTGTTATTCTCTCCGTACGTGTCACTCTACAAACATCTTCTCCAATACTCCATCTCTACCGCGTTAATTTTAGATTTATTTCTTTTGTTGATCGTCCATGTTTCTGACCCGTATGTCATTATGTTTTGTATTATTGATTTGCATATACGTGTTTTGTTTCTCTTTGTAATGTGCTGGTCCCACAGGATCGAATTTAATTGTCTTATGCATGTTCGCGTTTGTCCTAACCTAGCTTTAATCTCTTCTTCTGATGTTGCATTTTTTGAAATGATGGTTCCTAAATATTTAAATCTATCGGTTTCCTTTGATTATTGTTTCGTTATCTACTTCTAGATTCTCCACGTTTCCCTCCTTTGTTGTTAGATATTCCGTTTCATCAAAGTTTATTGCTAATACTGCTTTAGTGTATTCTTCTTTCAGTTTTCTTACCATATAACTGAGGTCTTCCTCATCTTGCGCTATGATTACTTGGTCATCTGCGAAACTTAGAGTATATAAGTAATCTTCTCGTATTGGGACTCCCATTCCACTACATTTTGCTTCCATTTTTTTAATGTTTGTTCGAGGTATATTTTGAATAGTGTTGGGATGTAGAACATCCTTGTTATAGGCCTTTTGATGTTTGGAGTCTCTTCCCATTTTATGTCCTGTTTTTATGTTCACTGTGTTGTTTTCGTAGAGAGCTTTTACTGCGTATATTAGTTCTTTGTCAATGCCTATTTCTTTCATTGCGTTCCATAATCTTTGTCTTGGTACTGAGTCATAGGCCTTTCTTAGGTCTATGAAGGCTAAATGAACTTCTCTATTCTTTGTCATTTTTTTTCCATTGTTTGTTTTATAGTGTATATGTGGTCTAGACATGATTTTCCGGCCGTAAAGCCTACTTGGTTTTCTCCAATTTTTCCTTTTATATTTTCCTCCATGATATTTTTAATAATTTTTCCATACAAACGTCCCATACTCGATATTATGCTTAGGCCTCTATAGTTTGTGTATTTTCTGCGGTCTCCCTTTTTAAATATAGATCCTATATAAGCTTTTGACCATTCCTCTGGTATTTTTTCTCCGTTTATAGCTCTGTGGAACATGTTTCTCAGCATTCGATGTAATTTATTAGACCCGTACTTAATCATTTCATTTACCACACCCCCAGGCACTGCAGATTTATTATTTTTGAGTGTTTTTATTTTCTTCTTTACAATTATACCTTTGCCAAATACCAATAACCCATATTTCTTTAAACTTATTAGAAATAACCTGTTACAAACTTGAAGTTTTTTTATATATACCCCGGATATTCAGACATCACAGAATAAAGTTTTTATGATGTTAAACTATTCTCAAACACACTCTACAGGAATATGAAGTCTCATTAAAATTCGTTCACAAGTTCCGAAATTAGTCTTAACCGACCGAAAACACTCTTTCCGGCGATCTAAATGTATGGAGATTATTTTATACGATTTGTTTTAATAACATTTTACCTTTATTTAGCAAAACGTTGCCGTGCAAACACAGACAAGTAAAGAATGACTAAATTTACAACGAATTCTTATTGTCGACTTGAATAGAACAAACTGCACCTTTTAAAGTTTAAATGAGAAAACAGAATTTAAGAGGCAAGAGTTTGTTATTTTTGTTAATAAAGCTCTGGGGCCTTTGTTTCCGAAATTTAAGATAAGATAACTGCAGCATTAATTATTCTCAAAGTAGCAATTGTAAGACTTTATGTATTCTTTTATTCCACTAGTACATACTGCTAGGATTATTGATTATAAATGGTCCTCACTCTAATTCGCCTTTTTGAAGAAAATGTTAACTACAGAGGTTGTAGTTCTTTTAGAATTAACAGTTCTATAAAACTAAAAACTAATATACAGGGTATTCTATTCAAAGAATATAATGTTTGTGTCAAATATCAAAAACACGTCGAGCGATTGTTTCTATTTTAAACCTATAATAGAATTCGCTACAAACGCTACAACCTGTTTGACCCTTCAAATAAGTGAATTAGAGAGGTGATCCATTTATAGTTAATTACCCTTTACATTATTATTTATTTTTAGCTCCGCTACTGAATGAAAGTATTATATTCATGAATAAATCATCCTATAGTAAATCCCAAGATATAAGATCCTGCCTTTTCGCTTTTTCAATGGGGCAATAAACGACCCTATTACGGTTTTGTGCATAGTTGCCAGGTATTACGATAAACGTGTTTTTATTTTACCAGCTTTGTATACCGCCCTCACTTGCACCTGCAATCATATTGGATATATTTTTACCTATATATTTTCTACCTGGCAACCCGGTTTGAAGCCCTTTAAGTATTTGATAATATAGGCCTAATGACCACAGGTCGAAAGATACTTTTTATTATTTTTAATTTTAGTTTTACTTACAACTTACAACGTAACGGTTCTATTTCAATTTTGTCGCGTCCGTGGGACAATTGCAATAGTGGCTATCACACATTTATCACTTGACGCTAAATGAATAGTGAAAAATGTTTGCGACAGTTTGGTAAAAAGAAATTTGAATAAACAAAGTGCTTTGCAAGAAACCAGTGAACTAACAAAAACCCCAATTTCTACGATTAAGGGTATTGTAGAAAAACCACCACTCAGGAACAGGAAAAAAAATAGAAAGATTTTCAAATGCATCATGTAGACGATTGTGAAAAAGACATCATTAGGAGAAAAATATATTATATGTTTGAAGAGCAGTTGGTGCCGACACTAGACAAAATAAAATTAAGACCGGTGCAGGACGGAACCAATATACATTGTGGCCGATCAACCCTTCACAGAATTCTCTTAAGGATGAGATTCACGTTCCGAAAAATCAACAAAAGGCAAGTAGTGATGGAGTCACAAAAAGTATCGATCAGAGAATTGGCCAATAATTTACCTTGACGAAACATAGTTCCATACCCAGGACACTGTGCAAAAAGGGTGGATTGAGAGCAGTACAAAATGTCAGACTAACGCACCTTCAAATAAAGGTAAACGAATAACCATTTTGCATGCTGGATCTGAAAAGGGATGGGTTTCAAATTGTCTTTTTTTATCTGCAAAAAATATAAAAGATTCTCGTTTGGACTATCACGAAGACACGATCGCAGAACTTTTTGAAAATTGCCAAATGTTCCCGAATAGAGTGTTATAGTTATGGACAATGCAAGTTCCCATAGTCGCCTACTAAATAAGGTTCCTAATGCAGCCAACACTAACTCGGAAATACAGGAATGTATGTTCGAAAATGGTATTTATTTTGACTTTACTTATAAAAAAAGTGATCTTTTGGAAGTTTTGAAAGACTATAAATTGAAAAAGAAATATATTTGTGGTACTATGGCTGAGAAAATGGGACACACTGTTTTGCGGCTTCCTCCGTATTATTGTGTGTTTAATCCAATTGAACATATTTGGCATCAAATTAAATCACAAATAAGGGCACAAAATGTTTCTCCTACTTTAAGCATGTCAGTGGTTGAATTAGTAAAAAAAGTTTATAAATGATATATCTTGTGAAAGCTGGAAGAATTCCATTCAGCACGTTGTTAAAGTTGAAGATTCATATATTTATGTAAATAATATAAAACCACTGATAATTACCTCAGCTGATGACAGTGATAGTGAAACTGAATTGGACTTAAATTAATATATATGTATATATATGTTTATATATATATATATATATATATATATATATATATATATATATATATATATATATATATTTATACAATATGTCCCCCCTTGTAAACTCCATTCATTCAAACTGTTTATTTGTACTTCCTTATTCATTTGTTTTTACATGCATCTATAAATAAACATCTCCAAAAACACTTATAATTTTATTTATTTGCATTAATGAATAAAATTCTATCTCTGCAACCTATCATAAACAGGAGGTCAGAATTTTTATATTACCCACTTAAAACGGCAAAAATCAGGATCTTACCATATATTTTGGAACAGGCTATACGAGGTTTTTACTTCACGTTTCAAGATCTCAAGTTTATGAAAAATATATTCACCAATTTGAGGAAGTTTGGTAGTCTGTCTTTCTATCTGTTGGCAAGATAACTCTCAAAAGAAGTAAGTTTAACCTCCAAATTTGGTATAGATATAATAGATAATTAGTTAAAGGGAAGGGGATGAAACAAAGAAATTGCTGCGCATTTTGTGTAGTTCTAATATCATTATGATTTTTTTTTTTTTAGTTTTCGATCTAGATTATTGACAAATTTCTAGTTTTAGTTATAAATATCTCTAAAACCTTTCTTCTACTCAACTTTTTCGTGATTAAATATAGCAATAAAATACCTATCATTTAAAATATCGATTGTAGTACTTGAATTAAATTATTTTTTTAGGATGAGAACGTTAAGTTCAGTATTATGCAACCGTGTATTCACGAGGGAAGTAATGGGTATCACACTACTTTTCTCGTCATTAGTAACATCTAATCAACATAATCTTACCTTTAGTATATGCATAAAACTCTGTTGACTCTTTCTCGTATGTTATTTATTACCTGGAACAAAATTTAAAAATTTTTAAGTATCATATCCACATAGCTTAAATTAAATAAATATGGAAGATGGCAAAAAAAAGATATTATATTGTGAATTTAACATGAAAATATGACGTAGTAAGTATTTGTAAAACTAGAATCCATCCAAAATCAAAATTTACCATTGGTATGAACTAAACAACCTCCGTATGTAAAAACTTAAGAGTTTGTAAGGAATCTTCCACAAAGTGGGAGCCTAAGTAAAATATAGTATTACTAATACCTTCTAACACGTGGCTTATTAATTATTGTTTACTTTTATCTCTATTTACCCTTTCAATTTAAAAATGCTATACCAAAATTGAAAATAATAAAGTAACAACAATGTTACCACAGTATTAGAAAAAATTTGACATAAAAACAACGAAAAATAAAAAAATCCTTCAATAGGTGCTTAGAAATGAATAGAAGAAAACAAATTAAAGGAGAATATTGGAAGATATTTAGTAAAAAGATGGAAAGCGATCTATATGGCCCTCAAAGAAAAGTCTGGAAAATGATAAGACAGAACAAATTTCATATAGAAGACACGGTACAAACTAATAAAATTACAGTTAAAGAATGGCAAATATACTTTGAGAAATTTATATAAAGAAGAAGAAAATAATAAAACCATACTTGAAGAAGTGGAAGAAGTAAATCTAGAAGTAACTTTAGAATAGACAGTGAGAATTATAAGAAGTCTTAAAAATAGAAACGCCTCAGGATCAGACGACATTACAAATAAGATGTTAAAATATGGAGGAGAAAACCTATATCAACAACTAGCACAGCTCTTTACAAACATAATAAAACATGGACAAATACCTACAGATTGGAAAACTAGCATAACAATCCCAATATTCAAAAAAGGACAAAGGATGTCAGCCGAAAACTACCGCGAAATAAGGCTCCTAAATACGTGTATTACCTTAAAAGTATTAACAAAAACTCATACTGGAAGATATTCAAATAAAAGAGGGACAACAGGGATCCCGCAAAAAATCAGTCGACTATAGATGCCATATTTATAGTGAGAGGCAGAAAATGGAAAAAGCTGAAGAATTTAACAAACCTGCGTATATGTGTTTCGTCGACATGACTCAAGCCTTCGATAGAGCGCAATTAACAGATATTGTAAAATTATTACAGGAAAAGAGACAAACCAGAAGCTAATAAAAATCATCCATGCCATTAACACAGAATGTAGAACAAATATAAAAGTGGGATATCTACTGAGCAAGGAAGTAAAAATAAATGCTGGAATAAGACAAGGAGAATTACTTAGTCCCTTTACCTTCAGCCTCGTCATCGAGAGAATAGTGGAGAATCTTCCAAAAACTAGAGGATACAAAATGGGCAACACACACTTCCACACAATGATGGCCGATGATGCAGTCCTCATCTCCGATTCTGAGGACAACCTTCAGAAAATCTTTCATGCTTTCAATTTGGAAACGAGAAAACTAAACATGATTAACAACACAACCAAAACAAAAAGTATGGTAGCTTCAAAAGAATTATTAGGATGCAAGCTGGAGATCCAAGGAAGTATTATTGAAAAGTTTAAAAATTTAAATACCTTGTTACAATGATGACAAGCTACGGAGACTTAAACAGGGAAGTAAAACAACAGTCTATGAAGGAAGCACTAATAGCAGGTTGTTTGACGAATATAGTTTGGAAAAATAAATATTTCAATGTGGAAAGTAAGATAAGAATATAAAACACAACAGAGAGATCTATCCTCTTATATGCTGTAAAAACAAGAGCTGACACATTTAAAACAGCAAAAAAATGATGAGGACAACAGAAATGAAGGTGATTATTAAGAACATATATGGAAAAACTATCTAGGACAGAATTCACAACAAAGATCTACAAGAACTAAATAAGGTCCAAGAAATATCCAAATGGACAAGAACTAGAAGAAAACAATGGAATAAATACGTAGATCGGATGGACGAGAACAGACTGATATAAGAGGCCAAACTCAATAAACCCTAAGGTAGAAGAACTAGGGGCAAACTTCCCAAAAGGTGAAAGGAATGCTGGACGTCCATATCGGAAAAGGCCTAATGGGGATAAAACAGACAGTATGCCTACTTATATGACACACCATATAAGAAAGAAGAAGAAGAAGTAGGACTATAGGGAGGTGTTAGTTCTAGTGTATCTTGTTTCCGCTATAGAACAGATTACTTACAGAAAATATTCATATTACAACTTTACAAAATCTATTGTGGAATTAAATATGCAATATACAGTGCAACAATTATTTTTCGGACAATTGGTTAACAAATTTTTTCAGTTGTCTCTTTTAAAATTCAATCCACAAAGAAATAATTCATCAGGGATTTCAATGAATTTTCTAACTCATATTGTGGGATTATTTACAAGGCACGTGCAAAAGCCTTGGGAATGGTCCATATATCCTCGAGAAAGCATTGTTATAAATTCCTTTCAATTTTCAGAAATAGTTAAAAGAGACAAGGTACACGATAGTGCAGAAACACCTAGTATTTCAAGATTTCCAAATTATATTTGCTATTGATAGTTTGATCTGTTGGAATAAATTCACGACGAACAACACCTGGGTTATCACAGAAAATAATCAACAAGTTTTTGTTTTTTGTTGGTTTCCAATAATGATTTTGACTTCTATCCTGCATTTTAATTCTTCGTTGCTGGGTCTATTGTTTGTGTTCATCAATACCTTCTGATCTTCATTCAAAGTGTGAAAATTTTCCAAAATTTGTGTTTTGCCTTTCTTTACTGCACAACAGTTTTTACCACTTCACCAAATACTAAACTTTTTCACCCGACAAGCGTTTAGCTAAAGATGTTAGCATCATCACGAACGATGATTGACTCAATCTAAAATTTAGAAATGGACTACTTGTGCTAAAATTGTGATTGACTCGAGTAAAACCAACCAAGCACTGACGGCGATGTAATTCTAGTCTAGTAATCAGTACAGAGAACCGTAAGGAATACGGTTCTCTGTACTGTAGGAAAACTCTTCATTTAGACTATTTTTTAGACTATATAATTTCAAAACTTTCGCATCCGTTTAATAATTGCCTCTCAGTAGATTTTTGAGTAATTCCTTAATTCACAATGGCAATAAGTAATAACGTTTGTGCTGACTTGGCTTAGGCCCGTCAGTCAAATATGGATCCACATTGATCAAAAGTGAGAAAGAAGAACAAAAATAATAACTGTAATAACAATTATAACCAGAAATATTTTTACCTGAATTATCATCAAATTTATTGGCCCCTCATATGCTGTACATGTTTATTCCCCTTTGTTTTCTAAAATTAATAACGGAATTGAAAAATTTGGTGTAATCAAGTTACTCGCGGGAAGGCTGCACTTCTATGCTCTGGAATGAAGAGAATAAGTGGCTTATTATCCTCTGATGGACATTACTTACTACTCCTACAGATGTATCGTATATGTATTTGGGTTGCTGACGTAATTTAAAGACTATAGTTCCCAAATGCAAAGTATACCAACCACCTATACATTAGGCATTCCATACTACTGCTTGATGCAGCCTTCCTGCAATTTTTGTAAACTATTTCCTCTCTTTTATAGTCAACCAAGACAAAATATCTCCATATAATAATTCTACTCAGTATATATCACCACTACACCAAACAATTTATTTTTGCACACGACGCGCGTTTCGCTAACCATGATAGCTTCATCAGGAGCGATGATTGACTAAAGCTAAACTACAAATCTACCCTATTTATACTTAGCCTAACTCTTGAATTACTCAGGCGGAACTAATGGCATAGGCAAGGCCATCAGTTCCGGTCAAGTAACCAGTAGAGGGGACTATAAGGAATAGGCACTCTGTCTTTATTTAAACTACTTTACATTTTATAAATTTCCATATTTTTCGTATGCGTTCAACAATCTACTATCAGATACATTTTTTATTAATCGTAGATTATCTAATGTTACACTATGATCAGCCTCAACGGCATGTTCGGTAATGCTAGACTTTTCTGTTCTACTGTATTTTAAGTGTGCTAAATGTTCTTTAAATAGTGTTTTAATTGACCTTAGATTTGTCACAATCATGACAACTAATTTTATAAATTCCACTTTTCTCACAATTAGGAATCTTATCTTTGGGATTTCCTAAGATATTCCTCAAATTGTCTGATGACTTATAGACTAAGGTGAGGCTTACCTTATTAAATACCTTATTGAGTCCTTGCTATATTTCGGATTATATGGTATGGAGACATACTTGGTGTTATTTTCTTCGCGTGTAAAAAAAAGGTGGAATTCTGAATATCAAACCTAAACTTACGTCTATTTATTAGCTTATTTACTAAGTCATCGTCATATCCATTAACTCTAGTTATATTTCTAATACGATTCCTTTCTTTATTAAAGTTTACTCTATTCAGAGGGAAAGTGACTAAACGATGAACTAAAAAAATGTAATGAGGCTAATTTGTGTTGTTTGCAATGAAATGAATCATTAGGAATATATCTATCTGTTACTGTGTTTGGTGTAGTGGTGATATATACTGAGTAGTATCATTGTGCCAAAGATTTCACATTCCCAACTTAGTCCATATAATAAGTTAGAAAGAATCAGAAAGTTAGTCAACCTTAATTGAATATACGTCAAGACTACGTCAAGAAAAATAAGCCTATTATGTGTAATAATATAATCATTATTGGCAACGATGCTATCCCTGTTGGAAACAACGTTAAACATTTGAGTTTTGGTAACTTTAAAGCTTGGCCCATGTGCTGAAAATAGATATGTACTCTCGAGATCATGATTTGCTTCTCAGGCAAGTAAAATTAATTACAATAAAAGCCATGTATTACGAGTCTTGACAACTAGTAAGCCAAGACCACTTCTGATTATCAAAAATAAATATGGTGTTATGGATAGTACGAGTAGTTTAACATTTAGTTAATACGTACAAAGTTTGGAAATTCAGATTTTGACTGTGTTGTTTACACTGAATTTTTAAAGAAGATGTGACCTACAAAATTTGTAAATTTAGTAAAATCAAATATCGATCGGTGATGGAGTACTTCTTTTCGATTATCTGCTAAAGAAATTTACGAACACATGCTTAATATATTGAAGGAATAATGTAAAATCCTATATCAGTATCAAAAATTGGGCAGATTTCCAGCGAGGAACATCATTGATAGACACCGTAGTGGATGACGAAGAGAATATTGAAATGAAATGATTTTGGAGCAGGGACAAATCGGATCGAAACGTATTGCAAAGATTTTAATTTGGGTATGATAAAATTATCAGCTAAATGTCTGTACGCCGAACTAAAACAACTTAGAGTCTCAACAACCAAGTGGATTTGTCGCCGTTTTGAAGGGGATTTATCTAACTTTTTGGATCGAATCATAACTATGAATGAGACGTAGGTACATCATTATGATCCAGAGACAAAAAAAAAAAACAGTCGAAGTAGTGAAAACAGGCTGGTTTACCTGGACCCAAAAAGGTTCGGTTACAGAAAACAGCAGGAATAGTTCTTATTTCAGTTTTTGGTAAAATAATGGGATACTTTTTACAGATTGCTGGAAGTACGGCGAAACAGTGACTCGACAATAATATTTTTCATTATTGATGAAACCTCGCCAAAACATTGTGGAAAAACGCTAAGAAAAAAAGTGTGTAAAGGGGTGCTGTTTCTCTAGGACTATGGGCCTGCTCACAAATCGATGTTAGTTTAACAAAAAATGAACGATTTAGGCTTCAAATTGTTTGATCATCTTCCATATCCCATCCATATTTAGCTCCCTCGGATTATTACTTATTTCCAAAATTACAAGGATACAAATTTCATCCAAACCAAGAAGCGATAAATATGCCAGACTGGTTTGCAAACCAAGATAATTTTATTAAAATGGGTTTCCTTTCTATGCTAGGCTAGAAACCTACTAATTCGCCAACATAGATCTATAGTACAATATAGTGAGGGGAATGCCAGTATTAAAGATAAAGTGATGTCGAGTCTATATAAAGAGAACAGAAGGAGCCCCAACATAATGTCCTGACACATGTTAGTAAGTCGATAAAAGCCTTAATTTGTTGAAGGAATAATTATTCTTTGCTAGGTGTCGGTCAGTTTGCTTTCATGAATGTAATTGCATTTGTATTAAGATTATAATGTCATTGTCTACTTGTAGTTACAGTTTGTCAAGTAAGAACATGGCCACGATAATTCATTTTTGGTAGATGTGATTCTGGCGATTCAACAAAAAATTGGTACGTTGTCTACGGCGCATTTTAGTAAAAGTATCAGTCGATTCCGAACTTTCGTCGAAATCAGGTAAAATCCAAAATGAGTCACTTGTTTGCGCGTCGGTTCGAGGCAGTCTTTCTTTGTTCCCATCCAAAGGGGCGTAAAATGAAACATTTTCCGGCCGCTAAATATATTAAAAGCTGTTGTCGTTTGTAAAGAAGTGGGTAAGTTGTTTTAATAAGATGAAAAATGTCGACGACTTGCCAAAATGTGGCTCGGTAGGCAAAGTAACTCCGAAAAAACGAATAACAAATTGTGTCTGTTTTCACGGGACGGTTCCCAAACTTTTTTTCTCGTAGACCACTTTCAAAATTTTACTGGTTTCGGTGGACTCCCTGCTGCTACATTTCTACCATATTCCCAAAACTCGTCAAAAAATGTGAAGATTAGATTTAACGATGGAAATTTGCGTCGTGGCTGAGTTCCAACCCTAAATTCGGAGTGATAAAAATAAAAAGAAAAATAATATATTTTCTTGTGTTCTATTTATTAAAATAATATGATTACAGACTTAACAGAATTAAAATTAAACATTAATAACGTACCGTAACTTCAACAATTGCAAAATCAACAAATAAAAAAATAGTCATAATTTTAATGGCAGGGATGTACTTGATGGATTGACAGCAAATTATCAATATTTGGCTTCAGTTTTGTAAGGAATAACCGCAAATCTCCCCGTTCTGTGATGTTCAATCTGTTCCATGAGAACATTCGACAACATCTTCCTGCTTATGATGTCAAATTCCAAAGAACGTTGAAGGAACCTTTGCTGGGCGAAAATCAAATCGCGAAGCGGCTCGCATGAGCCTACGATAAGATTCTGGAGTCGCTCTCATAATCGCCAGACGCCAACCCTATTAAGAACATTTGGTCTCTTGTAAAGAGAAAGCCTAGAGGAAAGACTCTGAGGACTTTGACTTATTTGTCTCGCGAGATTCGAAAAATCTGGAGATCATTGCCGCGACAGCATGTCTCGAAGATGCCAGGCGATTAATGATGCAGGAGGCGATTAGACAACTTACTAAGGTAATTGCGCCGTTGTTAGCGCACCAAAGAATACATTGATAGCAAAAAATTTTCTCGAAACACATTTTTTTTCAAGAATACGAGCAGTCGTTCTTATTTGATAGACCGTAAGTTAAGTGAAACAGGAATATATAACCAATCAAATTGATCTGTATTTTAAGATAGACTTGTTAATAATAATTTCTTACCACTTCATCAGGCAAGCAAATTATTTGAAATAGACAAAATATTCGCCCGTTTTAGTCTGAAATTGTTTTAAATATCAAATTGGAATTTTCATTAAAATTAAAGCTAAAAAAAACACATCTTTCTTCTCTGAAATACCCTATATTTTATTCATTTATACCGCGAAACGCCATTTTGACATAGTTTTACCTAGACGTAATTATTCTGTACTCAACTTTAATTGTTCTGAAACAAGAATCTTATTAGTTTTGTTTAACATGTGCTTTGAGAAATTTCAAGTTGCGCTCAAATGTCGTGCGAAGAAATTTGCATTCATTTTCTTAATTGATTTACTTATGAAGTCATATTTTACTTCATTATGAAAATTAAGATGATATGGTAAAGTTAGTGCTAACGCTGATGTAATTATATGGTATGCCATTATTATAATTATTGTTTTAGAGGCAAATATAGCGAAATTTTATCATCAAGTAAGTAATTAAATTTATACCGTACGGAGCTCGTAGGTTGGTATAACATGGCGTCTTGAAATCAGGTGTTATTTTTTTTTATAGACACAACACATGCGCTGTAGAAAACTCTATAAACCTCTACAAAAACGATGTGTGAGTGTAGTGATTTTTTGGTTTATTTTGCGCGTTGTCGCTAGTAGAAAAAACCGGTCAAGTGCAAGTTGAACTTGCACAATTAGTGTTCCGTACGTTGATTGTTTTTAGAATAAAAATTTTTGTTAGGGTGGTATAAAATGATCAGTGACTTCACAAAACACACCCCAAATGAGTTTTCAACAAAGTTTGTTTCCAGTCTTTTACTGAAAACTGGTGACCTTGAAATTTGGTTTTTTTTTTATATACCAAATAAATTATTAAAGGTAATGCACTCGTGATAATTTTCTTTCAATCTACACCCCCGTGGAGAATGTTCCAAAATTTTTTCAAAATTTTTTTGATCAGTACTTTTCGAGATAAGGTAGGGGACAGCAATTTTTTAAAAGTGTGCGCAAGTATTACATTATATATATATATATATATATATATTTTACTCGTGTTTTCACAAGCTTTCATTTGACATTACACTCGATGACCTAGTAAAAAAATTTTTTTTTCATTTCCGATTTTACCCCTCAAAACGAAACCCTTTAGTCAAAATTTATGTTACGGTGGTATAAAATGATCAGTGACTTCACAAAACACACCCCAAATGAGTTTTCAACAAAGTTTGTTCCCAATCTTTACTGAAATCTGATGACCTTGAAATTTTTGTTTTTTTATATACCATTATAAATTATTAAAGGTAATGCACTCGTGATAATTTTCGTTCAATCTACACCCCGTGGAGAATATTCCAGAATTTTTTCGAAATTTTTTGATAAGTACTTTTCGTGATAAGGCCCGGGACAGCGATTTTTCGCAAATTTTTAAAAATAATACAAAGAAAAGTGCGCGCAAGTATAATATTATATATATATTTTTTTACTCGTGTTTTCACAAGCTTTCATTTGACACCACACTCGATGACCTAGTAAAAAAATTTTTTTTTCACTTCCGACTTCACCCCCAAAAACTAACCCCTTAAGACAAAATTTAATTCTCAAAACTACATGGCTCTGATGAGGCCATCAATTCCTATATTATTACCAAATTTCATCTTTCTATGTTAAATAGTTTCGGAGAAAATCGGGTGTGTGACAGACAGACAGACAGACAGACAGACAGACAGACAGACAGACAGACACCGAAGTGATCTTATAAGTGTTCCGTACGGAACACTAAAAATGGAATCACGGTTTCTCCTGAGCCCTAGAAAATTGTGCATATGATGTTAAGAGTGGGTCGTCACATTCAGTCGTTTCTTAGGGATACGCCCCTTTTATAACCTCATTTCATTGAATTACGTTTGGTTTTAAGATAGTCAGAAAGCATAATGGTTTCATCTTTGACCCTTAGGCTACAAAATATTTACTTGGAGTTTTCGCTACTTAGGTCCAAAAATGCGAGAGAGAGCACCAAACGCATTTTTCTGCCCTTAAATAGCAGACATAAGTTTCAGAGGCCATTCGCACTCATCTTGTTTATATAGAGATGATCTTGCAGAACCTGGTTAACACTATTTCTTGAAAGCCTGGTTTAGTCGCAACATCTTCACTATTTGATCGATCTACGACTCCTTCTCAATATGGTCAATTTTTCAGAAGTTACCACTTCAACTTGCCGGCCCTCATGTACATCTTCGGCGGTTTTTCGTCCAAGGCCAAACTGTTTTATCCAGTTCTTAGCCGTGCTGCAGGAAGGAGACTTACTACTAGTATACACCATCTACACACTCTTTTGTTTCTTTCAATAAGAGTTTTGTAATACAGCGGTTTTCCGATCCGAACACGTCTCACTCGAGGCTTTCCTAAACTTAAACTAATAACCCCAATTGTTTGCAAATTATTAAGTAGATGAACAAAACATATGAGCATAAAACGTCATATGCAATGTTGCCACATGTCATTTAGAAATAAGTTAGATCAATCAACATAGGACACCTGATGGTATTATTGTTACATAAATTTTTAAAATACACCCCTCCACGAGGAATCAAGCTGGTTACATTTATCAAATACCTACCATAAATTATTTATAGAATAAACTTAAATGGCCTTTTTTGCGATATTTCAAAGAATCCATGTTATTTCTGAGTTCCGGGTTCCCAATAAAGATCACGAAGTATGGTAACTGTATTTCATAGATGATCCAGCTTGAGCTTTGTATAGGATTAAAAGCAGTTCTGTAATATACAATTTTTTTTAGTACAAATTAATATTATGAACTTTTGAAAAACGTTTTTTGCTGTGCAAGGAACATTATCAAGCTACAATGTATTTCAAGATAATGATAGATTTGTTTATTGCTTTGAAAATATTAAACATGGAAAATACTGCTTTGTTAATTGATCACTTTCTATTTAATTTCGACGTGACTATAGT
>CM032446.1:53647694-53667694 GCA_019049505.1 Pachyrhynchus sulphureomaculatus
ACTTATCCGATTACGTGTTTTTTTTTAATTCATACATTTATTCTCTCTGTCTATCTACCTGTCCTTAGTGCTCTTATCACTCGAGAACCACTTATCCGATTTACGTGATTTTTTTTGAAACGTACATATTTTCTCTGGCCAGGTCATTGGATATATTTTATTACCTTAGGTAAACATAAGGAATAAGCAGTGACGATAATAGTGAATCATGTTGAAAAATGTTTACAGCTAGCGCGTTCTTTTGCAATACGCTGCTTAAACCATTAAATAAGGAACAATATCATAATGCAAAGAATATAATATATATAAAATGCAATGTCTCTCTGTCTGCGTGTCTGTCCGTTAGTCCGCTTATTAATCGAAAACTACTTATCCGATTTACGTGATCTTTTCTCAAAACATACATATGTCCTCTGGCCAGGTTATAGAATATATTTTATTTCGTTAGGTAACATAAGGAATGAGCAGTGACGATAATAGGGATTGAAGTCGGAAAAAAGTTTGCCACTAGCGCGTTCCCTTGCAATACACAGCCTAAACCATTAAATATAGAACAATATTATGTAGCAGAGTATCTGTAATCTATAATCGACGATAATAGTGAATGAAGTTCACGCGAGTAGAGCCGAGGGCACGGCTAAGGTCTTTATAAAGGCAGATTTACAAAATGAATTCAATGCCACCGTGCATAATTGTAATGGTACTACTCAGTATATATCACCACTACACCAAACACTTTATTTTTGCACTAGACGCGCGTTTCGCTAACCATGTTAGCTTCATCAGGAGCGATGATTGACTTAGTCAATCATCGCTCCACATTCCCAACTTAGATAATTGTAATGAACAAACCAATTTTAAATTATTAAAAATGGAAAAATTCAGAAGTAGGTATTGCTTTTCCACGCAACTCATCAATAGATGTAAAGTTTATCGGATCGCAACTCATTAACATATATTTATATATATATATATATATATATATATATATATATATATATATATATATATATATGTATATATATATATATATATATATATATATATATATATTTATATATATATATATATATATATATATATTAACATATATATATATATATATATATATATATATATATATATATATATATATATATTATATATATATATATATATATTATATATATATATATATATATATATATATATATATATATATATATATATATACATATATATACTATATATATATATATATATATATATATATATATATATATATATATATATATATATATATATATATATATATATTATATATATATATATATATATATATATATATATATATATATATATAGTTTATAAGGTTTATATATATAGAAGTAAATATAAATTTATTTACTTTTTAAATAATAATACTATGGACGCTTCGGACATGCAAGAAGAAGAAATAGAAGATGCCGGATGGTGTCTGTTAACAAGAGTAGAGAAATGTAGGTACATTTTTTAGTGTTCCGTACGGAACACTTATAAGATCGATCACTTCGGTGTCTGTCCGTCTGTCTGTCCGTCTGTCTGTCCGTCTGTCTGTCTGTCTGTCCGTCTGTCACACCAGATTTTCTCGGAAACTATTTGTCATAGAAAGTTGAAATTTGGTAGTAATATAGGAATTGATGGTCTCATCAGAGCCATGTAGTTTTGAAAGTTAAATTTTGACTTAAGGGGTCAGTTTTGGAGGGTGAAATCGGAAGTGAAAAAAAATTTTTTTTACTAGGTAATCGAGTATGGTGTCAAATAAAAGCTTGTGAAAACACGAGTAAATATATATATATATATATATATAATGTAATACTTGCGCGCACTTTTCTTTGTATTATTTTTAAAAAATCGCTGTCCACCCGCCTTATCTCGGAAAGTACTTATCAAAAAATTTTGAAAAGATTCTGAAATATTCTCCACGGGGTGTAGATTGAACGAAAATTATCACGACTGCATTACCTGTAATAATTTATCTGGTATATAAAAAAAAACAGAAATTTCAAGGTCATCAATTTTCAGTAAAGATTGGAAATAAACTTTGTTAAAAACTTATTTGGGGTGTGTTTTGTGAAGTCACTGATTATTTTATATCACCGTAACATAAATTTTGACTTAAGGGATTCGTTTTGAGGGGTGAAATCGGAAGTGAAAAAAAATTTTTTTACTAGGTCATCGAGTGTGGTGTCAAATGAAAGCTTGTGAAAACACGAGTAAAAAATATATACATAATGTAATACTTGCGCACACCTTTCTTCGTATTACTTTTAAAAAATCGTGAAAAATCGCTGTCCCCTACCTTATCTCGAAAAGTACTGATCAAAAAATTTTGAAAAAAATCCTGGTATATTGTCCACGGGGTATAGATTGAACGAAAATTATCATTACCTTTAATAATTTATCTGGTATAGAAAAAAACCAAAAGTTCAAGGTCATCAGTTTCCAGTAAAGATTGGAAATAAACTTTGTTGAAAACTCAATTGGGGTGTGTTTTGTGAAGTCACTGGTCATTTTATACCACCCTAACAAAATTTTTTATTTCAAAAACAATCAACGTACGGAACACTAATTGTGCAAATTCAACTTGCACTTGACCGGTTTTTTATTACTATTTTTGGCTAGTTTGAATTTAGTTATGTCGTTTGGGTATAAAAAATAATATATTTGACATTTACTATGTAATTAAGAATCATATGTAAACTCAATAAAGAATATATGTAAAACTCAATAAAGATCATATGTAAAATCCATTAATATCATATGTAAAACTTTTTTCTTTAGTTATTCAAAAGAACAAAGTATTACTTACTTACTGTCAATAATTGTTGCTTCACTTGTGGCAGACATTATTTTAAACCGGGTAGATACTTTATTCTATTAAAAATTGAATAAAATAATTCTGATTATTGAAAAACTTCACAAGAAATAAAAACTAAAACAAACACTAATCAAAAGTGATAACTTACCTTGTTATCAACAATCAACTAACCACATTCGCTACTTGGCAAACACCGCATGTGTGGAGCTACGTGGAGCAATACACGAGTAAGAGTGCTCGTGTTCTTTGATGTGTGTCAAAAGACCGACAATCGCGAGCACCCGAATGTTCGTGTTCGGGTTAGGGCGAGCACTGACGAGCAGCCCATCCACACATAGCAAGTTCGCCGATACAGTTGCTCGGTATTTTGTAAATTCCGCATGTGTGGAGCCGTCTTCACTTTGTCATATCTGGTGACACTGACGAGGTGTGAGACGATAAAAACTCACTTCAAAAAATAAGTCAACAGATGGAAAAGTAGAAGAGCTTTTCATGTTTGATAATTTAAATTTGGTTTACTCATTATTCATATGTACTGTAGCAATGATTTAATTCTATAATTCATGATAACTGTTAAAAACCTCTTTATATTATTTCAAATAGGCATTATCGGATTCATCATTTAAAGTTGTCTATTATTACGTAATATAATTCGTTTATCTGTAGTGGAATTGAATTGCTGATTTTCCCAAATCAACATTGCTTCAGAATCTTGGTAACTGCTGCGGTATAAAGTTATTTGAAGGTAGTCATTTAACGCTAGTTATGAGCTAATGCTTTCTATACAAATATTGCAGATATTCAGTCATTTGGAACAAACTGCGATAATTGTACGTTGCTCATATATTGCTAATTACTAGTTGATTGGTCTTTCTTTAGATCCGTCGATGAATTGTAGTTCGGGATATGAGTTGACAAATGACATTATGAACTTTGTAAATCTGTGTACTGATAATACTGAATAATTTATTATATGTTTTAAACTATTTACACAATCAATGTTAATACGACAGTTAAGTATTTCCATAGTCATATCACGGTAGCATAAAAAAATGATCTTCGTAAATTCATTTTGTCAACCTTATTTTAAAATCTTTGAGAAGATGAGACACAAGAAAGTGACAAGACAATTATTATATCCTCAATATCACTTTCAATTATAAAATACAATTGGCACTTAATAACAAAAACCTGGAGTTTCATGATAGTAATTTCAAGTCTATTTTTAAAAATAATATTGGTAAGTCAATAAATTGTTGGCCAAAGGTTAAAACGTAGAGGTAAACATTGTTCTTAAGTTGCACTATCGGTAAAAAGTGATGAATCATTATGGTAAATATGGGGTTGCATGAAATATCTAGACATGTGCTATTAACGTTAATGGACTGAAAATATTTTACCTTTATCGCAAACAAAATCTTTTTGAATGACTTTTAGTCATGTTTGTCAGAAACATTTTTATAGATCTATAGATTAAAAAATTGTTGGTAATAAATCTTACATTTCTATAAATATAAATCTAAAAGCAGGTTACGCTCGGACGGATATGCTACCGATCAACGGTTATTTATATTTTTATGACTCTATTGTATTGCAGAGGTTTTTTGCCTAAAATAGGATGAACTTTTAAAAATAATTCAAAACAGGTAGCAAAATCCAGTAAAATGCATAAGAAATCTCTTTTTTTGGGCGCTCCCCAATATGTATTTGTATGTACAATGAGAGAATTCTGCTATCAACTCCAAACAAATACACTTCAGTGCATGTCAAGGTGTATACTGACGTATTTAACATTTGGTAGTGAAAATGACACTGGCCGCCGCGACGCCAAACAACATTTTTTCCATCGACATACCTTTTATACACGTAAAATGGCATTGGAAAGCCCTAATTTTTTTCAACATTTTTTCTTAACTATTTTTTCTGATTTGTTTTGCAAAAAAATTATGCAGTAGAAAAAATATTACTATTTGGTCCATTTTCATAACCTTCTATTACAATGACAAAATTTAAATCTTTACGTATGAGACTATATGAAGTAGGGACATTTTTTCGAACATAATAATAAACGTTAACATAGCTGATTTAAAAAAATAATCCTATCCGTAATATATATATAACAAGCAACGTCTCTGTCTGTGTGTCTGTCTGTTAGTGCGCTTATCACTCGAGCACCACTTATCCGATTTACGTGCTTTTTTTTTAAAAAAAAAAACATAGATATGTTCTTTGGACAGGTTATAGGATATATTTTCTTACGTTTGGTAATATAAGGAATAAGCAGTGACGCTGATAGTGAATCAAGTCCAAGCGAGCGGAGCCGTGACTACGGCTATTTAGTTATAAAAGTTCTAACCAAGAATGTTTAATCTTGCAAGTATTCCGTAGGATCCTTATATTCCAGTGCTAGCGTCGCTCGTCTCTCTCGCGTCATCCGTATCGACCACGTCACTACGATACTGGCCTCTGCGCACCTCAGGCGTCCTTTGTGGCAAGACGGTTAAGAAATATCCAACGTAATTGATTCAAAAGAGATGAACCACCGATAGAGGGCAGATATGCCTTTAACATTTGATTTAGAGCAGCCAAAGAGACAAATTGTTATATCTTATTGAAATATAACAAATGTTCACGATAAGGAACTTCAAACGAACATAAGAGCATCGTAATCAAATAATTGCTTTAGAAGTTAGAGGCGAAAAGCTCTGAATTTACAACAATTTTCTCCTATGGCGCCAATACCTATAACGTCTAAAATGACCCACCTGTAATAAGCATGTTAAATTTCTCAAACCCTTCTCAGCAATCTATAATTTTACCAAAATGATACTTACACTTTCTGTCTAGAAAAGAACTTTTAATATAAAATGAGATACGAGTCAGCTATAATTGTTTAAATTATTTAGTTCAATCGTTCAATTATCCGTTAGCTTGATTGCAGCGTGGGCAAAGGCCATTAATTTGCTAAAAGAGTATTTTATATTGATCTTTAGGATATTGTTTAATATTATTTTATCGACAAATAAAGTCGGAAGAACAAGAAGAAAGTCACATGGTTCTAAATTAAATAAATACGAGTCAGCCAACACACAAACATGGCTTTTCATTTACTGTCTCACAATTGTCGGACTAACTCCGTTCTACTATTAGTGGGTTTTAGCGAAGTTTGACTCCTTAGAAGTGGTGAAAATGCAGTGTACAGTTGATTTAGGAATCATCGATTAATTTTTAATCAACTCTGTAGACGATTTTGGTTTTTTTGGAAGACCCTCTATACCTTTGGCTAGTCCTGTTTTTAGAAAGTCCGCGTTTTCATTACACTCAAACCAGCCATAAACTTAAGTACGAAAGCGGCATTCATTAGTTTATGCTTTTTAATCGACTTCAAAATGGAGGAGGTACTCTGTTCGACGCGTATGTATTTTATTTTTTAACGTATGTTCCCGTATAAGTCAAATATGTACCAATTTGGATGTTTTTTTTATCTGAAAGAGTATACATTTGAGACGGTCCCATAAAAATTTTATTGAAATACGTTATTCTAAAAACTTAAATTTTTGTAATAAAAGACCGATAACTCCGTATGGGATCACTTCCGTGTCCGTCTATCACATCTGATTCTTTCCTATACTATTAATAGGTGACCAAAAAATAAAATTTAAACTCGTAATATTTCATCGTATTCCATATACTTGAATTAAACTAAAAGGAATGATTACTTTATTAGTGTTCCATATGGAACACTCATAGGATCACTTCAGTGTCTGTCTGTCTGTCACACCCAATTTCTCCAAGACTATTTGACATAAAAAGGTAGAACTTGGCACAAATATAGGAATTGATGGCCTAATCATAGCCATGTAATTCTAAAAGTTAAAATTTGACTTAAGGGGTTAGTTTTGGGGGTGAAATCGGAAGCGGAAAAAAAAAAATTACCAGGTCGTCGAGAAAATGAAAGCTTGTGAAAACACGAGTTCAAAAATATATATGATGTAATATTCGCGCAAATTTTTCTTCATAATATTTTTAAAAAACTGCCAAAAATCGATGTCCACCACCCTTATTTTGAAGAGTACCGATGAAAAGATTTTGAAAAAATTCTGGAATGTTCTTTATAAACTGTAGAGTGAATGAAAACTATCACGAGTGTGTTACCTTTGATAATTTATTTGGTATAAAACAAAATTCAAGGCCATCAGTTTTCAACAAAGATCGGAAGCAAACTTTGTTGAAAATTCATTTAGGGTGTGTTTTTGCAAACTCACTGTTAGCCTATGTTCATATTCTGCAGAAGTTTCTTATCTGAAACGTTACCGACTGTACTTTGACATTTCGCATAAACGAACTTCACGAGCTTCTTGACTTTCTTGAGAGCGTGATATTACGTTCCGATTAGAATTCTTATCAAGCCGAAGCTCTCTTTCTTTTTCGGTTTCCTGAAAACGATATTTTCTTTGGCGAGCAGCACGTTTCGTCGGGATATCCATGATTAATTTCACAATTTTCAGGAAATTTAACTGAAAACAGTATAATGACAGTATATACCTATAAAGAAGGTAGATAAATAAAAGACATAAATAGGAAAATTAGTTCTTAAAACGAATAGTTAATAAAATTATGCGCTAACTTTACTTTGAAAAAACTACTATTAAAAAACCGAAAAATAAAAACTTATTACCAAAAAAAAAACCGACTTCAAAAAACCAGCACACAAAAATTTGCCACTATAAATGTTTTTGAAACAATCGTAAAATAACATACCTCTAAGGTAAGATATTGCTTGACAGTTCAGTTTTAAATTCCATATAAACAAATCCTACATATATTAAAAACAGTTATTACTTATTACTATGATTTCTTTATAAAAAGAAAACTTTTAAAGTCGGCGTTAATTTTTGTGTCAATGTAACCTTACTAATAATATTAACACCTAATTAGATAATAAAATAAACATGACTTCCTGGAAAAAATTGGCGCAGACTTCAAAAGTTATCTTTTTATAAAGAAATCATAGTAATAAATAATAGTTGTTTTTAATATTTATAGGACTATATCTTCCATTATCTAGACTTATCTCTGCTTATTTCCCATTATTTCTCCGTATCTCCCATTATCTAGGCTTATATCGAATTATATAGAACATATGTATAAATTTATAAAAACACGTAAATCGGATAAGAGGTTCTCAAGTGATACACGCACTAACGGACAGACAGACAGCCAGAGAGACGTTGCATTTTATATATATTATATTCTTTGCAACATGATATTGTCCCATATTTAATGGTTTATTCAGTGTATTGCAACGCAACGCTAACGGTAACCTTTTTTTCGACTTGATTTACTATTATTGTCACTGCTTCTTCTTTATGTTACCTAACGCAATAAAATATATCCTATAACTTGGCCAGAGAGCATATGGATGTTTTAAAAAAGCACGTAAATCGGATAAGTGGTTTTCCAGTAATAAGCAGTAATAAGCTCACTAACGGACAGACAGACAAACGGACAGACAGACAAACGGACAGACAGAGATACGTTGCATTTTATATATATTACACAGGTTTACAAATTTTTAATTTGGAAAAATACCAAGAACGCCACATGCCTAGATAAGTTAATTGGGACCTCCTGAACACGAAAAACGCTATAATTTTTTTTTTTTTAAGTACCGTTTTTTAGATAACGGTACTTTTGTGTTTTTCGGTGTATGGTCCCACTCAAACCCTTATGGAGCCCAACCGAAAAGTCCGATCGAGATAAATGTCATACCGTTGGAAAGGCAACTAAATGCCTTTTCCGGCGGTATACTATAAATTTCTATGTGACAAGAAGTGGCTGAGTTATAACACCTCAAAGTTCAAAATTTGCCTATTTTTTACGTTTTTTTCAAAATTTTTCATTTTTATTTGGTTTTTTTTCTACGTTATTGTAAAGATCTGGAATGTTTTATTTTTTTACCAAGTAGTTTATTTAATAACCAACATTTTAAACGTAATTTGAAAGAAAAAGGATGAAAAATAAAATTTTTATTAAGGATTTTGTGGAACGACAATATTTTCATTTTCATTGCTCACACGCTATATTCGGCGTCCATCAGAATTTGAATCACTGTATACGTTGGTAGCCCTGACACACGCTATATTCGGCGTCCATCAGAATTTGAATCACTGTATACGTTGGTAGCCCTGACACACGCTATATTCGGCGTCCATCAGAATTTGAATCTGATCACAGTAAACAGTTTGGCTTTGTACGTGCAAAAAATAAAATGTGTTCAATCGATCCCAACGAATTTTGTTATGTTTGTGGAGTTCTTGTGAAAAAGAAATCACAGCATTTGATGCGAAAAATGAATACGAAAAATTTATCTGAAGCGTATAAGAAGTATTTCGGCTTTCGACCTGCGTCTCTGGACAAACTGTGGACACCGAATAATGCATGTAACAACTGCCGAACAATATTAAATAAAATTGGTAAGGGTCAAGAGTGTTTCTTCACATTTGGAAAGCCAATGCAATGGAGAAACCCGATCAGTCATACAACAGATTGTTATTTCTGTTTAACGGAAAAGGCTGTCGGACGTAGAATTGAACCAGTTTATCCAGTTGTTAGCTCGGTGACGCTGCCAGTGCCGCACTCAGTATCGTGCCCCAAACCGCAGCTGATTGTAGCAGAGCCCACAAAAATACGAAAAAGAACAACAATAAGTGATTCATCAGATGAGTGCAGTGAATCAAAAATGCAATCAAATAAGAAACCCCATTTACTTACTCAGGCCGAGCTTAATGATTTGTGTCGAGATTTGTATTTGCCGAAATCGAAATCTGAATTACTTGCATCGCGATTGCAACAGTGGGGATATTGTGCTCCTGAGACACGTGTTACATATTACCGTGATCGTAGCAAACAACTTGCAGTTTTTTTCGCAAAAACGGGAAACTTTTGTTTTTGTGCCAACATACGTGGTCTTTTCAATGCTCTCCAACAAAGTTATGACCCAGTGGAATGGCGTCTTTTTCTGGATGGAGGCAAGGATAGTTTGAAGGCAGTCTTGCTTCATAAAGGGAATACGAAACCATCAATTCCAATCGGATATGGAAAATACATAAAGGAAACATATGAAGCAATCAAAGAACTTCTCGCTCTCATACAATATGACCAACATCAATGGAAAGTTTGCTCTGATTTTAAATTAGTTGCCATACTATCTGGATTGCAAGGGGGGGCAATACGAAGTTTCCCTGTTTTTTATGTCTATGGGACAGCCGTGACCGTCAGAATCACTACATCCGAAAAGTTTGGCCCGAACGAAGTGGGCGTACGCACGGAGAGTACAATATTAAAAATGACCCACTCATTCCTCAGGAGAAGATAATACTTCCTCCACTACATATTAAGCTTGGGTTATTTACAAATATTGTGAAAACGTTGCCAAAAGACAGTCTTGCCATGAATTACCTTAAACAAAAATTTCCGAGAGCCACAGCGAGCAAAATTGAAGCTGGTATATTTGATGGACCTCAAATTCGGGCTCTGTACGGTGACCAAGCATTTAATGAGTGTTTAGGTCCAGCTCATTTGGAGGCATGGGAAGCATTCCAGGACATCGTTTACAACTTTTGGGAAACTACAGAAGTCCTGATTACGCTGAGAAGATCGATACATTACTGCAAAAATTCAATGCCATTGGTAAGCGTTGAGTGAAAGCATGTATATCAAAAAGGCCGTTATCATTTGAAAATTATTTGAAATTTATTCTTTTTAACTTTTAGGTTCAAATATGACACCTAAACTACACTTTTTATTCAGTCATTTGGATATTTTCCCCATGAACTTGGGATCCGAAAGTGATGAGCAGGGTGAAAGATTTCACCAGGAAATGTAATAAATCGAGAGACGTTACAAGGGCTGGTGGGATGAACAAATGATGGCAGACTATTGTTGGTTCCTCATTCGCGAAGATACATCCGAAAAAAAAACGGAAAAATTCAAGTCGCTCGTCATTTTAATTTAAATTTTTTTAATTTACGCCGAATATAGCGTGTGAGCAATGAAAATGAAAATATTGTCGTTCCACAAAATCCTTAATAAAAACTTTATTTTTCATCCTTTTTTTTTCAAATTACGTTTAAAATGTTGGTTATTAAATAAACTACTTGGTAAAAAAATAAAACATTCCAGATCTTTACAATAACGTAGAAAAAAAACCAAATAAAAATGAAAAATTTTGAAAAAAACGTAAAAAATAGGCAAATTTTGAACTTTGAGGTGTTATAACTCAGCCACTTCTTGTCACATAGAAATTTATAGTATACCGCCGGAAAAGGCATTTAGTTGCCTTTCCAACGGTATGACATTTATCTCGATCGGACTTTTCGGTTGGGCTCCATAAGGGTTTGAGTGGGACCATACACCGAAAAACACAAAAGTACCGTTATCTAAAAAACGGTACTTAAAAAAAAAAATTATAGCGTTTTTCGTGTTCAGGAGGTCCCAATTAACTTATCTAGGCATGTGGCGTTCTTGGTATTTTTTGGCTGTAAACCAGTGTTATGGATGTAATAAAATATATATCTATAACCTGGTCGGAGAACATATGTATGAATTTAAAAAATCACGTAAATCGGATAAGTGGTTCTCGAGGGATAAGAGCACTAACGGACAGACAGAGAGACGTTGCATTTTATATATATTATAGATATAGATTATTATTATTATTATTATATAACCTGGTCAAAGAATATACATATATATATATATATATATATATATATATATATATATATATATATATATATATATATATATATATATATATATATATATATATATATATATATATATATATATATATATAGATATATATATATATATACATATATGAATTTAAAAAAAAGACACGTAAATCGGATAAGTGGGTCTGGAGTGATAAACGCACTAATGGACAGACAGACAGCATTGCATTTTTATATATTATAGATTATAGATATTCTCTGCTACATAATATTGTTCCATATTTAATAGTTTAGGCTGTGTATTGCAAGGGAACGCGCTAGCGGCAAACTTTTTTCCGACTTCATTCACTATTATCGTCACTGCTCATTCCTTATGCTACCTATCGTAATAAAATATAGCCTATAACCTGGCCAGAGAACATACGTATGTTTTAAAAAAAAAAGTACGTAAATCGGATAAGTGGTTCTCCAGTGATAAGCGCACTAACGGACAGACAGAGAGACGTTGCATTTTATATATATTATAGATAATTCGGATTCGTTTATTCATTTGCAGAGTACTTTTGTTGTTTTATTGACATCTTTCTGCATAAATATACGTATATAAGTATTTATTTTATATATTTGAGTCGCAGGTATAAACTGTGACTATCTAAGTCACAAGTAAAAGTCAGAGATATGATAATATCGCTCATCTCTAGTAATAGGTATAACCGAATGCGTGTCTAATTGTCTTATTTTCTAGCGAACTGTGCAAGCTATAACAAAAACAAATGATTTTTGAAATTGGAGAATGATAGAACTTACTTCCTTTTAAATTAATTTTAGAAAATAGTCCTTCTAAACAGGGGTTGTGCCATTGCTTATTAAAATAATCGTATTTTTTGAGTAATATACACAATTTTAATAAAATAATGGCAATGTAAAATTTTAGTGTCTTTTTTCGTCTAAACAGACATATAATTTCGCTGATCAAATGAGAGTTTAAATAAAAAAAACCGGTCAAGTTGGACTTGCGCAATTAGTGTTCCTTATGTTGATTGCTTTTAAAATGAAATGTTTTGTTACAGAGGTATAAAATGATCAATGACTTCACTAAACACACCCCAAATGAATTTTTAACAAAGTATTTTTCCGATTTTTACTGAGAAGTGATGAGCTTGAATTATTAAAGTAATGCACTCGTGATAATTTTCGTTCAATCTACACCCTGTGGAGTATATTCCGGAATTTTTTCAAAATTTCTTGATCAGTATTTTTCCAGAAAAGGGGGGGGACAGCGATTTTTTTGTAATTATTACATTATATATTTTTGAACTCGTGTTTTACGAGCTTTCATTTGACATCTAACTCGATGACCTGGTGAATTTTTTTTCACTTTCGATTTCACCCCGCAAAACTAATCCCTGAAGCTGTTTTAACATTGGTAGGATTGGTTTATACGGAATAACTAAACTGAATTGTCAAATTAAGGCAATATCTTATCTTAGAGGTATTTAACAAGTGTTTTAAACACATTATTTTTTACTTTGTAGTAGCAAAATTTTTTGTCTGTTTTTTAAAGTCTCTTTTTTTTTTATTAAAAAGTTTTTATTAAAGCATTTGCTGCATATCAAATACCTAGTTTGATACAAGATTCAATTGCAGTCCATTATTTGAACTTATTTTTTGATCTCTCGGTCGAAATATGGTGTTAATGATGTCATGAAATCCACTTATATAATACTAATAAAACTACTCAGCATATGAGGCTGGTTTGAAAAGTCCGTGCAAAAATATAAACTACTTATGTGTTTGGGGTAAACCTTTTTTATTTTTCGACATAGTCTCCTTTTACGCTTATACACTTCGTCCAACGATGTTCTAGTTTGTTGATCTCTTTCGAATAATAGGATTTGTCCAAGTCTGCAAAATATCCATTAGTGTCTGCAATCACCTCTTCGTTCGAATAAAATCTTTGTCCCGCCAGCCATTTCTTCAAATTGGGGAACAAATAGTAGTCCGAGGGAGCCAAGTCTGGAGAATAGGGGGGATGTGAAACGAGTTGGAATCCTATTTCCATTAATTTTGCGACCACAACTGCTGAGGTGTGTGCTGGTGCGTTGTCGTGATGGAAAAGGACTTTCTTGTGGGCCAATCGCGGGCGTTTTTCTTGCAGCTCGGTTTTCAAACGGTCCAATAACGATGAATAATATTCACCTGTAATAGTTTTATCCTTTTCCAGATAGTCGATGAGGATTATCCCTTGCGAATCCCAAAAGACAGTCGCCATAACCTTTCCGGCCGAAGGAACTTTCTTCGCCTTTTTTGGTGCAGATTCCCCCTTGGTAACCCATTGTTTAGATTGTTGTTTGGTCTCAGGAGTATAGTAATGTATCCATGTTTCATCCACAGTGACGAAACGACGCTTAAAGTCCTCCGGATTCTTCTGGAACAGCTGCAAACCATCCTTGCAATACTTCACACGATTCCGTTTTTGGTCAAGGGTGAGCAATCGCGGCACCCATCTTGCGGATAGCTTTCTCATGTCCAAATGTTTATGCAAAATATTATGTACCCGTTCAGTCGAGATGCCGACAGCACTAGTAATCTCACGCACCTTAACTCTTCTGTCATCCATCACCATATCATGGATTTGATCAATGATTTCTGGAGTCGTAACCTCCACAGGCCGTCCAGAACGTTCAGCGTCACTTGTGCCCATATGGCCAGTCCGAAAATTTTGAAACCACTTATAAACTGTTCTAATTGAAGGTGCAGAGTCACCATAATGTTTACCAAGCTTCTCTTTAGTCTCCTGAGGCGTTTTGCCTTTCATAAAGTAATGTTTAATCACCACACGAAATTCTTTTTCGTCCATTTCTTGAAAATCACTCGATTTCCTTGATTCACACGAATGCCAAACACAAAGAAATAGACCAATATGGCTGAAACTTGGTGTGCGTTTATTCAAGAGATGCTACTAACTAAATATGGCCTCGATACGCGCCGGTGGTGCCATCTCTCGGACTTTTCAAACCAGCCTCGTATATCACCACTACACCAAACATCGTATTTTTGCACTCGACGCGCGTTTCCCTTATCATGTTAGCTTCATCAGGAGCGATGATTGACTAAAGCTAAACTACAAATCTACCCTATTTATACTTAGCCTAACCCTTGAATTACTCAGGCGGAACTAATGGCATAGGCAAGGCCATCAGTTCCGGTCAAGTAACCAGTAGAGGGGACTATAAGGAATAGACCCTCTGTCTTTATTTAAACTACTTTTACATTTTATAATTTCCATACTGCGTTCAACACTCTCCTATCAGATACATTTTTTATTAATCTTAGATTATCTAATGTTACAATATGACTAGCTTCAAGGCTTGTTCGGCAATGCTAGACTTTTCTGTTCTACTGTATTTTAAGTGTGCTAAATATTCTTTAAATCGTATTTTAATTGACCTTTTAGTTTGCCCAACATACTTTTTGTCACAATCATTACAACTAATTTCATAAATTCCACTTTTCTCACAATTAGGAATCTTATCTTTGGGATTTCCTAAGATATTCCTCAGATTGTCTGATAACTTATAGACTAAGGTGAGGCCTACCTTATTAAATACCTTATTGAGTCCCTTGCTATATTTCGGATTATATGGTATGGAGACATACTTGATGTTATTTTTTCGCGTGTAAAAAAGGTGGAATTCTGAATATTAAACCTAAACTTATGTCTATTTATTAGCTTATTTACTAAGTCATCGTCATAACCATTAACTCTAGTTATATTTCTAATACGATTCCGTTCTAGAAAAGGCAATTGTCCTTTGTTCTCAATTTCGTAAGTGAATTTAATGGAATCATACCGGTTATTTAATTTAGAAACAAAATCATCAATATTTGCTTTCTTTGTATCAAAAATCGCGAAAATATCATCCACATACCTATACCATACCCTCGCGAAATATTCGAATTCTTGACTGGCTTCGGTTTCAAACTTACTCATGAATAAATTGGCTATGAAAGGTGATAAGCAATTACCCATAGCTGTTCCTTCTTTCTGAACATAAAATTGACTGTTATATTGGAAATAATTTTGTTCCATGCGAAGTTTAGATAAAGTTAAGTATTCACGAATAATTTCGTCTTCAAAGTCATTCATTCTAAGTAATTCTTCGAGATATTGTAGAGTTTTTGGAATTGTTTCCAAGTGTGCCAATTCTACAAACTCTATAATATCTCGAAGAATTACTTAGAATGAATGACTGTGAAGACGAAATTATTCGTGAATACTTAACATTATCTAAACTTTGTATGGAACAAAATTATTTCCAATATAACAGTCAATTTTATGTTCAGAAAGAAGGAACAGCCATGGGTAATTACTTATCACCTTTCATAGCCAATTTATTCATGAGTAAGTTTGAAACCGAAGCCAGTCAAGAATTCGAATATTTCCGGAGGGTATGGTATAGGTATGTGGATGATATTTTCGCGATTTTTGATACAAAGAAAGCAAATATTGACGATTTTGTTTCTAAATTAAATAACCGGTATGGTTCCATTAAATTCACTTACGAAGTTGAGAACAAAGGACAATTGCCTTTTTTAGATATTTTAAATATTAAAAATAATAATAAATTAGAATTTGATATCTATAGGAAGGACACAGTAACAGATAGATATGTTCCTAATGATTCATTTCATTGCAAGCAACACAAATTAGCCTCATTACATTTTTTAGTTCATCGTTTGGTCACTTTCCCTCTGAATAGAGTAGACTTTAATAAAGAAAGGAATCGTATTAGAAATATAACTAGAGTTAATGGTTATGACGATGACTTAGTAAATAAGCTAATAAATAGACATAAGTTTAGGTTTAATATTCAGAATTCCACCTTGTTTACATGCGAAGAAAATAACACCAAGTATGTCTCCATACCATATAATCCGAAATATAACAAGGGACTCAATAAGGTATTTAATAAGGAAGGCCTCACCTTAGTCTATAAGTCATCAGACAATCTTAGGAAATCCCAAAGATAAGATTAATAATTGTGAGAAAAGTGGAATTTATGAAATTATTTGTAATGATTGTGACAAAAAGTATGTTGGGCAAACTAAAAGGTCAATTAAAACACGATTTAAAGAACATTTAGCACACTTAGAATACAGCAGAACAGAAAAGTCTAGCATTGCCGAACATGCCCTTGAAGCTGATCATATTGTAACATTAGATAATCTAAGATTAATAAAAAATATATCTGATAGGAGATTGTTGAACGCATACGAAAGTATGGAAATTATAAAATGTAAAAGTAGTTTAAATGAATACAGAGGGCCTATTCCTTATAGTTCCCTCTACTGGTTACTTGACCGGAACTGATGGCCTTGCCCATGCCATTAGTTCCGCCTGAGTAATTAAGGGTTAGGCTAAGCATAAATAGGGTAGAATTGTAGTTTAGATTTAGTCAATCATCGCTCCTGATGAAGCTAACATGGTTAGCGAAACGAGCGTCGAGTGCAAAAATATAATGTTTGGTGTAGTGGTGATATATACTGAGTAGTATCATTGTGCCAAAGATTCCACATTCCCAACTTAATACTAATAAAAAAAGTTGAGGCTTTTGACGACTAAAAGTTTGTACTACTATTTTTTTCGGTTTTTGGGAACGTTACATTTTTCATTAAGTCAGTCAGAGTTTGTAGTGCGATCCCACTATTTCTGTTAAATAATAAAATAATATTCCGTAATTTAATCTGCCTGTAGGCTTTGTTCAATGCACGCCTAATGCATTTTACTATGATAATATAATCTTCACCAATGCATGAAATCCAATTAAAATTGATCAGTGATTATTTTGTACAAAGCCTTTATTTTACGGATGCTGGTTTATTATATCGAACCGTGAGCGATGACATATTTATATAATTTTTAATTGCTGACTTAAAAAATATATATAATATAAAATTAAATAGATAAATTTTTATACATACGAGGGTTGTATGATAATTATCTGGCCTTAATAGGAAAAAAACATTTTTATGTTTAAAATTTATTTTAATTGTCAACATAATTTCCTTTCAGCTCGATACACTTAGTCCAACGTTTCTCTATCTTTTGTATCCCATCTAAAAAAATATGATTTTCCCAACCCTTCAATATAAGCGTTTGTTTCAACAATAACCTCATCGTTTGAGCCGATGATCTTTTCATATTCGGAAATAGGATATAATCACTGGAAGCTAAATCTGGCGAATATGGTGGATGCGGAAGCAATTCGTATCCTAAGTCATGGAATTTCGCCACGGCGATGACACAAGTCACCGCCATGGCACGCGTGCAATGTCTTGATAAAAGAAATTTTTTTCCTCGATAAATGCTAGTTGAAACAATCTGATAAGAGGATATAACACGTAGGCTTAAAAGTTTTTGGTCTAACTACCTAAAACATATCTTTTTTTTGCAAAATTCAACTTTATTCATCAACATAGTTTTCTTCAAGAGCGATACAATCAGTCCAACGCTTTTCTAACATTTTTGTACCTTCCTTGTAGAAGGATTTGTCTTTTCCTTCAAAACAGGCCTCAGTTTCGGCGATAACTTCTTTATTGGAGCCAAATCTCTTTCCCGCGAGCATTTTTTAAAGGTCTGCGAATAGATAATTGTCGTTTGGAGCCAAATCCGGAGAATACGGGGGATGAGGGAGCAATTCGAACTTCAATTCATGCAATTTTGCCTTCGTAATCGTTGACTTGTGACACGGTGCAATTCGTTTTCTTTTTCAAAAATAAATTTTTTATCACTGCCCGATATTCAATTTTTTCATTGTTTTAAACTTACAAAAGTTCTTCTATTTAAATGGTTGTCACTCACAAACTAAATCACCCAGTGACTTGTAAATTTGACAGAATTCTTGTGAAAGATTACGTTAACAAAAAATATAATTTTTTAAATAGTAGTAGCACCATCTCTGGTCAAGGCCAGGTACTTATCATACAACCCTCGTCTTTATTAAAAATTAATATTATTTTATTATCAAATACATACAAAGTGTAAGAAGAATTGACTAATACTTTGTTGATATCGGTGGCTTCTGGAGCCAAAAGGAGGGGCAGTAGATACTCTTGTACGAATTTAGACACAGTAGCAGATTTTACTACAGATCTCCTACTTCCTTACTTACCGTTTTTTTTTGGTAAGCTGTTAAGTTTAAATAATAATAAAATTTTATTTTTAATTTTACTAAATAGTTTATTCTTAACAGATTTTTATTTGTTATTTCATTAAATAGATAATATGATATACAATATAGAGTTAAAACTCATATAATAGTATTAATAAATAAACAAACCCAAAAATTGATCTTATTGAAAACATTGAACAAAAAAAAAATATTACGTAATTGTCCAATACAGGTAAAAAAACGAAATATATTTCAACGTCATTTTAATCAACTGCAAAAGTACTTATGTGTGTCTATGGTGTCGTAGAAGAAAATACAAGGGAATCACTGATTTGTACATACTTAGTTTCAATATTTAGTTAATTAATTAGTTGAGGTTACGTTAGCAACTAGGCTAATGATATTAGTTTGAATATTTTTGCATATAATTAATTATTTCTCCTTAAATAAAATGCAATAATGCTGGAGACATAAAGAAATTTGGTATTCTGAATTAAGTTATTTTTTACAATTTTTATATTAATGTTTTGAATTTAAATTTATTTTTCCTTCTATAACTTGTGCATGCAAATTATTATATTTTTTAGGAAATCGAAATAGAAAGAAGAAATTACTTCATTTATTTTCTAAATTATCTATTGGAAACTATTATATAAAGAATAACCGGCCAAGTGCAAGTCGGACTTGCGGAATTAGTGTTCTGTACCTTGACTGCTTTTAAAATAAGTTTTTTTGTTACGGAGATATAAAATGATCAATGACTTCACAAAACACACCACATATGAGTTTTCAAAAAAGATTTTTTCTTATCTTTACTGAAAACTGATGACTGAAATTTTTGTTTTTTATATACAGTATAAATTATTAAAGGTAATGCAATCGTGATAATTTTCATTCAATCTACATTTTGTGGAGAATATTCCAGAATTTTTCAAAATTTTTGATCAGTATTTTTCGAGATAAGGGTGGGGGACAATTGCTGTCACAATTTTTTAAAAATAATACAGAGAAAAGTGTTCGCAAGTTTTACATTATATACATTTTTAAACTCGTGTTTTACAAGGTTTTATTTGACACCCTCAACGACCTGGTAAAATTTTTTTTTCACTTCCGATTTCTTCCCCAAAACTAACCCCTTAAGACAAAATTTAACTTTCAAAACTACACGTCTCTGATGTCATCATCAATTCCTATATTAGTGCCAAATTTCAACTTTCTATGTCACAGACAAACGGATAGATACCGAAG